>ML660204.1:6559728-7151989 GCA_007570785.1 Antilocapra americana | reverse complement strand
ACAGTCAGCCCGGGCCCGCCGCCGCGCCCGCGCAGGTGGCCAAGGCCGACTCGCCCAAGACCGCGCTGCAGCCGGCGCCCCCGCCGCCGCAGACCCTGGCGACCAGCTGCCCGGCCGGCGCGGGGTCCGGCATGATCCTCGGGCCAACTATGCAAGGGGCGCTGCCCGCCGCCGCCGCTGCCGGCCTCCCGCCGCCGGCCCCGGGCACCCCCACCGGGCTGCCGAAGGGCTCGGCCAGCGCGGTGACCCAGAGCCTGCCCAGGACGCCCTCGGCCACCACCGGCGGGATCCGGGCCACGCTGACGCCCACGGTCCTCGCCCCACGCCTGCCGCAGCCGCCGCAGAACCCCACCAACATCCAGAACTTCCAGCTGCCCCCAGGTGAGTGGCCGCGTCGCCGGGCGGCTGTGTGTGTGTGCTCCTCAGCCGGGAGTCCAGGAAGTTGTCGGGCTGGCAGGACGCGGAGGTCATGAGCTCTGCGCGGGCTGCCGCTAGCGGGGGTGGTCTCTGTCCCGGTCCGGGCCGGTCCCGGGCGTGTGTGTGCTGGAGTGTTGCGTGATGTGGCTGCGGGGGCCTCTTAGCTGTGCTGGGCCTGGTTTCTATCCTCCAGTTTGCGTTGGGGAACTTTCTTTGTCGGGACTTCTGCCGAGTGGGCCCTCTCCTCTCCTCCTGGCCTTGTGTGTCCCTGCCCGCTGCCCCCACAGTGGACAGCAGTAGCAGTTGGCGCTCTGGGGACAACTTGCTGGCTTATTCAGTCTGGGCCAGTGACTTTCCCACGCTTGGCTCTTCTCTCTCTGGTTTCTGGGATCAGGCATATGGTCTGTGTCCTCACTGAACTCTTTTGCTCTATTACTGGGCTGATTTGTGATTGATGTCCCTTTACGGTGGGCTAGGGACCCCCCTTTCCCGGTGAGGTCTGGGGAGTGACGCCCCCTCCGCGAGGCTGGGCAAGCCTGTGTGGAAAGCTTTTACTCCCCTGCTGACACCAGGATGGCAGAGTTCCCAGGTGAGCATGTAGGGATCCTGGGGCACACACCCTTCCTGGTCACAGCCCTTGCCTTACGCGGCTCCTGCAGTCGTTTTCAGCACTTCCCATAGCGGCTGTGTGGTTCTGCACGGAGTCCTCACTTGGAGGAGGCCCGGTTACTCTGATTGTTACTGATGCAGTGAACGGTGGGCTGGGGCTCCCCGGTCAGTGGTCAGTGAGCTTTGGAAGTACAGATGGTGTAGGAGGACGGGCAGCTTCTTGGAACCCACACTACATCTTCTGTCCTCAGGGCAGCTTTTCAGGGCTTTTTAGGTCCCCGCGGCATTAAGTGTGTCCCACTGCTTTCTTTCGGGCTTCCTGGGCAGAGAGAAACCCCAGCACTGGAGGCTCCCAGTCTCTGCTACAGTCCCCGGCCTCGCCTGCGTGGACGCAGAGCGCTCCTCCCCTGCCGTGTAGTAACATGTGCTGGCGGCAGGAGTAGTGCAAACAGCACCGCCTGTGTGTGTGTCCCCTCGTGCTTTCTGAAGCATCCGTTGGTCACCTTGAGAGGATTTTAGCGTCTTAGAAGGAAGGTCTTGTTGTCACAGTGCCGTGAGGTTTGGAGCGGTGGCGACACCTGGCAGGGATCTGATTTCACACCACAGAAGGGAGGAGGCAAGGTTCCAGCCAAGAGTGCTGTATCTGGGGGTGGTCGTGAGGGCTGCCCTGCTCCCAGGAGGAGCTGATGTGAGATGGGTACTTGAGAGGTGTGGGGTGTCTCTTACAACACGCTTTGTTTTTGAGTTTGTAGAGGGTTTCGTTAAAGGTTCTGTTTTGCTCATTATGTGTATTTTGACCTTTTAGTGGAAAATATATTTGATCTTTAGTGATGTTTAAAAAAAAGAAGTCTTGGTGGTAACAGATTATGTAAAATGTCAAAATACTTTTTAGTACATTTAAGTACCCCTTCAGTGGTTCTCCATGCCTGCCCCACTCCTGGCCAGGACAGTTCCCTGCATGACGCTTTTGTTCTGAAAAGTGAAGTTTGTGAGTCAGTGGAGCTGGTGAGGCTGGCGCTGTGCCCGGGGAGGAGGCCCCTTGGGGCACTCTTGTGATGCCTGTAGGTGTGGCAGTTTGGGGCTGACTGGATCCCCTCACCTTTGCATAGGTGCAGCCTTCACTGCCTGCCGCCTTCTGGGGGAGGAAGCTGTGGTTCTGAAAGGGCGCCTCTGTCAGCTTTGTCATGATTGACCCTGGACGCACTTTCATCTCCTGTTCTACCGGCGGTGTTAAGGATGTCTGCATGTGACAAGTAGGCGACTCCTTGAAGAAAACTTGTAAAAGCGCTGACTCTTTGCATGAGTTCTCATGAGTCTTTGTGGTAGTCTCGTGTGTGTGTGTGTGTGTGTGTGTGTGTGTGTGTGTGTGAGAGAGAGAGAGAGAGAGAGAGAGAGAGAACAGAGAACAGCTCATGTTGACATTTGGGTGACAAATGCGGAGAGCTGTGCTTTAAAGGGGCCAAATGCTTTCTAGAAAATAAAAAACTCACATCCATCTCTTCATTGATTCCCCTACCCCCACAGTGGATCCGCTGATTTGGAGCTCTGATTAATTCTGTTCCATCATTTTAATAAGCAAGAGCAGAAAAAGCATAGTTAAAACTACTACCAGTTCCCCACAACAAAGTACTTTCTTTTAAGTAGTACAAATTAATTCTATAAATCAAAGTGACAGATTATGAATATTCTAGTTACCTCATATAATTGATCGATTAGAAGATACTAAGTTCTACTTGAGGTCTCCTGTTCATTGAAAGCTCTCTTCATAAAAATGTATAAAGTGGAGGTGGGATTAACTTGTGAAAATAGCTATCGCCTGGCTGATAATGCACTCTGATTAGTACTCAGGGGTTAGGGGTGGGCAGGGTTTTCAAAGCTACACATCGGTGTCAAGTGAAATAACAGACTGTTGGCAATTGGAGTGTGGGTGAGAGAGGCCTGCCCCACCTTGGAGGGTGGTGGTGGTGATGGAAACAGAGGGACAGAGGCTTCACTGAGTCCCTGAGGGCCTGGCTGGCCTTGCGTGTTTCATCCTCCCAGCTTTCTGTGAGCTCCTGTTGAATTTGGTTTTAGCAGATTCAGTTATGATGTCTTTGTCAGGATGGTTTTGTAAAGAGATGTTGATGTTATCGTGATTAATTTACTTGTTTGAAGGTACCAGAATCTCAGTTTTAATCTGCTGTGGGGAATATTGAGAACACGTAAGTCTTCAGAGAGATTGTTGCAGCAAGGCAGTGGTCCCAAGAACAGTGAAGAGCACTAGTTAGTTCTGTACAGCTTGGAGTAGTCATAACATCAAAGTAATATTATGATTATAGTTGAAAGAAGAAAAAAGTTATATGACACCAAAATTAGCATGTGCGCAAATGGTTTTAAGAGATCTTTTCAGATAGGTGTTACATTAAAGATGCTCATTTCTAAAGGTTATCTTTTGTTGGCAAGTTTGCATTTTCAGTAGTGTGTCTCTGTTGTGCTTTCATGGAGAATTTGTCCTCCTGTGATGCTCAAGTTTGGCCGAAGTACAGTTCTCATTCCAAGAGAGAATGCCTTTCCTCCATACCCTGGCTTCGGGACGTTTGCATGGGGCTGACTTAAGATGAGCAGTCTTTAGGTGGCTGCGCTTGGAAAGACGGGATCTAGGGTGGGATTCCCATCCTCGGTGAATGGAATTGTTGGCTGGTGGGGAAAGAGAAAGAAGAATCTGGGGGCCGACTGCTGTGTAGACTGGGCTGAGTTCCGGGAGGGTGGACTCCGAGCAGGATGGTAGGGCTTGGGGCTCAGGATGTTCTGGTGGCCGACTTCTGCAGAAGTGTTTGACACAAGGGATAGTCTTAGGAGTTTATATGTTGTCACTCGAGGGCACTTTTCACCTGGGACAGAAACATGGTTCTGGGGGCCTCAGTTTCCCCAGGTGGAAAGTGGGCTCGACCCTGTTGTGAAGGCCGTGAAACTGCATTGGGATGAACCATGCACGACTGCCAAGTAGTGTTTATTCACATACCATCTCAGCTCCCTGGGATTTGTCATCAGCTTCAAGCAGTATGTGCTGTGGATGTAGCCGAGTCTACAGGATGGCTTTATTCCCATCAGAACCGCACCCAGATTGGATAGGTTCTCAGCACCCAGGGAGCCTGGTTTTTTAGGTGAGAAAGTTGCTGAAGTTTCATAAGTGGGCTGCAGATCTCAGGGATGTGTCCTGACAGACTTGGGAGACACAGAGTGTAACTCTCTGCGGAGAGAGTAGACCTGGGCAGGGGCTCACTTTAGGCCAAAGGCCTTGGCCAGGTTTTCCTCTTGATGTACTTAGATAACAGTGGGCTTTGAAAAGAAGGAAGAAAAATAACTTTGGGGCAGCTCTGCTCAGTGACAGACGAGGTGATGTCTCTGAGGTCACTTCCCCACTGCCAGCTTGCGGGAGGCCCTCGGTGGACAAGCAGGCAGTTCCTTTTCTTCGTTCTCTGCCCACCCCCCCTTCTGTCCTGGCTGTCCCCGTCTCTTTAGGATGGGCATTGCTGTCTTGGTGACGTGGCCTGTGATGATACCCTATGCCCATGTGGGCGTCTTTGGGACTGATGATCCTCACATTTTAGCAGCAACCAGGAAAGACGCCCCCAGGCCTTTTGGGGGTGTCTCTTCTCACTGCGCTCCAGAGCCCTGCCCTAGTGGTGGAATCACTGGAGTTTGAGAAGACACCAGTCAGTCCTGCTGCAGGAGGGGTGAGCCTTTATCTGTTAGGGCTCTGGAAGGAAGCAGTTAGGAAGATGGTCTCCTGGCTGGTGGGCAGCCATGCTGTCTCCCTGGATGGTGTGGGTGGAGACTGGACTCCTCAGATACCTTCAAAGTTGGTGACCGGTGGGCGCTGGGCCCCTGGCAGTGGAGTGGGATCAGAACAGGACTGGCCAGTTTCTGCCATGCCCTAGCTCAGAGGTGGCAGTGGGAAATAGCAGAGGGGAGGGCACACCTGTTTGTTTCTTTGAAATCGTAATGAGATGACGGTGGTTCTCACATGCTTCTTGAGCCCATTGCAGTGTGTAAATGTAAGCTTTCCTCATCTTAAGTGATACGTCTGAAGAAAGCTTTTTTTTTTTTTGAAGAAAGCTTTTTTTATAAATCACTAGTCATGTGTGAGTTGATCAAAACATAATTAAAACTGTTTTTGAAAATCTTGAAGCAGAGATTTGAAAGGACTCTGGAGAAACTTGCCTGAGCTTTGGGGTAATTTGCATCGTTCTCAAAAGCACTTTTCCTTGTCTTCAAGTTGGTAATAAGCAGGAGACTCAGGTTTTCCAGATTGTCTTGATTGACTCAGTGGCTGCTTGGGGCTCTCACCTCTGAGATTTGTCTTTGGCTGGAGGTCGGCAGCCTATTATTTAATCAGGCCTCTGATAGTAACGGGACACACAGAGAAAGAAAAGGGAGAGGGGAGCTGTCTGCAGCGGGACCCTCTGTCCTGGGTGCTGTGTGCCTGGCAGGTGACTGCAGGTGACTGCATTGCGCTGTTTCCTTCCGGGCCTGAGGGGATCATGGCTCCTGGTCTGTAAATTACAAACACTGCACTTCAGACCGTCTAAGAATAATTGCTCTTTAACGCCAAGTAAAGTAGATTAAGTGCTATAAAATTATGTTTGAAAATTAGAAACTTTTATTTCTAGGATAGAGCCATGCAAGCTTTAAATTAGCAGTTTTGAATTTTACATATCCTCAAATAACTACACCAAGAAATTAAAACCTTCAGAAGGCAAAGTTGTCCACAATTTAGATTCCTCCCTTGCCCCCAGTTTGAGAAGCGCATGGATGCCACACCTGTTTCTTGTCTGGCTGCCCGCCTGAGTGCGCTGCTGCTCGGGGGGTGGGTGGAGGCTGTGCGTGGATGGAGGGGGGAGTCCCCCACCCTCCCAGCGTGGGCTTCCTGATGGATGTGACGCAGGCCTGTGAGCGCAGAGCCCCTCTACAGCCCTGTGGGCCTGTGAAGCTGGATTGGACGTTTGTCCTTCCCTCCTGAAGTTAGAGCCTGGATGGGACCTTTCTGCATTTTCCACGTGGCTTGGGAAGACGGGACATGTCTGCTGATGTTGAACCCCAAGCTTGGGAGGTGCGTAACCAGGTGAAGAGGAGGGTGCAGGGGGTCGGTGCTGATGCTGGGGAACCTGTGTCCTGGAGGGCTTAGTATCGTCTGAATATCGTCCTGCTCCAGAGCTGGGGAAATCCTAAAACAGTTCTTATGACTGCGTCAAATTGGATGTCGGATTTCAGAACTTAGGGGCAAGTGGTAAGAAAGTTCTATCTCGCAAGTGACTTGTTTTGGGGGTCAGTGGCCTGTAGTGGACACTGAGTGGACAGGGCAGGACTCGGAAACCTCAGATCCCTCCTCAGTGCTGGGCATGGCTGGCCTGCTTGTCAGGCAGAAAGGGGCCCATGGGGTCAGCAAGGAGGCCATGGGCTTTGGAGAGGGAGTGTATACTGTGCTTACACCTGAGTCTCGGGGTTGGGGGGAGAAGGCAGCTTTTCTGCTCTTTGCTCTGAAGTACGTGGACAGCCACTCAGGAAAGGTATTTAAAGGAGTTTCTACAGCTCTCACACGGGGGCTGATCTTCATGAAGTTTATTCAGATGGATGCCAGGTGTTAGCTCAGCACAGAAGAGACAGGTCTGTGTCGAGCCTGTTTGATCTTGTAAAAATGCTGTAAAATAGTAGCATCTTAAGTATCATGGTGACTATTCGAAGAGTTAAAGAGGAATATGTTCTTGATTTTTTAAAAATATAACTGGTGTTATACAAATTGTTGGTTACTTGAAGAAGATTTCTTTTCCCACCTGTTTTTTTCTGATCATAAAATTAGTTTTACTCATTATAGGAAGTTTGGAAAGAAAGGAAAAGTGTAAGGAGGGAAAAGAGATCACTTGTAACTTCACTTTGTCGAACGGGTCTCATTTTGGCCATGTCGTCTCAGCCCATGTTGGGTGCAGAAGTGCTTCTAACTTTTACCGAATCGGGGTCACCCCATAAGGTTCAGCTTCTCCTGCCTGAGTTTTGGGTGTGGCTTCCACCCCTCAGTGGTCTTTGAAGTTCCCTTTGTCCACTCGGTGCCCCTCTGCCTTGTGCTGGCACTTCATCTCAGCGCTGTGACACCCTGCAGTGCTCATGTCCACTGGTCAGTCGTGGCCGTCCTGTGTCCACTCTGTGTGCGCCTGCTGTGCTGAACGTTTTCAAGTCTTTGATACTGGTGTCTCTTGAAGGACTCGACTGTTTACGCTTTTAAAACCGCGCTGTTCAGAAACATGGCCAAAATGTGACTTTTTAGAAATGGGTAGTGTTCTAAGACTTCCTTTAGCAAGTTGTATCTGGTTTCGGGTCTGGATTCTTAAACCATGTGAGGGTAATTAAGCCCTTGGTTGATGAAGGTGTTGGTGGAGACCGTGTCCTGCTTTCCCTGAGCCAGTGAGCCAGGCTGCTGTGGGTGCTGGCGCCAGGCTGGGGCCCCAGAATCACAGAGCCCCTGCTGTTGGGGGCTTGGTTGTGCGGGTTTCTCACCCCAGGATGACGAAGGATTGGACAAGGGAGAGGAAGGCCTTTCAAGTAGGCAGTTGAGGCCTGGGTGGTGAAAAGGGAGCTGCGTGCTGCCAGAGATCTGGGTTCAGGAGACGAAGGGGCCAGTGTAGGGACTTGAGAGCAGGTCAGGGAGGAGAGCCCAAGATGGGGGAGCCACGGGGGCTGGGTGGGGGCCGGCTGGTCACAGAGCTGTGCATTTGGAAGTGCTGGGGGTTGAGTTTATTCTAGGGTTCTCAGTAGGGCGATGGTCGGATCTGAGCTGTGTCATGAGAGCACTTTGTGTGTGGAATACAGGGGTGAGGTCGGTAGAGGCAGAGTTGGCCAGCAGGGGTTGGTGGTGGCCAGGGAAGCATCCAAGTGTAGGCAGGTAGCTGGGCCTGGGATGCCAGCATCGACATGGAGCATGGTGGACCTATTGATAGGTTGGAGGTCAGGGGTAAGGACAGGGCATACTGGTGGGAGTGAGGTTGGGGACTGGGGTGACATGAAAAAAATGTGGAACATTCCCTGGGGGGCAGTGGGGGTGGGCACAAGTGTGCTTGTTTGGATATGTTAAATTTGAGATGCCTGTTTGTGGAGGAAATGGAGGGAGTTGAATATAAGCAGGAGATTGAGGGAGAGGTTGGAAGAGGTCAGAATATGGGAGTTGTGGTGTTTGATGGAATTTTTCGTCGTGGGGTTACCCCACGGGAGCCTCAGTGCAGATCCAGAGAGAAAGGGCTGCCTTCTGGGAGAAGGTGGGGAGGGGCAGACCCTGCTGGGCAGAGGGTGAGGAGGAATGGGGGAGTCTGAATGCTGCCGGCCCTTCTGAGTAGAGTATTGTGTGATGTTGGACATTGTCACTGGGGAAGTGCTGGCCGCCTGCCTCTCCCCCTAGAATGAATGTCGGTAGTTTCAGTGTGGGGCTTGAGTCAACGAGCCCAGGTGTGTGCAGTCCTCGACTCCTGCCAGGTGCCAGTGGGCAGGCATCTGTAGGTCTTCAGGGGCCTATAGTTTTCTGGAGCTGATGGTCCCTTGCAGATGACCTCGTTTGAAGATGCTGAGACTGGAGGTGAGTTGCTTTTCAAGGACCTAATGGTCACTTACCAAGGGGCTGGGCATCCAGGGTGCCTCCGTCCTTCTGATATGCCTTCCCGGCTGTGCCCACTGGAGCAGCTGGTGTTCAGGGACCAGGCTTTGCACAGGGAAAGTCCACGTGTGGAGAGGCTGTTCCAGCTTGCTTCCTGCCTGGAGAGCAGGTGCGGCAGGGCGTGGAGTCCCCGGCTGCGGGCTTCTCTGAGTGGCAGGAACTGTGCTCCATGGTCCTGGCTTTGAAAGGCCCCTCACAGCCCCTGCAAGCTCTGAAGGGGCCAGGCTGCAGGCGCTCGGTTGAGGCCACCCTGCTGACTGGGAGGGTGAGCTGTCAGGAGGCACCTCGGCCTCAAGGGGCAGAGGCCGTGGCTCCTCCAGCTGGGCCCTGAAGGCACAGAGCTGTCTAGGTGGACAGTTAGTGGCCCTATTCGTGGCCCTGCAGGCCAGGGTGGTGGTTCCAGAGCTTGGCCGCTCGTTGATCAGCAAGCATGAACTGAGCACCAAGTTCAAATCTGACCTGGTGCTGAAGCAGGACTGTCCTGCCCTCAGGGAGAGTGTCCTTCTGATGGGCGGGGCGTGGCTGAACCTCTGCAGGTCAGTGGGGGTGGGGCGAGTGGAATGTTGTTTCTGAGATGCCGTGTCATTAGTCACTCCCTCCCTTGGTGTAATTTCTCAAAATAGGCTTTCTGCCTGTTCTGTTCAGTTCTGGATGCTCCGCAGTTTTCTCTGCTGCTTTGGACTGATTAGATAACAAGTCAGGCTTCATGCCGCTTAGTGATGTGTTTTGCAGTTAAACTCAGTTCAGAATGTCCACCTTGAAAGTCCTCAGGTGATGAAGACAGCCTCCAGCTGGGCCACGGAAATGATGGGCAAGAGCTAGTTAGGGATCGTGCAGGTCCAGGCAAGGCTCCCAACCTCTGTGGGCCTTGGCAGCCTGGCCTGGGCCCTCATGGGTGGACTCTGCTTTGCTTCCATGCTGAGCAGTTGGGAAACCACACACCTCTGTGAATGTCTCTGGGGCTGTGCTTGGGGGTAGTGTTGGCTTGGTGACCTCGGGGGCCGCCGGCCTAGTGGGGACCTGCTACCCTAGAGAGAAGTGTCGTGTCCTGGCCTAGCCTCAGCAAGGTGGGATAGGCTGTGCAGGGCCGCATGGGCATAGGCAGAGCTGACAGAGCATCTGGGCTCCATTCCCTGGGTCAGCACGGCTGGCCAGCAGGAGCACCCTGTGTACAGGGAGAGGGGGGCCCATGAGCCCACTTCCATGGCTGTGCAGGGACACTGCTGGGATCAGTGTGTTCCCACCTGTTTTGTGTTGTGTGTTCCTTCACTTGTGGGCAGTTGTCCAGAGGATGGGCTTGAATCCTCTGAAGGTGTGGCTGCTGCACTCGTGGCCCCTAGCAGAGCAGGCCCTTCCTCAGGACCATGGGTCTCTCCCTGAGGCTTGTCTCCAGGTGCTCCTGACAGCAGGGCAGGTGTTCTGAGTCTGTGTAGGTGGGACTTTCTGGTAATAACCCGTTGGTCTCGATTGTGGTCTCATCAGTGAAGTAGGGCACCTGGGCCTTGCTCTGCCTTGACTTCTGCATTGGCATGGCGCTCATGTGGGGAGTCCTGGAGAACTGGGGGGTGTTTGTGGACAGTCCATTGCTCAGCAGACTGGCTGAAATTTCGGGAAGCATTGATTGAGACGGAGACCAGTGGAGGGCAGGATGTGTGTTTGGATCTGAGCTGTGTGGAGTTGAATTAACAGTCTCTGGTTGTTTACCAGTTAAATAATCACCTGTGACACCCCTGGCAGGAGACCTGGGTCCCTGCCTGCCTCCTGTGGGACTGTGTGGACCCTACCTCCCTGGCTGCAGCAGCCCGTGTCCCACTTATGGTCACCACACCCTCGTTTCCCCAAGATACCTCCTTGGGGTATCTTACTATATGTAGCCGAACCATGTGTTGGATTTTGTTGTCACTCTCTAGGGAGAGCCGTACTGTGGGCCATTTTCTGGGACCTTGGGTGTTATGGTGCAGGGGTCGTCATCCTGTGGGGTGGGTGGTGGTTTGTTGCATGGGGACCCTTGCCCCAGTCTCCAGTGGGGGAGCAGGGGCCACAAGCCTGTTGTGGGAGGAATTGTCATCCAGGAAGCATTGCCACTTCCAGCAGCATGTGGGACATCCTACGAGCAGGCCAGTGACCCCTTAGGAAAGCCACGTGCTTGGTTCTAGAAGTTTGAGTTTGGGTCGTCTACCCATATGAGTGTGAGTAAGGAAGTGGGTTCAGAGCTGCGACCTAGAAAGGGGTTCTTAAAAGGGGGATTACTCTTCACACCAAGGAGACCTGGTTTGGGGGAGGGTAGGATAGCCTGGAGAAGAGAAGCTGCCAGAGATGGGTTCTGGGTGTTGTGACACCTGGAGGGTGGAACAGGTGGAGCCCGTGAAGGATGCTGTGTAGGAGAGAGGGCGGCGTGCATCCCAGCCCCCGGACTGCCAGGGGATTCACGCAAGCTCCTGTCCATCTACTCTCTCCTTGTCTTGCGAGCTTGGTACCACTTAGGTTCCTTTACTCTTGGTTTAGAGGTGCTTGGTGGGGGAGGAGATTGTTTCACTTACCAGCCAGTCACTCAGAGGCTGTTTCTCGGGTGGAGTTTGGGGCTCTACTCTGGACTCCCCAAGTACTAGCAAAAGTAGGTTAAAAAAATAGTATAAGGCATTTTTACTTTCATAACAATTTGAGAGGAAAATATAGCGATTTCCTATACACCGCTGCCCCCAACACACAACTTCCCTCATCATTCACAACTCCTACCGGATGATGCATTTGTTACAGCTGGTAAACCCGCATTGACACGTCATCACCCCTCAGGGTGCACAGTTTATATCTGGGCTCCCTGTTGTGTTGTGCATTTTGTGGGTTTGGACAAACGTGTGATGATGTGTTTCCATCATTACAGTATCACACAGAGGGTTCACTGCCCTCACAATTCTTGGTGCTCCACCTGGTTGTCCCCCTTCCTCAGCCCCTGGCAACCACTCATCTTTTCACTCTCTCCATAGTTTTGTCTTTTCCAGAATGGCATATAGTTGGAATCATACACTATTGTCGTTTTTCTCTGATTGGCTTCTTTCATTTGGTGCTATCCACTTAGGATTTCACTGTGTCTTTTTCATGGCCTGAAAGCTGATTTCTTTTTATCACTCTGTAACGTCCCACTCTCCAGGTGCACTGCTGTCTGTTTATCCATCCCCTAGTGAAGGACATCTTGGTTTCTTCCAAGTTTTGACAGTTATGCACATGGCTGCTATAACATCCTCATGCAGGTTTTTGTGTGGATCTAACTTTTCAGCTCCTTTGGGTAAATAGGAGCAAGAGTGGCTGCATCGTATGGTAAGAAACCGCCAAGCTGTCTTCCCAAGTGACGGCGCTGCACCACGTCCCCGCCAGCAGTGAACGAGGATCCTGTTGCTCCACACCCTCACTGGCACTCGGTGTGCTCAGTGTTCTGGGTTTTGGCCTTTCTATTTGGAGTGTGGTAGCATCTCTTTGCTTTAATTGGTGTTTCCCTGGTGACAGACTATGTAGAGCATCTCTCCATGTGCTTATTTGCCTTCTGTACTATTTTGTTGAGATACCTGTTTAGGGCTTTGGCCCGTTTCCAATTGGGTTGTTTGTTTTCTTGCTGAGTTTTAAGAGTTCTTCGCATATTTTGGATTATAGTTTATCAGATGTGTCTTTTGCAAGTATTTTCTTCTCTCAGTCTGTGATTTGTCTTCTTGTTCTCTTGATATTGTCTTTTGTAGAACAGATGTTTTCAGTTTTGATGAAGTTCACCCTATCAGTTTTCTCTTTTATGGACTATGCTTTTGGTGTCGTATCTGAAAAGGCATCACCGTGCCCACGTCACCTAGGTTTTGTTCTGTGTTAGCTTCTAGGAGTTTCTTAGTTTGCGCTTTACATTTAGGTCTGTGGTGCGTTTGAATTCATTCTTGTGACGGATGTAAAGTCTGTGTCTAGATTGAGCTTTTGCTGGTGGAGGGGTGTCAGTGGTTCCAGCACCATTTGTTGAAGAGACTGTCTTTGCTCTGTCGTGTTGCTTTGCTCCTTTGTCCAAGATCAGTTGACTGTGTTTATAGGGGTCTGTTTTTGGGCTCTCTGTTTTGTTCCATTGATCTGTTTGTTTGTTCTTTCCCCGAACCACTCTGTTTTCATTACTGAAGCATTTTAGTAAGTCCTGAAGCTGGGTAATCACTCCTCCAGCTTTGTTCTCCTTCAGTGTTCTGTGGCCCATTCTGGGTTTTTGGTCTCCCCTCCATGAAAATGTCAGAATCTGCTTGTTGATACTCATGAAATAACACACTGAGATTTTGATTGGGAATGTGTTGAGTCTACAGATCAAGTTGGGAAGAACTAACATTTAGACAGTATCGAGCCTTCTCCATGAATGTGGAATATCTATTTCTTCATTGATTTAGTTCTACTTTGACTTAATTCATTATTGTAGGCATTATGTTAGGTTTATAACAAAGTATTTCATTTTTTTGATGCTAATGTAAATGGTATTGTGTTTTTAATTTCAAATTCCATTTATTCATTGTTGGTTTATAGGAAAGCAATTGGATTTTATGTATTAACTTCGTATCCTGAAACCTTGCTGTAACCATTTATTAGTTCCAAGGAGTTGTTTTTTGGTCAGTTCTTTTGGATTTTCTGTATAAATGATCATATGATCTGTGAATGAAGGCAGTTTCATTTTTTCTTTTCCAATCTGTATACTCTTTATTTCCTTTTATTGTCCTGGCCAGGACTTCCAGTTTTAAGCAGTGGTGAGAGGAGGGGCATTTTTGCCCACACCAGATCTTAGTGGAAAAGCTTTGAGTTTCTCACCATTCAGTATGATGTTAGTTGTCGACTTTTTGTAGATTATCAAGTTGAGGTAATTTATCTTTTTTCCTGTATTGAGACTTTTTACTATGAATGGGGGTATTTGGGGAGCCTCCATTGGAGGCCAAGGGCACACACTTGGCAGGGGAAGGCTGAGGGAGACCCCCATCCTGTCCAGGCCTCTGTCCCTGAGCGAGTCTGGGGTTCTAAGAAGGGCATTTATGGAGTGCTAACCCCTCCTCCCCCAAGGATGAGTCCCTTCTTTGGTCTGGGGTTCTGGGACAAGGGCCACTGTTGCAGCCCAAGGGACCTGGCCCCACCTGAGCCCCCAAGGGCTTTTGGGACTTTCAAGGGTGAGTTTTGGTGTTTGTGTTAGAAAGTGACCCTCTCCAACTGAAGTGTCCTGCTCTGGGTTGGGGGTGGGGTGGTTCCTGCACCCCATGGGTAGTGAGGAGGGAGGTGCCTGCCAAGTGGCTGGGGGGTGGGGATGGGGGCCAGCTTTGGTGAAGGGGTGTGAGGTAGGTGGAAGAGTAGGTCTAGGGGATCCGAGGAAACAGTGGCGTGGGTGCTCCTTGTCCACCAGGCAGCCACGTCTGAGTGTCCTGGTAAGGGAGTCCGGGCACTCTATCTAGACGGTAGATCTCTGGTCCCCTTGACCTGTCATTTTCCATAGGACGAGAATTTGGTGGCGGATGTTTGTATTCTACACACTCTTAGTGTGGAGGCCAGGGGTCACTTCTTTTATGGCAGAGTCTGGCTTGTGCAGGTTAAGCACTTTGAGGTTGGATGGTGTGAGTGCTGCCTCTACAGCAGAGAGGAGGGCTTGTTGTCTCAGTGTCTTGGAGATGTCACTACCTCCACTTGTGTGTCTGGAGGTCTCCCTGAGGGCAGCTTCACCAAGGACCCACCGAAGACAGTGTCTTGTTTCGCTTGGTTAGGGTCTTCTCTACTTGTGCCTGAGCTTATGGTTTCCCATTCATGTCTAGGGTTCCTGTTTTAGGGACAGGAACGTCAGGTGAATGTCTAGAGATCTCTCGACTGTCACCCCTGCTGGGAACGAGTGTGAATGCTCATTAGCTTTAGCAGAAGTCCTTCTCTCCGTGCCTGCTCATTTCACTCTGAGAAGGTGGCACCTCAGGGCTGAGCACAGCAGTAAGAAGACAGCTCTGTTCAGAACAGGCAGGAGTTTGGAATAGGCATAAGACAAGTCTTGAAAATGGCTGGCAAACACATGAAAAGTCATCAGAGAAATTCTAAGGAAGGCCCCTGTGGGGTACTCCCACCCCGTCCACCCCCACTGAGGCAGGTAGAGTGAAAAGGACTGAGCACACCTCCAGTGGGCGGATGTGTGGGGGTCGTTTCAGAAGTGGCCTTGGTAAGGTACACGTTTCCTCATCTGAGCTTACAAGCCAACCAGGTAACATCTGGTCTCTAAATTTATTTCTGTTGTAGAAAATTTGATGAACAGAAAAAAAGTGTGGGAAAGGAATGATTATTATTAATGTGTTCTGTATATTTCTGTCACCAAGAGGTCATTATAATGGTCTCTGATCCATTGTTTCTTGATGTCCAGAATTTCCCAGGTCCTTAACTATGCTCTGGTTAACATGATCTTAATGGGTGTGCACCTAAGTGACCCGTCATTCAACCTTCAGGACTAGTCCAGTGCCAGCTCTGTGCCAGGCCTGTTGTACATGATGGGGCCCTGCTGAGAGGGAAGGCATGCGTTGGCGGGCAGGAGTGTGCGTGGAGTGAGTGGTGCAGGGTGGCCCGGGGGGTTCCTCACGTGCCTGTGTGGGCCGGCTCACCTGTGTCTTCTCGTGTGTGTTTCCTCGTGGTCTTGGCTGTGTCTAGGATTGGTCTGTGTGTTGCAAGGCACGTGGATCACACAGCGTTTCTGGAGGTGCCTCTTTATTTGTTGTTCCCTGTCTCTGCACTGGGGGCCAGGTTGGGTGGGGATGGCCCTTCACTCTATCCTGCTGGGCTGCGAGTGCTCACTGTGTCCTGTGCTCTCAGGGTCCCACGCCTGGAGATGAACTTTTCCCAGCGAGATAGGGAATGGTCTTTAGAAGAAAGTGGCTCTGGAAAAGCCGGGGGCTGGGTGTGGTCGCTATGTCCTGTCCCTGCTGTGGGGTCTCTGAGGGGAGGGGCTCCTCTTGGTTTTTCTAACACAGGTTACCCTCCAAGTCTTTGAAACTGTGTGTGTATTTATAGTGTTAAGATTTTATTTATTTATGTCTTGCGCTAGGTCCTCACTGATGCACATAGGCTGCTTCTAGTTGCTGTGGCTTCTCTTGTGGAGCATGGCCTCAGAAGTTGTGGTGCGTGGACTGTAGAACAGGTTCTTCTCCACTGCCCCACCAGGAAAGCCCTTCTCTGCAGTTCTTTGTATGTTCAGGACTCCATTGAAATCTTTTCTTTCCGTTCTATGCTGCCAATTTGATACATGGTTTACTTTTTTCTTTTTTTGTTTTACTTTGTTTTAAACTTTAGTTACTATTTTTTTGTTTGTTGTAATTTTGTATTTTGAATGTGTGAAACATTTTTAGACATTTCTGGTGTATGAATGCTGAGCTTTTTAGGACTTTCAACTCTAGTCCCGCTTTCTTCCCTTCCCCTAGAGGGATAATTTAAAATTTTTTGATTTTTATTAGTTTGTGGGCCATCTTTTCAAGTATTTTTTTTTTTTTTTTTGGTAAAAATAAATATGTGCACACAGAGATATATCTTTCTCCTTTTTTTTTCAACAGGTGGCATATATAATGACTTGAATCTTGATTTTCTTTTTTTAGCAGTGTGACCTGGAGAGCATCATCTAGTGACGTTTTGATTGAAAAACTACATTTTGTATCTAGCATACTCTGAGAAGAAACCACTTTTCATAGTGATACTTTCCTGCATGTTCAAACACTAAAACTTAAAAGTGGGTTTGGAGGGGGATGGTTAAAAGTGACGTTTTACTTTTCCCTGAACAATCAAGGGCATCTATCAACATAGGTTGGCCAATGAGTGTTGGGCTGGAGGTGGAGGGCGGTCCTGCTCGTAGAGGGCAAAAGCCCAGGTGGTTCTGGTCCAGTCTGCGGTGCGCTGGGAGTGGGGCCTCAGCTTCCAGGGTGACTTGGAAGTCTGGTCTGTGGTATTTTAGGGTTGACAGGGCTTGTCTTTAAACACTCATCAGCACACACAAAATCTTTTGGGGGGCATTTGCATGCAACAAAGCTGATCCGTTTTGAGCACACAGATTGAATTTTGAGAAGTGGATGCCCTGGCCGTCCCCTGTCACAAGACGTGGGAGGTTCGTTTACCCTAGACCACCCTGCGCTCACACAGATGTCCTTTTCGCTTTTCTGTCACTGCTGTCTGGTCTTACCTCTCTAAAATTTCCTGTGTATGAAATCATGCGTCATGGGCTTTCTGGTGTCGGTCGCTCTTCCCTCCATGCATGGTTTGAGTTCACCCACATGGCTGTGTGTGCCAGTGATGCGTTGATCATTCTGAACAGCATTGCACGTTTGAACTCACGCCATACGTTCATCTGTTCACGGTGGGTCACTTCCCGCTTTGACTGTGACGATCGACACTCCTGTAACATCAGTGCCCTGGCTTCACATGGACATGTGCGTGGACATGCTCTCCTCCTGCATGAATGTTAGCAGTGGAATTGCTGAGTCGTATGGAAGCGTACGTTCAGTCTCATCAGAGGCCACCTCACTGCTTTCCTGAGTGGTCGTGTGAATTTCCGAGAGTTCCTATTGCTCTGTTCCAAGCT
The DNA here is from genome assembly GCA_007570785.1 of Antilocapra americana. Classification (NCBI taxonomy): domain Eukaryota; kingdom Metazoa; phylum Chordata; class Mammalia; order Artiodactyla; family Antilocapridae; genus Antilocapra; species Antilocapra americana. Next base: position 7,134,707 of record ML660204.1, on the reverse strand, counting down.
GGGGCTTGGCGTGGGAAGGCTGCTTCATCTTAACTGTTCCAGTGGATGTGCAGTGGTATCTCATTGTGTTTATTTTTTAAAGTCTCTTTTATTGAGGCATAGTTTTCATACAGTAAAATTTACTTCTCAAGGTATAGTTTGGTGAGTTTTTGCAAACATAAATTATGTAACCATCGCCACAATCAAGATAGAGAATTGTTCCAAAGGCTGAAAAAGTTTTTCCTTTTGTCCCTTGCCTCGGTGGTTAGTGGGTCATCTGCCCTGTCTCTATGATTTTACCTTTTCTAGAATTTTATATAAATGAACTTACACAGTGGTAGTCTTCTCTGTCTGGCTTCTACTTAGAATACTTGTGAAAATTTCCAAGCTGTTGCGTGTATTGGTATATGCCTTTTTGTTGTAAAGCAGTGTTCCGTGCTGTGGATGGATATGGAGTTTTATTTGTCTAGTCACCACTGGGTGGGTATTTGGGTTGTTTCCCACTTTTGTCTATTAAGGATAGTGCTTCTATGAAGCTGAATAACTGAAACTAGCACAGTATTGTCAATTAGACACACACAAGAAAAAAAGTAATACTGCTTCTATAAACTTTCTTATCAATCTCTGTATGGACGTGAGTTTTAATTTCTGCTGGGCAGATGCATAGGAGTGGGACTGTTGGATGCGGTAAATGAATATTAACTTTTTAATCTGCCAGGCCCTTTTCCAGAGTGGCTGTCCTGGTTTACCTTACCACCAGCAATGTGTGATGGTTGTTTCAAGTCCTCGCAGTTATTATGGTCAGTGTTTTAAATTTTAGCTGGTTTCTTGGGTGTGTGATGCTATCTCGTTATAGTTTTAATTTGCATTTCCCTAATGTCGTTGAGCATCTTTTCATGTGCTTATTTTTCATTTTCTTATCTTTCCTGAAGTGTTTCACCTGTATTTTTTTCTTGGGTTGTTTGTTTTGTTGTTATTGGTTTGGTGAGAGTTTTAAAAACATAGATACAATCAGTCTTTTATCAGATAGTATTGTTTTATAAGTTTTCTTAATCTGTGTTTGCCTTTTCATTTAATTGTATGTTGCAAAGAGCAAGTTTTCAGTTTTAATGAAGTTCAGCTTATCAGTTTCTTTCAGTGTTCACATTCAGTTCAGTTCAGTCGTGTCCAACTCTTTGTGATCACATGGACTGCAGCACGCCAGACCTCCCTGTCCATTACCACCTCCCGAAGCTTGCTCAATCTCATGTCCATCCAGTTGGTGATACCATCCAGCCATCTCATCCTCTGTCACCCCCTTCTCCTCCTTCCTCCAATCATTCCCAGCATCAGAGTCTTTTCCAATGAGTCAGTTCTTTGCATCAGGTGGCCAAAGTATTGGAGCTCCAACTTCATCATCAGTCCTTCCAATGAATATTCAGGACTGATTTCCTTTAGGATGGACTGGTTGGATCTCCTTGCAGTCCAAGGGACTCTCAAGAGTATTCTCCAACACCACAGTTCAAAAGCATCAGTTCCGTGCTCAGCTTTCTTTATGGTCCAACTCTCACATCCACACATGACTGCTGGAAAAACCATAGCTTTGACTAGATGGACCTTTGTTGGCAAAGTAATGTCTCTGCTTTTTAATGTACTGTCTAGGTTGGTCATAGCTTTTCTTGCAAGGAGCAAGTGTCTTTTAATTTCATGGCTGCAGTCACCATCTGCAGTGATTTGGGGGCCTAAGAAAATAAAGTCTCTCACTGTTTCCATTGTTTCCCCATCTGTTTGCCATGAAGATGGGACCAGATGCCATGATCTTAGTTTTTTGAATGTTGGGTTTTAAGCCAACTTTTTCACTCTCCTCTTTCACTTTCATCAAGAGGCTCTTTACTTCTTCCCTTTCTACCATAAGAGAGGCATCTGCGTATCTGAGGTTATTGATATTTCTCCCTGCAATCTTGATTCCAGTTTGTGCTTCATCCAGTCTGGCATTTCACATGATATACACTGCATATAAGTTAAATAAGCCCGGTGACAATATACAGCCTTGACTTACTCCTTTCCTGATTTGAAACCAGTCTGTTGTTCCATGTCCACTGTTGCTTCTTGACCTGCATACAGATTTCTCAAGAGGCAGGTCAGGTGGTCTGGTATTCTTATCTCTTTAAGAATTTTCCAGTTTGTTGTGATTCACATAGTCAAAGGCTTTGGCATAGTCAATAAAGCAGAAGTAGATGTTTTTCTGGAACTCTCTCGCTTTTTCTATGATCCAACAGATGTTGGCAATTTGATCTCTGGTTCCTCTGCCTTTTCTAAATCCAGCTTGAACATCTGGAAGTTCTTGGCTCACGTACTGCTGAAGCCTCGGTTGGAGAATTTTGAGCATTATTTTGCTAGAGTGTGAGATGAGTGCAATTATGCAGTAGTTTGAAGATTGTTTGGCATTGCCTTACTTTGGGATTGAAATGAATACTGACCTTTTCCAGTCCTGTGGCCACTGCTGAGTTTTCCAAATTTGCTGGCATATTGACTGCAGCACTTTAACAGCATCATCTTTTCGGACTTGAAATAGCTCACATGGGAATTCACATTATGTCTTATCAAAGAAGTTTTTGCCTGACCCAGGGCACAAGGATTTTCTCCCATGTATTCTTATAGGCTTTTTATGTTTTTAGCTTTTACTCAGTCCAATTCAAGTTCACTTTGGGATATTGGTAAGGTAGGGGGTTGAGATTAATTTTTCTCTCCATAGACTATTCAGTGGTACCTACTTGATGTGGTCTTTATTTGTGGATTGTATCCTGGTCCCGTTTGTTTATCCCTGTCCACAGTTCTTGATTAGCATAGCTCCTTCATAGTAAGCCCTGCACTTAGGTAGCATCAATACTCTGAGTGCCCTTCTTTTTCAAAAATGTTTGGAGCTACCTGTTGTTGTTCAGTTGCTAAGTTGTGTCTGCCTCTTTGTGACCCCATGGACTGCAGCATGCCAGGCTCCTCTGTGTCCTTGCAGTGACTTCAGTTTCTTGAAGTTCCATGTAAGTTTTAAAATCAGCTTATCCATTTCCATAGAAAAGTCTTCTGATATCTTGCCTGGGATTGTATTGAATCTGTGAACTAGATTTATGATAGTTGACGTCTGAAAGACTTGGTTTCTGATCTATGAACATAGAATACCTCTCCATTTCTTTAGGTCTTTAAACATTTTTCTTAGAATTATGGTTTTCAGTGTTTATGTCTTAAACATACTTTGTTAAGTAAGCATATCTTTAAGCATTGATATTTTTAAGTTACATAAATGGTACTTAAAAATTGCCATTTCCAGTTACTTATTGCTAGTATTCAGAAATAAAATTGCTCGTTTATTGACCTGTATCCTGTGACTTTGCCTAACTCATACGTTAGTTCTTTTAGCAATTTTATGGATCCTTTAGAGTTTTCCACAGAGACAACTGTTTTGTCTGTAACAGAGAGAGGCTTCCTCTTCCTTTCTGATCTGCATACTTTTATTTTTCTTCTTGCTATATTGCACCAGCTGGGACCTCCAGTGTAATGCTGAATAGAAGCAATGGAAAGGGACATTTTCACCTTGTTTCTGATTTGGGGAGATCGTATTAGACTTCTTCCCTTTAAATGTATGGTATTAGCGGTAGGATTTTCAGAGGTGTCGTTTGCTGGGTTGAGGGAACTCCCTTCTCTTCCTTGTTTGGTGAGAATTTTTTATTTTTATTTTTATTTTTATTTATTTATTTGGCTATGTTGGGTCTTAGTTGGGGCATGTGGGGTCTAGTTCCCTGACCAGGGATCAAACCTGGCTCCCCTGCATTGGGAGCTCAGAGTCTTAGCCACTGGACCACCAGGGAAGTCCCTTGGTGAGAATTTTTTAATGGATGTTTAATTGGCAAATGCCTTCTGTTTTCATGTATTGAGATGTTCTTGTGTATTTTTTTTTTTTTGGTCTGTTAATAAGGTATTAACACGTATTTAGTTTTGAATGTTAAGTCATGGTGCATTCCTAGCATAAACCCCCCTTGGCCGTGGAGCAGTATCGTTTTGTGTACTGTTCTATTTGATTTACTGAGGTTTTTGTGTGAGTTTGGGGGTGTTGCTCGTGTTGCCTTCCTGCAGCATCACTGTCTGGCGCTGGTACCTGAGAGATGCTGGCGGCTCCAGTCCGCCTGCCTCCACGCAGAGCTCCTGTGGGTCTTCATCGCTGACAGCACTTGGCGTTGTCGGACTTTTCAGTTCTTCAAACCTAGTGCGTGTGCAGTGCTGCCACATTATTGTTCTAGTTTTCATTTCCTTTCCTTCAGTGTTGAGGAAGTTGACATTATGTTGTACACTGCTGTTTGTGGGTATCCTTCTGTGAAATGTCTGTTGATGTCTTTTGCCCAGTTTCCTTTTGAATTTTTCTGTTTATTTGTAGGACTTCTGTCTGTGTCCTGCTTAACAGTTCCTTCATAGGTCATGTAAGTGACGAGTTGTTCTTTCAGTTTACGGCTGGTCTTTTCACTTTCTTTATGGTGTCTTCTGATGAACAGGAGTTCTTGATTAACGTAGTGGAATCTGTGTTTTTCTTGTGTCAAATACCTTTTCCAGTCATGTTTAAGAAGTTCTTTCTAACCCCAAGGTCATAGATGTGGTCTCCTGTATTTTCTTCTAAAACTTTGGTGTTTACTTCCACTTTTATGTCTTTAAACCTCCTGGAATCCGATGTGCATATGGCACATGAGAGTTCCGTTTTCACTCTTCTTCGAACATTTGGATAAACAGTTCTCCTGGCCCTGTTTATTTGCAGTGACCTTCCTTGTCTCAGTGGTCTGCATGTCCCTTCTATAATATTTCTGTTTTTATGTCATTTAGGGTTCTGTTTCTGGGCTGCCAGGATTTTCTCTTTGTTTTTTCATCAGTGCCATCATGTCCATAAATAGTGTGGCTTCATGCTGACTCTTGGTGTCCAGTGGAGCCAGTGTCTCACTGGGTTCTTCCTGAGAATTGTCTGTGCTTGTCTTGGTGTTCTGATCTTGCTTATACATTTTTGAATCAACTCTTTGAGGCCCAGATTATTTTGATCAGAATTGTGTTAATCTGTGGGTCAATTTGGGGAGGATTGCCATCCACAAATAGTACATATGTATTCATGAATATGGCATATCATTATACTTAGTTCTATATCTTTCAATCAAGTTTTGTAATTTTTTCTGTTATAGGTCTTGTGCATGTTTGGTTGGATTCATTCCAGGACACTCTAAAGTTTATTCTGTTATTGTAAACAGTAGTTTTTTAAAATTGCATTTTCTTTTTAAAATTGCATTTTTTTAAAATCAATTTTTCTTCATTGATGAAATGTTGAATTGTAGTTGAGTTTTGGATATTTATTTTAAATGTAGCAATGTTATCGAGACATTTAATTTAAAAATGTATCTGCAGTGACTTCCCTGGTGGTCCAGTAGCTAAGACTCCAGTTCCCAATGCAGGGGGCCTGGGTTCGATCCCTGGTCAGGGAACTAAGTCCCATATGCTGCAACTAAGACTCAGCTCAGTCACATAAAATAAAATGAGTAAATATTTCAAAATACACATATGCAGATTTTGGGGTAGGGGTGTTATATGTAGAGAATACTGTTGTATGCAGTTATGATAGGTTTATTTCATTCCAGTCCTCATGTTCCCGCTTCTCGACCTGTTCTCTGGTCTGTGGGGTTTGCTGGGATCACTGGTATGGTGTTGGGTAGATGGGTACTGCTGGCACTTCTGAATTGTTCCTGATACCAAAGGAAATACTCCTCTGAGGATTTACCACTGAGGGTGGGAGTTTGGAGGCTCATTTCAGAGAGTCAGCGAGGTTCCTTGTCTTCTAAGACCATTTGTTTGCTTTTCCTGGTGGAGGATATTTATTTTTTAGTCCAGTGGATTTTGAGTTTATCAGATACCTCTTCTGCTACTGTGGGGTCCCTTCAGCCATTTAAAACCCAGCTGTGTGCTGGTCAGCTCCCCACCTTCCTGGTCCTCTGGCTTCTCCTGCAGACCCATGACCCCCACCTGGGCCCAGGGCCCTCCTGATGGGTAGCCACAGGTCTTGGACTTCAGCCCTCAGTCCCCTTGGCTCTCTTCTTGGCATGCCCCTGGGTGGTCTCTGCCTGCCGTGTTGCAGTGTGGGGTGCCCTGCCTTACCCTTCCTGACACTGACCCCCGCTCCTCCCTCCTGGGTCGTTTTGGGGCCCTTCAGTTTACCAGGAGTGAGCCCTGGTTGCACAGAGCACTGGGCACCTCCCCCTGTAGCATGGCCCTGGCATTGATGGATCAATCACATTAATTGATAGATGGTTGTGTTAATGGGAGGCGGTGGGTTGTGGCTAGTGCCTGCCTCATCCCCCTGTGTAGGAAGCCCCTGGCCAGTGTGTGTTTCTGGTTTTTCTCCGGGGTCCCACTCTGTCCAGCATGAGTAGGTCCTCAGTGAGTGCTGGCAGCAGTGAATGAACTAAAGTGGTTCAGTCTCTGGTTTTGCTTCTTCCTCTCGGGTCTTCTGATGAGTGAGGGCAGGTGGCTAAAGTTTGCCGTGAATCCTGGACTGTGCGTACTGTCTGCCACCTGACCTTGGTTCCCTGGAAACCGTGCTCGTTTCGCGCTGTCCAGATGTCTCACAGCACGCAGACCCACCCTGGGCTTCAGTCAGCTGCTGTAGACCCAGGCCCTGCTCCGGCCCTCAGCCTGGGTGCTGGAGCCCAGCGTGGGGTGGGGTTGGGGCAGTGGGCCATGCTTCCCACCTTCGGCTCTCAGATCAGAGCAGCCCCTCTGCTCTGGCCTCTTCGGTTGAAGGCCGACTTAAGGAGCCCTTGAACATGTGAGAGGGTGGAGATGGACACATCTGTGATGTTCAGGCTAGAGAAGCTGGTACTGACCCATCCTCAGGGTCAGAGCCTGCTGAGCACACTGTCTGGAAGAGAGGTTCTTATCTCTTTGCTTATTGACCTTGAGAAGGGCTTGGAAACTTCCTCCAGAGCGTCCTGTGTGTTCCCCTCCTGCCTAGTCTCTGGAGCGGCTGTCGAAATGCACAGCTTTGTGGAGGAAAGGGGTGCTCTGGGTCTCCACCTCCTGGCTGCACCCCATCTCCTGTTCTGGGAGGAGCATCTGCTGGTTCTTTTACTTATTTACATGCGTTCTTACCCCCAGAAGGAACAGAAAGTGAATAACAAAAACAACAGAAGATAAAGTTAAGGGAAAGTCTGAGGAAAGGGAAGATAAAGGAAAGATAGGGTGGACTGGGTTGTGTGGAGAAGTGCCCGCCTGGGGTCTCTCGGTGCTGTGTGTGGGGGTGAGGGCACAGCCTGGCTGTTGCCAGTCAAAGTGAAGGGAGCAGAGATCTGTGGGCAAGAGGGACTGCGTTGAATCACGCGTGGATGCAAGTTGTCCGCTAGCGCGGAGTGTTCAGAGCTCGGGTATGGGTCACAGTGAAGCATGTTTTGACTTTCTTCCAGAAGTTTGGGGAGGCTGCAGGCAGGGGCACCAGGCCCTCGGGGTGCTGACTGTCCTCTCAGCATGGCCGCCCTGGCAGCCAGTGGCGCAGGCTTTGGGCACCAGCTCCAGGATGGGGAGGGTGGTTCAGGGCCTCCAGAGGAGCTTGGGGAAGCCTCTGAGACCTGTGGGTTGCAGGGATCTTGAAAACCTGAGGAGCTGAGAACCGCTCTGGGCTGACTAAGTGAGGACAGCAGAGAGGCAGAGGGGGATCCTGGCTGGCGGCGTCCTCCACAGAGACGTCCTCCACAGATACATAGAGAGGCCCGCTGGGTCACACAGTCATTTCCCATTTGCTTTGTGTGGACATGCGGGGGCGAGGGCACTGGGCCAGGGCACCTCATTGGGCAGATGTGTGGGCGTGTGCTACCGTGTCGGGTGAGGCCTGTGTCAGGTTGGAGGGAGACCTTCTCTCCGTCTTACTGTGCCCTTTGGGGCACACTCCGTGTCCTTCTGTGGCATCGTGTTCCCTCTGTCACCCAGAAAGGAGCAAGGTGGCAGGCACTCAGAGCCACAGAGCCGGCCCAGGACACAGGAGGCGAGAACAGTGTCCAAGATGGGGTGGGGCAGCGCCGGCCGCCAAGGCTTGCGGGTGGCACCCTCGGTGGTGGCCCTTGGGGAGGAGGGAAGTGGGGGCCGCCCCGAGGGTTGAGGGCACCCTGGCATTTCTTGGTGTTGTGTCCCTTCCTGGGGTGTACTGAAGTGATGGGGCCGTTGCAGTGCTAGTTTGAGCAGCTGTGAACCCCCGTCTTCTCCTGGAGGACGATACCCTGAGGTGTGACTTTTCCATGAGCCGGTCACGTGTGTTGTGGTGCCACTGTCTTCTCATATCCTGTCCCACCGCACATCCAAGGCACGTGTCCCTGCCAGCGCACAGGTGGACCGCGTGTGGACACGGTGCAGCAGAGGTGCGGCTGCCTGCGGCTGGGCCCAGGGGCATGCGTCACAGTGTAGGTGCTCGCCCCACCTCCCCGCCCGTGCCAGGGCTGGAGGGCAGAAAGGAAACTGAGCTGCATCTGGGGGATGGTCCTCACCTGAAACCTGTCTTTCCTGGCTTGTAGTGAGGTTGAGCGTCTGCTATTTGGCCCTTTGTGTTGCTTTTGGGAATTGCTTGATGGACATTTTTATGGTCAGTTTTTAAAGTAGGTAAGACAGTTGTGGTTACTGACTATTTAGTTAAGTTTGGGGCAAAATTTTGTTTTCAGCAATTGTACTCTAAGCAGGTCCATTTCTGGATTTCAGCCTGTGTGGACGTGTTTGGTGTGGGAAAGACCCCCGCCCAGCCCTGACCCCCTGCTGCCCACCTCGTCCTGGCTCTCATTCTCCAGCCTGTCCTGTGGGGACGGCTCTGCTGCTGTGTGTGTGCACAGTACTGCGCTTCTTTCCTTTCCTTATTTTTAATTGCAGGGTAGTTGCTTTACAGCGTCGTTTGGTTTCTGTTGTACAGCATGAATCAGCTGTAAGTGCATGTATGTCCACCCTGGGAGCGAGGTTCCAAGGCGCAGCATCTGAGGCCCAGTGATGCCTTACCTTACTTAGAGCCGATGCTTGGTTTCATCAAGACTTTGAAAGTCACTGTGTGACGTGAAGTGAAAATCAGGTGTGGAGCCCTGAATCTTCAGCCGTGCTCCGCCATGACCTTGAGCAGTGTTTGTGTGGGGGAAACCTGACTTGGAGGCTGGAGGAAGTGGGTAGGGTCTGCCTGCCCAGGGCTTTTCTTGTTGTTGTTGTTTCATTTGTTTTATTTACATATTAATTTGTGGCTGTGCTGAGTCTTCGTTGCTGTGTGGGCCTTTCTCTAGTTGCAGCGAGCGGGGGCTACTCTCTAGCTGCGGTGCACAGTCTTCTCGTTGCGGTGGCTTCTCTTGTTGCAGAGCACGGGCTCTAAGGCACAGGGGCTTCAGTAGTTGTGGTTCCCCAGCTCTGTAGCACAAGCTCAGTAGTGGTGGTGCATGGGCTTAGTTGCTCCCAGGCATGTGGAATCTTGCAGATCAAGGATCGAACCTGTGTCTCCTGCATTGGCAGGTAGATTCTTTAGCACTGAGCCACCAGAGAAGCCTTATTGTTGTTTGTTTTGATCAAATGTTTCAGGTGTGTTTCCTCACCTTTAGCTTTGAAAGCACTGACAGTGCAGGCAGGCGGCAGGCAAACACTTCTTTACGTTTGTAGCAGTCTTGCTCTGCCCTTAGTGCTCGGGTCCTGTGAGGCTGAGGTGAGGCCAGGACACGGGAGTCCCCCCTCCCACATGTCTGACCCCCTCCACCAGCCTTCCTGGAGTCACAGCTCCATGGGTTTAGGCACTTTCTTTTAGGTGATGTAAAAGGCAAGCAGCCCTAAGAGTGAAAGAATGTTTAGGCCATAATTAAGTCAGCGTCACTGGTGTCTGTGCTGGTATCTGGCTGAGTTTGCTTCTGGTAGAGTAGTTGGGGGACCCCGTCCCACAGGGATATGCTGGAGGGGCCCCCAGCAGGACTGTGGGTGGTGTGGCAGGAGGTCCCTGTCATACCCTGGCCGGTGGCTGTTCTCTTGGGCGTGGGTCTCAGAGATGCTCCACGGGGCAGGGCTCTTCTGCTGCTGTGGACTGGGGTCTGGATGGGCCAGTCCTGGAGCCCCTCCCAGGTTCCTTGCATGGCTCTGAGGAGAGAGTTCTCCGCCTGTGTCACACCTCTCTGCATTCCTCTGCTCCTGGTCTGATTCTGGCTTCTTTGGCATTCATGTCAGGGTTCAGGGGTAGTTTTATTTTGCATCTTGATTATGGAGGATCTGTCGTTCATTGCACCACCTCTGCAGACTCTCCGAGCCATCTGGCTAGTGATGGTGCTAGGAATGCTTGTTGGGGGTAGATGGGAGGGCAGGGAAGGGTCTGGCTCCTCCATCCCGACTGCTGTTCCCTGCTTGTGCCAGTGCAGCCAGGCCGTTCACTAGGCCTGGGAGCCCCCAGCTGAGGTTGAAGGACACACGTGTGTCCTGGGGGTGAGGTCAGGGCTGAGCACTGAAGGCCATGCTGAGAATGTCTCCCCAGAAGTGGTGACTTCCAGGTGGAGGATCCCAGGCAGGGTGGAAAATGCCTATTTGTCATGTAGCTCTGGCTGACCTACATTTTGGTTAAAAATACAGTGAAAAATGTTGGTATGAAAGGGATCAGGGAAACTGTAACCTTGGGTACAAATGCTGGAGTTGATCTTGAACTCTGGTTCTTGCAGGAGGGTGGGGCTTGTTTAGTCCTAAGGACTGTTGTGCTCTGGCTGTGACCGGGACGTGGCCGCAGCCCTACAGAGCTCACTGCACTCTGTGCCCGTGGGCGCCCAGCCTCCCAAACAGGCGGTATTGTGTCTGTCTTAGGTATGAGTACAAGCAGCGTGGCCTTAATACGGGTGATGTGGTTTATGCTGCATGTCTTTCTGTAAAATCCTGAGCTCTCACAGTGACAAAAAGTAGAAAACTGCCTGCTTTCATCAATAAATTATAAATACGTTTTGGATGAGATATGTAGCCACTGAAAATTATGGTTTTGAAAAGAAAACACCAAACTGAGTATCAACAGAATTATCCCAATTTTCTTTACGGTTATCAAAACACATATGTTGTACACGTGCTCATAGAGCAGAGGGTGAAAAGAAACTCAGAGTCTTGTAGCCAGAGGGGGCGGGCTCCTGAGAGTTCTGTCTTCCGGGTTTGTCTCCGCGTTTTTCATGTCTGCTGTCATGAATGCTTGTCTGTGCACTAAGATGTTAACATTATTTAACATGGAAGTTCGAGTGGCTTTCTGCTGTGTGAACTCGCCGTGTCATGCTTTTCGCTTGTGCACACTGGCTGGTTTTGGTTCCAGAGCACCCTGAGTGGGGGGTGAGGGATGCAGGGAGGGGCCTGGTGGGGTCCATGGTGCAGCCAGACCGCCAGGGTGTGTGTGCGGGGGACCTGGGGGCCGTGTGTCTGTAAGGCAGGAGGGTGACGCCTGTGGGGGCCCTTCCCTGACCGCTCCCAGAGCTGGCCTTGCGCCGGCAGAGGGATGATGGTGCAGACGGCCTCCTGGGTCCCCCTTGGGGCTGGGGTGCTGGGAGTCCCAGGCCGGGTGGTGCAGTTGTGAACACAGACGGTTGCTTTTCTGTGATCTTTTATCTAAAGTTTAAGTTACATTTTGAGACAGTTGTGTTTCCTTGCCTTGGAGTGGTACTGCAGAGTCATCTGTTAGAAATGAGCATTATGACCAGAGTTTATGAGATCCAGAGAGTGTGATGATGTCATGACTGTGTGGCAGATTGTCCTGGGTGTCATGGGCATGCCTGACTCCACTTTTGTTGGAATCAGTGACTGTATGCGTGGTACTCAGGGACGCTGCCACGCCTTCTGGAGCTGCCACCCATAGAGCTGCTGGCTGGCGCTGCCTGTGGCCTTCGTGCCCAAAACAGCTGTCCTGGTTCTCTGTTTCCCGGGTCTGTTCCCACTGGAGACGTTGCTGATTCTGCCGAGAGGTCTCATCACTGCGAGAGTCCCACATCACTTCTTGGCAGGAGTTTTGCTTCTGTCCTTAGTTTTCATTCTTAACTGTTGGCACATTGCATGGCCCAGGCTGTTTTTTTTAGACTTCTGTGTCCAAAAGACCACTGTCACTTGATCGGCATATTAATCATGTTGCTTTTCTTGAATATTATTTAAATATTCCTTTGAATTTCTGCGAACATCATTATTTGCTTTAAGCAAATAAGCAAGTATCTGATAAAGTGTAGGCATCAGCTGCTCCATTAGCGAGTGTGAAATTGGGGTGTCCAGCTGTGGAAACTGTGGGGCCTGCTGGGCTGCCCTGCTCCCTTGAGTCCCTGTGATGAAGGAGTGGGGTCTCTGGATGGTGCCTGAGTGAACTAGTGAGTGAGTGGCTGGGCATGTCACCAGGTCCCCTCAGCACAAGCATGGGCCAGGATTGATGACCGTGCAGCCCCCTTGAGGTGCCCCATGGCCCGAGCCTGTCCTGGGCGTGGTGCAAACTTTTCAGGGTGTGGACATCAGTTCCGGCTGCCAGCCTGCCAGGCATTTCTCTCCTCAGTGCTTTCACAAACTCCCAGGTTTTAGAGATTTCAAAACAGTGAGTTATTTGCAGCAGCTGTGTTTTGTTTTGAAAATATGGCTTATTGTCTTTCAGTTCAGTTTAGTCGCTCAGTCATGTCCGACTCTTTGTGATCCCATGAACTGCCGCACGCCAGGCTTCCCTGTCCATTACCAACTCTGGAAGCTTGCTTAAACTCATGTCCATTGAGTTGATGATGCCATCCAGCCATCTCATCCTCTGTCATCTCCTTCTCCTCTTGTCTTCAGTCTTTCCCAGCATCAGGGTCTTTTCCAATGAGTCAGTTCTTTGCATCAGGTGGCCAAAGTATTGGAGTTTCAGCTTCATCATCAGTCCTTCCAGTGAATATTCAGTACTGATTTCCTTTAGGATGGACTGGTTTGATCCCCTTGCAGTCCAAAGAACTCTCAAGAATCTTCTCCAACACCACAGTTCAAAAGCATCAATTCTTTGGTGCCCAGCTTTCTTTATGGTCCAACTCTCACATCCATACATGACTACAAAAAAAACCATAGTTTTGACTGGATGGACCTTTGTCGGCAAAGTAGTGTCTCGGCTTTTTAATATACTGTCTAGATTGGTCATAGCTTTTCTTCCAAGGAGCAAGTGTCTTTTAATTTCATGGCTGCAGTCACCATCTGCAGTGATTTGGGAGCCCAAGAAAATAGTCTCTTACCGTTTTCATTGTTTCTCCATCTGTTTGCCATGAAGTGATGGGACCGGACGCCGTGATCTTAGTTTTTTGAATGTTGAGTTTTAAGCCAATTTTTTCACACTCCCCTTTCACTTTCATCAAGAGGCTCTTTAGTTCTTCTTCGCTTTCTGCCATAAGGGTGATGTCATCTACATATCTGAGGTTGTTGGTGTTTCTTCCTGCAATCTTGATTCCAGCTTGTGCTTCGTTTAGCCTGATATGTTGCATGATATACTCTGCATACAAGTTAAATATGCATTATTGTCTTTATTTTAGTTTTATTTTAAAATTTATCATAAGTTTTAAAGTTTTATGTTGGAGTATAGCTGAGTTACAGTATTGTGTTTTGTGTGTACCGCAGGGTGGTTCAGTTATGCATTTATTCATTCGTCTAGATTATCACAGAATTTTGAGCAGGGTTCCCTGCCCTATACTGTAGATCCTTGGGAGATTATCTGTTTGAAAAGATTCATTCATTTATCTGGCTGCGCCAGGTCTTAGTTGGAGCATGTAGGCACTTTTAGCTGTGGCATTTGGATTCTTTGGGCTTCCCTGGTGGCTCAGTGGTAAAGAATCTTCCTGCCAGTGCAGGAGACACAGGTTCGATCCCTGGATCAGGAAGATCCCCTGGAGGAGGAAATGGCAACCCACCCAGTATTCTTGCCTGGAGAATCCCCTGGACATAGGCGCCTGGCTGACGTGCTGTGGTCCTTGGACCCCATACACGACTGAGCACGTGTATGCACACATTAGAATTCTGTAGTTTTGGCATACAGATGCGTCAGTTGTGGCATGTGGGGTCTAGTTCCCTGACCAGAGGTTGAACCCGGGCCCCCTGCCTTGGGAGCAGAGAGTCTTAGCCACTGGACCACCAGGGAAGTCCCAGTTATCTATTTTGTATGTAGCTGTGTGTATATGTTAAACCCAATCGTCTAAATTACCCTTCCCCACTCCCACCTTCCCCCTTGGTAACCCTAAGTCTGTTTTCTAAGTCTCTGAGTCTCTTTCTGTTTTGTCAATAAATTCATCTGTATCAATTTTTAAAATTCCATATACAAGTGATACCATACGATATTTGTCCTTCTCTGACGTACTTCACTTAGTGTGATCATCTCTAGGTCCATCCGTGTTGCTGTATAGGGCATTATTTTATTTTTTATGGCTGAGTAATATCCCATTGTACATATGTATCAGTGTCTTTATCCACTCATCTGTCAGTGGATAGTTAGGTTGCTTCCTTGTCTTGCCTGTTGTAAATAGTGCTGCGGTGAACACTGGGGTGTGTGTATCTTTTCAAAATACAGTTTTCTCTGGATATGTGCTCAGGAGTGGGATAGCAATCCCACTATATCATTTGATAAATTTGTTTTTAGTTGTTTAAAGATCTTTGTTTAGATCTGCCCATTTTTTAATTTTTTGTTTTTTTGTTATCGAGCTGCATGAGCTGTTTGTATATTTTAGAGATTAATCCCTTTTAGGTTGCATCGTTAGGAAATATTTTCTCCCATTCCGTGGGTTGTCTTTTTGTTTTGCTCATGGTTTCCTTTGCTGCACCTTGGCTCATTTGAAAGGGTTGTCTTGGAGGGCGCTCTCATAATGGGCACACATGCAAGTGGTTCTTGTGAATTGAGAGTTGCAGACGTGACCCCGGGGAAAGGCTGTATTTCCTTATGTCATGATGGGTGTTGAAGGAGCCGGGGCCAGCAGCTCCAAAGACTTCTCAGGCTTGTACATTGGATGGGGCTCCTGTCTGGTTCAGCAGGGAACACCTGTTGTTGCGATGGCTGGCAGGAGGTTCTTGGCCTTAGGTTTTCAGCTGCCCCATGGGGCTGCCCACTCAGCGGGCTCCTTGTGCCACACCCTTGCGCGGCTGAGTCCTTCTTCTGTGGGTTGCCTTGTGCCCACCTTCTGCTAGCCTGGCTTTGGGGCGAGGTGTTCATAGGACTCCCTTTCAGCCCCATTGCTAATCTGGCATGGGAAATTGTGTGCAAGTTTTGTTATTGTTTCTAATGGAATCTAGGATGTAATTGGTGCTGGTTTTTGAAGCTAGAATTAATGCCATACTCCCTGCTAGGATTTGGTTTCCAGTGATGTAGCTGGAACCCCATGAAGGGTGAGTGGTCCTCTGTGTCTTTGTGTTTCTGTGGGCGAGGGAGTGCCAGGTCACCATGGACGCATGAGGGGTCCTGTTCCTGGGAGGAGTGTCTGGGCTTCGGGCACTCCAGGCACATGGGTGGTGGGCAACGCTGTCTTGAGGTCCAGCTTAGTCCCCATGGATGGGCACCTGATAGGAGAAGAGGCCAGGCTGCCTCCCCCAGAGCCAGCGGTGGGCTTGGGTGGTGACCTGCTCCTGGGCAGGACTCGGGTCTGAGGCTCCAGGTGCAACCTCTCCTGAGACACCTGCTGCCTTGTGCGCTTGGCCAGTCCAGGCAGCCCTTGTGGGGAGCACACTTGGCCGCGGGGGCTCTTGCCAGGCCCTGGCTCCCAGGCCTCCTGACCTGCAGGCCAGCGCAGGGTGCTGTGGGGTGGACGAGGTGTGAGGAGCTCTGCTTGCCTGGCTGACGACTGCTACTTGAATCGGTGAAAACTCCTCTCACGTCTCTGTCGTCCTGTGCACCGTCTCAGAGCCCAGCGACAAGGTTCATAGCGTTTCCCTTTCTTTCTCAGGGCTGTTGGCTCCCTGGGGAGTCGGGCCCTGGGGCGCATCCTGACACCAGCCCCCTCCCCCGCCCCCCAGGTATGGTCCTCGTGCGGAGCGAGAATGGGCAGCTGCTCATGATCCCTCAGCAGGCCCTGGCTCAGATGCAGGCCCAGGCCCACGCCCAGGCACAGCCGCAGACCACCATGGCGCCGCGCCCGGCCACCCCCACAAGTGCCCCTCCTGTGCAGATCTCCACCGTGCAGGTGAGCGTGTGCCCAGCCTGGGGGGGTTTGCGGGGGGTGGGACGGCTGCGCCGGGAGGAACTCAGGTCTCCTAGCCTGCACTCCTCCGCCACCCACCCTCATGTGACACCCCCGCCTCTACGCCTCCTTTCCTCCTCTGCAAAGTGCAGATCCTGCTGCCCTATAGGGTCGTGACGGACGGTTAGGACACCTACGCGCGGGACCCAGGGAGCCCTGAACCTCGTTAGCTGTTGTAACCAGGGGGACGCAGAGGAGCTTTGCAGAACTGTGTTAAACAGCTCCCCCCACCACACACAGATGTATGAGCCTTGAGAGCTTCTCCCACCCCCAGGCTGTGCCCCGCCAAGGCTGTGTTGTTCCCCCCTCCACCAGGCTGTGACGGGAGGACGGGTCAGTGCCTGGGACGCGCCCCTCCTCTAGGTTCTGCCGCCTAGTGCCTTTCTGTCCCTTCTGAGCTGGTTGACTGGTCAGAGACTAACATGGAGACTAGCGGGGTCCCGGCGGCTCTGTTGTCCTGTGACTTCAGCCGCATCCCCTGGAGTGGGTGTCCCTGCACTATAGACAGAGGGGCCCCTTCCTGAGCATCTGAAACAGCCCCGAGCAGCTCGCAGGGTCTGTGGAGGTCCGTTCCATCAGATGTTTGTAAGATGTTCACTTTGACTGTTGTGTGATTATAGGAAATCAAAGTGTTGATTTCCCAGATAGACGCATCCCTTGAAGACGACATGGGAGACTCTGCTAAGGAGTGTGTTATAGTTATATGGTGACAATTAGGGGGCCTTGCTGACTCTGGCGCCTGTCCTGGGGGCCCAGGTGCCCTCTGTGCTAAAGGAAGGACCGTGTGGTGTGCCGCCTCTCACTTCCCTGCTTTTAGGCGACAACTCCTTGTTTTTCAGGCGCCCGGAACCCCCATTATTGCACGGCAGGTGACCCCAACGACCATAATCAAGCAGGTGTCTCAGGCCCAGACGACGGTACAGCCCAGCACCGCACTGCAGCGCTCGCCCGGGGTTCAGGTGAGGTGGGGGCTGGGTGGTGCCCACGATGCCGGGGTCAGGGGTCGGACCTCACGAGTTGGGTGCTGGATGCCAGGGTTTGGGATTTGGGACACGAGATGCTTTGGAATAAAGTGCCTTTTCTGCTCACCAGTGCAGGGGAGGCCAGGCTTTTCTAAAACTACAGAGAGTTTAGCACCAGCAGCACTTTTCAGAAGCTTGTGCTGGAAGCACAGTTAAAAAACATCATCTACTAACACTTGATGGTGCAGTGTCTCTGAAGCAGACATGATCCACATACAGCCCAAAATGTGTGTGTGGGGCACCGAAGAGGGTGTGTCCTCACTGTCTGTGTGTTACTGTGTGTGGCTCTCACAACACCCTCCCTGGTGAGTGCTGACAGTGCGGTGTGGGGGCTTCTGGCCCTGATTCTGAGTCCAGCCAGCTTGGCCTCCTCGCTAGTCCTGGTCTCCTTGCTCGTCCTGGTCTTGTCCTCGTCTGTCTCTTGGCACCCGCAGCCGTGACAGTGCTTTCAGAGCCGCTGGAGGAGCAGTTGGTCCCAACTAGACGAGCTTGGTGGTCTCTTCTGGCGACGGGAGCTGCATGGTGATGGCATTCCTGGGGTTGGGAGTTGTCTGGATGAGTGCAGTCTGGTTGGAGTATCTGACCTTCAGTTGTAGAGAGGAGCCTTTTCTGAGAAGGTAGTGAAGCTCATGGTGAACTTTTGCACCAGTCTTATCAGAACAGGTTCCGTCTGCCATCTCAGTATTGTCCAGGTGGAAGGTGTTTTCATGGGACTAGTGGGAGCACTTATGAGGGGTGCATTTTGATTGAAATGAAAACCTCCAAGAACTGGATGTGCCCTGGCTGTTTCTGATTGTCCGGAAGCAGCTCTGCTGTGCCTACTGGTCATTTCTTTTCCTTTTCTTTCTCTGATGTTTTTTTATTTGCAGTTTTCTTGTTACAAAAGTAATAAGTGCTTCATGTTACAAGTGAAAGGAAACATTAATGATAAAGAAAGCCTACCATCTCTTCTGACTGACATTCCTCCTGGGAAACCAGTTTTTACAGCCTGAGGTTGCAGACAGCTGCCTGCCCAGGGCCCCCCTGTCCCTTTGCCCCCCATAAGCAGCACCATCAAAGCACCTCCTGGAGCTGGGTGGCACAGGGACCGTCTTTGCTGAGAGCAGCCGCACGCAAGTCATGCGCAGGGTTATACTGCCCCCTACCTTCCAAAGTCATAAGAAAGTTTGAAAAATTGGAGAAGTCTAGATTTTTTCATTGGAAGAGTGCTAATTTAAAATAGAGAAGCAGTGAACATTTGCAGGATTGCTCACATAGGATTAGAAATCTCGAGAATTTGACAAGCTCAGTTGTTGTTTGGTGTCTAGTTGTTTGTTAAAATGTATTTGTTTAGCAAAGTCACCCCTCCCTCCCAGGACTGACTACATTGAGCCCCTGCCTGGTTGAAAACCATTTCCAGAGTGTTTCTGGATGTGACTCGCTTTGGGGGAGCAGAGAAGGGTGTTGGGGCAGCGGAGGGGAGCCTGGGACCCCAGTGAGTCCCGGTGCTGCCCTATGAGGGGCCTGCCTGTTTGTGATGTACTGGATTTCTTGTCACCAGCCTCCCTGCACAAGCCAGGGGATGGGCTTTCCAGTTTGTTTCTCTGTTTTCTTTTTTTTCCTTTTAATTTCTGAGATGTGATCTGGGTCATTATGAAAATGTTGCTTGTCCTGGCCGCCGTGTGGCGCTCAGGATTGACTCCTGACAGCCAGGTCCCCTCTGGCTGTTGGCTTTGCTTCTGTCAGTGTTTGCTTCAGGCACAAAGTGCTGCTTCCTTGGTGCTCGGGATGGCAGCTCTCAGAGACATAGCCAGCCGCGGGGCTGGCATGGTCCCTCAAGGTCGCGGGTCCCGTGGGGCCTTCCCGTTGCAGGGAGTCTCACGACGGCCATCGGTTTACCTCGTGCTTTGGATTCTTGTAGCCTCAGCTTGTTTTGGGTGGCGCTGCTCAGACAACCTCACTTGGGACGGCGACAGCGGTTCAGACGGCAGCACCTCAGCGGACGGTCCCAGGGGCCACCACCACCTCGACGGCTGCCACGGTGAGAGCTGCCTCTCAGGAGCCACGGGGCTGTGTGTCGGGGTCGTGCTGCCCCAGCGTGCACATGGGGAGCCCTTGGGGTCTCCGTGGCCCTGCACGTGGAAGGGTCTGAGGGCAGTGGCCTCTGCAGGGCCGCAGGGAGGGTCCAGCATCCTGCACCAGGCTTTCGGGCTGTGGGAGTGTCTATGTGATGAGGCCCAGACCAGCTGCATTCAGGGACGAGGGGGCCTGCACAGCAGTTGTAGCCTGCCAGAGCTGTGGCATTGTCCTCTTCAAGTTTATTTCCAGCAGTTTTCCTACATGCGGATAAATCTTTAAACCAGTGGGACTGTGATCTATTTGTGATTTAAAACGTTTTCATGTTTTTTTGCCGAGTGTGTTTCAGTATCTTTCTTTAGTAACTGTGTCATGATTCTAATTTTTTTATTGTGCACTTAGGTATCGGTTTTTCTTTATGATAAGCAACATCACAGTGAATGTCTTGTAGATTGTCTTTTTGCATTTATCAGTTACATTTCTGAAAGTTGAATTGCTGGACTGAGTGAGCTGTGAATTTGGTCTGTTAACCTTGGGAGCACATGTCTTGGAGTATACTCCCATCATCAGGCGATGAGAGTAACTGCATTTTCCTGAAAGACATTTTAGAGAAGAAATATACGTTTCTTATATGAGACGCAGCATCTTAGTTAAGCCAAAGGCTATGATAACAGTCTGCTTTGTAAGAGTTTTTCAGTTACACCTTCTTAATTTCTATCCAGGAAACTATGGAAAACGTGAAGAAATGTAAAAATTTTTTATCTACGTTAATAAAACTGGCCTCGTCTGGTAAACAGTCTACAGAGACGGCCGCTAATGTGAAAGAACTGGTACAGAATCTGCTGGTAAGAGCCCAGTACTTGGCTACTCGTGGTGGGGAGGGGGGCGGCTGCAGTCTGGGCCCCTCTACCCTTGCCCTGACACTCTCACCCCTGGCTTCTCGGAGCCTCGCAGCTGCACAGCTCTCCCAGCATCTCCTTTTCCATGTCAGTCACTTGGCGTGCTGGCCACACAGGAGCGATGTAAATTCACCAACAAGATGGTGGGTGTTTTAAGGGCTTTCCCTCTCACTCCTCCACGTCTTCCACGGAGGATTTTGAGTGACACGGAAGTGGAAGGCAGAGTGATGAACATTTGCAGGCCAGCTGCAGGCTTCGTGGGTGCTGAGTTCCTATCTGGCTTTGCATCTACTGTGCCCATGTTGCCGCCCACTGCCCCTCCCCAGACTCATAGGTATTTAGCCCCTATTCCTGGACATAACCTGGGAACCTGGGGATCCTCTCAGCTCCCAGGCTCCTGGAAGCTGAGTCCAGCGTCACCCGCAGGGCTTGGTCAGTCGTCAGGTCCACTTCTGGCTGCTACCTCTGTGTCACTGGTAGCCTGGGGTCCCCTCCTTCCCACTCGTTCCTTGCTCTCAGTTTCTGTGTCCAGGAAGCCTGGTGGTTTAGCACATGGGCTGATGGCCATTTGTTTCCTGCTGCTGCTGGGTTTGTCGGCGCAGACCCTCCGCTTGCAGCCTCCCTTCCATGTTGCGGGCTCAAGCTGGAGGGGAGCCGCCCCTGGGCTGGACACGTGGGTTTGGGGCTGGAAAGGAGTGAAGTTAGCTCTTACAGCAGAAATGATCGCTTCAGATGTGCCTTAAATATTTTCAGGAAACTAAGACTGAAAAACAGTCTCATCTCCTGAGAGGAACAAGAACTCCCAGCTTTTTGTGTGTTTCAATTACAGTTTACCTTCTAATGAACATTTGTAGTTAAATACATGCTGTTCTTTCTTCCCATGGCCCCTTGTCTGCGGCCCCTCCTGGGGCTGGAAGCATGGGCTCATCTCACCATCCCTCTCACTTCCCAGGAGAGCCCAGTGCTATCCCCCTGTGCTGTGCCTTTCTCAGGGCTCTGGGACCCCCATCCTGCCCTCTTTGCAGCCTGACTGCTCCTCCTTGACTTGGGCCCAGTCAGCCCTGGGCTTGGAAGCTGGTGGGAGGTGACCCCATGTGAGCGGGTGCAGGTGGGCGCTTTGTCTCATAGGACTCCTGGGTGTGGGCAGAGCCAGCTGTGTCAGTGCTCACGCCTCCAGGGCACCTGTGCTGCTCTGTCCCTGCCCACCTCTGGTCCTCCTGGTCTCATGCCCACTTGCTTGTGGCCCCTCTCATCTGGGCACTCGCTTCTCTCTCTGGCACTCCAGCTGCTCTGAGGTCTCGGTGTAGGTGTGGTCTCTCCAGGGAAGGGTGTCCCTGGCCTGCCTTACCTTCTGGCTTGTTCTGGAGGGTACTTTTAGGCTCGTCTGTCTCCTGGCAGAATGCCTGATGTGCGGTGGTAGTAAGAAAGTTGAGGAATGGCACAGTGAGCCCACGGCCTGGAGGGAGGAATAACTGTGAAACTCAAAACCTGGAGAAATATTGAATAGAGATACGAGTGTGCATACTTGTATTCATGGAGGAATTTAAATGTGAATTTTGTCTTCAAGGATGGAAAAATCGAAGCAGAAGATTTCACTAGTAGGTTATACCGAGAACTTAATTCTTCACCTCAACCTTACCTTGTGCCTTTCCTGAAGGTAATCTGAAGCCCGCTAATTGTTGGGTGGGAGTGGGGTGAGCTTCTCTTGGGAGGGGTGGACTTGCACGGGTGTCACCAGTGCATTTGCAGCTTTCAAGCCCCTGAGACAGACTGTTAAGTTTTTTCTTCGGAGGCTTTTCTGTAAGTTTCAAGACCCCCACCACAGCGACCACAATGTCGTGTTGCACCTGGGGATCCAGAAGGGCCCTGTCCCCTTAGAGGGCGACCCATGTGCCCGAGGCTGAAGGGGGCCACACTGCTGGGAGGCTCATGTCACTCAGATGCCTCTGCTGCCCTAATGCATTTTAACTGCCTGTCAGAAATGCGGCTTCTGGTTGGTGTTTAAACAGTTCCAGCCAGTTCTCACTGAGGGTGACTCTGTCCAGTGGGAGTGACAGTGTGGGGTGCTGACACTGGGTCCCTTGAAGCCCCACACCAATGTTGGGGTGTATTCTCAGGGTCGTGTGTTTCTGGGTCAAGAGGAAGGGGTAGTACTGCCAGCCGACCCCGTGTCTGTCTTTCCGCCCAGAGGAGCTTGCCCGCCTTGAGACAGCTGACCCCCGACTCCGCGGCCTTCATCCAGCAGAGCCAGCAGCAGCCGCCGGCCTCGCAGGCTACCACCGCACTCACCGCCGTGGTGCTCAGTGGCTCAGTCCAGCGCACGGCCGGGAAGACGGCGGCCACCGTGACCAGCGCCCTCCAGCCCCCGGTCATCAGCCTCACGCAGCCCACACAGGTGGGCGTCGGCAAGCAGGGGCAGCCCACGCCGCTGGTATGAAGGCCTAGCCTTGCCCTCCTCTCCACCCACCCACCTGCCCGCGGCTCAGAGAAGCTGGCAGGGGGGGTTTGGGGTGTTAAATCCTGAGTAGTGGAAGTGTCAGGTTGAGATCAGGGCCCTGCAGGTTTGTAGTTTGTTTCTCAGCAAAGCAAAGTAAGCCAGTTGGCTTCTGCCCTGTGGTACAGCCATTATCTGTATGACGGTTCGGGGTGTCCCTGGGTGATGTGGACACAGTGTGTGTGTGTGTGTGGTGCATCTCAGCTGGGCGTTGTCTTCGATCAGGAGCCACGGCCCAAACACGGGGAACCAGCGCAAGTGTTGAATGTTGTGCATGTCAGTTTTCATGGCTCAGGACCCAGCTCCGTAGCCGTGGTTTGGGGCCCGGAGCTTCCCAAGTGTGCAGCTGCTGATGGTGGATTGGTATGTGGTTCCGATCCAGGTTCTGGTTGTGCAGCTGTGGAGATGACGTCTCTGATGGCAAGAGTGAGGTTTGAACCTGCTCCGGCAGGCAGGTGGAGTTTGCCAAGCATAGAAAGGCAGTTGCTGGTTTATTTTTTTCCCCTCTAATTTCAAAGGAGTTTTGTTCCTAAGTGCGTGTATGTGCTCAGTCATGTCCAACTCGTTGTGACCCCATGGACTGTAGCCCTTCAGGCTGCTCTGTCGATGGGGATTTCTGGGCAAGAATTCTGGAGTGGGTTGCCATTTACTCCTCTAGGGGAACTTCCTGACCCAGGGAGTGAACCTGTGTTTCCTGTACTGAAGACAGATTCTTTACCACTGAGTCACCTGGGAAGGTCCTTTGTTCTTACTGTTGTTTATCAGTTGCTCAGTTGTATCCTACTCTTTGCCACTCCATGGACTGCTGCACACCAGGGTTCTCTGTCCTTCAGCATCTCCCAGAGCTTGCTCAAATTCATGTCCATTGAGTCAGTGATGCCATTCAACCATCTCGTCCTCTGTTGTCCCCTTCTCCTTCTGCCTTCAATCTTTCCCAGCATCAGAGTCTTTTCCATCAAGTTGTCTCTTCACATCATGTGGCCAGAGTATTGGAGCTTCAGCTTCAGCATCAGTCCTTCCAATGAATATTCAGGGTTGATTTAGGATTGACTGATTTGATCTTGTAGTCCAAGGAACTCTCAAGAGTCTTCTCCAACACCACAGTTCAAAAGCATCAATTCTTTTGTGCTCAGCCTTCTTTATGGTCCAACTCTCACATCTGTACATGACTCCTGGAAAAACTAGCTTTGACTATATGAACCTTTGTTGGCAAAGTGTGATGTCTTTGCTTTCTAATACATTGTCTAGGTTTGTTACAGCTTTTTTCCTGAGGAGCAAGCGTCTTTTCATTTTATGGCTGCAGTCATTGTCTGCAGTGATTTTGGAGCCCAAGAAAAGAAAATATGTCACTGTTTCCACTTTTTCCCTATCTGTTGGCCACAAAGTGATGGGACCAGATGCCCTGATTTTAGATATTTTTAATGTTCCTGTAGACAGTTAAAAAATTAATAAAACAATGCAGGTCTTTGTGTTACTTTCGTAGGTTGTCGAGTGTGTATTAAGGGATACTCAGGTCGGTGATCAGAGTCATGAGGGGAGTGCTGGTCTCTGACTTGCTCAAGTTGAAATCTGTGTTTGTTTCTGCCTTCATCGGTGTGAGGAAGAGAGATGGAGAAGTGTCTGCTGGCCACGGCTGGAGCCGATGTGCCTTGGGCCAGTGTGCCAGTGTGAGGGCAGGGCTCCCTGCACCCCTGCCCCAGAGGGGAGGGCTCTGCCTTGGTCTTGCTTCATTGCAGCAGAAAGACTAAATGCAGCAGAGTCAGGCACCGTGATCATCACCTGCTGTCCTTGAAGCCTGTGGGGACGGGAAACCCTGAGCTTCTGCCAAAACGTGGCCTGAACCTCTGGGGGCTATCGTGCATCCGTTCTCCCGGATGGTGTGAATTTCCACAGGATGTGTTGCAGAGATAATGTGGGCCAGGGCACCCCCTAGTCCCCTCCTCGAGTGCCTATAGCACAGGGCAAGCCCCCAGGTGACTGTTGTAAAACTCAGAAGCTGGGTTTTGAGCATCTGGCCTGAGGCTGTGGTGGATCTGAGGTGGTCTTGACACCTGTGCTGACATCTGGGGAGAAGCCGCTTGCTCCTGCTGGTTGAGGAGCTGTGCAGACCCTGTCCCCCAGGTGCTGACCTCAGGGCCCCACGGGCAGCTCTGCTTCAAGGCTCAAGGTGGTGGTAGAGGCACTGGGTGTGGGGCACCATCCAACCGGCTGGGACCCCGGGCTGGGGACGGTGCTGGCAGCCCCCCTGGGGGTGGGGTGTATGCTCATGTGCCTCGCGGGCTCGCCCCAGGTGATCCAGCCGCCACCCAAGCCCGGAGCGCTGATCCGGCCGCCGCAGGTGACACTGACGCAGACGCCCATGGTCGCGCTCCGGCAGCCCCACAACCGCATTGTGCTCACCACGCCCCAGCAGATCCAGCTGAACCAGCTGCAGCCAGGTGAGTGCCTGACACTGTCCGCCTGGTCCTCATCGCTGTGGCACTCGCAGCACAAGCTTGGCTGCTTCACGTGTGCCCTTCAGTGCCGTTAGTCTCCGTCCCCACCCTGGCAGCATGGTTTTTGGAGGACTGGATTCCTTACCAGCAGTCATTCCTACACCTCAGAAAGTGATGAAATGCAGGAAGATAAGTGCTTGAGAGAGGCTGCCTGTACCTTTACTCTGGTTTGGAGTTAGTAATGTGGTGCTCCTTACGGTTTAGGAAGCTTCCTAGTGGCGGGTTGGGGGTAACGGCCTCCCTTGGCCCACCCAGCCCTGGTGTGAGTCTGTGCAGGGGGCACACCTTTCTCTCTTGCTCTGCAGTCCCTGTGGTGAAACCTGCTGTGTTACCTGGAACCAAAGCTCTTTCTACTGTCTCCGCACAAGCTGCTGCTGCACAGAAAAATAAACTCAAGGAGCCTGGGGGAGGCTCGTTTCGGTAAGGAGTGTGCACAAGAGGCGCCTGAGGGGAGGCCACATGGGTGCCTGCCTGTGTCCAGGAGCAAGTGCTCCGTGGCACCTTTTGATGCTGTGTACCCTCTACGCTCAGCTCTGATCTCCGTGTGTGTATTTTCCTACTAAGTGACTCGGGGAGGTTTGCTGCAGACACAGGGTGGGAAGGCAAGCCAGCTGACTCTGTGCAAGCCGGCAAGAGGTTTGTTTCTGAGATATGAGGGGTCAGCCTTCTGAGTGCATCATGGTCCTCATAGAGGACGCATTCCGTGTCCTCCCATCAGTTTCAGAGCCTTTAGAGGTGCTGTGCTCTGGTCTCTTGAGGAGCGGCTGGTCTGAGTGTTGCTCTAGGAATGGCTGCGCTATCTCCTTTGGTTTCAGTCCAGAGGTAGTGAAGTGTGCACTTGTTGGGGGTCCATTGGTCCTTCTCTTCCCAGACGCTCCGGCCCCAAAATGGTTAGGGAGCAGGCCTGGTGTTGGCAGCACTGGGAGCCTTTGGAGCCCATGTCAGAGCTGGGCTCCAGGCAGGGCAAGGAGGTAGGGGCCAGGCAGGGTGGGAAGGATGCTCACGAGGGTGAGGGAGGTTGTAGAGGTGGGAGACACGTCCACCAGCGGGTCAGAGAGGAAAGGAGCGAGGGCTCCCAGAGGCCATGCTTCCTCCTGCAGGTGAGGGAGCCAGATATGCAGAGCAAGTCAACCACATGGGCCTGCTGAGGTTGGGTCCTGGCTGAACACTCAGGTGACACCTCTGGGAAAGCCATAGCTAGGGCTGTCCACCTGCCCCGGGGGCCTGGGACCAGTGGCACACAATGGCAGCAGCACGCCCAGTGCCCCGGTTTTGTTGTCTAGAACTGTTTCTTCCATAGTGACCAGGTGCTTCGCGAGGCTGCTGGGGGCGGTGGGGGGCAGTTCAGGAGGATGCAGGGTAAGTTAGTGCCTTTCCAGTGGTTAGAAAGCCGTGCTCGAGGGTCAGAGTTCGCAGAGTTCTAACCCTCATTGAGTTAGAGTCGCCGCTTCTTGTTTCCTGAAGGGACGATGATGACATCAATGACGTAGCGTCCATGGCTGGAGTGAACCTGTCGGAAGAAAGCGCCAGGATATTGGCCACAAACTCCGAGTTGGTGGGCACCCTGACACGGTCCTGCAAAGACGAGACCTTCCTACTCCCAGCACCTCTGCAGAGAAGGATATTAGAAATAGGTACAGCCCTGGGATGTCGGGCCTCATGTGTGGGCTTGGCGTGGACCACAACTGCGTGCTCAGTGTGGAGCTGTCCTGGGCTTGGGGGATACACCTTATTCCTGGTCACCTGTTTTGCCAGGGATATGCTTTCCATGGGGTTGACAGTGGTGGTCTCAGGGAAGCAGGTGTAGACCCCTTCCCTGCAGGCCTGCGTGGGGTGCCCTCGGGTTGCACAAAGCCATAACCAGTGGATAAGAGGAAGACAGTGAAGGGAAGAATAGAGCTCCAGTGATGGTAAAGTGCTGCCTCTCCCCAGGGAAGAAACACGGCATCACGGAGTTGCACCCAGACGTGGTGAGTTATGTGTCACATGCCACGCAGCAGAGGCTGCAGAACCTGGTGGAGAAGATATCGGAGACGGCCCAGCAGAAGAACTTCTCTTACAAGGTAACTGCCGTTGCCCTGGGGGACACTCCCTGTTACCCTCCCTGGGGGAGGGTGCAGAGGTAGGCAGCCAAGTGTCCAGCCTGTTTCGAGTTTTCCCAGAACTGGATTTGGGGGAGAGGCTACTGCTTTCAGCCCTGTGGCACCCTTGGGTGCCGTCCGCCTGGCTGGGGAGGAGGATCCCAAGGGGGCCTGGCCTCTGGGTTAGAGAGCCCATCTGCTGGTCCAGGCAGGGGCCTCTTCAGCTCTGGAGTGGGTGGAATCTTCCACCCATTCGCCCCACTCCCTCGGAGTCCCTGCACATGAGGCCCGAGCTGTCCTGCAGACCTGAGGGGGTCCCGCCCCCCTGTGACTCAGAGCAGTGCTCCGTTTTGTTCTGTGGAGGGTCACTTTCGGGGCACCGTGGAGCTCCCAGGTGCCTGTCGAGCCCTACCAGGTATTGCCTTTAGAGCAGCATTTGGAATAAAAGCATATAGCCATTTGCTTTAAAGTTTTTTTTTGTTACCATAAAAATTTTAGCTGGCACTTAAAAATAAAATCAAGTGATGTTCAGTCCTGGATTTTGTCACCAAAAAAAAAAAAAAAAGTGATGCCAGAGTGTGTAAAATGGAAACTTCCCTGTGAGCCCCAAGGAGACTCACCCCTGCGACAGCATGTGAGCGTCCAGAGCACTTATCAGATGTGGAGCTGATGGTGGGAGTGGGGGCGTTGGAGTCTGTGCACCAGCCTGGGGACTGGGCCGAGGGAGGCCGGAAGCAGTACGCCGACTGTCTGGCTGGGCTCCCAAGTTTATGACAAACAGTGTTTTCACTTTTTTGTAGGATGATGACAGATATGAACAAGCAAGTGATGTCCGGGCTCAGCTCAAATTTTTTGAACAGCTTGATCAAATTGAAAAACAGAGAAAAGACGAACAGGAAAGAGAGATCTTAATGCGGGCAGCAAAGGCAAGTACTTGCGGCTCACTCCGTTTCCCCACCTTCATCCTGAGCGCTCACACACACATTCCGGGCGTCCGGGAGCCTGAGCGCTCATGTACATGCTTGGGGTCTCTGGGAGCTCGCGCGGTGTTTGAGGGTGACCTCATGACACGGTGCACGGGGTGGGGAGCCTTCGAACAGCAGCGGTCATTCAGTGCGTGGGCAGGTCCTCTAGCTGAGTGGGGCCCTGTGGGCTGCCCGCACCCACCATGCTCATGTCATATCACATCAGATTCTGCAGTTGGCAGACTTGCCACAGGCCACACCATCATTCTTCTGTCCAAGTGGTATTGATTTTATAAAAAACAATGTTTGTTTTTTGTGATGGTAAATTTTCATCTTTTGGCTAGAAGCATTTAAAAAATTTTACGTTTTTTGTTGTAAGACTTAGATTTTGTTATGTCACGAATAAGATAACATGCTTGTCAGATGAGAAATGTTTAGGTCGTAACTTGTTTTTCTTTTTTACCTGTTTGGAAAAATAGTCTCGATCCAGACAAGAAGATCCAGAACAGTTAAGGTTGAAACAGAAGGCAAAGGAGGTAAGCTTTTCTAGTCCAAGAATCTGCACAGCACACTGGAAAGTGTGTTTATATTCAGCCTGAGCGCTGATGGGTGAGAGAGGGGCTGAGGAAGTGATGGCATACCTGCAGTGGGCCTCCCTGTAGCTACTGAAACCTCTCCAGGTGTTTGCCTGTACAAACCGTTCTTGCTTTTACTTTTCATGGTAATTTCTCATTGGGGGCATCCAATCTGTATGCTCTCAAAATTTGCTTATGTTTTCTGAGCTTTTTTAAGGTTTTTTTTATTATTGCTTTACCACTTTTACGATTGTAAAATATGCTTACTGTTTAAAAAGAAAGTCAAACTAAAAGTTTAATTTAGAAAATTTGGAAAACCCTTTGGTGTCTGTGTATTACTTTTGTAGTAAGAAAAAAAGGTACATGAAATGACAGTCTCTGTTTGCTTTTCAAAACAAAGATGCAGCAACAAGAACTGGCACAGATGAGGCAGCGAGATGCCAACCTCACAGCACTAGCCGCCATCGGGCCCCGGAAAAAGAGGAAAGTGGACTCCCCGGGACCGGGATCGGGACCAGAGGTACCACTCGAATGCAGGGACAGGGGCTGGAGGGCCTCGGGCATCAGCCTCCCTGCTCACCCTCCAGGGAGTCGGGCTTTCGCACCATTTACATGTTGTCTCACCGCTATCAGAATACGTTTTACATTCAATGCTTTATACTCAAATCAGCCTATTTGTGGATGTCACTTGAGCCATCCCTTTGCAGGAGGAGGTTTGATCTCTGTAGCTTATACAATGAGGTTTAGGCTGACTTTGGAGACCATGTGGGGCATTCAGTCAGCAGAGTGACCTTCCTTGAGGTGACTGTCCTCATTGAGTGTGGACGTGAGGTGAGCCCAGATCCCAGCACGAAGGAAAGCTGTGGCCTGGTTCTGTTTGTCCACATTTTGTTAGTTTCCTGTTTTGTTTGTTCTTGTATCTTTATATATAATTACAAATCCTCCTTTAAAGTATCATGATATTTTCTTTATACTGCCAGTTGTGAATCTCAGGAAGAAAGAGAACATTGTCTTTTATATTTACCTGCTGATTTGCTATTTCTAATGTTTTGTGTTCCTTCCCCGAGTTCCAGGTTTCCATCAGCAGTATTTCTCTTTGGCTTGAAGGACAGCATTTAGTGTTGCTGGTAGTGCAATCTGCTTGGTGATGGGATCTTTCAGCTTTTGTTTACTTGAAAGTGGTTGAATTTCCTCCTTAAAATTTTGAATGAAATTTTCCCTGAATATTCAGTTTCTTTCAGCTCTGTTTTTTTAAAGTTAATTTCTCTCACCTTCTTGAATAGGCCAAGCAAATCCAGATACGTATAACTAAATTTAATAGAATGACAGATGAACAGGGATAAGCGATTCTGAGAATTTTAGCTGCCTTTACATTTTCCCTATCTCCTGAGGCCTGTCTTAGTGCTGCTCTCTCTCTCTCTTTTCCGAGGGAGCTCCTATTCTCCTTTAGTCGTGTTGTGTCCCAGTGTGCATTGCAGAATTACAGAGCTCTTATTCTTTCTTAGACCTGAACACAGCCATGAGCTTGTGACCATCTGCATCCTGAAAGAAGTTGTTGCCTAGTATTCAGGGTTCCACTGTGATTTCGATCCTTGTTTCCTGTTGGTCATGAGTTTCAAGATGACTGTCTTGCTTCTTAGAAGTTTGTTGTCTTTGTTTAGACTTGGTTCTCTTGTCCTCTGCTGGGGCTTCTCTGAGCTTCCTGGGTCTGTAGGTCACTGTTTCTTCTTGAATTTGCAGCACTTAGGTCTTTACTTCCTCAAACCTTTCTGTTTCAGTCTTTTCCTGTGGGGTTTCCCAGGTATACCTCTGTTAGCTCTCTTGATATTGCCCTGTGGGTCTCTGAGTCTGTACTTATTTTTCTGTAATCACTTTCTTCTCTGTTCGAGACTGGATAATCTCCACTGATCTATCTTCAGATTCTCTGGTCATCTTGCCTGTCCAGTGAAGTTTTCCTTTGTTGACATATTTGCAGCTCTGGGATTTCTGCCTAGGTCTTTTTTTTTTTTTTTTAAATCATTGCTAATTCTTTCCTGAGATTTCCCTGTCTGCTCCTTATTGTCTGTTCCCCATCATTCTTGGAACCTTTTTGTAAAAGCTGCTCTGATGGTTTGTCAAATCCAACATCTGGGTCATCTTGACTCGATCTCTGTTGACTGCTCTTCCCTGCAACTGTGGTAACAGCTTCCTGTCTTTCTGCATGTCTAGTCATTGTCACTTGTATGCTGGACGTTGTGAACGATATATCATCATCCTCTGAAGAGTGTCAGTGCTTGTTTAAGTTCAGCAACCGGCTGCTCATCTTGAATATGTGTGTTTTGTGCCTTGCTTTGGTGTTCAGTAGGGTCTGTGGGAATCCCACCCAGCGGGGCTCAGTCAGCACATTTGTCTTCCCTGTGAGGTCAGGGTGGGTCTTGCATAGGGTATGATCCTTACTCCTAGGAAAGGCCTTGGCATTTTGGCTGGACACCGGGAGTGAGGATGTGGGGTGGGTTGTACTCCTGCAAGGAGTACTCCTGTCACTCACATGTGTTTTGCTTACGTCACATGGCTGTTTCATGGTAATCTTAGTTCCGTAAGTAACTTGATGGTTAATTCTGACTAGTCTGTGTGGGATGTCTGTTTAGTCATTTGGTTTCCCAAATCTTATCCTCTGTTGGATTCTTTGGGGATGTTTCCTGGGGGCTGAGTTCCCCAAATTTGTGCATGTTGACAACATTTTTGATAGCTATAAAATCCTTGGCTTACATTTTCTTTGCTTCAGACTCTTCCTTGAGTAAGTAGTTCCATTAGATATTTTTCCCTGGTGTAAAAGGTTTGCTGCCTGTCTGATGACTGTCTCATTTTATTTCTCTTGTGTTTCATATGTTCTTTCTGCCTGAAGTTGCCCACAGAATTCTTTTTTCTCAAAGCCAAGCTTTTTACTTGCAATTGGCTGTTTTTAGGTGGTGGTTCTAGGGGAGAGGTTGTGTTCGTTCAACATGCAGTTTGAACGTTTTTGTATTGGGGAACATTTTCTTGAATACTTTTTTTGTTTTTTGTTTTCCTCTTCAGAGATTTCTGTTATTCATATGTTGTATCTTTCATACCTACCATCAATATTTGCCTTTTCCCTTAGATCCTTCTAATCTCTTTTAAAGAGTTTTATGCTTTTTATTCTTCTGTCTTCTTTCTTCCTTAGTGTCTTATTTGTTTTAGTGTTCTTTTTTAGTGTAGTCTTCATTTCTCAACTGAAATTCTCTTTTGTTTCTAATTTTTCCTTGACTTTGTCAGCTCATTACCAAGTCTTGCTGATTCTGATTTATGTTGTTCTTTCATGCATTTTATCATTTTCTCAGTGTCTCTGCCTGTTTGGAAATAGACATGATAGTTTTGATCTCTTCGTGATTGTGTTTCTGATATTTTCCTTTATCTCTCTGGGTAGTGTTCTGCTCCTTATTCTCATTTTTCCTTAGGGCAGCTTGTCTGGGGTTCAGCCTTTTAGTGGTTCACTTTTGTGTGAACTGTGTGTTCTTAAACCTTCAGGAGGAGGCATTTTGAAGATTTGCTGGCTTCACTGAGCTCCTCTTCCATAGTTTCCACGTGGTGACCGATGTGCTGTCTGTGATTCTTGGCTCTGCCCCTCTCGACTCTTAGCTGGACCTTTTTGTCTTCTCTGTCCTGTCCTGCTCATCTTCAGTTTCACCCCTCACAGAGTCCCCTCTGTGTGGGTCCCTGGCTGGTCACAGGCAGAGCTCCTGGTGGCAAGGCCACAGTCAGAGTACCAGCCCGGTCTAGTGGCTGCTCTCAGGTGAACCTGCCCCTCTTCTTGGTGAAGACCCCAAGGGTTTGAGACCTCAGAGGTGCCTGGAAGCTTTTTGCACATAGTTTTGAGGTAGTCTCCAGGCTTGTGGCTGCTTGCAGCTCGTCTCCACTGGTTTTGTTCTATGTGTTGCTGGTGATTGGTTTTGCTTCCTAGCTGCTCTGGGTTCTCTCTGGCCTTTGGGAAGATTAAAAACCTCTAATGCCGCTGGTATCATCTTTCCAGAATGTATTGATTAACATTTTCCAACATGTTTTCTTTTAATTTATAATAGTTTCAAACCTTTAGAAAAGTTGGAAAAACAGTATGAGAATCTCCATATTCAGATACTCGTTTCTGAACACTTAGCACCTCTATTTCGTCACTTCTCTTTACACACGCAGTGTGCCTGTGCACTTGTATATTATACATGATGTGTATCACATCTTTTTCTGATGGATGTCCCATCACCCTTAAATGCTGAACGCTCTCTTACATTACTGCTGCACCCCCCTCCCCCACGCAATCAGGACATCACACCCTGATGGCCCAGGGTCCCAGATCTGCTTGCCCTTCACCACCTGTCCAGGGTGTGTGCAGTGTCCAGCTGGCACGTGGCGTGAGCCTTTGCTTGATGCCTTCATTCCCGACAGTGTTAGCGAGGACAGGCTTCTTGTCCTGTAGGGTGATCCTCAATGTCATTAGGCCGATAGTATTGACTTCTTGCCTCTGGTGATCTTAGCCTTGATTACCTGACTGAGTGCTTGGTTAAGAAAGCAGCCTTCCTTCACTATGTAGTTGCCTAGTCCCTTGGTGTTTATTAGTGTTGTGTGAGGAGGGGTCCAGGGTCAGGCATTGCTCTGTCCCTGTCACCCCTCCCCAGGTCTCAGCACCCACGCATGGCTCCCACTGCATCAGGACCTCCAGGATAGGGGCCAGGCTGTGGCGCTCTGTGTCCATCATGCTCCCACATTTACTGGTTGCCTTCTGCTGTGAAGAAGAGCCTCCCTCCCACCCTCCTCCATCCACCCATCCATCCACTCATCACCTTGTGTGGACACATGGATCCTGCTGTGTTCAGGGGGTGTAATCAATGCTCTCGTTGTTTCTAGATTGATCAGTGGAAGCTTCTTCAAGCTGGTTCTATATCCTTTTGAAACGTTGCCCTCAACCTGTAAGCGTGAGAGGTGTCCGGGTGACTGTGCCTCCCCTGCCCTCCCCCGCGTGGCACCTGGGAGCTTCCCTGCCGTGGAGGGTGATATTTGGAGACCAGTGTCTGAGCACTCTGCGTGCTGGTTGCCACGGGGTCCCTGCCCCAGGCCCCGGAGGCCCTAGCAGTCAGAGTCTGGAACGTGTGTTTGTGCACAGTTGTGTTTGTGTGTGCACCTCCCTGCATCTAGAATGACCCCGTGTGTTTCAGTGGAGCCTGAAATTCTAGTCTAGGACCTCAGGGCTTCTTCCACGCTCCTCCCCTTCCTTCCTTAGGAGTCCCTTCACAGGCAGTGGGACATCAAGTCCCTATTCTTCTCAGAATATCTGGTTCTTTTTTGTTTTTGCTCAGTGTAACCATTCCCACAACCACTCTGGCCGCTGGAAGGGGAGGGCCTAGGGGAAGGGCATATTGATCAAGTTCTGTCTTAGGCATTGAAATGTCTGCAGAATAGAGTATTTCCATACTAGCGGGGAGGGTGTGGGTGTGGGGAGGAGAGTGGAGTTGCAGGGGGATAGAGCACCTCGAGGAGACAGTGGGGACACGTCACTGAAGGCCCAGCGGGCATGGCTCCATGTATTGTTGGTGTGTCTGATTTTGGACTTTTGGGACAAGTGAGTTTTGTGCATGATAACGAACACAAAATCTGGAGCTTAAAAAAGTCTTTCAAGTGCTTTTCTTCATCAGAGATAAGGAGTTTTTTCTTTCTTTAGTTTAGGACTATATCCTTAGGGTATGTCCTAAGAACTTTTATCATGAGCCAATTTTAGACTTGCAGAAAAGTTACATAAAGAGTAGAGTTTCTGTGTACCCCTTACTCAACTTCCTGATGTGAAGTAGTGCTGTGATACTGTGAACTCAAGACATTACTGGGTTTTGTCTTTCAGAATGAATTTTAAATAAGTAAACTTTGTATTTTAGAGCAATTTTTGGTTCACAGTCAAATGGAATGTCAAACACAGTTTTCCCTATGCCTCTGCTCCTCCGCCCACATGCACAGCCTCCCCCATTATCCACACCCCCACCAGATGGTGCATTTGTTACAGCTGATGAACCTGCACTGACATGTCATCACCAGAGTCCGCAGTTTATATCAGGGCTCACTCTTGTGTTGTACATTCTGTGCGTTTGGACGAATGTATGTAATAACCTGTCCACCTTTATAGCATCACACACAGAGTATTTTCACTGCCTAAAAATCTGTATGCTCCTCCTATTCATCCCTCCCTCTCCCCACTCCCTGGAAACCCATGATCTTTTTACTGACTCCATAGTTCTGTCTTTGCCAGTGTCATAGAGTTGAAACCAGACAAAATGTAACCTTTTCTTACTGGCATCTTTCACATAGTTGAATGTATTTAAGGTTCCTCCACCTCTTTTCATGGCTTGATAACACATTTCATTTTGGCGCTATTTCATTGCCTAGAGGCATCACATTTTACTTAAACATCTCCTACCAAAGGACATCTTGGTTGCCTCTGAGTTTTGGCAGTTATGAATACAGCTGCTGTAAGCATCTGTGTACATGTTTCTGTGTGGGTGTGAGTTTTGAACTTACTCAGGTAAATACCAAGGGACGCAGTTTTGTGTGGTGAGAGTATGTTTACTGTTGCTGTAAACCTCCATACTGTCTTCCCAAGTGACTGCACCGTTTTGCGTCCCCACCAGCTCTGAATGAGCATCCCCGCGGCTCCACACCTGCACCAGCACTCGTGTGGTCAGTGTTCCGGGCTTTGGCCTTTCTCAGAGTTATGTGGTAGCGTCTCTTTGCTTTGATTTGCATTTCCCTAATGACATACAATGTGGAGCATCTCTTCATGTGCTTATTTGCTATCTACATTATCTTCTTGATGAGGTGCCTTTTAAGAGCCTTGATCCATTTTTAAAATGGGGTTGTTTTTCTTGTTACTGAGGCTTTAGGGTTCTTTGTATAGTTTGAATTTTTAATTTTTTAAGTCAGATGTGGCTTTTGCACATTTCCTCTGTATTTGATGGTTCCTGCTCTCCACTGATGGTGCAGGACCCTGTCCTGGCGTTTGGTCTCTGTAGCCCTCTGTGCTTCCTTGTCCTTTCTGACCTGACACTTGGAAGAGTGTTTATCAGTTATTTGGTAAATGGTCTCTTGTTCTGGGTGCATTGTCAGTGTCCTTTCGGTGAAATTCAGCTGATAATAACATGGCTGGCGTGTCGCCCCAGCCATGCTGTGTCCTTGGCGCGTCATCTCAAGAGGCAGTGACATCCGGGTGTCCTGCTGCAGGTGGTGGTTCAGGTGGGCTTGCAGGTATCCCTACTGAAAAATCCGTTTCCTCTCTTAATGAGAGTCTTGTGGGGAATTCGGGGACTGTGCTCCCCCATCAGTGTCACTCCTCCCTGCTCGGGGCCTTGGGCTCTCCTTGGGCCTTTGTTGGGGGAATCTGCTAGCTCCGCTTCTTCCGTTCCTTACCTGCCTCTGTCACGGTGGGGGTCACAGTGGAGTCTCCTGTCCTGGCCCGGCTCAGTTACCACAGGCCCCTGGTGCTTGGCTTCTCTCTCCTCTCACTTAACCCGCCACCTTCTGAAGGTTTCTCCCCTTCCCACACCACGGACGTTCCAGGCTCACCTCATGTTTTCCTCCTGTAACTGTGGGGTCGGCCGTGTCCCCCTGGAGCCGTGGTTCCTTTTGCTTGGACACGTGTAGGACCAAGATCCTATTTGTGTTGCCGTGCTGTTGAGTTTTGCAGACCTGCTGGGCAGCAGGGATACTCAGTGTTCGTGGATGCGCTGTGGGTATTTGTTCTCAGGGCAGGGTATCGGCTCTCGTAGGGTTTACAGAGGCAGAATCTCATGGATTATACCAACTGTCGCGGCTTATCTTCATCCACCTGGTGTGTTTTGTGCTGGACATGGAGCTCCACAGTCACCCTTGTCAGTGTCTCTGTCTTCATCTCCTTGCATCTCCTGCAGGTTTTGCCCTTCTGGGGGTTGCTGTGGTATTTGATACGTACGCATGGGTGAGTGTCACATCTTCGCAGTCA
This sequence comes from Antilocapra americana, assembly GCA_007570785.1. Taxonomy (NCBI): domain Eukaryota; kingdom Metazoa; phylum Chordata; class Mammalia; order Artiodactyla; family Antilocapridae; genus Antilocapra; species Antilocapra americana. The sequence continues at coordinate 7,097,926 of ML660204.1, read as the reverse complement.
GTTGTGATCTGTAGCATCGCCAAGTATCTGTCTGTGCCCAGTGGGCTGGGTGTCTCCTTTGTCCTCTGTCAGGCCTGTTTCCCCGTTCTCCTGTTCCCATTGGTCTGGAGCCTCTGTTCCTCCTGGGCCTGTGGCCCCTCCTGTAGGTGCATCTCTCTGTAGCGTGTGGCAGGGTCCTGTCTCCTGAGTCCCGCGGGTGAGTGTTTTTCCATCAAGGGTGAGTTAAACCCATCGTCTTTGTTGATACAGCTGACGTGGGTTCTGACTCTGTCACAGATTCTTACGATTATATATGTATTTTTTTACAGTCGCTATGTGTTTTGGTGTGATGTGTAGTCTTTGCTTCGTAATTAAGATAATTGTGTTTAGGAAGGTGTGTGACTCTGCCCTAGTGGTTGCTTTTGTATGTAAGTGTTTGGGTGTCTTTACCCCAGGTTTTCACGTGTGTTTCCTGTTGGGCTTCTTAGCTCATGTCTGCATTCTCCTTGGCCCCAGGAGGCCACCTGGCCTCCCTAGTGGGACCTGTGACTCCTTCCATCTCACGCTTTGTCACGTCATTTCTACTTGATCATGGCATACGATGTCATCTCCTGGCCACCTCCTCAGTTTTTGTACCAGCTGCACGTTTGTACTATAAATGCTTATTTCTCCCTTTTTCTGCGGATTCTCTGCTCTCTCTCATTGGGATGACCCTGACCTGTGGCCGAGCTCTCATGAAGCTCAGGGGCGGAGCCCCCCGCCATATCGCGAGTTGAAATGGTTTTTCTGTGGCCTTGATGTGTAGGGCAGCCAGGCTGGATATAAAAATGTTGCTTCATGCTTGCTTTCATGCTTTAATACTTGAAAGCATTAAATGTTTTTAATGCTTCTCCTTGCTTACTGTATATGGGCTTCCCTAGTGGCTCAGTTAGTAAAGAATCTGCCTGCAATGTAGGAGACCTGGGATTGATTCCTGGGTCGGGAAGATCCCCTGGAGAGGGAAATGGTAACCCACTCCAGTACTCTTGCCTGGAGAATTCCATGGATGGAGGAGCTGGGCAGGCTGTAGTCCATATAGTCCATGAGGTTGGACACTGTGCGACCAGCTTTCACTTTGGCTTACTGTATGGATTTGAGAAATCCTGATTCCAGGTTAATTTATCTTGAAAAACTGACAGTTTTCTGAGGCTTCGTCTAAGTTAAGTTTATGGGTTAATTTTCCCAGGTGCCCACTTGCCTTGTCCATGTAGGTGTGGTTTTTTGGTTTCCATTTCTTGAAAGTTTCCTCAGATTCAGTTCAGTTCAGTTGCTCAGTCATGTCCGACTCTTTGTGACCCCGTGAACCGCAGCACGCCAGGCCTCCCTGTCCATCACCAGCTCCCAGAGTCCATCCAAACCCATGTCCATCGAGTCAGTGATGCCATCCAACCATCTCATCCTCTGTCGTCCCCTTCTTCTCCTGCCCTCAGTCTTTCCCAGCATCAGGGTCTTTTCAAATGAGTCAGCTCTTTGCATCAGGTGGCTAAAGTATTGGAGTTTCAGCTTCAACATCAGTCCTTCCAGGGATTATGGTTTAATATATTACTCCTGCCCTTATGTTTGCCTCCCTCTCTGGGGGCTCCAACGGCTCAGTGCCTGTCCTCCTTTTGTGTCTTTCTTTACCCTGTGTTTTCCTGGCCCTTTAATTTTTTTTTTTTCTTTGTCTCCTTTTTACTCTCTGGTGCTGCTTTTCTTCTTTGCCTCTTATGAATTTTTATTCGAGTTTTTTCTCCCCTGAGCACCTTACAGTTTATATTCGTGTATGAGATAATTTTGTTTTTTTCCCCTCATTTCTTTCTTGAGTCAGTCAACTCTCGTTTCTTTCTAGTTTTTAATCCATCTTCCCCTTATATTTTGAGTTTTTTGATTTGAGGTGATTTTCATATCCTCAAATGTGTAAGTACATTTTTTTTGTTGAAAGCATTGTCTTGCAGTTGCTTTTTTTTCCAGATTGCGTTTGGCCCTGATATGTGTGGGATTTCATTTTCTGACTTTTTGTGGTGGTTCTTGGTGGACTTGCTAGTCTTCCTCCTGTTAATTTTGTGGTATGGCTGTTGACAAGGTTTGTGGTCTGATGGCGCCCTCTCCTGACTGTCGTGCAGAGCCCGGTGACTGAGCCGGCGTCTGTCCTGATGAGGAGGGCTGAGGTCCTCTGGTGGCGCCTGCAGGACCCTGCATCCCCCCGTCACTTCCTGGTGTGCACTTAGACACCCTCCTGCCCGCTCTGGTGGGAGGAGGACTCTCGCTGCTGCGTCTGCTGCTTGGCGTCATGGGCGCATAGCCCCCCTCCTCGGTCTTTGTGAGTCTGGGCCGTGTCTTCATGTTGTGCACATGCTGTGTTCCCTTCTTGTGCTGGGCGGCCCTGAGGGAGATGATGGAAGATACCAGGGTGACCTTGGCTCTCTTCAGCCAAGTGCCGGGGGTCCCTGGCACCCTCCAGCTGCCTATGCTAGGGCGTGGACAAGCTCGGGAATTGCACTGGCGTGAAGAGGAGCAGAGTGAGCCAGGGGGTGTCTGTGCTCTTGGTACTTTGATCTATCTTACTCACCACCTAGCACACGCGGCATCACTCAGACACCCTCTCATGGGTGTGAACCTCTTCCTCCTATTGTAGGGGCTCTGGGGGGAGTGTCAGTAAGGCCCCTCGCGTGAGTTCCCCCAAACAGTCCCTGAGGGCCTGGTGCTCTCTGCCACCTTGGCGAGGGCCCATGGCAGGTCCCCACAGCTGCAACCAGGTGCCACGGCCGGTTGCGCATGGCTCTGGGGACCTGAGTGAAGTGGCTGGTGATCCACGCAGGTTGGGGCTAAGAAACTCACTGTTTCTGCAGTGAGTGCTTGTTGCCTGTCAAGTTGGTTGTGGCATTTTTGACTGTTAAGGTTGCCTTCAAAGGAGACAGTAGGCGATAGCCTTTCATTGATCCTCTCAACACTCTTGGAATGGGACAGGTTGAGTTCACACACTGCTTTCGGGCGGGGAGCTGGGGTCCAAGTTTGCTGTGTTTGAACCCCAACGCCTGCAAAGCAAAACAGAACAAACCTATCATCCCCTGTGCTTGAGCTTGTTGGTGAAAGTGGACGCTGGCATCTGCTGTGCAGTTTTCTGTCATCTGAGGTCACTGCCGATAACCCAGGGCCGCCTCCTGCAAGCTGGGCACTGGGTTCCTGTGACTGCCTTCTGTGGCCAGGACACCCCAGAGCTAGTCGGTCACAGACTGGTAGTCACCCCATGACAACACTATGACGTCTAGTGTCAGGTAGGAAGCCTCTGAGCACAGGCTTCTTGTTAAAGTCCACAAAAGAGTGACACGTGGCCTCATGACCATTGGGGCCCGAGACATGATGAGTGTGGTCAGCATGGCCATGACCCTGGAGTCCTGCTGTGGGCTGTGCTAACACCTGCTCGTCTTGTTTGGAGCCACTTTTGACTTCTAAAAAAGATTTCATTAAAATATCATTTACTTTGATTTCTGAGTTTCAGCATCCTTTACATTCTGTGCCTGAAGTGAGCCCTCACCCTTCTCCTAGCTGTCTTTGGCCGTTGAACTATTTTGAAAGTAAGAGCATTAAACATGGTCCAGAACTGTAGTGAGTGTCACAGAAGACACCTGGCCCATGGTTTAGGTAGCTCTTTGTTCTCCGTAAGCCTTGAGGTCAGGTGGTGCCCTGTCCACCCTTCCCAGCTGTCTCTCCAGACACTGGCCTCTGCAGGCTCCCCCGTGTTGAGGATGCAGACCTGCAGGGCCCCGGGCGCAGGCCAGCTCCCACGTTCCTGGTTCCTCTTGGCTGTGTGTTTTCATCACCACCTTTTGGGGGCGCTGTTTGTTTTGTACACAGAAAGCTCCGATAGGGCTGTTACGGAGACTCAGGGAAAACTGGCAAGAAAACCTAAGTAGTTGTTTCAAACGGACAAGTAGTCACCAGAGGACTTGTCTGGAGGAGGTACTGGTGATTAAGGTTCTGGAGGGGGGTTGTAAGGAACTCATAAATTCAGAAGACGCATGGGATGCCTCGCCTGCCACCTGCTGGCCGCTTGCTGCACTGCGGCCTCCTCCAGCATCACAGGACTCAAGGCTCCCACCTTCTTAAACTTTGAGAAAACGCTGTAAAAGTACCATTTTAAGTTTTGCACTTGAAATACAAATGAGCAACTTTAACCATCAGAATACAGACACTTCCTGTTCATTCTGAACGGAAAACCAAGACCCGTCCAGTTGGGAGTTGTGTGGTTTGTACCCACGAGTGTCGGATGGAGACTGTGACAGACGTGCCGAAATCACGGATGCTGCTGCTGGGGGGGGCGGCGACGTGGCAGGAAGGCAACTAGAACCTCAGCTCTGCAAGCAGGCAGGTGCCAGAGGTCACACCTTCGGCTGGATCTCCCCGCAGGCTGACCAAACTGGGTGCCGAGCATTGTAGGCCGCTGTCAGCCCAAGGGAGTGGGGAGTACCCTCCAGGCCGCAGACGACACAGTGACTGAAGAGTCCTGCAGCCCAGCTCGCCGACCGCCAGCCCGCCCAGCCCACGAGCCTGGACCTTGTGGCTTCGGGAACGTGCCTTTGTTGGCGAAGTGGGGAGTGACACGACCACCGCAGGTGCAGCGCCAGCCCATCTGAGTCCTGGACACCAGCAATGCCAGCCACGAGCCCTGGAGCCCTTGGGGCAGGAGCCGCCACGTTTTCCTTCTGTGCCCGGGGCCAGAGTCTGAGCTCTGTGGGGAGTTGCAGGGTTAGCATCTTCCAGTGTGTGCCTGAGTGCACCAGGCCTGGAGGTGGGCGCGGGGTTGTGCCCCCTGCTCTCACTCCTTCTTTTAGGGACTGGCTGAGCACCGCGGCTCCAGCAGTTGGCCTAAGCCTGTCCAGGCCCGGCTTCCTCCATAGCCGGGTTCCGTGGGACACCTGTAGGGAACCGTGCGCTGCCCCCAGGCCTGCGGTCCTGGGGTAGCACCTGGCCTTGCCCCCTCCTTCCAGCGCTGAGGGCCCTGCCCATCTCTGCGTTCCACTAACTCGGCTGTCTTCTCCTTTCTCGTCACCAGGGCTCGGGCCCAGGCTCGGCGGTCCCAGGCAGTTCCGGCGTCGGAACCCCCAGACAGTTCACGCGGCAAAGGATCACGCGGGTCAACCTCAGGGACCTCATATTTTGTTTAGAAAATGAACGCGAGACAAGCCATTCACTGTTGCTGTACAAAGCATTCCTTAAGTAGCACGGACGCGGCCTCTTAGCAGAGACGCCTGGGGACTTTTTATATATTTGCAGATTACGCCTTTTTGTAACGAGCAAATGGGATATTGTTTAAAAAACAGCCACCTCTTTACAATGGAACAGTTTTATATTCCTGTTTCTAAGTCAACTCTTCAGTATGGAGGAAAACATGTTTCTGTAACAGAGAACACAGAGGCCTGCGGGTACTCTTACAGGACAATTAAATCCTAACTCATCTTTGATTGAGTGGCCTTCTTGCCAAACAAGCCATATATAAAAACTGATGGAATCGTTTAGCAAATAACTAGCTGCCCTCTTGTCACCTCATAGCGGTTTCTACATCGTTTGTGTATTTGGTTTAGTTCAACCCAGCTTACTGCATAGGTGTGTTGTCTACAGCCAGTGACCTCATTTCACTTATTTTATTTTTGTATTAGTCAGTTGGCAAAGCAAACTGATTTTTTAGACTATTTATCTCCCTCCCTCCCCCGCCCCTCCGTTCAGAATCCCTGAGGAGCAGGCAGCCCACCGGCCGCCCACGCCTCGGGGCTCGTTCCCTCTCTGCTTCTTGGGGCCCTGGCGCCGCGGCTCCTTCTGAATGTGTGGTCAGCATCTGTACAAATGCATTTTATTTGCTATTGTTTGTAAAGCTGTAAAGTTAAGAGAAATGAAAACCTTTTCAGCATAAATCTATTTTACTTGCACTGTGTTTTTTAGCTAAAAGTGAAAACTTAGATGAAATAAAATCAAAGTTGAGAAGAATCATCAAAAGACTGTTTCTCAGTGTGAATCAAGTGTTGAAAAATGGTTGGTGTATTTTGTCAGTAATTGTACATAATTTTTGGCACATAACATGAAGATGGCTATGTAACTATAATTATTTTGCTAAGAGACTGTATGCAAGCTGTGGGCCCACTTTACAGACGTCCAGAGCAAAAGCCCCTTCTTTGTACCTATTTTTTTATTACAAATATACTAATTGGTTCTTTATATTTTCAGAGGTTATTGTATTAAATTGTCTATTGATAGTACTTTTATGACTGTAAATACTTTGGCTTTCTCCGTGTGAATTCTCATGTTAGACTTTATTCGCGCGTGTGAACTGAATGCTGATCAGTATTTTTTATCGACACCCGAAAACTGTTACACCTTTTATTTTGTCTTTTAGGAAATCCCTGTCTTTCCATTTTTTCATGTAAATTTTGCACAGTTACTTGTTCATATGTAAATATTTTACTTTCAAAAATGAAGTTTTTAATTGCTATTGTTTTATATAGGATTGAAAGAAAATTAACTCCTTTATTAAAAACAAATTTATCTGTATCTGTTTTGCCTATTTTTCCCAGTTTTCCAGTTGTAGATTCTGCTGCCAGAGGTTCAGCTCTGGCTCCGCTGAGGTGTGTCTTTATGAGCTACTTGTTAGGAGTCAGTGTCTAAAACAGCGAGTCCGGTAGAAATAGCCTCACCTCCGAGGACAGGACCTGCCTCCAGAGTCAGACCTGGTGTCGCGTGCGAGGCCCAGGAGCTGAGCTCAGGCCTTGCTCCCTGCCGGGCCACTCTTCCTTGGACACGGATGGACGCGTGCAGCGTGGATGCCCGGCTGCTGTCTGTGCAGAGGCCTGGGGCGCCCCTGGGAGAGGGAAGGTAAGGCGGGGGTGGGGACACATGGGCGCCCTGGCCCCAGCTCTTGACCCACCTTGGCGGGGAGGGGTGGGGGTGGTGTGTGGTCCCTGGAGGCCCCACCCTGTCTGGTGGTGAGTGACAGGTTGGCCTTGACGCTCTGTGGTTCCTGAGGGGGCCTCCGCCAGGGGTGCAGCCGCAGAGTTCACGCCAGCACGGGTCTCGTGAGAGCTGCCGCCGGCCTCGTCTGTGATGACAGTTGGCATCCAGGTCTCATGTTGATTTTGACTGGTTTGCTGGGTCTCCCAAGATCTGTGGGTTTCTGTCAAGTTACAGGCTCAGTCTGACCCCTGTTGTGTTGGTCTCCCCAGTGACACAGCACTGCGGTTGGTCATTTCCGCGCTGGAGGCCGAGGTCGAGACCTAGGGGCGGGTAGTGTGGTGTGTAGGGCGTGCCCAGGCCTCCCTGGCTCCGGGCAGTTGTGCGCGTGCCGCCGCTTCTTGGCTTGTGGAAGTGTCGCTCTTTGCCGGGCCGTTTTCTCTGTGTGCACAACTGTCTCTGTGATTAAATTTCTCCCTTTCATAAGATGCCAGTTGTTTGGGTGAGGGCCTGCCTAGTCACCTCGTTTGAGCTTTGATGGCCTCTGTGAGGACCCGGCCACGTTCTGAGGTCACGTTCTGAGCTCCTGGGGTGTTGGGACCCTTAACGTGATCCTTTTGGGGCGGGGGAGGCAGTTCAGCCCATAACACTAGAGATGCTGGCGATTCAAGAGGGTAGATGTGAGTTTTTAGAGCCTTTCCTGGTGGTTCAGATGGTAAAGAATCAGCCTGAAATGCAAGAGATCCGGGTTCGATCCCTGGGTTGGGAAGATCCCCTGGAGAAGGGAATGGCAACCCACTCCAGTATTCTTGCCTGGAGAATTCCATGGATAGAGGAGCCTGGCCGGCTACAAGTCCATGGGGTTACGAAAAGTCGGACAGGATTGAGTGACTAACACTTAGCAGGAAGCACCAGGGCATGATTTCCAGTCTTCCCTCTGCACCAGAATGCTTGAGGTAGTTGAGTACGGAGGTCATACTTGGACTCTCCCCCACGACTACTACTTTGTTCTAAGTTCTTAGCTGGGAAATATTGAGAGCAGGAGGTGAAGGATGCAATAGAAGATGAGATGGTTGGATGGCATCATCGACTCAGTGGACAAGAGGTTGCGCAAACTCCGGGAGATAGTGAAGGACAGGGAAGCCTGACGTGCTGTAGTCCGTGGGTTGCAGTCGGACATGAATGAGCAACTGAACAGTAAGTTCTTGGCCCTGAGATAAGCTAGTTCAGTCAGTGAAGGGCAGCAGTACTCGCATTTCTGCAGGTGCAGCCTTGGGTCCAGCTTATCTGCACATCTGATTGGGTCTGGTCATCCTGCTCATCAAAAGGTGCTCTTGTGACAGGGAGAGGCCAAGCCAGGGACTTCCAGAAAACACTGGTGGTGTGTACTCCTGACAGAGGATTCGTGTCTAGCATACATGAATAGGGAGAATTCCACAACTGAGCAGTCAAAAGACAACTCGGGAAGAAAGGTGTGAGTCCCTTGGATAGGTACTTCATAGAAGACATGCCCGCGAGCCAGTACGTGAATGGAAAGGTGCTCACCATTACTGGTCATCTGAGAGGAGCAAGTGAAAGCCACAGCAAGTTGCCACCAGGTGCCCACATTGGCTCAGGCTGTGAAGATCAGTGGGTATCACATTGTGGGTGCCCTGGGCAGATGGAACTTCATACGTGCTGTCATTGTGTGACATGGTGGGACCACCTGGGGAACCGTGTCCCTCTCTCTAATGTAAACATACTCCATCAAGGTGAGCACATACAGACCGGAGGTTATTTATTCAGGGAAATAACTGTGCTTGCGTGTGTGCTCAGTTGTGTCCTAATCTTTGTGACCCCCACGGACTGCAGCCTGCCAGGCTCCTCGGTCCATGGATTGCTCCAGGCAAAAACACTGAAGTTGGTTGCCCTTTCCTACTCCAGGGGATCTTCCCAAACCAGGGATTAAACCCATACACATCTCCTGCGTTGGCAGGTGAATTCTTTACCACTACGCCCCTGGGAAGCCCTCAATGCAATACTACCCGGGAGTAAAAGGAGCGAACTACAGTAAGTCCCCTCCATACAGACCTTCAAGTTGTGAACTTTCAAAGATGCTCACGTGCGTTCCGTCAATGTCAGATGTGAGTGAAATTGCAACTTGCCCTCTGTCTCCTATTGTTGTCAATCTTTTGGTTCCACCATTTCCCACTGCCTTTCCTTCCTCCAGTTAGTAATGCTCCCTGCCTGCTCACTCGATGCCAGCCCCTATATGCCAGCTGTAGTACTTTCAAGGTGCTGTCCTGTAAGTATGGTACTTAACCATACTGATGTGGTCAGTGACCTGGGGCATTAGCTCGGGTGAGTACAGGCCAGTGCTGGGGCTGAGGTGAGGAGCTGTCAGCAGAGGGAAGGCCAGGGAGGCCCATGGTGTCTGGGAGTGATGCCTAGGGCAGGGGCATGGCACAATTTATGTAGCTGCAGAATCGCCAGTGCCACGTGAGAGTTCAGGCCAGCACACGGTTAATCATCAGGCCAGGGGCAAGGAGCGCCAGAGAATGGTGAGCAGCTGCCTTGTCCCCAGGGATGCCCTGAGTGTGGGAATGCTGCTGATTCGGGGGGGGGGTGACGGTGGAGAGAGGATGGGTTGGGAGTTGAGCTGTGTATATAACCTTGGGAACAGACTGTGTGGGAAGAGGGGCAGGAGGCTGAAGGAGGGATTTCTGGAAGAAATGGGCCTGGGGAAGAAGGGAGTCATGCAGGGAGGGAGGTTGGGGGGTGACAGTGCCAAACCCAGGCCCCTCATTTGGGCACCTGCAGAAGGGGTGGGATCCTCAGGCCTCGCCCTACCTCATCTGCCCTCACTGGGTTCCTGGCAAGGTTGGCCTAGGGCCCCTGCTCCCACAGCACAGAGCTGGGGCTCTTGTCCCCTCCTCTGGATGCAGCCTTTTCACCCACTGGGCCTCAGTTTGTTCATCTCTAAAGTGGAGACAGTAGTAACACCCCCCACTCCCAACCCCAGGGTGGCTGAGAGGTTAACCAAGGCAGGCGTGAAACCCACCCGTTCAGAGTGCGGTTTCTATTTTCATTTCCCTGGGGAGGGGCGGAAACCTGGCTGGCACCCTGGGTTTAGAGCCCAGAGGGCCCATTACTAAGCTGATTGCCCGAGGGGCCGCTGTGTGCCCACCCCCCAGGTCTGTGGGAGTGGAAGACCTCTCCATGCACCCAGAACGCCCCATTGAAGCTACCAAAGTGTTATTAAAAAGCATGGGCATGCAGCTGTTTGCATGAAAACACTGGTCAATTCTGAGAAAGAAATGGGAAGTTTTTGTGCCAGTCTGCAGAGTATAACCTAGGAGACAGCTTCTCAAAGGGCTCTGAGGATGTCTCAAGGAGATGAGGGGAGGGGCAGCATAAGTGATCTTTAAAAAAATTATTTATTTTTGGTTGCACTGAGCTTTTATTGATGCCTGTGGGCTGGGCTTCTCTTTAGGGTGGCTTCTCATCTTGGAGCACGGGCTTTAGTATTTACGGCTCAGTGGCTTTAGAGCATAGGCTCAGTATTTGGGGCCCATGGGCTTAGTTGCTTTGTGGCATGTGCAGTCTTCCCAGACCAGGGATCGAACCTGTGTCCCCTGTATTGGCAGGCAGAGTCTTATCCCCTGTACTACCAGGGAAGTCTGTGTATGTGACTTTGATGGTGGGGTTCAGGGAGCCAAGCACACAGCTTGCTGGGAGGTAACCATTGTCTTTGAGTAGATCTCTAGTTAATGGTTTTAGTCCTTTTCTCAGTATGGGAAGAGGCAAGAAACTGGGTTCCTAAGATTCTCTCCTAAAAATATCTGACTACCTGCAGGCCAGCCCTGCCAGTTTCCCCAGAGCACAAAGCGCCTTGCCGTGGTCTTTGCCGTGAATTCCTGTTGGGCTGTGCTGCAGGTCAGCAACTGTGGTGGCTGGTGACTTGATTCTTGTAGGACTGGGTGGTGGGCAAGGGTCTTTGTGTACAGTCCCCTCCTTTTTGGCCTGAATTTCTGCGTAGAGTTGGGAGGCGTTTCATGACCAGTCTGTTGTCCCCCTGTGCTCATTCTCTGGTCAGGGGAGGATTTTGTTGCTGGGCACTTGATGTGCTGTTACTGGACCAGGCCCTGTTGACAGCAGTCAAGCCTTTGGGCCACCTTCTCACAGTCTGTCGTATACTAGAATACAGTTCCCTCTTGTTGCTTCCTCAGGCCACGTCTAGAGTTACACGATTACAGTCGTTGGTCTTACACACTGTATATCTGGTCAGTGGTTTCAAGTTTCCTTTGTTATTGTTGTCAATCTTAAAGGAACTCAACCCTGCATATTCGCTGGAAGAACTGATGCTGAAGCTGAAACTCCAATACTTTAGCCACATGATGCGAAGAACTGGCTCATTGGAAAAGACCCTGATGCTGGGGAAGATTGAGGGCAGGAGACGGGGGTGACAGGATGAGGTGGTTGGATGGCATCACTGACTCAATGGACATGCGTTTGGGCAAATTTCAGGAGATAGTGAAGAACATGGAAACCAGGTGTGCTATATAGTCCATGGGATTGCAAAAAGTCAGACACAACTGAGTGACTGAGCAACAACAGTCACACGTTTGTCAACGCAGGAACCAGGAATCTTGTCAAATAGGCAGTGTATGGGTGACATAGCTAGAGATACTGGTGAGGTCCTCAGTGCGTATTTAGGGCTTCCCTGATAGCTCAGTTGGTAAATTATCTGCCTGCAATACAGGAGACCCCGGTTCAATTCCTGGGTCGGGAAGATCTGCTGGAGAAGGGATAGGCTACCCACTCCAGTGTTCTTGGGCTTCCCTTGTGGCTCAGCTGGTAAAGAATCCACCTGCAATAAGATCCCCTGGAGAAGGGAAAGGCTACCCACTTCAGTATTCTGGCCTAGAGAATTTCATGGACGTATAGCCAATGGGGTCGTAAAGAATTGGACACGACTGAGCCACTTTCAGTAAGTATTTAAGCTGCAAACTTCCACGAGATGCAGCCCAGGTGTCTCCCCAGGTCATCTGGTTAGTCTCTTCTCTGCCAGTCCTTATCTTTAAGGAAAATGACGTAGGGGCCTTGTCCATAATGCACACCAAAGATGTCTGCACACATAAGACGAGTGGTGGGTTATCTGGGCACCTCCCAGGACTAAGAAAGGACTGAGAAAGTGTGATCTTCTAAGGAGTTACATGGCTAGTACCAGAAAAAGAAAAATTGATCTTTATGGTTGAGCAGATATTTCTGCTGATGAGGAGGTCTGGTTATTTCATAATGCACCCTAGAGGGGAAGGAGAAGGTCAAAGGACAGAGAAAAAGATTTAACTTTTTTTTTGCTTGCCTTACAATATGAATTTTTATTTCATCACCAACACCACCAGACAGAAAATATGAAGAAGCAGCCCTGGAACCTTACAAAGTTCCTTCCCATGGGCCTCCTGGGTTCCCATGTAAGAAGTCCTAGGGCCCGAGGCGAGCAGGCAGAAAGCAGACACATGCCCTGAAGTACGTCCTCAGGCCTTGAAATGGCCTGGCCCATCTCTGCTCGCCACTTGTAGTTGACCAGCCGCCCAGGGTCACCAGGGATGCCCTTCCTGCTAACAGAATGAGGCAGGGCAGGGGCTGGTGCCCACCATCCTGCAAAGGGCATGTGAAAGACCTGCTGAATTGCTCCAGGCATAGTCACGTCCAGCATCCTCTCCCGACTTCCTCCATACCTGTAGCCTGGTCCCCAACCCAGAGAGAAGTCCTGTAACTTCCCAAGAGAGGCTGAGAATCCAGGTTTTCTTTCTTTCTGCAGAGTTGGAGGGGTGGGGTATGGGTGACTGGCCCCACCTGGCCACAGGTCCAGCTGATCAAGCCCAACTATGCCTCTTCCCCAGCTGCTCTTGACTGCTCTAAGTTTCCATGGCAACCGTTCCAGAAATTTAAAAGCAAGGAAAAGTCCAGGCTGCCAGCACAGACCCGTTCCTGGCTCCAGGTGCAGAGTGCTCACCTCCCACCCCCTGCCTGGCCACTGGGGCCAGCATGCTTCTGGAAGTTTCTTGCCCCCTCCCTAAGTCACCCCCAGAGTCTTCTACAACGTTTGGTGGTGGGTGGAGGTCTTAGTCAATAGGGCCAGGGTGCAGTGCCCACCAGCTGCCTGGTTGGTTGGTGGCGGGAGAGGGTGCCTGTTTGGTGAACAAACACATGAGCATACTCTGTGCACACCCTGATTGCTTGCTGACTATAGCACTCATCCCTGGGGGCTGGCCCTGCAGTGTGGGTCCCCTGGGTGCCTGCCTGCCCCTGGGTACTCTGAAGTGCTCATGGGTACTTGGCCTTTATCTTCTCTCAGTTCATCTTCCCAGCCACCCATTGGGCAGGTGGTGTTGGCCCAGAGGCCTTTAGGGAACTTGTCCAAGGTCAGAAGCTCCAGGAGGAGCTAAGCTGGACTCTGGCCAGTCTCTGGCTACACACTCGCTGCTGCCCCAGGGAGGTGGGGAGGCCTGGTTAGCGAGTCTTGTCAGCTGGGGTGCCACCTCCTCTGGGCCAGGCCATGCTGGCTGCTTGGAGCACAGTGGGGACAGCCAGGGTGATCACTGCTCTGCCAAGATCAGGTCAGATCTTGGAGACAGGTCGGGGGAAAACCCATGAACATTCAATAGTGAAGTTATTGAAGGAATCCCATAAGGAGGCAGACGATGAGAACTGAAGGGCTGTCTTTTGAAGGGGGGGCTCTGTGCACAGAGGAGTCTGAGGGTTGAGGATCGCACCCAGGTGTGTAAGGTGGCGGGCTGCTCACGTGGAGCCCCAGCTGCTGGGCCCCCTCCGCACTGCATGGGCCCAGCAAGGGAGTGCCAGAAGTGGTGTCCCTGTGGCAGGAGCTCAGCAGGGCCAGACCTCTCCTCTCTCTGTCGCAGTTCTTGCCTTTGAGGTAAGTTCCTAAGCAGGTGATTTATTCCCAAACAAGCAGAAGTTCCCATGGGCGCTTCCTGAGGCCACACGGGGCAGGGCCAGGCAGCTGAAAGTCAGCACCGCGGACAGCGCCTTTCAGCCACATGTGAATCAGGACAGCTCTGTGTGTGTGTGGTAGGGTGGGTTGGGGACAGGGTTGGTGAGCAGTTTTTGGTTGGGGGGGTGATGGAGCACGTGGGTTGAGAGGGAGGGCGGAGGGAGTGGACATGACAGGCTGTGGGCAAGTGACCCTGACACCCGGCCATCCCCTGACCCTTTAGCGAGTGTCCAGGGCCTTGTGCTTCTTCAGGGTCAACCTTAAGGACCCTTATTTGGTGAGGCCTGATGCTATTCAGGTGAGTCAGTGTTTAGGAGGCCCCCAGGCTGCAGAGTGTCCCCCACTCTGATCCAACCCCTGAGGGCATGGGTCAGGATGAGCTTAGCCAACCAGGGTAGCAGGTTCAAGGAGTGTAGGGTGGTCTTCAGGCCCTCTCATTCCAGGGTGGGCCCCTCTGTGAACCTCTGAGCTTTGGGCTTACCTCCGAAGGGGGCTGACTGAACTACTTACCCCACCGTTGCTCAGAGGCCCTTCCGCCTCTGATGAGGCTGCTTCAAGCTGCAGTGTGGAGGGTCAGAGAGAACTTTGCCTGTGCCCATGCACTACCTCTCTTCCCCAGACTGAGGTGCTTCAAGGCTGTGCTTAAGAGGCTTTCCCTGGGCGCCATGGGGGTAGGTCCAGTGAGCTGGCAGCACCCCTGCCCTTGTGGACGGGCCTGCTGGGGCAGATCTGTAGCAACTGAGCCCTTCTTCACCTCCCTCACTTGGCTCTGGGCTGTTGGGATGGGGGCAGCTCCTGGGGCATGTCCCTGAGCAGATGAGGGAGGACTATGTGTTGGGGGAGAGGGCACTTAGGGGTTGAGAGAGGATGGGAGAGCAGGAAGGGATAGCCAGGAGAGCCTTGGAGAGCTGAGAGGGCTCTGGGCTCTTGTGAGATAGCACCCAGCCTGTGTTTATCAGTTAGAATTGGGTTCAGGGTGGAAGTTTATTTTTATTCTTAAGTGAAAATAAACTCAGGTACGGCTGCTCACTGCTTAAAAATCAATACTGGACTGGCATGTGTTGGCAGGAATGGAAATGGTGCTTTTAATCAGAAAACTAGCAATCTAGGGATGAGGGATTCTGTCCCCCAAAACTGAGTCCTGAGATTCTGCTTGGCCATGAGCATTTTAAGGGGGAAGGAGGAAGTGAGGTTAGTTAACCATGGAGATGGGGGCCAAACCCCACTGTCTGCAGGCTCGTTGGCTCCTTGTGATCTTTCCTTAGTTGCTATCTTGTTCATGTACTTTGTTCATGAGATTACTGAAGGGGGAAGCTGAGATAGAGCCCTGGTTATCTATTAATTGCTTAGTCTTCCTTTCTATGTCTTTGATCCACAGAGAGACCTGACAGGTTAGGCCAGGGATTGTGTGATCAAAGATTTGAAAGGTGTGCTTGGGCCAGAGATGAGCAGAGCATGGGGGTGCCTGGTTTGAGGTTAGTGACAATACAGATTTCTAAAGTGACAAGGCGAAAGGGCCTCCTGCAAAGAGCTCTTTCTTGCAAGAAGCTGCTTACAAATCCCCACTTGTAGGAAAATTATTCCATTTCTGTGGGATCGGGGTGAAGTCCATCTTGTGTAACTTCTGTATGTTGACATAGTGAAAGTGAAAGTTGCTCAATCACGTCCAACTCTTTGCGACCCCATGGACTATTCAGTCCATGGAATTCTCCAGGCCAGAATACTGGAGTGGGTAGCCTTTTCCTTCTCCAGGGGATCTTTTCAACCCAGGTCTCCTGCATTGCAGGTGGATTCTTTACCAGCGAGCCACAAGGGAAGCCCAAGAATACTGGATTGGGTATCCTATCACTTCTCCAGTGGATCTTCCCAACTCAGGAATTGAACCGGGGTCTCCTGCATTGCAGGTGGATTCTTTACCAACTGAGCTATCAGGGAAGTCCTGCATGTTGACAGAGGGCACCATATTCTCAGAGTGGAAGCTGTCGACATGGGTGTGTAGCATCTCTTTGCTGACAATTTTAGTTGTGCGTCAACATTGAGTCTGTGACTATGTAGTATTCATTAGCTGCTGGAGCCACTCCTTTGTGACTCTGGGAGGCCTTGGAGACTCAGCTTTTCTATAGAGAGAGGCAGGGGGTGTGGAGGGGCCTTTGCGTGTGCGTATGTGGGGAAGGAGGGGCACAGGGTTCTGCTGGGTTCCCAAAGCAGCTCCCGGGGGTGCAGTTGCCCACCAGTCTGTCCATCTAAAGGGCCCACCAGCATCAACCTGGGGGTTCTCATTTAGTCCTGAGTCTCCGCTCTGTCCCTTATCACCCCCTCCTGGGACACATTACTGCTTCCTTTTATGGTGTCCGCTTTCCACTGTGCCCTGATCACCCCCCGTCCATCCCACTTGACCTCTCCCTGAGCTCCAGACCATCCTGCTGCTGGCCCAGGGCATCCAGCCATGTGGCCAGAGCTGAGTGTGGGTCCTCCCCACACCTGGGCTGAGCTGGAATAGCGCCTCCATGAGGGTCTGTCCACTGCCTGCCCCCCACATCCTGCTCTCACCCACACAGCTGTCTCCTCTTCTCTTGGCCCTGTTCTCTGTCACTCTCCGAGCCTTGGTTCCTCCTCTTCTCAGGCTCCTCTCACGTCAAGGAAGCTTTCTTGGGGGTGGGCATCGGATTTGTGGTCGGGGACTGCCATGTGGCTGGGGCATATGGAGGGCCAACCTGTATCACTGCTTCCCGTGGCCTCCTGTGTGCATCCCCTAGCACATCGGCCCCAGAGTCTGTCCCTTCCCCAGCTGCTGGCTGAACCCAGCCTCCTTGGTGGAGCAGCTGAGGCCCCAGGGGCTTTGCCAGTGCTCACCTGTGAACTGACTGCTCTGACTGCCCTCCTGGGCCTGTGTCCACATGTAGGGGAAGGTAGTGACCTCTGTCTGGCTAAATGACCCAATGGTAGGCCTTGGGGTCAGAGAAGGGGCTGCCTGGCTTCTGAGAGGCCTCAGGCTGACCTTTGTGGTTGTTCGAGCCAGGCCTCTGCTTTGGGGACAGCCGGGCCTCTGCCTCCAACCCCACGGATTGGGATTTCCCAGGCGAGAATACTGGAGTGGGTTGCCATGTCCTCCTTCAGGGGATTTTCCCCACCCAGGGATCAAACCCATGTCTAACCCTCATCTCCTGCTCGGGTCCTTTGCATTGCAGAGTCTTTACCTGCTGAGTAAAGAATCTCCTGAGCCACCTGGGGAGCTGGGAGAGGTGACCTTAAGCAGAATGACCTCCCACCCCCCCTGGGCCTTGCCCCGGGGGTCTGATTACAAGGAGTTTGTGCCCCTGCTTCTTTGACTGCCTATCCCAGGCCCACAACAGTTACCTAATTGTGAATGTCATTAGAGGCAAGTGCTAATCGTGCCTGTGATTGTCAGCTGTGCCTGTGATTAGCTGTAATTTGAGCCCCAGAAAGGCCTGGTGGGGGTGGTTGGGGCTCCCTCTGTGGGTCTGACTGCATCACTTAGTACTGGCTGAGCTGGGCACCCCTCAGCCTTTCCGAGCTTCTTCCCTGAGGCTGGCAGAGCCCCAGTGAGTCCAGCAGTGTCCCAGGGGGTCCCCTGGGTGGCTCTGTGACCAGCACAGTGTGAGCCAGCGCAGCTCAGACTCAGGCCAATAGTTAAGGGCAGGCTGCACTGGGAGGGCATCTGAGGACTGGACCCAGTTGTCTTGGGGTTTCTGGCCGGCATGGGGCTGGGGCTGCAGTTTGGGCCAGAATGAAGAGCCCCTGTGGTAGAGAGAATGTGGGGGGCGCACAGAAAATCAGAGGGGCAGGAGAATCCTAAACCTGACCCAGGCCTTACCTGCTGTTATGAAGGTATGTCTGCCAAGGCAGGAGGCGGGACGTACCTCGTTTAGCAGTTTGTTAGCTTGGTGTATACCTTCTAGGAACGTTACCATATTTAAATGCATGGCACTTGGGTCTTGTTTGTCCACACCCCTGGGCCTCACCCTTGTGAGGAGCCTGGTTCTTTTGAGGGCTGTGCTTGGAGCCCAGAATGGAGCCCGAGACACAGCAGGTGCTGAGATGTTTGCTGAGCAAGCAAGTCCCACTCTCAACACCAAAGCCCCTGTGTTCATTCATCTGCCGTTCACAGGGACACTCGAAGAAAAACAAACCAGGGTGAGGCCAACTGCGTAAAAGGGGGGCTTTATTTACTCCCCTGCAGCAGCTTCGGCTCCCGCACACGACGACCATGCGGAGCTGCTGCTCAGTGTGGAACCAAGACCACCTGGCACTAAAAACACATTGAAAACATCAACGCTCTTCCCTTTTTTTCCTTTTTTTTTTTTTTTTTTTTGGTACAAAATGATACAAACAACAATACAAAATAGTTGTGCTGTTGACGATTACAAAAAAAGTTGGAACGTTTGTCTAACTGCGCGATGCTCAGAGTTGCAGTGAGAATACGTCATACTCCAGTATCTTTCCCCAGAACAACCACAGTCATGCGGGCTGCTACACATGTTGTCCATTGTCAGAAAGAAACATGCAAAAAAAAAAAAA
Source organism: Antilocapra americana (assembly GCA_007570785.1). NCBI lineage: Eukaryota > Metazoa > Chordata > Mammalia > Artiodactyla > Antilocapridae > Antilocapra > Antilocapra americana. Next base: position 7,079,454 of record ML660204.1, on the reverse strand, counting down.
ATCAGAATGGGAAAAGGAGAGAGAAAGGAAAAGCGAAACGCGTTCCAATTATACACAGAGGTGGTCCCCCCATGGGATCCCGGCATTGCGGGGCCTGTTGTATCTACACCACGTGGCCGGGGGCTGTCTCACAGGGCGCTCTTCATGGGGGAGACTGTGTTTGCTTTTTTGGTGTTCCTTTCAGCCTTGACAAAACCCAAGACTCCCCTCCCTGACTTTTCTCTTCAGAACAGAGTTGTCCCGAAGGCCCGGGTGGGTCAGTGGTGCTCACAGTAGGAAAGCCTGATGGCTGGCTGGTACCCTGACACTCCCGTGGTGGGAGGCCTGGCGCCTGGGTGTTCTGAGAACATGAGAAGGGGAAGGCCGGCTAGGCTGTGCAGAAGGGCTGCTGAGGCCTGACAGGCACAGGGCCCCCGGCTAGGGATGCACGCTGCCTGAGGCTGGGGTGTCCTTGCAGGTAAGTCCTGGTCATAAGAACAAAAATCTCTGCAGGCACAAGACTTGCCCAAGCACCTCGCCAGCGCCGAGTCCAGGCCTCCTCTGGCTGCACCCCCTGGTCTGGACCCGTTGCATCTACAAGCTACGTGAGACACATTTGACACTGACTGTGTAGCTAATGCTAACTGTTGGTTGGGACAGAGTTCCTGGATGCTTGTGGGAGGGGGTGGGGGTCTCCAGGGGCTGTCTGGGGTGGAAGTGAGGAGGGGCTGCTCTCTGGCTGCCTGGGTAGGGTTGGGGCCTGTGTAACATAGATTGTGGGGTGGGGGTCTGGCAGTGATGAGAGGAGGGGGAGAGGAGCTGCTGGGGGGCTGGTGTTCAGGACAACGAGCTGTGGGCTAGGCCTGGCACCCTTTCCCTGGGGTGAGCCCAGGACTTTGGGGACCCAAGGAGGCTTCAAGAGTCCAGTGGGGAGAGTCCACAGCTGTCTGGCTCCCCCACCCCATATTCATACTTAGAATTTTGACTGCAAAAACAAACGAGATTCCAGCTCACATCTCACCAACCCTGAGGACACCAACAGTCCTCAAATGGCCACGCCCCCAGGTGCTGGGACAATCCTCATTGGCTGCCTGACCCCGGGCGATTTGCATAGCAGGAAGGGGGTATCCCCAACCTCGACAGGCTACCTACCCAGGTCTATGAGACACGGGCTGTGTGCCTGGGGGCATCAGCACATGACCCAAGTGGCCGTGGCCTCCATCCACCTGTCCCTTCGTCCCTCCCTGGGCCATTGTGGACAGGATCAGGATGGACAGGCCTCCCTCAGGCCGCAAGCTGAGTCGCCTCCCTGGCTCAGCTCAGCCCTGGGAGAGGGGATGGAGTTAGTGAGGAGTTTGGTTTGGGGAAAACCCTGACGTCCAGCGAGGCACACCCACGCAGATCACACACACACACGTGTATACTCAAGTTCATCTTCAAGGCTGAAGCTGTTTAGAAAAGAGGATGACCATGGCATTGCGGGCAGGCCATGGGCGGGGGTGTGAATCAAAGACCCCCTCCATGGAGAACATGGGGATCATGTGTACCCCTGTCCCAGGTCCTCTGGAGGCCTGACCCCAGGAGCAAGCCCAGGGTGGGGCTCCAGGGCAGGCCTGATGCCAAGTCCTGCTGGGGAGTCGGAGAGTTGGTGAGGATTCCCCTGGAGGGCCCTCTCCAGCCAGCCCAGGTGCCTTCACACTAGACACATCCAGGCCATCCCTGGGTGATGCTTGGGGGAGAAGCTGCCCCAGGGCATTTTCTCACCTGTTTCCCTCTAGCTGTCCACCCCCACCCCCCGCAAACACAGCAGGGGCTCCGGTGGGTCTTTGGGATACAGCGCCTCTTGCTGTCCTGTGGCACTGAGCCTGGAGTCTGGCTTGAGAGTCACACTGCCCATCAAGAGGGCACATCTGGGTCTGAGAGCTTGAGCAGCTAACTGGTCCAGCAGCTGCTGGGTGCTGACGCGGGTCCAAAGGAAAAGAGACTGTTCCCGGTGGGCGTGGCCCAGACACATGCACAGATGATGGGACTGTCCTGGTATTGGAGCAGACCTCTGCCATCCTTGTCAGCTCCCAGGCTCCAGAGACCAGTCCAGAGGGGCAGGGCTGGGGCAGACCCCAGAGTCTCCTGCTGGCTGTGCTGGTTTCTAGACCCCAAGTGAGCATCAGCTTTCCCTGTGGTCGGTGCAGCCCTGCCGCTGGCCAGAGACATCCAGAGCCTTTGGGGGCTGGACTGGTGAGTGTTTGGGGGCCTTTGACTTGGGTTCTCTTGGGAGTCTCATTGCAAGGGTGGAGGGCTCATGCCAGGGGTTGGTGGGATGCTGGCTGGATTTGGTTGTGGTTTCTTGGGTCACCGTACTCTCTTGGACCAAAGATAGTGGGAACCTGGGTGGCTTTCAGGGTCACAGTGGGATGCTGGCTGGATTTGGTTGTGGTTTCTTGGGTCACCGTACTCTCTTGGACCAAAGATAGTGGGAACCTGGGTGGCTTTCAGGGTCACAGTTGGCCCTGGGGGAGGCCTAATGATTGACTGGGGGGCCCTGGGAATGGCCAAGGGCAGCCATGGGGAACATCAGGGACGGCCCCAGCTGTTTCCAGCTTCTGGGAGTCGGGGCAAAAGTCGGAGTGCACAGTGGGTCTTGGGTCCACGGGCTTGGCCCGCACCCAGGGGACTCGCTGCTGCAGAAGCTGAAGGTGGGTCTTTGTGCTGACCTGGGGACCTCATGGGGTAGGAGACCCTCACTGTGGACAGCAAAGCATGAGGACTCAGGGGCTGATGGGGTTTGGACCTCAGTTGTTCTTTTTGTCAATTTTGTCAAGCGAGTCACCCATTTGTTTTTTTGATAAAAGATCAAAAAAAAAAAAAGGACACATTCTTCCCAATTCCTTAATTGGTGCCTTCAGAGCTGGGACTAGCCAGGGCTGGGGGCGCTCAGGACCGGGTGTGTGTGGGGGTCTGTCTGCTTGCTTTTAGTCGCTCCTGAGTTTGAGGGAATCTGATACATGTACCAAAAGGCACTTTCATTTTTTTTAAAACAGTGCTTCTGTCCTAAGAAATTCAAGTTAAGACAGAGTGCCTCTTGCTCTCCTCAGTGCTGAGTCAGCCGCAGGTCAAGTGTTCATGCCAGACAGCTGGGGCGGGGGCAGGGCGGGGACCCCCACCACTAAGTGACATGGCCTTGGGGGTCGGGAAGGCCCGTTGCCTCCTCCAGTCCTGCTCCTCCCGTCCATCCGTCCGTCCATCCTTGCGTCCGGCGGGGAGGCCCGTTAATCCTCCTCACCGCCTCCGTACATGTCCGCCAGCTTCTTGAATCTGGGCCCCCAGTCGTTCAGGTAGTCGTAGTCCTGGTCTCCAGAGCTGGAGGAGTCCAGGGAGCTGACGGAGCCTGCTGTGGAGCCGCTGCCCTCGTAGTCAAACACTAGCAGTGAGTCGTACGGTGGCGCTGTGGGGTCATTGTCGGCTGCGCGCAGTCCCTGGGGCCACAGAAATGTGGTTAGAGGGTGGGGCAGGGGCTGGGGGTGTGGAGCGGGGAGGTGCATGCAGTAGGTGCTCAGTAAGTGCTCCTGTATGTCCGTGAAAGGTGTCTCAGAGCTCATAGTAGAGCAAGGTTTACAAACTGGCCTGGTGGGGGAGGCGCGGGGTGTGGGGAGGCGGCCACACACTGGCTTCACCGTCCCCCTCTTTTCCACAAAGGAAGATGCGGCAGAGGTGGGGTGCGCCTTTGACACCCATTGACAGGTGGGCACCTTGGGCTCAATATCAAGACTGGGGGGGTGATGAGCTAAGGCAGAGACCCCGTTGGCTGGAACTTCAGATCCCCAGATGTCAGGAGGGGACCTCAAGTGTGTGGTCAGGTGGCGGCTCTGAATGAATGCCCACCTGCCAGGCCATTCCCAGTGGGGATGCTGAAGGGAGGGGCTTGAGCTGCCCCCCTGCCATGCTCCCAGGCAGGGCTCAGTGAACCTAGGTCTGAATCTGCCTTCTCATGCCATGCCCCTCACAGAAAAGTGGGCTTTTCCAGTCCATGTGAGCAAGTGTGCCCACCCCACCCCCCTCACCTGACTACCCACCTCGTTGATGAAGTCGCCGATGTCTCCCGGGTGGGGCACCACGGGCCTGACTGGGTACTGGGGTTCGGCGCCCACAGGCCTCTCGTCCACCCGCCGCACCCCGGGGGCCTTGCTCAGCACATGCTCCATGGCCTCTGGCTGCTGTAGCTGGCTGAGGTCGTAGTCCTGGCGGGGTGGTGGAGTCAGCGAGGGGGCCCAGGGCCGAGGTGGGGGACAGCAGGCAGAGACACCAGGGAGGTCCATGGGGCGCATCCTCGTCTGGCTCTATCACCTGGTCTGTCCTTCCTGAAAGGCTTGCCTCGCCTCTGTCCATCAGATCCTGTCTGCCCTCAAGGTACACGTGGGGTCTGTGCCCCCGGCACCCCCCAACCCAGGTCCACCCCTCACCTGCTCTATACCACGTCCCTGACCTGGGACCGCTGTTAATCCCACTTCACAGGGATCCCTATGCTTTCATGGGGTAAAGTGAAAGTCGCTCAGTTGTGTCCGACTCTTTGAGACCCCATGGACTATATAGTCCACGGAATTCTCCAGGCCAGAATACTGGAGTGGGGTAGCCTTTTCCTTCCCCAGGGAATCTTCCCAACCCAGGGATCGAACCCAGGTCTCCTAGATTGCAGGCGGATTCTTGACCAGCTGATTCTGGTAAGGCTCACCCCAAATCCCCAGTGAGGCCCACCCAGCAGCTCCCAGGTGCACCTCAATGAGCCCTGGGATGCAAGGTGGCACCGGCCTGGGGTCAGTGGCTGAGGGAGGTGCGGGTAGGGGCACAGGGCTGTGGAGAGGAGGTCACAGGGCCTCTTGTGGGTGTGCTTGGCGGGGCCGGGAGGGTCCCCACAGCCTCACCTGGTCCTCCTCGCCACCCCCTTCCTCGTCGTACTTGAGGATGTTGTCCCGCACATCGTCCTCAGGGTCAATGAGCAGCTGCTTTGTGTGGCGCTCCTTCTCCCGCCGCTTCATCCACACGACAAAGAGCAGGACCATGGCTGTGGGGCAGGGCTGCCATGAGCAGGTGCGCGTGTGTGCACACTCGGGAGTGTGTGGAAGGTGGGCACATGTAGCCATTAAGGCCCGTGTCCATTACCACTCCCCTAGTCTGTATCGGGCTCGTGGCAGACTCTGGTGGGTGGGGCGCCCCCCGCCCGGGACCCGCCGGCAGCACTCACTGAGCAGCATAATGATGCAGATAAGGATGGCCACAATGGCACCCGTGCCCAGCCCGGCTGCCGCCACTGCGCCCACGGTGGTGCAGTCGCCGTTGTCGTCGCATGGGCACACCTTGACTTTGATGATGGACGTGTGGGACAGTGGCGGGTTCCCCGAGTCCGTGACGGTGATGGGGACATCGTACACCCCGGCCTCCAGGTGCAGGGCACGCAGGCTGAGCTGGGCGTAGTCACCTGGGTGGGAGTGGGGTGCGCTCTGCTCAGCGGGCAGCCAGCCCTCCCTCTTGAGCGAGATGAATGCAGGCAAAGGCTTGACCTGCCTGGCTAAGACACACGGAGGCACACACGCACATGCACACACACGTACCACACACCAGCTGTCGTCCTGTAAGGTTAAGAGACTTGGCAATTCAGGAATAGAGCAATTGCAACATGTAGGATGAAGGAATTGTTTCCTTAATATGGAAAGAGTTCTACCAAGTCAATTAGGAAAAAAAATCCATTCCAAAGAAAAATAGTGACGGACATTGAACAGATAATTCATGGAAGCAAAAATGAAAAATGTCCACTGGTAGTTAAAAGATGCAAGTGGAAACAGTGATTTTTAGGGCTCAGAAACTGGAAAAATGATTTTAAAACAATAATGCTGTGTTGGCAATGGTTTGGGGAACAAGTAAATGCTGTCAGAACTCCAGAACTTGGAAGCCGTGTCCACTAGGGCCATGGTTAGGAAATGCCTCAGGGAATGTGGTGGTGGTGGGGCCCATTGTTCAACTACTGGCTTGGGGAGTGGTCTCAGTCACGTGTGGTTACAGTGGCAGAATGGTCACATGGAGCTTTTTAAGGACAAGATTGGGGCCTGCCGTGGGGCCTCCTCGGTGGCTGAGCCATGGAGTAGGCAGGGCCCCTGCCCTGCGGGAGAGGGCTGTGTGGCCCCTGTGAGACCAGCTCCCGACTCCACTGCTCCTGCTTCCCGGGTGACAGGCCTGGGTGGGGCTGCCCTCCGAACTTGGTCTGACTTTCCCGGTGGCCTGGCAGCCAGTGGACAGGTACCCAAGGTGGGCTCACCATTGAGGCGGGTGACGGTCCAGTTGTTGCGCACGCTCGCCGGGACGAAGGGCAGCTCGAAGACATAGGGCCCGATGTTGGGGTCCACGTCAGCATCAGCCGCTGTGATGTTGATGGCATTCAGGCTGGGCTTCTCGCAGACCTGCGCCTCCTTGGGCAGCAGCTCGGGGGCATTGTCGTTGATGTCGATAAGATAGATCTGCAGGGTCCCGGTGCCACTGGCTGGGGGGATCCCTGTGGGCCGGACAGGGGTGGTCACTCCTGGGCTCCACGAGCACAGGCCTGCCCAGGACGCACCCCATGGCCCCATACACTGACTCTGCTGAGTGACATACACAGCGACTCGGTTGCACACCACGTGTGAGCGGCACATGCCTGCGGACATGTAGTCATCCTGGAGCCCCCAAGCCCAGCCCCTGCCTCAGTGCAGGCCCACGGTGTGGGTGGACTGGTGCCAGCTGGCCAGAGCTGCTCCCTTTGTCTGCTGACCATGGTCCTGCCTTTTGGTGGCATCTCCAACCTGACAGTAACAATCATGTTTTTTGACTGAGGTGGGCTTTGAGTGGATGAGGGAGGGGCTCTGGGGCACCAGTGGCCAAGGGGGCCCAGCTCACAGCGCCCCCACCCAGCTCATCTCCCTGCCCCTGGGCGCACCATTGTCAGCCGCCAGGAAAGTGGCCTCGTAGACGTTGTTCTTGATGTAGAGAGACTCGCGGTCAAGCACAGCCGCCGTGCTGATCTGGCCGTTGGTGGTGTTAATGTGTAGCCAGTTCGCCGGGTCCGAAAGCTTTGAGTATCTGCAGGGAGGAGGAGGGGTGAGGTGAGGGGCTGGGGGAGCTCCTCATGCTCGCCCGCTTGCTCCTTGAGCTCACTGGGGCCTCCCACTTGGGCTGGAAGTCCCTGAGGAGGACGGGCTACTTAACCTCACAAGGACCCTGGGAGGCAGATTCTCCTATCACCCCTCTTTACAGAGAGGAGACGGGGGAGCAGAGAGGGCTGGTGACTTGCAAAGTCACACAGCTCAGGAATGAGAGGTGGGGTCTGGACCCAGTCTGACGCCAGATGTGGATGAATGTCCCTTAAGCTTTTCCCACTGTCTTGTGTCAGGGCAGCCGGGTGGCTGGTGATCCAGTTATCCCCAGACTGGGCCTCCCTGCCTGGGGGCACCCCTAAGCACCACCCAGGATTTTTCGGGTCTCAGGTTTCACTGGACACTTTAGGACTCTTCTCTGTGGAGCACGGGGTACCCCTTTCCCAGGGCCTGAGGGTGCTCTGCAGGCGCACCTCACAGCCTGCTGCATGAACCGGTCGGGGTCCACTGCTGAGAACGTGGTGAGCACAGTGCCCGTGGGCACGCCCTCCTCCAGGCGGATCAGCTTGTGGTTCGAGGGGAAGTATGGGGCCTCGTTGATGTCCATGACAGAGATGGTCACCCCCGCTGTGGACTGGAAGGACATCTGAATCCCACTGGCCAGGGGTGCCTGGTTGGACACCATCACAGTCAGCATGAATGCTCTGTTCAGCTCGTAGTCGACTGCCTGGAATGAGAGTCACCGAGAGGGGCAGCCGGCTTAGTGCCCACGGGGCTGCTTGGTCTGCACCTGCTAACTCTGGGCCCAGGAAGCAGTCCCCAGGAATGCCGTCCCCCAGCTTCTGTGTCTGGCTTCCTGTGGGGTTAGGGCAGTGTGGGGAGAGAGAGAGAGGGGTTGAAGGACCTCACATCTCACCTTCCACCCCCACGTCATAGAGTGGCAGCAGCTGGGCTCCCTGGGGTCACAGTTCCCCCAGGCCCCCCAAACCAGGCCTCCAGCTCTCATCCTGCATTGGGAGTGTGGAGCCGCCACCCTGCTCCTGATGCCCTGGGGGGCTGTTGTCTTCCCAGGCTGCTCGCGGGCTGTGGTGGCTGCAAGGGTGGCCCCCAAGGATGTGTCCGCCTGGAACCTGTGAATATGCCCCTTGGGCACAGAGGGTCTTTGCAGGTGTGATGAGGTCTTGAGAGGTGTTGCTCTGGATTGAGGTGGCCCCCAGTCCAAGTATGGTGCCTGGGAGTCAGGGGAGGGAGACTTGAGACACAGGGAGGGGCCAGGTGAGGGCAGAGGCGAGGTGGGGTGGTACGGATCCAGCCAAGACAGCACCAGGAACTGCACGATGCTGGTGGGACCCTCCTAGACCTGTGAGAGGATATCCTTCAGTTGTTGTCACCCACCTGGTCGGGGTGAGTTACAGGACACCAGCCCCTGAGGGCTTATGGGCCCTTTGGGCCCCTGCCTGAACATTCTTTCCAGTTCACACACGTGTTGGGGTGTCAGGACCCTGACTAATGAGCGCTGGTGTGGTCTGTAGGGTGTGGCCAGCCTGCGGGGTCATCTTCACATGTTGAGGAGGACGGAAGCTGCACAGAACTACCTGGGGCCCCAAGACATGTAATTATTTGCGGCAGAGCTCACAGCAGCCTCACTGCGACTGCACTTGGATAATTCTGCTCGGATGCGTGCGGAGGAGCACGTGCCCAAGAACGTTCATCACAGCATCGTCTGTATCGTTCACAGAGAATGCAGACTGTGTCAGCCCGGTTCCCATGGCACTGGTGGATGGACGAGCTGTGTCCACACAGTGGGGACATTTGCAGCTGTAAGAACCAGGGTGATACACACGAAGTGGTGAGACCTCCAGGACGGATTGGTGAGCCGAAAAGGCAACATCCTTCACGTGCTGCCTCTTGTGTAAAAGGGGGAGAGGATTGTGGATTTGTGTATGTACCTGCTCGTATTTGTAGAAAGAAATGCTGAAAAGAGGAAAAAAAACTCGTAAAAACGGTCACCCCTGAGCAGAGGGAAGGACCCAGTGAAGGGGAGTCTGGGGGCATGAATTTGCTGCATGTTTGCCATATAGCTTTGATTTTTGGAGCCACATAAAGTCTTGCTGTTGTTTAGTGGCTAAGTTGTGTCTGACTCTTTGCAGCCCCTTGGACTGCAGCATGCCAGGTTCCACTGTCTCCTGGAGTTTGCTCAGATTCATGTCCATTGAGTTGGTGATGCTCAGTGGTAATACAATTCCCAAGAAAATAATGATTTCTAGTGACTAGGACAGTATTTAGATTGTGAGTCCTTCATGGGGTTTATTCTGAGGACAACAGCTACTGCAGAAAAATCTTAAATTCATTTGGTCTTCCTGGTGTTGGCAGTGATGTTGGGTTTGATATTTTTTAAGCTTTTTAAGTACAGTCGGTTCTCTATATCCATGAGTTCTACATCTGTGGACCCAACCAACCACTGACTAGAGATATTTAAAAAAAATTCCAGAAATTTCCAAAAGGCAGACCCTGAATTTGCCACATACAGGCATCTATTTACACAGCGTTGGCACTGTATCAGGTATCATAAGTTAAAATATATGTGAGAGTGTGTGCAGGTTGTGTGCAAATACTGTGCCATTTTATATGAAAAACTTGAGCATCTGTGGATTTTGGTATCTCCCCGAGCTGGAGGTCCTGGGACCAGTCACCCCATGGACGCTGAGGGGCAGCTGTGTGTTGTAGGTTCAAGCAAATAAGCAAATAACATTGTTAGAAACCAACCAAGAGTCAGTGTAAGAGAAATGAGATCAAGTATAAAAATCAATGAAGTTAAGTAAAACCCTCCCATGTTCAGTTTGGATGAAGTGTTCATGTGAATGAATGGGTGAAAGGTACGAGATGGTCAGGAAACATGTGCTCTGAAATGAGGGACCAGAGGCACCATGAGGAAGCCATCGACAGAGCTGGCACCACGGACCCCAAGTCTGTGACAGGTTGGCTGTGGGGGAGGGGACGTTCTGGGTGTTGAGAGATTCAAGAGATGATGCAGCCGAACACAGCGTTGGGACCCTTTTGGGATCCAGACTCGAAAAACGGCACAGCAGAGATGGTTTTAGGAAGATGGAGAGAAGTTAAGTGTGGACACGTCCTGGAGACTGCAGAGGTGTGCTTGGCCGTGCCAGGGGCCGTAGTGGTACAGGGTTAGGGGAGCAGAGGAGGGGATCCTGAGGTCTGGAAGCATGGATGGAGCAACACTAGTAACCAGGGAATTGCAGTGCAAGGCGCGGGCACGCCTGTCTTGCACAGCTAGGTGCCCTTGGAAACGTCTGTGATAAGTACTGCGACACATCTCTGCTTAGAGGGGAATTGATGGCCTTGTGGGGCTGGTGGTCCTGTGAGACCGGTGGGTGCTGGAGGCGGGCCCCATGCTTGCTCAGCTGCCAGGTCTCCAGCCCCTCCCCCAGGGCCCCCTCGAGAGTAAAATGGGGGCCACTCTGCTTGAATACACTGTTTCATAGAATTACAGTGGTTTCGTCTGTGAACAAGTCACTGGAGGAAGTGATCTTTCTCCCATGTGTGTCAGGTCATGTCCCTGGAGGATGTGGGATAACGCTGCGTTTGTGTTAAAATTGTCACCGTGTGAGCGAGGTTGCCTTCCAGAGGATGGTCAAGGCCAGTAAAGTCCACAGGAGGGAAGGGAATGCGTATTTGTAACGGGGAATCAATAATCAATTGTAATGGGGAAATCAGTAGGTTTCCAACTGATTTGGAAGCTTTGCTCCAACACTTCAATTGGAGCCTGACACACTCACCTGGTCTCTGTTTGGCCGCCTCCACCTGACATGGCCATGACCCCTTTCTCAAAGCCCAGGGACTGGTCTATGCCCCGAGAGGCAGTAGCCCAATGTGGGGTGCAGGCTCTTGGGGTGGGGGCACTGGAGCCAGTGGGGAACCCAGGAGCCGCACTGTCCCCTCGGTCAGGATGCTCCAGGGGAAGCCTCGCTCTGGCAGCTGCAGGGGGAGGAGGGGCTGGAGGGCACTACGACCCCTGAGCTGGCCTGCTCCCCGGTGTTCCCTCCTCCGGGCACCTGGGTCACAGCTTGATCGTTGCTCCGGACAAGGCTTGTCTCCTCCTGAGGGGAAGCAGGAGGGGCCGATTCTCGGCTTTCGAGCTTCTGGAGCTTCGGGCCGGTGTGGGGAGAAGATGGGAGAGGTATCTCTTGGCAGGGCAGGGGATGGCAGGTCAGGCTGGCAGTGTCCTGGGGGTCATGTGACTGGTCCTGGTGAGGCTGCCTCTGACCCTGGCTTTTGGGGGTGCAGGCACTGAACTGGGATATTGTTTCCATTATGTCTGTTTTGGGGTGGGAAGTGAGGGAGCACCCACCTTAACCACGGTGACCATGCCTTCATTGGTGGTGGGGTCCGTGCGGACGCTGAAGTGGCCTGAGGGGTCCCCACTGATGATGCGGTAGACGGCGTTCCAGTTCGGGGAGTGTGGCTGATCTCGGTCCATCACCGTGAGGTTCGCCACCACCATCTCCACCCGATTTTCTGGGACTTCTCCTGCATACTGTAGGGTGTCAGAAAAGACAGTGTGAGGAACCCACATGGAAGCCTGGAGAGGCCAGAGAGACCTCTGCCCACCCCGGGGGCTGCCGTCTGTCCCCAGCTGCTTCCACACGGCAATCCCCAGGGGTCGGCTTGTCCCATAACTGCGCCAACCGAGGGGCGTCCGGAGAGGTCCAGGCTTGTCTGCATACCGAGCCCCGCCTGTGACACTGCTCCCCTAAGTCCCAAGCCAGGTTGCTCCCCTAAGTTCCCTTCACGCTACCCTGCTCCGTACAGCTGGGAATCAATGCCAGCACCTGGGGCTTACGAGAGAGTAAAATGTGCTTGTGAGATGGGAAATGAACAGGAGTGGGCGGCAGCTGCAAAGGGCTTCCTGAACTGAATCGCCTCTGGGTCCCTGATGGGCCCTGGGGCCTGTGGTCAGCAGCTGCGGCTGGGCAGGTGACCAGACACGGAGCCTTGACCCTTTTTTTCCTGTTGCAGCTCAGTGAGGGCTTCAAGCCATCCCTGTCAGTGAGTGTGGTTCACACGGCAGCAGTGGCTGTGGGCAGGCAGAGTGCGGGTTGAGTGTGAGTGGCTGCTGGTGCTGGTGCTGATAGAAAGCTGAGTGCCTCTCACCAGTGAGAATCACTGCTGTGTAGACGTGGCCCAGCTCAGAAGAGCCCTGAGCTGGGTCTACGCTCTGCATCAGTCTTGAAATTCTTCCTGATTTGTGAATGAGGGCCCTGAATTCTTACTTTACACTGGACCTGCAAGTCACGTGACTGACCTATGCCTGACTGCGCAGTGTGCCTTTGAGCCACAAAAGCTGGGCACAAACCTGGACAGATAGCCAGGGCTTCCTTGTGTTCACAGCAGTCAGCCCTACCTGTGGTTACCGACTTCTGGGTGAAGTTTATTGGAAAAGGGTATTTTAATTCATGCAGGTTTAATAAAGGTGCACAAAGAAGGGCCTTAAGCTGGTAAGTCTGGTTTAGGATTTTCTTGTCAGCCTTCCCTTAGCCATCATGAGTTTTTAATTTAATTTCTGGGGTTTTCAGGCACAGGGAAAGCCTCCCTCATGCCCCATGGGATACTAAGGCAGATATTTGGGAAAGGAAGGATTTAAGGAGTGTTGGAATGGGATTTCTTGCCTTGCTGATTGGTAATCCAGAACTCACACCTACCCACCCCAGGGGCAGGTGGATTTCCTGTTCATGCCTGGGCCTTCCAGCACAATCCCAACTCCTCCCAAGGGAGGGTCACAGTAGCAGAAGAGTTGGGGAGAACAAGGAAGCCCAGCTACCCCTCAGCTGGGCTAAGCAGGTGGAGATGACAGAGCCTGCCCCCCGCTCCCTGGGGGACGCCAAGCCCCGAGATGTTGCTTTGTGCCCCCTATTCAAGCCATGACTGGTCCTATCTTGGCTCAGATCTGAGGACCTGCCCCCTCCTGCCGCCACCTCCCAGGGCCCGGGAGCCTGGTATGGCCGAGGGTGTGAACTGTGAGGGGAGTGCCCCAACCTGGCCCCTGCCTGGGGATCTGTCCTGGCAGCCCTGTCCAGCCAGGATGTGGTTGAGGCCCCATTTGCCTTGGGACCTGAGGGGCTGAGTTGGCTTCTCTTAGGAAGTGACATTCCAATAATTTCAATACATATTTTTTCAGTTTCCTTGTTATTTGCAGTTGGGGTTTCCATCCTCCTCTTCTCTCCTCTCCACCCTGCACTTCAGGCTCCACTCTCTCTTCATTTTTCCACAAGTGAGGCCCTGGGGGCTCCACAGGGAGGAATGTCCCGGTTCAGGGATACGGGCCGAGGTGGGGGATGGAGCTCAGGGTGGCTGGCGCAAGGGGTCAGAGGTGGGGGTGGCACAATGTCCTGGTGATTTTAATCTTTGAAGTTTAGTTTCCTGTCCAGTGAGACTGCAGTGACTTCTGTTGTCTGCCAGGCTTGGAATTGGGAGCTGACAGGTGGGAGCCGTGGCTCATAATAACAGGGTGAGACCTGAGGGCTGATGTCCATCCTCCTCCACCTGCTGGAGGAGCCTGGGGCCCAGACCGGGTGGGACACTGCAGCCCTGCCCTTCCTCGTGGTGCTGTGGTAGGAGCTCGTGAGTAACATGGAGATGTGCCCCTATGACACTGGCTCAGGGGAGGACCTGACCCTCAGCCATAAGACACCTTGAAGCCCCTCCCTGGCTTTGTGGTTCACAGGCAGGCTTGGCCACCCCCTTTCCAGAAAGGGGGGTGCTCTCTTTTGTTCTCTCTTCCATCTTCAGGGAACCCTGGGATGGGAACTGCCATAAGCTCACCCTCCATTTTAAAGGTATGTATGTCTTTTTGGCTGTGCCAGGTCTTAGCTGTGGCATGTAGGACCTTTTGTGTCATGTGAGATCTTTTAAGTTGTGGTTTGGGAACTCTGAGTTGTGGCAGGTGGGGTCTAGTTCCCTGACCAGGAGTTGAGCACACACCCTCTGCACTGGGAGTATGGAGTCTTAGCCACTGGCCCACCAGGGAAGTCCCTCTTTTAAAAATATTTAACCTAATTTTATTCACACTTGCCTTGGATGGGCAATAGGTCATCCAGTCAAATACACAGTGAAAATGAACCTATCACAGTCTACAGCTATGCACCTGCAGGACTCCTGGCCTCCTCTTTTGATATTTATATATTTAGTTACAAGGAGAGGATCGTTATACTCTTCACCTGTCCTGTCCACTGGCTTTCCAGTGGTTAATCTATTTGAAGGATTTTCCATATTAGAATATGACACATCACTTCATGTTTGTTTCAAGCAGTTCTGTTGTATTTGACTGTATCGACAAATAAGAATTTCTCTGCCTCCTTTGCCATCTTCCTTTTTTTTTTTTTTTTTTAAGAGATGAGGAGACTGGACTTGGAATGAACGTTCTGGCGCCTCCACCCTGACCTCTTCCCTGCTGGAGGCAGAGCTGGAACCCCATCTGCTCAACTGCTAGGTCAGGCCCCTTGTGATGGAAGTCAGGTACCACCCATGGCATTTTTAGGGCGGAGGACAAATTTCCCTGTAGTTCAGTGGATGCTCCCGGTTTCACCCTGAGCTGTGTAACACTCAGGTGTAAAGAGGGGAAGACATTCCTATGCTCAGAGAGGTCTGGCCGTCAGCCCAAGGTCACACAACAGGAGGTTCTCTGGGGGCAGAAGGGGTTTCCTGACTCCAGGAGACCCTCCTGTGGGCTTGTGTGTAGGTGGTGAAGGGGCTGGGTCTTGGGGCTTTGGCCCAGGACTGGGGCTGGTGTGGAGCTGTGTTCTGGGGGCTCAGCCCTGCCCCCCAGAGAGTGCTGAGGTCAGTGGCCTTCTGATAGCAGGAAAGCCATGCAGGGGCAGCGAGCGTAGTGCAGGCCAGAGCAGGCAAAGGGAAAATGACTTTTAATTAACGTTTAAGAATAGGAATCGGATCATGTGAATCCACCCTCCATCTCTTCAGCTTCTGCTGATTGTTCTTGATTAAACTTGATAAAAATAGCCCAGCTGTGTGTGGGGTGTGGCCAGCCCCCACTGAGCCCGCAGACCGTGTCCTGGGGTTCTGCTGCCACTGGACCCCAGGAACATGCTCCAGGGTGCTTCCTTGGTCATATGCACACCCTGGCCGGGGTCTCAGTGTAATTCTTGGGCTGCCCACTCTTCAGAGGTGGATGTAGACCTGGGGATATCTTGCTGGGCGTCCCCTTGCCCTTGTGCAGATGCCCCTCCCCTCTGCTTCCTTGTGGGTCACCCAGGATCCAGCCTTTCTCGGGGCTCAGGGTGTTTGCAGTGTGGCTGGTGTGCAGAAGGGCAGACGAGGTTAAGATCAGAAGCACGAAGAGCCACAGGGGGCCAGGCTGTCAAAGCCAGACCAGGGCTTGGGACAGTGGACAGAAGTAGTCCCCCGTGGACCTGCCCTGCAGGAGTTTGGGTGTAGAGGCCACCTTGAGGCCCCCTCTGGAGCTGCAGAAGCGAGGTGGGGGAGGGTTGGCAGGTGCAGAGGACACGGGGGCTGGAAGGGTCTCGGAGGATAGGGGTGTGGTGAGCAGGTGGCCGGGGGAGCAGGGGACCTCGAGCAGCCCAGAAGTAACCTTCTGGGCCTCAGGTATCTCTGGTGGGAAAAGGGTCGCAGCCATTTCCCTGACAGAAAACCCTCCTCTTAGGAAGAGGTGTTCGGACACGAGGCTTCACAACGTATGACTGATTGTCCCCCTGTTCAGAGTAATTCTGTGGGCACATCTGCGGGGAGTGGCAGGTATGGAGAGTGGTGCTGATGGGGTCACGTGAGTGGCTGTTCTTTTTAACTGAAGTCTAGTTGATTTACAGTGTCTGTTAGTTTCAGGTGTGCAGCAAAATGATTCAGTTATATGTATATATATATGTATATTGTTTTTCAGATTCTTTCGCCATATAGGTTAAAAGTACTGAGTTCCCTGTGCTATACAGTAGGTCCTCGTGGATTATCTATTTTATGTATAGTAGTGTATATATGTTAATCCCAAACTCCTAATTTACTCCTCTCCCTCCACTTCCCCTTTGATAACCATAAGCTTGTTTTCCAAGTCTCTGAGTCTGTTTTCTGTTGTGTAAATAAATTCATTTGTATCATTTTTTAGCTCAGACATATAAGTGATATCATACTGTGTTTGTCTTTCTCCGTCTGACTTCACTTACTGTGATCATCATCCATCCATGTTGCTGTACATAGTATCATTTCTTTTTTATGGCTGCATAATATTCCATAATAGGTATGTCCCCCACCTTTATCCCTTCTTGTGTCAGTGGACACTTACATTACTTCCATGTCCTGTCTGTTGTAAATAGTGCTGCAGTGAACACTGGGGTGTGAGCATCTTCTCAAATTATGGTTTTCTCTGGATATATATGCCCAGGAGTAGGACTGCTGGATAATATCTAGATCTGTATTCAGTTTTTTTAAGGAACCTCCATACTGTTCTCCATAGTGGCTGCACCAGTTTGCATTCCCACCAACAGTGTAGGAAGGCTCCCTTTTCTCTACTGCCTCTCCAGCATTTGTTGTTTGTAGACTTTTAAAAGATGGCCATTCTTACTGGTGGGAGGTGATCTCTCTTTGCAGTTTTGATTTACATTTCTCTACTAATTAGCGTTGTTGACCATCTTTTCATGTGCCTTTTGGCTATTTCTATATCTTCCCTGGAAAAATGTCTGTTTAGGTTTTCTGCCCATTTTTTGATTGGGTGGTTTTTTTATATTGAGCCACATGAGCTGTTTGTGTATTTTGGAGATTAAGACCTCCGTCAGTTGCTTCATTTGCAAGTATTTTCTTCCATTCTATAGGTTGTCCTTTTATTTATGGTTTTCTTTGCTGTGTAAAAACTCTAAAGTTTTATTAAGTCCCATTTAAAAAAAATGTATTTTAAATATTTATTTATTTGGATGCTCTGGGTCTTGGCTGAAGCATGTGGGATCTAGTTCCCTAACGAGGGATTGAAGCTGGGCCCCCTGCATTGGGAATGAGGAGTCTTAGCCACTGGACCACCAGGGAAGTCCCTATTTGTTTTTATTTTCAGTACTCTCGAAGATAGATCCAAAGATATATTGCTGTGATTTATGTCAGAGTGTCCTCCCTTTATTTTCTTCTAGAAGCTTACAGTATCTGGTTTTATATTTAAGTCTTTAATCCATTTTGAGTTTTTGTATGATGTTAGAGAATGTTCTAATTTCATTCTTTTATACATAGCTGTCCAGTTTTCCCAGCACCACTTACTGAAGAGACTGTCTTTTCTCCATTTATATTCTTGCCTCCTTTGTCATAGATTAGGTGATCATAGGTGTGTGTGGGTTTACTTCTAAACTTTCTGTCCTGTTCCATTGGTCTATATTTTTATCTTTGTGCCAGTATCATAGTGTCCTGATGACTGTAGCTTTGTAGTATAGTGTGAAGTCAGGGAGCCTGATTCCTCCAGCTCCGTTTTTCTTTCTCATTTCTTTGGCTGTTTGGGGTCTTTCGCGTTTCCATACAAATCATGAAATTGTTCTAGCTCTGTGAAGAATGCCATTGGTAATTTGATCAAGATTGCATTGGATCTGTAGATTGTCTTGGGTAGAATAGTCATTTTGACAGTATTGATGCTTCTAATCCACTTGGTGCATCTCTCCATCTGTTTGTGTTGTCTTTAATTCCTTTCATCAGTGTCTCAGTTTTCTGAGTACAGGTTTTTTGTCTCCTAGGTATTTTATTCTTTTTGTTGTGATGTTAAGTGGGATTGTTCTCTTAATTTCCCTTCTGATCTTTCATTGTAAATTTGTAGAAATGCAACAGATTTCTATACATTAATTTTGTATACTACAACTTTACTGAATTCATTGATGAGCTCTGGTAGTTTTCTGGTAGCACCTTTAGGATTTTCATGTATCGGATCATGTAATCTGCCAACAGTGACAGTTTTACTTCTTATTTTCCAGTTTGGATAAGTTTTATTTTTCTTCTATGATTGCCTTGGTTAGGACTTCCAAAACTATGCTGAATAAAAGCGGCAAGATTGGACATTCTTGTCTTGTCCTTACTTTAGAAGAAATGCTTTCACTTTCTCATAGCTGAGTATGATATTAACTGTGGGTTTGTCATACATGGTCTTTATTATGTTGAGGTGGGTGCCCTCTGCCCACTTTCTGGGCAGGTTTTTTTTTTTTATCATAACTGGGTGTTGAATTTTATCAAAAGTTTTTTCTGCATCTATTGAGATGATCATATGGTTTTTATTCTTCAATTTGTTAATGTGGTGGATCACACTGATTGAGTTGAAGATGTTGACAAATACTTGTATCCCTGGGATGAATTCTCCTTGCTCATGGTGGGAGGTCCCAGTCTTTTTTTTTAGTTGATTGATACTTTTAATGTGTTGTTGGATTCTGTTTGTTGGTGTTTTGTTGAGAATTTTTGCATCTATATTCATCAGTGATATTGGCCTGTAATTTTCCTCTTTTGAAGCATCTGCCTGATTTTGGTATCAAGGTGATGGTAGCTTCATAGAATGAGTTGTTCCTTCCTCTTCAATTTTCAGAATAGTTTAAAAAAGATATGTGTTAACTTTTTTAAAAGTTTGATAGAATTCACCTGTGAAGTCATCTGGTCTTGGACTGTTGGGAGTTTTTAAATCACAGATTCAACTTCAGTACTTACTATTGGTCTTGTAATATTTTCTGTTTCTTCATGGTTCAGTTTTGGGAGCTGGTACCTTTCTAAGAATTTGTCCATTTTTTCTAGGTTGTATAATTTATTGCCATATAGTTGCCTGTAGTAGTCTCAAAGAACCCGTTTTTAGTTTAACTGACCTTTCCTGTGAGGGGATTTGATTACATTGTGAGAGTGTTCTCCTCCCATCATGTTGTGGTTTCTTCTTCTTATCCCTGGATGTAGAAAATCTCTTTTGGCAAGTCCCAGTATTTTTTATTGATGACTGTTCAGCAGTCGTGATTTTGAATTTTGTGGTAGGAGATGGGCTCGAGGCCTTCTACTCCACCATCTTGCCTTCTCCTCTCTGTGAGGCTGTTCTGTTCCCCATTTCTATTCTTGCAACCGTTCTGTGAACTTGAAATTATTTCTAAACACATGTTGAAAACCTTCCAAGGCCATTTGGAATCTGGATGTGGAAATGTCTTCAGGACACATCATAAACAGAAAAATAGAAACAATGCAAGGGATAGAATTAAAACACCAGGGCCTCTCCCTTAAAGTAAGTCATTTTGTAACTTTAAGGTGCTGTGCTGTGTGTGTGTGTGTGTGTGTGTGTGTGAATGACCTAAGCAAAATTCAAGTTAAAAGAGAATGATTAAGTTGAGAGACGAATGAAAATTTGTTCTTGAAAGTTTCCAAGGATCCATGCTGAGAACAGAAAAACCCCAGAAGGGTGGGGGCTACCTTGGGGATGGGTCTGGGGTTCCTGCAGGCTGGGGGGATGTCTCACTTATGTCCAGACTCCCTGGACATTGCCCCGGGCCGTGCAGAGCCCACAGAATGGAAGCTATCCCACCGTGACCCACAGGGCGATCTGCCATCTGCCCACCAGGTGGCACTGTGCCCTCATGGCTGGGCCTGCCCTCTTCCTGCCTCGGTGCAACGGGACCTAGAGCCTGGGACTCTGGGATGCAGGACGGAGGGCTGCGAGATTGGGATTGGAGGGTGTGGGGGCTGAGGGGATGCTGACGTGGGCTCATTGCCAGGGGCTCTGGCCTGTGAGATGCCTCTACAGCAAGCTGACCCACTTCCTGGCGGGGGAGGTCTCTCCTTCCCCTGAGAGCTCAGCTTCTGGGGCCCACTCCCAGCTGCTCCCCTTGTGGACTCTGTGGCTCTGGGAAGTGACGTAGCCTCTCTGAACCTCAGCCTGGGTCCTGAGCCTCATGGGGTTGGTGGGGACCAAAGGTTGACCAGAGGCCCAGGCTGGTGCTGGGGGAGGGGGGCTCTGCATCCTGGCTGGTGCCCCAGGAGCCCTCACTGACCACCCCCCACCACATTTCCGGCCAGGCAGCTGCAAGGTGGGTGTAGGTTCTTGTCCCCTCAGCACCTCCACCCCAGGGCGAGTGGACCAAAGGACACAGCTCCTTGGGAACCCAGAGGAATTGGGAGCCTGTGACTCCTGGTGGCTCTGTGATCCCACGGCTGTGCCACTAGGGCATTCCTGTGGGCAGACTGGCTCGTGGTCTGGTCACAGTCTGCTGGCCATGCCTGAAGGGGCAGGACACATTGTGTCCCCCACTACCCTCCTGCTGATGGTGGGCTGTGGAGACCCCTGCCAGAGGGACCTGGCGTGTCCCCCTGCAGCCCCCAGCTTGCCCTGTGGAACACACCCCAAAGTGGCTGACACTTCAGCCTCTTCCTGGAGCCTGAACACCGTTGGTCAACTCCTCCAGATTCAGGAAGGGACACACACTCACCGTGCTGGCAGTGAACTCTGGTGGGTTGTCATTCACGTCCGTCACTGTGATGATGGCGGTGGCTGTGTTGGAGAGGCCGTAGTTCAGGTTTCCTTCCATGTCTGTGGCCTGAATGATGACCGTGTACTGCTGGACTTTCTAGAAGGACAAAGGGGAAGAACAGAGCAGCAGTTTGGGTTTAGCTGTTTATACTTTATCAAAGAAACATATCCCCTGGATGGGCTCAGCTGCTGCCGGGTCCCCTTCCTGCCTAGGATGTTGGCTGCAGGGTGCTCGACAGGCGACCTGGCAGAAGAACATTTTCCTCACTCACAGTGGGTGGCAAGGTCTTTGCCTTCATCCCAGCACCTGGCTTTCACAGGTGTGGATCGAAGTAGAAGGAAGGGAAAGGGGGCTTGGACTGTAAGACACTGAGGTCTGTAAAATCAGGGTGGAAGTGTGCAAAGAGAGGTGACCCCAGATGTGTGTCTGCAGGGACATCATTTCTTTAGCATCTTCAGTGTCAGAAATTCAAACAGGAAAAGGGAAGCCGAGCCCCCAACCCCGTTATCTGCACACCAGCAGACTGTGTCTGCCTGCTGCCTGGAAGGAGTGGTTAGTGTTTGGATACAGGTGTGGGTTTTAGGAGGCAAATAAAGCTGGATGGGGGTGGATTTCTGGGCACTGAAGGAGCTTCCCAACCCTTCTGCAGTCAGACCTTGCCAGGAGCCACCAGTGCAGCCCCCTTGAGAGAGCAGTGCCTGGTAAGGTGTCTAGACCTTCGTGGGTAGTTGCAAGTCACCGAGGGGCCTTTGAGGGTCAGTAAACTCTGGCCTATGGGCCAAATCTGTCTGCTACTGCTTGTTTTTTGTAAATAAAGTTTTATTGACACACGGCCGGGTTCATTCATTTACATATTGTCTGTGGCTGATTTTGCACAGCAGCTGAGCTAAGTGGCTGTGATGAGCTTACATTATTTGCAAAGCCTAAAACATTTGCTATCTGGCCTCTTTCAGAAGATGTTTGAGTCTTTTCAGCAAGTAGTGTTGGGAAAGCTGGACAGCCGCATGTAAATGAAGTTAGAACACTCGCTCACACCATACACAAAAAGAAACTCCAAAGAGCTTAAAGACTTAAATATAAGACACAACACCATAAAACTCTTAGACAAGAACATAGGCAAAACATTCTCTGACATAAAATATAGCAGTGTTTTTTTTCTTAGGTCAGTCTCCTAAGGCAATAGAAATAGAAGCAAAAATTAACACAAGTTTTGCACACCAAAGGAAACTTTAAACAAAGTGAGAAGACAGCCTACAGATTGGGAGAAAATATTTGCAAATGATGTAATCGATAAGGGCTTAATTTCTGAAATATACAAACAGCTCATACAAATCAATAACAAAAAAACAACCCAATCAAAAAATGGGCAGAAGACCTAAATATACATGTCTCCAAAGAAGATATACAGATGGCCAACAGGCATATGGAAAGATACTCAACCTCACTAATAACTGTGCATGCTAAGTTGCTTAGTCACATCTGACTCTTTGCAACCCCTGTACCCCACCGGGCTCCTCCGTCCATGGACTTCTCCAGGCAAGAATACTGGAGTGGGTTGCCATTTCCTCCTCCAAGGGATCGAACCCGGGTCTCCTGCATTGCTGGCGGATTTTTTTACCGACTGAATCACCGGGGAAGCCGTTACCAATAGAGACATGCAAATCAAAACCACAATGAATTATCACCTCACACTGGTCAGAATGGCCATCATCAAAGATATCTGCAAGCCACAATTGCTGGAGAGGGTGTGAAAAAAAGGGATCCCTCTCCCACTGTTAGTGGGAATGTAAATTGGTGCAGCCACCATGGAGAACAGTGTGGAGGTTCCTTAAAAAGCTAAAAATAGACTTACCATATTTTCAGCAATCCCACTCCTAGGTGTATATCCAGAGAAAACTCTTAATTTGAAAAGACACATATAACAAAATGTTAACTGCTGCATTACTTACAATAGCCAAGGCATTATGTCCATCAACAGATGAATAAAGCTGTGGTACATACGTAACTGTGGAATATTACTTAGCCATAGAAAGAATGAAATAATGCCATTTTCAGTGACATGGGAGCAACTAGAGATTATCATACTAAATGAAGTTAAGTCAGAGACACATATATGGTAGCACTTATATTGTGGACTCTAAAGTATGATACAAATGACTTAATTTATGAAAGACTCAGAGAACAGACTTACGGTTACCAAAGGGGAAGGGAGGGGGTGGGGGAAGGATGGAGTGGGAGTTGGGATTAGCAGATACAAAGGACTACATACAAACCAGATGAACAATAAGACTCTGCTGCAGAGCACAGCGGGCTGGATTTGACATCCTGTGATAAAGTGATGCTTCTCTAGCACTTCTGTCTCCGACCCTCCAGGGCACCGCTGGCCCGAGGGCAGACTCAGGGCCCGATTCTTGTGGCCTTGGGGTGGTTGTGGTGGGGGCTCCCCCTCTGAACATGCTGGTCACCCCCACAGTGCAGACTAACACCGTGCCCCCCTCCAGTTCTGTCTGAAGGTTGTCGCTGACAACGAACACATTCTTGTACTACAGTAAACACATTTAAAAGCAGTTTCTCAGACTCACAGACTCAGAGAATGAACTTACGGTTGCCAGGGGGAAGGAGTGGTGGGGAAGGGATGGTTATAGAGTTTGGGATGGACATGTACACACTGCTATATTCAAAATGGATAACCACAGGGAACTCTGCTCAATGTTATGTGGCAGCCTGGATGAGGGGGTAGTTTGACATGTATATGTATGGCTGAGTCCCTTTGCTGTGCACCTGAAACTATCACAACATTGTTACTTGGCTATCAGTTCAGTTCAGTCGCTCAGTCGTGTCCGACTCTTTGCGACCCCATGAATCACAGCACGCCAGGCCTCCCTGTCCGTCACCAACTCCCGGAGTTTACCCAAACTCATGTCCATCGAGTTGGTGATGCCACCCAGTCATCTCATCCTCTGTCATCCCCTTCTCCTCTTGCCCCCAATCCTTCCCAATATCAGGGTCTTTTCCAGTGAGTCAACTCTTCGCATGAGGTGGCCAAAGTATTGGAGTTTCAGCTTCAACATCAGTCCTTCCAATGAACACCCAGGACTGATCTTCTTTAGGATGGACTGGTTGGATCTCCTTGCAGTCCAAGGGACTCTCAAGAGTCTTCTTCAACACCACAGTTCAAAAGCATCAATTCTTCAGCACTCAGCTTTCTTCACAGTCCAACTCTCACATCCGTACATGACTACTGGAAAAACCATAGCTCTGACTAGACGGACCTTTGTTGGCAAAGTAATGTCTCTGCTTTTTAATTAATTGGCTATACCCCCATACAAAATAAAAAGTTTTTTAAAAAGTAGAAGCAGTTTCTGCCACTACTATAAGTGGCAAACCAGCATCACCTTCTATAAATAGAAATTAGTCCTAAACATGACTTTATTTCTGAAGGTCCATCTGTGAATATCTAGGCCCAGCCCACAACGTATGGGGAAGCGGGGGACCCAGGCCAACAGAGCCTAGAGCAGCTCCTGTCACCTCTCATCACGCAGAGAAACGGAGGCCGAGAGACACCTACAGGTGCCAAGAAGACCCTGCCCCTCTCACCTGACGGGTCTGATTAACACAGAGCTGGGGGCTCACCTCTGCTCCCTGAGGAGGAGCCACGGGTCTCAGGAGTAGGTGGTGGCCTCAGCGGCCTCATTCTCTCCCCTCCTGCCTCATCCACTTTGTTGTGGCCACAGGACCTCCTTGCCACTCGTGCAGGGCTGCTTTGCCTGCTCTGACACTGCTTGTGCCCATCAGCAAGGCCTTCCCTCCCTGAATAAAATACAAGTGCGCACCTGCTCCCCCTGACAGACACCCACTCTCCTGAGACCCTGCTTTTCTTCTCAGCATCAGCATGGTGGCCCTCTGCTTGTTCTTCCCCCTCGAGCTGGGCTCCAGAGCCCAGGGCTTTGTGGTCAGAGCTCTCCCTCCGGCATGCAGAGCACATGTACACACCGTCACTGGCGGAGGGGACCCTCCCCGGCATCCATGGTGACCGTCTGCATCCCACCTAGGCTCTGCAGGCACTGGTTGGTTGCTAGTTGATTCCAGCTGTGCCAGATGCTGGCCTGGGCTGAGGATGGTGGCCAGGCCGGGGGCACACCTCTGACTGGCCTGTCCTAGAGCAGCTGGCACAGGAAGGGGGTGGGCATTGAGGACGCCCCTTTGGCTGACCCTCTCCACAGGCCTGGCTGCAGAGATGTTTCTGGACCTCCCACAACATAAACCACAGCAGGCAGTCAGGGAGGGGGCTCCTGGGGTCAGTGTTGAATGGAGACCACCTCACTGCTGGCGACCTTGCGGGGCTGAGGCATCCAGAATCCCACTGCGGGGCACCCCCAGGGCTCTGCAACTGATGTGGAAGCTCTGGCCACCTGGGGCCCTGGGGGATGAGGAACAGGAAGGAGATGCAGGGCCTCCCGTCTGACCTGCCCAGGCTCTGCTCTGCATGGGCATCGTGGGGATGACGACACACAAGACCTGGCTCAGAAACCCACTGTCCAGTGTAGGCAACTCCTCACTAAACGGGTCACACATGGGCCACACAGCCAGCCCGAGACATGGCGCTTGGCTCTTGGGCCCTGCCTGCCCACCTCTGTTCCCACCCTGCTCTCGGTGACCAGCGGAGGTCATTCTTTGGGGACAGTAAAGAGATGATGGGACAACCTGGTGACTGGTTAAGTTGTGCTCCCAAGTCCATCATGAGCCTTTTAGGTAAAGTGAAGGTCGAGGTGGACCTGGGCCACCTCCTGGGTTAGGGCAGCCGAGTGCAGCAACAGGTGTCCAGTAAGAGAAGATGAGGGCAGAGAACACGTGAGACGGGGCACAGGCTGGAGCAACCACAAGCCAAGGATGCCGAGGGCTGCAGCATGACTGGAAGCCAGCATATGCACAGGCAGTGCTCCATGACCCTCCAGAAGGAAGCGGCACGGCCCAGCCTTGGTTTCGGACCCCTGCCCTCCACAGCTGTCATTTGACAGCACACTGTGTGGTCACCCCAGGAACCAAGGCCTCAGCTTGCCCTTCCCAGGCCACTGGTGGGACCAAGGCCCCCGAAACAGCCCATCCCCACACTGGACTTCCTTGAAGCAGATGGCGAGACCCCCGCTGGGTGAGGCTGTCCTGAGATCCCATGGCCTCAGCATCAGGACTCTGTCCATGTGACTGCCTGGTGGGAGGGATGGGAGACCCAGCCTGGAAGGCTGAGAGGAGGGTCCTCACCCCAACTTGGCTTCTGGGACCCCACAGCAAAGGGAGGGATTTAACCAGAGCAGAGGAAGGAAAGTGTTCACCCCTTGACACTGCTGTCATGTGACTGACTGCAGCAAGAAGTCACCCCTCCAGTCTTTCTTATGTCTCTAATTGTGGAATCACTACCTCTACACTGGGACCATTATGGGCTGCGAGGCCCTAAGACACTGGAGAACCAAACCATCTCAGAGACACGGGGACACTTCCTGTGTGTGTTTGCATGGGTGTATATGCGGGCGTATGTTTGTGTACCAGTGTGCGTGCACATACATATATGTGTATAGGCACGTGTATACATGTATGTTTGTACGTGTGGTGTGCCTGCGTGTGCATGCCTGGGACTGTGTGCACGTTGGTGCCTGTGCAATTGTGTACTGTACAGACAACCACCACTAGAGGGCGTGCCGGTCCTGCTTTTAGGAGCCAGGTGGTGGTGGTGGTGGGGTCCCTCTAGGCTGTGTGGTGAGGGGGTGAGGGGAGTGCGGGGCGCAGAAAGAAAATCAGGAGAGGAGGAGGAAATATGGACAGGGACCCAGTAGAGCCCAGTGTCTCCCCATGGGTGGGGCCTCTCAGATCCAGCCAGCCCTGCTGAGCTCGGACAGGTCATTGCGGGGGCACTGGGGGACTGCGGGCCAGGCTCTGCTGTGGCTTTAGCTTTAGAAAGTATACTTTCCAGACTTCATAACAGTCACCCGAGGGTGGGTGGCGGGGCCCAAGTGGACCCTGGGAAACGTCCCTGGACAGACACTCTCTTGCAAACGTCCCAGCTTTACTTGTTGGGATGGTCTAGTGTAGGTAAGAGATTTGATGTTTTTATTTAAAAAGCCTTCCTCGGGCCTTGCTGCTTGGCCTTAGCGTGCTTGTCACCATTTGCGTGAATCCGAGGAGGGCCCCCGGAGTTGGCGGGCTGTGTGGGGCTGTTTAAAGGGTGGTTTTAGTGCCTCCTGCTGGTGGATCCACAGGCCACACCAGTATCCCCACCCGTCCTTAGGCCAGCCCTGGGGAATAGGGTGCAATACCATCCCCACTTTGCAGGTGAGCAAATTGGGTTCTCAGGTCGGAAGTGGTGAGCCGTGTGGTGGCTGGATCCCGGACTCCAGCAACCCTCTTCCTGGGACTCAGAGAGGACCCTGGGCCCAGCTCTGGACCAGTCATCGGCCAGCGTTCCTCCTCCACCTCTGCTCTCCCTATGACACGCCCACCCCAACGGAGTGGGAGGGAGTTGGGGGCGTGGGCCACCTGCCGAAGGATGGTTGGTGATAGCTGCAGCCACCAGGTCAGCCTGGCAGCTGCCCAGCAGCCCCCCTGCTCCTGCCAGGTGCAGAGCCCTCAGAGCTGGGCAGCAGTGGTGCTGCAGTGCATTCATTAAAACATGATCTGACCATTTTCAAGTTCGGGAGGAGGGAAGAAAACTGCAAGCGGGAGCCCCTGGGGTTTTCACTCACCTCCCCGTAGCTCAGCATTTAAATTTTGCAGAACATCCATCAATAATGCAGCCGGCCAGCCTGCCCTAGAAAAGCATCAAAGATGCCTGCACCCTCCACTCTCGGCCCTCTCCACTTGGGGCTGCCAGGACACGCAGCTCGGATCCTGCTGCCCTGCTGCTCCTGGGACTGGGCCAGCCTGTCCCCGGAGACACTGCAGCCTAACCGCCTGCCTGTGTCTGGTTATCATGTGCTCAGCCCGTGGGTGTCCTCAGGGCCTGAGAACACAACTGGGGATCAACTAGATGGGCCCTGGGCTTGGGGAGAGCCACAAGGCTGATGACCTGTTCATGCGAGCGCATTGAGATTTGTCCCAACAGGCATGGAGAGTGTGGCCATCATGGAAAATAGGCAGCGGGTCCTGGGAATTTACACAGTTACCTTTTGACCACAAGTCCATGTCTAGGCATATGCCCAAGAGGACAAGAACAGGCATCCAAGCAGGCCTGGTCTGTGATCACAGCAGCACCTGTCACGGGGAGTAGTCTGAACGCCCACCAGTTGACGAGGGGATGAGCAAACGTGCCTGTCTGCAACAGAATACAACTCAGCTGTGAAAAGGGGTGAAGCAGTGACCCCAGCCACAGCATGGATGAGCCTTGAACACTAGATACTCAGTGAGAATGGCCAGACCTGCAAAGGCTCACGGGTTGCAGGAAATGCCCAAAGCAGGCTATTCCACTGGGAGGGTAGGTTAGAGGGGCAGGCCTGGGGGGGCTGAGGGTGGGGAGTCACTGTTGATGCCCATGTATCCTTTGAGGCTAGGAAGGCCCTGAGATAGACAGTGGTCTGGGGGGTAGGGAGGGAGCACAGCGCTGCAGAGGTGCTGCCGACCCACCCACATGAACACAGTGGGCTTCACAGACCCAAATGACACTTCCAGGTGCCAACACTCCACTCCTGCCTTGTGGGGTCCCCAGGCACTCGCATCCCATGCTGGGCCTGTAGGCTGACCACAGGCTAAACATCTTCACAGGGTACCCATTTCACACCCACAGCTTCAGCCAGGCAGCACCACCCTGACCTGGATGGGAAGCTGGCCTGTGCCCGGTGGTACCCCAGTCCATCTTCCTAGTGGCTCCAGACTCTAGGCCCCAGATCAGCTGCTGCTTCTCTTAAAAGCCACTGTCGAGAGCGAGAATACAGGGCTTCCCTGGTGGCTCAGCGGTAAAGAATCTACCTACCAGTGTAGGAGACGCAGGTTTGAATCCTGGTGTGGGAAGATTCCACATGCCTTGGGGCAACTAAACCCCAGAAAGTAAGTATGGGACTGAGGGCCTGAGCCACTCCCGGGCATGCTCTGTGGGCAGCTGCTCTGTGGTCTTGACGGCTCTGTACTGCATGGAGAGAATCCATCAGGGAACTCAGCACAGACCCTCATTTTTATTTTGCTTTTCTCATCTTTCTCTAAAGGAAGTGCCATCATCTGCTTTCCCTGGGGCTTATTTCCCACTGTGACAACATTGAGTGGAGGCCAGTAGGGAGGTGACATCTGGAAAGCCCTGGAAACGCTGGGAACCAGCTGGACCCAGTGTGGCCAGAAGCATGGTGTCGAGGGTCCCTGTGCAGATGGATGCATGTGCCGTGGGTCCTGGAGAGGTTGCCCTGCTCGCTCAGGAGACCTTTGGATAGCACGGGTGAGGCCAGTCTCAGAGACAAGCTGGAGCCCCTGAGACCCTCCTAGGATCACTTTTCTTCTTCCCTCTTTTTTTGGGGGGTTGCAGTGACTTCAGGGGTGAGGACCCAATGTGAGGGCGTCAGTGGATTCAATGGGCAATTTTTTTTTCTCTGAGACCACAAAGCCACATTTGGTGTCTTAAAAACAGTGTTCAGCAAAAATGATTCAAGAATTGGCCAGTGCGATATATTGAACCCCTTCATGAATCTATGGTATCTCAATGGTGCAGGGCTACACAAGATGGTTGGATCACAGTGGAGAATCTTGACAAAACATGGTCCACTGTGGGGGGAAATGGCAACCCACTCCAGTATTCTTGCCCCAAGAACCCCATGAACAGTATGAAAAGGCAAAAAAGACATGACACTGGAAGATAAGCCCCCCAGGCTGGTAGGTGTCCAATATGCTACTGGGGAAGAGTGAAGGGCAATTACTAATAGCTCCAGAAAGAATGAAGTGGCTGGGCCAAAGCAGAAACAGTGCTCAGCTGTGGATGTGTCTGGTGGTGAAAATCAAGTCCAATGCTGTAAAGAACAATATTGCGTAGGAATCTGAAATGTTACATCCATGAGTCAAGGTAAATTGGAGGTGGTCAAGCAGGAGATGGTAAGAGTGAACATTGACCTATTAGGAATCAGTGAACTAAAATGGACAGGAATGGGTGAATTTAATTCAGATGACCATTATATCTACTACTGTGGGCAAGAATCCCTTAGAAGAAATAGAGTAGCCCTCACAGTCAACAAGAGTCCAAAATGCGGTACTTGGGAGCAGTCCCAAAAACGACAGAATGATCTCTGTTCACTTCTAAGGCAAATCATTCAACATCACAGTAATCCAAGTCTATGCCCCAACCACTAATGCTGAAGTAACTGAAGTTGACTAGTTCTATGAAGACTCAAGACTTTCTAGAACTAACACCAAAAAAGATATCCTTTCATCACAGGGGATCGGAATGCAAAAGTAGGAAGTCAAGAGATACCTGGAGTAACAGGCAAGTTTGGCCTTGGAGTACAAAATGAAGCAGGGCAAAGCAAATGGAGTTTTGCCAAGAGAACACATTGGTCATAGCAAACACCCTTTTCCAACAAAAGAGGTGACTCTACACATGGACATCACCAAATGGTCAATACTGAAATCAGATTGATTATATTATTTGCAGCTAAAGATGGAGAACTTCTATACAGGTAGAAAAAACAAGACCTGGAGTTGACTGTGGCTCAGGAGCCTGGTGGGCCACAGTCCATGGGGTAACAGAGTCGGACATGACTGAGTGACTAATACACACACAGAGGGAAAACCACTAGGCCATTCAGGTATGACCTTAATCAAATCCCTTATGATTATATGGTGGAGGTGACAAATAGATTCAAGGGATTAGATCTAAGATCATGGCATTCAGTTCCATCACTTCATGGCAAATAGAAGGGGAAAAAGTGGAAGCAATGACAGATATTATTTTCTTGGGCTCCAAAATCACTGCGGATGGTGATGGCAGCCATGAAATTAATGCTTGCTCCTTGGAAGGAAAGCTGTGACCAACCTAGACAGCATTATTAAAAACCAGAGACATTACTTTGCTGACAAAGGTCTGTATGGTCAAAGCTATGGATTTTTCAGTAGTTATGTATAGATGTGAGAGCTGAACCATAAAGGAGGCTGAGCGCCAAAGAATTGATGCTTTCGAATTGTGGTGCTGGAGAAGACTCTTGAGAGTCCCTTGGACTGCAAGGAGATCAAACCAGTCAGTCCTAAAGGAAATCAACCCTGAATATTCATTGGAAGGACTGATGCTGAAGCTAAAGCTCCAATACTTTGGTCACCTGATGCGAAGAGCTGACTCATTGGAAAAGACCCTGATGCTGGGAAAGATTGAGGGCAGGAGAAGGGGGCAACAGAGGATGAGATGGTTGGATGGCATCACTGACTCAATGGACATGAACTTGAGTAAACTCTGGGACTAGAGAAGAACAGGGAAGCCTGGCATGCTGTAGTCCATGGGGTCGCAGAGTCAGACATGACTTAGCGACTAAATGACACGCACTGAACTCTGCCTGGTCTAAGACCACTGCTGACCCCACTCCCTCTGACGCCTGCTATAGTCTTACAGAGAGCTCATTTTCCAGGAAAACAAATTTTTGTAATTTCCCACGTGGCCTGTTGTGACGCTTCTTGTGAGTAAGGGGCGATGCTGGT
The DNA here is from genome assembly GCA_007570785.1 of Antilocapra americana. Lineage (NCBI taxonomy): Eukaryota > Metazoa > Chordata > Mammalia > Artiodactyla > Antilocapridae > Antilocapra > Antilocapra americana. The sequence goes on along the minus strand of ML660204.1, from coordinate 7,048,223 downwards.
CTTGTCACTGAGAATGTTTTCCACCTGAGCTGAGTTCCATGAGTGAATTTGTAAAGTTAGTGGAGGTCACGCTCTTCACTGGCCCTGGGGTAAGCCATCTCTATCACTCATCGCTCTCTGTGAAATAGCATCTGATAGCCACATAGGGTGGAGACGCTTGAAAAATATAGAAAGGTGTTGGAGTCGCTTTCTTGAAAGTCCTATGAAGCATAATATGGTGAATTTGGCCCACTTTTGGGTGAAGTTTCAAGGCGGTGAGCCTCCCATGGTCAGCGGTTCAAGGATGGAGTTGGATGGGCAGATCACATAGCACAGTGACTACCCTCCCAGAGCACCACCTGCCTGGCTTATCAGGCCATAAATATTCTAATTAGGAGGGAGGTAGATGAGCAGGATTAGTGAGAGGGGCCCCTCCTATGATGGGGATTCGAGAGACACTCAGCCGCTCCTGTGTCACCCTGGCTCTCCTGACATTTTAATCATGTAGAAATGCTCGATTTACATAGCTCTGCCTAATTAGACACAGTGGCAATTATGTTTGTGGATTTTCCTCCTTTCTAAAGACGACTTACTCTGCAAACAGGAAGCCAGTTCTGAAAGAGGTATCTGCAGTGTTTCCCCGCCAAGGGGAAACCTCTGTCCATAGGACTGGGGGTGGGGATGGTCAGCATCCTTCAGTGAGAGTGGAAAGGCCTTGCCTGTGGTCCTTTGTACGTTTAGTTCATGGATGTCCAGACAAAGCCACAGGTCATGTTGGGAAACCACACGGGAAGGGCGTGGCAGGCTGAGTTCCCGCCCAGTGTGGGTGCCCCCTCCACACGTGCAGCTGAGGCCCTGCAGTGTCTGCTTCTAAGTCAAGACATACCGGCCACTGCCGGCCAGATGAGTCTGGCATCCTGCCTACAGCGGGCAGCTCGGGACAGATGGGACAGACAGCAGACAGTGTAGTGGACAGCATCCCCAGCAACTGGGCACTGGCTGCCCCAGGGGGGCTGTCTTTAGTGCAGTTAGTATTGGGAGTGCATGGTACGCAGTAGGTACCCAGTGAACACCACCTTGCTCCCTCCCTCTCCCCACCGCCCACGTGAATGACCATGAATGACCATCTCCCTGGGGGAGACTCAGAGCGAGCCCCCCACCCCTGTGTGTGTCCTCCAACCCACCCCTGTGCAGCTCCAAGCCCCTGGCCACCATCCTCATGCCCCAGGGTCCCATTGGTCCCAGGTGCCTGTGTGGCCCCAGACAGGCTGGCTGTGGTCCCTCCCTCTGGGCCACCAAACCTCCAGCTCACCCGTCCATCCACACTGTGTCCTTATCCTGGCCTCACATGACCTGGGCCCTGGGGATGGAGCCTTCTCTCGGCCCCTCACCACGTCTCTCCCTGTCCCTCACTGGAGCTGGGGACTCCGGCCACCCCCTTGGGTCACATGTCTCCTTGTGGGGATGCTGCCCTGACAGTGGGGTGCAGGGGTGCTGGGAGAGAGGCTCATGCATATGACATGGGCCATGCAGACCCATAGGAGGGGACCCCCAGCAAAGAAGGAAAGTCCACAGAGTATCTGCCCCACACTGGGCTCTGTAGGAACTGCAGGTTCAGTGAGAGAAGAGGAGTCTGGGGGCCTCCCTGAGGAGGTGACATCTGGTGAGAACATGATGGGAGAGGCCACTAAGTCCGGTGACTGGAGAGGGGAGGGGTGGAGACAGAAGCCAGCATGGTGGTGGTGGGGCCAGGCCGTGGGATACCAGGGCCGAGGCGCTCAGGTGCTGGGGGTCTCAGGGTGCTAGTCCTGCTGCCCCTGTCCTGGTCCACCCTCCCCCCTCCCCATCTGCGGGCCTGCCCTTTCCTGGGCTGGGCCCTCCCAGGCTGCCCCCCGCACACCTGAGGGCTCATCCCGCAGTGGGGAAAGTGGCAGGAGGAGTGGCCAGCAGCCGTCTCAGGATAATCGCAGTCCTGGTCCGTGGACGCGCTAATTAGTGCAGACAGCTTGTGCTTAATTATTTCACTTGACCCGCTTAAGATTCAGCAACCACCTGCTCTGGGCGGGGGGGGGAGGTTTTGGCAGGGGGAGCCAGTGGGGTGCCCATGACCAACCCAGAAGCGGTCCCAAAGGAGAGGCCTGGCCTCAGGGGTGGGACTCAGCCGATCAGAGGCCAGAGGACACTGGGCTGGGCACCACCTAGACTGCTTCTTCCCATTCGGTTGGGTCGCTGAGAACTTAAGCCAGGCTGGTCCCAGAACACCAGCTGGTCCATCGCGTGCCGGGCAGCCAGCCAGGTGCCGCGGAGCCCGAGGAGGGGGTATGCAGGAGTGGGTATGCACAATGAACTCTCTGAGAGATACCCCTGCCCGCACCTGGGCCCAGAGCGGATGCCTGCTTCAGGGTCGGTTGCCAGACAGAGCAAACAAAAATAGAGCCTGCTCAGTTAAATGTGGACTTCAGACAATGACGGACAGTGTGTGGTATGGGGGCTGAGCCCCTCCTGAGCTCTGAGACCCCGTGGCTCTGGGCAACTAAGAGCCCTACAGCCTCGCCTTTCTCATCTGGAAAGAAACGCTGCTCCAGGAGTCCCCCCAGGGCAATTTCAAGGACTAAGATGTGGCAATGCACACGGTGCTTGGCCCGTGCTGGGGTCCCCTGTCCAGAACTGGCTCGGCCATGCATGAGCTCAGCACACAATCGCACAAGTAGCAGACATGCCCCACACCTCCTCCTGCTTCTGGCTGACCACCTGTCCTCTGTCTGTCGCTCCCTCCACACCTGCCCAGTTATTCGTAGGTAAAGGCAAACCAGGGACAGCTCGCAGGCCACTTACAGGGGCATGGCATGCAGAGCCGCCCTGCACCTTCTGAACAAGCAGCTTCCCCAAGCTTTCCCAGCTGGGGTCTCCCTGCTCTGCAGAAGGTCCCCTGGGTGCTGCCCTCTCTCCTCCGGACAGAAGCCCCGGAAACACCTCTTCTCTCCTCCAAGCCTGAAACTGCAGCCAGGCTCCCAGCAGGACCGTGTGGCCGGCTGCTCATTATCTCAAACAGGGCAGGTGGTGGCTCAGCAGGCTGGGTGATCAGGGCCAAGGGCTGGTACCACCTGCTCCCGCCTCTCTGCTTCCTTCACTTGAAGTCCAGGCTCATCTGGCAATGAGCAGGGGCTCTTAGAAGTGGTGGAGGGCAGCGAGGCTGTGCTGGACAGGGGAGTGGATCTGTCCCCAGGGGAGGTGGGTAGGACCCTCTGCTCTGCCAGGCTGGGGCCCAAGGTTGCCAGGATCCTGGACTCATGGTCTCCAGCACTGGGAGAGGACACACTTCCTTTGTCAGGACAGCCCTGGGATACTCATACACATCCTTCCTGAGACCAGGACGGGGCCTCCCTGAACACCACTCCCCATCAAATCCTCTGTGGACGGCATGTGATGCCATTTCCTTATAAGCCACGCCACTACCTGGACTCGTTTATCTTATGGGGATCATCCCCCCTCGCCCACTCCTCCCTCCTGCGAAGTCAGCCCCACACGAGCAGTCACCACTCGCCCTGTCCACTACTCTCTGTCTGGCGCCCTTGGTGGTTTCCAGCACAAAGTCGATGCTCAGTGAAAATTTTTGATCCAAAGGAGGCGTCTGTGGGGTGGGAATCTGTGATTGCTCAGAACCAGTTAGATGTGTGGTGTGCAGCGTTCAGAAAGAGTGGGTCTTTAGTCCTAAAGGGGAGGATATACAACTGCTTATATCAACCTCCCAGGCTCAGGGCAAGGCCACCTCTTCTGAGAAGCCTCCGACTCCTTCATAGTTAGCTCTGCCTCCTCCATTCACGACACCTTGTGGACATAGTCCATTGCATATACACATGATCTACTCTATGTACATGTGCAACCCACGACACATACACGTGATTCACTGCATATAAACACATGATCCACTGTACATACACGTGATCTCCATATTCACATGCAATCCACTATATATACATGTGAAACCAACTACCTAAATATATGTATGATCCGCCGGGTATACACACGATCAACTGAATATCAACGTGTGATCCACTTCATATCAACACATGATCTACTTCATATCAACACACGATCCACAGCATATAAATATGCAATCCACATCAAACACATGATCCACATAACAGACATGATCCACATAATGCACACAACCTACTTCATATAAACGTGTGATCCAATCACATAAACGTGACCCACTTTAAACACTCAACCCACATCATATAAACGTGTGATCCACATCATATAAACACATGATCCACTTTGTATAAACGTGACCCACATCATATAAACACACGATCCACATCGTATAAACGCGTGATCCATATCATATAAACACACAATCCACTTTATATAAGCATGTGCCCCACATCATATAAACACACGACCCACACCATAAACATATCATCCACTGTGTATACATATGACCCCTCCTCCTCCATTCCTCTGGTGGCAGCAGCAGTGAACACCACCATTCCACCCAGGCCCGTGGTGACCTCCCTCTGGGTCATCCTCCCCCACACAGACTGCAGTGGGGAGGTCGTACCCCAGCCCCACGGTGCCCACCTCACCTCTCGGTCCAGGCCAGCAGCCACTGTCACGATGTCGCCTGTCTCACTGTTGATGGTGAACATGTTCTGGGAGGGGCTCTGTGGGGTCTGGGTCACAATCCGGTAGCGCACCATCCCGTTGGCCGTGGTGGCGTCATCCGCGTCGTTGGCGGTGACTGTCATCACATAGGTGCCTGCAACAGAGACAGCAGCTCATGTGGGACTCGCCTGCCACGCCTGCCGCTGCCCCTCACACACACCCCGGCAGATGTCTCCCACGATCCTGTCTTCCTGGAGGCTGGATGTGGTGCGTGTCCTTCCCCACCCGTGGGCTGGACTGCTGCCAGGCCCTGGGGAATGTGTCTGTCCCTGCCCCCACCCCTGTATCTCCCTGCAGAACCATGGGGGTGGGGCCTTCTTCCCAAGCTCAAGTCAGCTCTGAGGTCGCTGCTCTGGCTACGTCAGGAGAGGGAGCCACCCAGGGTCAGCAGAGCCTGCAATTCTGGCTCAAAACCCAGTACATCCCCTCCTGAGCCACACAGCCCAAGGCTCTGGCCAGCATGGTGGGGGTTGAGCACATAGTAAAGAAACAGGGCTGCATCCTGAAGGGGCCTAATAAGCACTCGAGAACGGTAAGTGAGAAGAGACCCCACAGAGAGGATGCTGTGCGCATGGGGTGCACATGGGTGGAGTAAATTCGGGCTGTGAGAGCCCAGAGGTGGTGAGTACCCACACCCTCCCTCAGCTGAGTGCCCATTCCCCACCAGGTGCCAGGGGCAAGGTCTGCAGAGGTCACCCTGGGATAGTCCCCTGCCTCCTGAGAACAGGGTGTGGCATTCCTATTGGCGTCCACCCTTCCCAACTGGGAGGCCCTGGCTAGATCAGCATACCCTCCACCCCTGGCCACAGTGACCGGGTCAGCAGTGGGCTGACCAGTCAAAGCTTGGGAGCCAGGTATGTGCTTTTTAGGGTTTCTAGGAATTCAGTGTGCCATCCCTGCCCCTGGACTTGGCTGGGCCGGCATGTGAGGTTGGGGACTGTGGTCACTTTGTGGCAACAGAGATAGAAACTGAAGGACAGGTTTATCTCAGAGGAAACAAAGCCACAGCAGGCTCAAGTGACCACCTCTCACTGGGCAGCCCCTGGGTCAAGCTGCACCTGAAGCTCTTATCTATATACGGAAAAAAATGAAGGCTTTTCTTTACAAAGCAGTTTTAGGTTCACAGCAAAATTGAGGGGAAGTTCCCTTAAAGATGCTTTGTATACCTGAACCAATATTAGAATATATTCTCCTCCTTGTTTTATGCTATTTTAGGCTTCCCTGGTGGTTCAGATGGTAAAGAATTTGCCTGCAATGCAGGAGACCCGGGTTTGATCCCTGGGTCAGGAAGATCCCCTGGAGAAGGGAATGGCAACCCACTCCAGTATTCCTGCCTGGAGAATCCCATGGACAGAGGAACCTGGCAGGCTACAGTCCATGGGGTCACGAAGAGTCAGACACGACTGAACTAACACTACACTACCTTTATTGCTTGCAACCTGGAGTTCTGACTGGCACGGGCTCCCAGCCCTGCACGTGTCCCTGGGGCCTACTGCCTTTGTCCTCATCTGCATGTTTGGTTCAGCTCCTTGTCCCCAGGTTGGAAGAGTGTGCTGTCGAGGGCCCACAGGGGTGAGGGAGTGTGGGCACCATCCTCCACTGGGTCCTTTTTGGAGGTGCTGGCTTATGCTGAAGCTGAACTTGGCTTGGGGCTGGGGGGCCTCCAAGCCTGTTGGGATCCAAGGTGGTGACAGGCAGGGGGCTTCATTCATAAGACACATGCTAGGCATTTGCTCTGGGCTAGTGCTGCGCGAGGATCTGGGTGGACAGTGGTGGAGATACTTCCATGGTCGAGGCAGGGGTCTTTCCTGCATGCTTCCAGAATCTCACTGCACGAGGTGTGTGCCCAGCAGGTCCTCCCACGTGCCTGTCCAGCCTCCCTCACCCCCTGTGCAGGGAGGGCCTGACACAGAGTCAGCTTTACTGTCGGCCTTAACTGAATAAAAGTTTCTCAAGGTAGATGCATTTTATGGAAACAGAAAAGAAGGCAAACAGCAAGAGGAAGGCGGAAATCTGTTTTACAGGGTTTGGGTTTTCTATCCTCATCCTCCAACCAGAGACGAATGGGCTCGGGACCTGCCTTTTCATGACTGAAAGACAGGACATCCTCTCTGGGTGGGGCTCCACGCTGCAGGAGGCAAGGAGCTCCAGGCCTGCAGCCCCTGCTGCCCACTCATAGAATCCTCAGATTTATATATAGTTTTTAAAATCAATATGTAATCCACACATCAGAAAATTCACCCTTTTAAAGTGCATAAGTCAGTGTATTCTGGCATATTCAGTTGTGCCATTGTTGGTAGAAAGTATCTAATTCTAGAGCATTCCGTCATCCCCCCAAAGAAATCTGTGTCCACTAAGAGTTTCCCCACATTCTCCTTCCCAGCCCCCGGCAACATGCTCTTCTGGATCAGCCTCTTCTGAACATGGCTTATAAATGAAATTATATACCACGTGGCCTTTGCATCTGGCATCTTTCTCTGAGGCTAATGATTTCAGGGTTCATTCCTTTTAATGGCTGAATAATATTCCAGTGTATGGGGATGCTTAGCCCTGTTTCCTGGTACCTCAGTTGGTAAAGAAGCCACCTACAATGCAGGGGACCCTGGGTCAATCCCTGAGTTGGGAAGACCCCCTGGAGAAGGGACTGGCTACCCACTCCAGTATTCTTGGGCTACCCTGGTGGCTCAGCTTGTAAAGAATCTGTCTGCAATGCAGGAGACATTGGTTCATTCCCTGGGTCGGGAAGATCCCTTGGAGAAGAAAACAGCTACCCACTCCAGTACTCTTGCCTGGAGAATTCCATGGACAGAGAGACTGGCAGGCTATGGCCCATGGAGTCGCAAAGGGTCGGATACGACTCAGTGACTTACACTTCACTTCGCTTCACCCCTCAGTGACTGACTGAGCACTTCCTGTGTGCAAACCCCAGGCTCTGTGCTCAGTGTGTAGAGAGCAACCATATGGACATGGCCCCACCCTTAACAGGCCAGTGACGAGGGACAGAACACACAGGAGAGACAGATCATTGGCAGCTGGGATAAGGACTTTGAAGTGGGCAAGAATGCTTGTGTGGCCATGTAGAGTAACCAGGTGGGAGGGGGCTGCAGGGAAGCAGGGCAGGCCTGAGAGAGGAGGGCAGTGGGATGGGGAAGGCGGGGCAGGACTCTAGGCAGGGGGGACAAAGGCCCTGGGGCAGAGAAGAGCTCTGGATGTTTGAGGAAGAGAGAGGTGGGGGCATGTGATGGGGCCGGAGGTGGGCTGGGCCCACGGCAAGGATTTTGGACTTTCTTCTAAGATCACAAGGAGATGTTTTCATCAGGAGAGTGGGTCAAATGTGTGACTTAAAGACACACAGAGGGCTTCCCTAGTGGTCCAGTGGCTAGGAATTCACCTTGCAATGCAGGGCGGGGGACACCGATTCAGTCCTTGGTCCAGGAAGATCCCACATGCAACTAAGCCTGAGAGCCACAACTGCTGAGCCCACACACTCCAACTGCGGAAGCCTGTGTGCCTAGAGCCTGTGCTTGGCAACAAGAGAGGCCACCGCGATGAGAAGCCTGGGCACCACAATGATGAGTGGCTCCCACTCACCACAATGAGAGAAAGCTGATGTGCAGCACCAAAGACCCACCGCAGTCAAAAAGCAAAGAAAGTAAATAAGTCAATCTCAAAAAAATATATCATTAAACAAAACAAAAGACATGCAGAGAACAGGCTGCAGGCAGCCGGAAGTGTGGGGGACGAGGGTGGCAGTGAGGACATGAGCTTATTCGCTGGATTTCAGAGGGAGCTGGCTGCAGTCAGACCAAGATGTTGCACACTCACTAGGATGCTTATTCCTTCATTCCACACATCTTTATCGAGTGTCTTCTGGGGAAACATACAGAACTTCTGTGTTTTGAAAGCCATAGGAAGAAAGTCCATCAAACGCATCCACTTAGCTTCATGCAATGGCTATTCTCAAAGAACTGTGTGTAAACCCAATTTTAATGAATTTAATTATCAGTAGAATTTCCCCAGAGGCATTCTGTATTTAAAAAAAATCCAGGAAGTCCTGTTTTTAGCAAATAGTGAACAATGTTATTTTAAACCAATCTTCCTCCCGAGGAAAACGTGAGAAGCTGGACCTCACAAGCAATAAGAGCATCTCATTCAGGGCAGAGAGACACCAGAGGTGCAGACTTCGGGGGACTGGCTCAAAAGGGGAACCCAGGCCTGGGGCCATGTTCCCTCTCGAGATGTTTGCTGATTCCAAATCGGCTTCTGACAGCCGAAGAGCTACATGGATCTTTCAACAGACTGATGGGAATGGGGTGAAAACACTGAGCTTAGGGCTTGCTGTGGGTGTGTGTGGGGGAGCACCTGGAAAACGCTTGAGTCTTTGGGCTTATCTGGAAGGGCAGTGCACTTCCAGGGGTGAAGGTGAATGGGAAAGAGATGGCCTCGCAGGAGCACGGCTCTAGTTAAGGTGACTTAGGTTACCAGTGTCCCTGGCAGGAGCAAAAGCACATCCTCCACAGAGAAAGGTACCCTCTCACACAGCCTCAAGTTACCACGGCACCTGTTTACATGCAGGGCTCCACCTGTGATGAACCAGCCATACAGGAAGACAAAACCTGTCTGAAAACAGAGGGAAAGAACTGACCAGGACCAGACCGGGGAGACTCTGATAACTGAGTCATCAGAGGCAGATTAAAAACACATCAGCCAGGAACTTCCTTGGTGGTCCAGTGGTTGAGAATCTGCCTTGGAATGCAGGGAACACAGGAGCCAAGATCCCACATGTTGCAGGGCAAGTAAGCTTGTGTGCCACAACTACTGAGTCTGTGCTCTAGAGCTTGTGTGCTGCAATTAAGGTCCAATGCAGCCAAATAAAAACAAAACCCAAATCTGCCAGAAAAATCAAAATGCAGCCCTAGTCAATCACAGAGGATGCCCCACACTAGGCCCCTACTGCCAGCACTCCCAAGCCCCGCTCTCCACGCCTTCTAGTCTGCCTGTGATGGTGGCTGGTGACCGCCCCCCCTGCCCCCTGCTCTGAACCCACAGCCTCTGCTGGTTCCCATCGGCTAGTCTTTATTTCCATATTACTGTCAGGGAAGGTGGATGCGGGCTCTGTGTTTTCTGTTGCACAAGTGCATGTGCATCAACAATGGTCTCAAATCAAAGTAGAAAAATGTCCCTGACCTGTGAAGCTCACACCTAGCAGTGCAAACAAGGAGCACAATTAATAAGTAATTGAGAACGTCCCTGGTGGCTCAGTGGTAAAGAGTCTGCCTGCCAATGCAGGGGACACGGATTCTATCCCTGGCTGGGAAGATTCTACATGCTGCCAAGCAACTAAGCCCATTGCTGAAGCCTGCTGTTCTACTACTAAAGCCTACCTGTTCTAGAGCCTACGAGCTGAAGCTACTGAGCCCGCCTGCCCTAGAGCCCGTGCTCAGCAACGAGAGAATCCACTGCCATGAGAAACCTGCACACCACAATGATGAGTAGCCCCTGCTTGCTGCAACTAGAAAAAGCCCACGCAAAGTGCCAAAGACCCAGCACAGCCAAAAATAAATAAATTAAAAAAAAAAAAGTAATTGATGCTGAAAGTCTGACAACTGGCTGAATAAACTGTGGTACATTCCCACAATAGAATCATTTAAAGCCAGAATATTTCATGACACTTGAAGAAGTGTCCATGATATACAGCAAAATGGAGAACAATCCAGTTTCTAAACTGTGTTCTTTAATATAACAATGTGTTCATGCAGAGAGACCAGAGGGATCTTTGACAGACGTGCTCACGGCAATCTGTGTGGCAGGCAAGATGGGAGAGGGTGGTTTTTTCTTTGTGATTTTCTCTGTATCTCCCAAGCTTCCTCCAAAGATTATCACTCGATGATCAGAAGGTAAAATGTTATTTTTAAAAAGGAAAACTGATGGGACTTCTTTTCGGTCTTAACCACAATTTGGTTTCCTTCAAAACAGATTCTGAAAACCTGGCGGGTCTATGGCCACTGCTCTGTGGTCAGGTGACCTAGGCATGCCCAAGTGCTCTGAGCGCCAAGGGCAGGGTTGCCATGACAACAAACCCAGATGAAATATTAGTGTTCTGGGCCCTGGAACTGATCTAGGGCTCAGGGTTATTTTCACTTCCTTCCTAGAAGAAGAAGGCGGGGCAGGGGTGGAAGGAGCTCCTTTCTGAAACCTGGAGAGCTGCCTGGGGGAGACAGCCTCTTCTTGTGGTCTGGGCACTTGTCCCAGCCCCCAGCACCACCCCCAGTGGGCACTCAGAGATGGTTCCTGACTTGGGGGCCAGGCCTTGACCTGGGCAGCACCCTACCTCTGCCCCTGGCCTGTGTCCCGTGACTCACTCTCCTTACACTTGAGGGCGCCCCTTCCTAAACCCTCCAGCAAGTGTTCAATGGCTACACCGCACCTTGGATTGTGAGCAGGGCTGGTCCCCAGTGTCTGGGAAGGCGTGACCTGGCCATCAAGGTCCCTGCTCAGCCTGGCCCTTCTCCAGTGGGGCAGGTCTGGTCCATGGGCAGCTGTAAGAGAACTTCCCTGGTGGTGCACAATGTCATGGTGCACCTGCCGAGGCAGCCTGGGCCACCCGTGGGAGGGAGCGATTTGGCCGTGGTGCCCGGCTGTGCACTCTGTTGGGACCGCTAACCGCAGTAGCCTCTGTCGTGACCTGGGAGTTAAGCCTCTCCCCACCAGCTGGGCTGTGAGATCCAGGAGGAAATTGCCTTCTGGGGCTTTCTCCTTGGGTCTCCCTCCCTCCCCAGTAGAAAGGCCTGACTTCATCTTAACAAACGAAACTGAACACCGCTCTGCATTTTCATCTAAGAGGGCATGCTGTCTGCTGCCTGAGATGCTGGACATTTCTTTAGTAATCGGGCCGGCAGGAAAAGGGGGAGAAGACAGAGGTTGGGTTCTTGCGAGGAGTTCATGTACAAACGCTGCCATGCGCCTTAAAGGATTAATTTCACAAGCCTTAAATCGCAGTTTAATTTGAAAACTAATTCAGCCCCATAATTGGCTTTCTGCTCAAATCACTGAGGCTAAAGATTTAAATTCTTAATATTCGGATGACTTTCAAGTTTCTGGCGCCATCTGTGCAATAGTCCGTGGCATTAGTCTCAGGGGGACCTCCACTGACACAGAAGTAAAATAAATAAATAAACAGGGCCCACTAATAGAATAATCTATTTAAGCAAAAACTCTGCATTATATAGATGAAGGTTTCTTTGACTTCATTTGCAGCATGTAGATTTCTCTGCTATTTAATATTTTAAAGTGACATTAATTTCAAAATTTATAATATAGGCCCTTGTGCAGTTATAAAAGGTTAGAAAAAGAGATTCCAATTGGAGCTTTTTTAAGTAAAAATAATCGATACGGAGGCATCTTTTCTTGGGAGGCTCGAGAGACGCCATGAGACTCGTCTGGCTGCCTCCAGGCAGAAGACCACATGGCGACTCTGATTTCCAGAGGGAAGGGCTGTTGTAAGGACATGGACCCCCAGCTGGTGCAGAGGGGAGAGGGGGGTCCAGCTATGAGGATGGAGCTGTGAAGTCTGTCCTGAGCCCTGTGAGCTTGTTTCCTGAAAAGTGGGGGCTGGGCAGGGTGGCAGGAAGTGTGAGACTGGAGGGTCAGCAGGATAAACCTGACCAGGGGTTGAGCCACATAGCATCAGACACCGCCAGCCCCTGGGGCACACTGCAGGCCTGGCCGCCTCCCTCTGCACAGGTGTGGACCCTCCAGGAGGCCTCCTTCACAGAACTGCTGTGCACCCTCGGAGCTCCAGGGAGGTGGGGCCCTGGGCACGGAGGTGTGGTCCCCACCCTTGAGCTGGCCCATGGCTCAGGCTGAGCTGTCACTGAATTCCACCCTTGCTCAGGCACATGGTGGTGATGCAACAGAAAAGGAGAAAAGCTGTGATGACGACAAACTGAGAGGATGCAGTAGTGATGTGACCAGAGGCCTCTGTGAGCAGGGAGGGGCCTGCTGGTGAGAGCGCTGGGGAAGACAGCTCTGAAGGGGCCAGTGTGCTAGTGGTCAGGGGAGGATGGCCAGGTTAAGGGTGCAGCACGTGCAGAGGCCCTGGGGCAGGAAAGACTCCTCCCATCCTATTGGCCTTTGCCCACCCGTGCATCAGATTCTATCTGTAGGCCCCTACCTAGCACACCGGTCTTTTGGTTCCTCAACTGGACAATGGGCTTCCCGGAGGTGGAGTGCCCGCTTTCCCACACACACAGCTTTTCCAGGGGGATGGTTCCCACGCTACACGCTGCCCCTCTCCCCTGATAGTGGATGTGACACTTGGAGGTACAGCAGCCGTATTGTGACCTCGTGGTGAGAGAGGGGGCAAAGGGCACAGAGGTGCTGACCCTGCCGGCTTCACGCACTCACCTAAAGTGCTGCTTGTTTCAGCTGGGTTTTCTGAGACTTGCGTTCGTGTGCATTCCTGACCCAGGTTGGGGAGGGGAGGCAATTTAGCTCCACGGTTAGAACTGCAGCTCATGAGCCAGATCACCTGGTTTAACTCTTGCCTCCACCTGAACCGAAGCAGTCCACTCCGTGGCCTCCGCCCCCGCGCTGGCCACGGCCCCATGTCCTCTGCACCAGCTCCTCTCTGAAGAACTCAGATACAGCATCTGATGCTGGTTTCCTGGGTGGGTTAACAAAGGCTGAGACCACCACCCGTGGAGCACATTAACTGCTTGATGACCATGAGTTCTGAGCACGCATGGCCAGACCTACAGGCGCCTAAGAGTTGATAATATTAACCCCTGCAACCCCGCCCCGCCCTGTGACCTCCGCCAAACAGAAAATTGTGCATGAGCTAATCGTCGCTCCCCTGCTTGTCCCCCACGCCCCCCACCCACACCCCCACCTCTGCCAGAAGGGTTTGGATCTTTTGAGCGAGCCGCCTGTTCTGGTTTGGAGCCATTTCAGTAAACACCACACGTTCCTTCACCACAGCCACACCCGTGTGGGTGGACTGGCAGCACCGCACCGGCGAGTGGCCAGAGTTTGGTTCCGCGACGTGTGCTCCCGCTGTGTCTCTTCTTACCTGCTCTTCGCCTCTGTTCCCTCCTGTCCACAGTGCCTTTCACGGGGCTGCCCATGATTCAGCAGGTTTCCTGTCTGGAGGCCCTAACACAGTGCCCGGCCCCTAGCGCCCCGGTCAGTGCTGTTTCCATGGCGGCCGCCTGGTCAGAGCATCAGTGGCAGGAGCGCGCACTGTGGAGGAGCCCAAAGCCTCCAGCAGAGATGCAGGGCCAACCCCGGCCAGGTTCAGGAGCCTGGGAAGCGGTTGGGCTCAGAAGCTGCAGGTCCGGGGGCCTAGAGTTTTTAACCTGTCCTTTTTCTTCTCAAAGAAGCCAAGTTCCAAGGAGCCGAACTTGACTTTTTAAAGATGCGCCTGCACCCCAGAGGGGCACACCGAGGTTCAGGAGAGTGCTTGCTTCCAGTGAAGAAAATAGTTGGCCTGGCTGAGGGCCTCTGCTTTGTAGTGCCACTGCCCAACACCATGCAACTCTGGGAACAGGGCTGGGGTCAGAGGGGTGAGTGGGGGCCGGATGGGGAAGCCAGCTTGGCTGGAAGCGGGGGCTTGCAGGGATTCCTCCAGCTTCTCCTCCTGAACGACCTAGCTGCGGCCTCACCCTAGGAGGGCCCCTCCCCTTCCCTCTCCTGCGCATCCTCCTGGAGGCGCCAGGGTCCGGAGGAGCACCTGAGCCCAATCCTCCCATCAGCTCTGGGACCAGGCCTCAGCTTGGCTCTGGCTGGCCCAGCCCAGGCTGCAAAACGGCCATCGTTCAGCCATGGCCAATGGGGAGTTTGTGATAGTTCAGAATGTTTGAGGTCTGGCTTGGCCATCAGGTGACCTGAGGGACGCAGGAATGTAATGTAGAGGACAGCTGGTTTTAGGCAAGTCTTATGGTTCAATCTGAGATTCCATCTGACAATGTAACTTGCTACCAGAGTTGGGAAAATGAACCGATATTTTGAGTAAGAACATTTAACAATAGTAATAAGTCAATACCTGTTAATAGTAATTACACCATTAAAATAGCACAGGTGTCAGGTGCCTCAGGTCGATGCCTTCAGCTGATTCCCCAAGGTCGGTGGTACTATTACCGCCATTTAATGATGAGACAGAGTGAGTGGCCGGCCAAGGCCTCGCCATGCCACACGCTGGCCACTGGGAGTCTAAGATGAGTGGCTGAATGCCCTGCGATGTCACCTGCCAAGTGCACAGTCCCACCCAGCACGGACAAGGGGCAGCCGGAGTCTGAAACAACCTTTACCTCCGCTCCACTCAAGGTTTCCTATGGAGCTACTGGCATCCAGGGAACAAGGGGCTGGCAGATCAGTGGATGGGAGCAGAGAACCCAGAGCAAACCCATAAACAAGTTAACTGATTTTTGACAAAGGTACACAAGCAACTCAATGAAAGACAGAAAGCCTTTCCAACAAACAGTGCAGGAGCATCTGGGCATCCATAAGCAAAGAAATGAACCAGACTAAGTCTCACGCCTTCTATAAAAATCACACAGAAATTAACTCAGAATAGAAAAGTCAATGTCCAAAAGTGAATTTGAACAGTCTATAGCATCCTTGAAATGTGATTATAATGGAGGGGGAGAAAGCGCATTTCTTGGTTAATAGATGAACACATTTGAAACATTAAGAAAAAAGAAATTAACTTGGAATGGACCAAGGACGAAATATAAAATGTGAAACTATAAAACTTTTAGAATGAAGCCTAGAACATCTTCAGGACCCAGGGTTTGGGAAGAGTTCTCAATACCCAAGTCCATTCCATCAAAGGAGAGTGAAAAAATTTTCATTTCATCAAAATAAAAAACTCTTGCTCCCAAAAGACCCCCTGAAGAGCATGAAAACATGAGTCCCAGAGTAGGAGAAATTATCTGCAGACCACACATCTGGCAAAGGGCTTGCATCTCAAATAAAGAATTCTCAAAACTGTGATTAAAAAAGCAACTAATTAGAAGATGGACACAAGACATGAAGAGACGTCTCAGCAAGGAGGAGATGCAGATGGCAAGCACAGGAAGGGATCTCCACCATAGCATCAGGGAAAGAGAAACAAAAACCACAATGAGGTACCACTGCAAACCTATCAGAACAGCTAACACGACATGATGACACCACCAAATGCTGGCGAGGACATGGAGAAGCCGGACTGCTCAGATGGTGGGACAGGAGATCGTACGGTCACCCCAGAAAAGTGCGTGGCACTTCCCGGCAGTGCTAAACACCTGGTCCCTGTACCACCCAGTGATTGAGTCCTCAGGCCTTTGTCCCGGAGACATGAAAATTCACATGAAAGTCCACATGTGAGTGAAAATTCTTGGCAGCCTCGTTACTGCCCCAAACTGGGACAACCAGAATGCCCTTCAAAGGGTGAATGAGGGTAGGGCATCCACACTGCGGACTTCTCAGCAATGAAAAGAAATGAGCTTAGGACACACCATTTGCCTGAATATCCAGAGAGTTATACTGACTGGAAAAACCCAGCCCCCAAAGGTAACACGGGCTCCCCAGGTGGTGCTAGTGGTAGAGAATCTGCCTGCCAGTGCAGGAGATGCAAGAGACATGAGTTTGATCCCCAGGGCAGGAAGATCCCCTGGAGGAGGGCATGGCAACCCACTCCAGTATTCTTGCCTGGGGAATCCCACGGACAGAGGGGCCTGGCGGGCTACAGTCCCTGGGGTCACAAAAGTCGGACACGACTGAGTGACTGAGAGCACATTCGAAGGTGACATACTGCTATGGTCACACTTATATGAAAGTCTCAAGATGACAAAATCACAGATCTGGAGAGCGGGTCAGTGGTTGCAAGGGTAGGGATAGTGGGCAGATGGATCGGCGAGCGGGAGGTGGGCGTTAGCCTTCTTAAATGTCACTGTCTTGACCATGCGAATCTGCACATGTGACAGACTACATGGACACACACGCACTCACATACACACGCGTGCTGAAGTCTGAGTGCGGGCCAGGGCTGCATCCGCGAGATGCTACCACTCGGGAACTCAGGGGGAGGGTCTGTGGGGTGTCTCTGTATTACTTTTCACAACTGCACGTGCGTCTACAATCATGTCAAAATAAAGATGTCTTAAAAAGACATTTCTTCCAATGAGATCCTATCAAGAAGCACATTGAAGAGTTGCTTGGAGCGGTGCTTGCCTAGGAGGTTCAAGGTTACCCAAAGCCCAGCCTTCCTGCTTCCTGTCCACCCAGGGCCAGAGATGCTTCTGTTACCCCAGGCCTCAGTAAGCACCAGGTCACAATCCTCCTGGGATTCTTTTTGTTGCATCTCAGTTGAACCTTTTTTTCTGGGAAACTCTAATTTTGGTTCCACTTTCTGGTGCACATGAAATAAATGAAACTCCATTTCTTTGTGGAAAACATATATTACAGACATAATCTTTTATAATTATTATTAATCTGAACTCATGAGCACGGGGTCAATTTCAAAGCTAGGGAAAGAGGATTTGATGGAAAAGACTGCTTCCTTAAGACCGGTTTTGCTGGACAGGGATGCACACCCAGCGCCCACGTGTCCTGACAGCACAGAGCCGGTGAACCTGCTTTGCCTGTGTGCTCTATGCGGCCACTCCTGCAGGTGCAGCTTCTGCCTGGAGGCATGAGATGGTCCCCTCTGAATCAGAGGGGAGTGGGCCCGGCGGATTTGGGGGACACAGAACAGGGGGGCATCAAGGCGGGCTCTGCAGAAAGGGTAGAGTTTGGAAAGGCAGAGGTGGTGTGTGTGCCTGGAAGTGGCGGGGCAACCACCCAAGCAAAGCTCCAGTGGTGGGACATTCATAGGGCGGCCAGCGGACATGCCTCCCCTTCTCATCTTCAGCCTCGCATGTGGTTTCCCAGGCCTTGGTGGCCCCTGGCCAGTTCCCTCCAGGATTTGGGATCATGATCAGCAGGGGACCAAAGGTCCCAGGCGTGGGGAGGGACTGCTCCTGTGGCCCCATCTGGGTGGGGACTCAACATGGCAACCACTGCCCCCACGTGGCCATTTATATGACATACAATGAGAAATTCAGCTTTTCAGCTAGATGTGAGAGTTGGACTATGAAGAAAACTGAGCACCGAAGAATTGATGCTTTTGAACTGGTGCTGGAGAAGACTCTTGAGAGTCCCTTGGACTGCAAGGAGATCCAACCAGTCCATCCTAAAGGAAAGCAGTCCTGAATATTCATTGGAAGGACTTATGTTGAAGCTGAAACTCCAATACTCTGGCTGCTTGATGCGAAGAACTGACTCATTGGAAAAGATCCTGATGCTGGGAAAGATTGAGGGCAGGAGGAGAAGGGGGCGACAGAGGATGATATAGTTGGATGGCATCACCGACTCTATGGACGTGAGTTTGAGTAAGCTCCGGGAGTTGGTGACGGACAGAGAAGCCCAGCGTGCTGCAGTCCATGGGGTTGCAAAGAGTCAGCCATGACTGAGTGACTGAACCAAACAGCTGTATGAACCAGAATTGTGTGTGAGGCCCCTGTGACTCAGCAAAGCCAGAGAGGGCTTCATGACATGGAGGGGCCTGGGGGTCGGGGAGGATGTAGGGTGACCTGGGATCTGGCCCCCAGCGGCTGGCTGACATCCCCGCTGCAACTTCCCAGACCTTAGCCTGAGTCAATACTTGGGCTGAGTCAATACTGAATATATCTTTCCACTTGTTTTCCATTAGAACATGCGTCTGAAACCCTTCATTAGCCTATCATTCCAGAGAATAATGACTAATTTCTGGCGGTAGTTTTTCCTTATCCCACAAAGGCACTGTGTAAAACCTTCTATTATTGTAATTTACTGGGGTGAGAGAAGGACTTATAGAGACTATTTCCATATCCTGGGGAGCCTCCTGCATCGAGGAGGTGTGCCCTACTCTGTCTGGACATGGCCTCCTAGTCCTGGACCAGGGCGTCAAGCCAGGCCCAACGAGGTACCATGCAGCTCCATCCTGGCTTTGCACAAAGAGGTCGCATTTCTGGTCCCCTCTGACTGTTGTTCTGGGACCAGAAATGGAGCTGGGGGTATCCAGGGGCTCCAAAAGTCACCCATCATTTAGTGCAAACAGTCCTGGAAAGGTGTTGAGTGCCCGGGGAATAAAGGGCCAGCCTTCAGCCCGCCCGGGGCCACGTTCAGTGATCCGAGGATGCTCCAATGTCCCGGCTTAAAGGCTTATCAGGTTTTCGAGGGGAAGATGAAGCAGTCTGTTGTTTTTGTTATCCTAATGAGTAAAGGCAGTCATGCGTTTGGGAAAACTGTCTCATTGATTTGTTCGAAAATAAGATGTGGGAGGCTTGATTTGAGGCACCTTCACAGAGTGTCCTGGGTCTTGGGGAGAGAGGACCTGCCGCTTTCATTAACAAGAAAGTCCCGGCCCCCCATCACCAAGCCCAAAACTCACTCTCCACCCCATTCCTTAAAGAGCTGGCTGTCAGCAGTCCTCATTCACTTTCTTTGGCTGTTTGTAGCTAATTAGGCCACCCACCTGCCCCTCAGGGGCCTGCAGGGCCCAGCCGCCCCGAGGTTTCTGTAGAAATAATGTCACATTGCTTTCCCTTTGCTGACATTGGGCTGGCCTGAGCCTCCTGATTCTGAGGACAATCAGTTGTAAATGCATTTCACCTTATGGAAGCAGCAGCCCCTGGAGACGGAGCTGTGACAATTGCCTCCAGGGAGAAGAGATGATAAATGTTTGCTTTCATGCCCCTCCGCATGCTGGATGCCTGCTGACCCCTCCTCAGAGGCCCAGGAAGTCTTCCCAGGATGGGCGCCCACCGGGGGCTGGGGAGGGGCAACCTCTGTGATGTTCACGTGACAGGCAACACCTTTACTGTGCGTATGTTCCTAGTATTGCATGGGGCATCACTCAGAAATCAAAATGATCCTTTGTTTCTCTCAAGTTCAAATGTCACCAGAGTCCGAATTTTAGTGGCAGCTCCCAGCAGTCCTTAGCAGGGGCCTCAGCAGTGGTGCTTGGCTCAGCTCCACACTGCCTCCTGACCCTGCCTGCCCCAAACTGAGTAGCTGTCCTGAGGACAACTGCCTCCCACCCTCCCCCAAATCAGGAGACAGTGTGGGGCTGGGTTTCTTAAACCTTAGCAAGTACAGAGTCACTTGGAGCTTGGCTGCCTCCTCGGGGCTCCACCTGCAGAGTCTGAATCAGCGGGTGGCCACCAGCTATGCATTTATAACACATTGCCAAGTGATGCTAGGGGGTCTCTGAGCTATTGTGCCAGCATCCGCTGGGGATTCATGCCCATGTCCACACCGAGGGGTTGGGACTGCTTGCTCCACCTCCTCAGGCCTTGAGACCTGTCTGAGCTGAAGTGGGAGGGAGGTGCCCACTTCTTGGTCATTGTGGGATCCAGAGACCAGACACTGTAAAGTGGTCATTATCATTTATGCTGGACAGGAGTCCTTGGGAAGATGGGTCAGCTCTTGGGCCAGCTCTGAGGGGGACCAAGGGCCTCAGCCACACAGCTCACTTCTTCATGCCGAGGGAGTCAGCCCTCTCGGGGGCTTCCTGCTATGCCCAAAGGTGCCCAGGAGGCCTCAGATGGCCAGCCTCCTCCCTGACCAGCCCCAGGACCTTTGCACATGCTCTCCCTGCCACCAGACTCCCTCCCTGCCCTTCTGAGTGCTGCTCCTGATCACAAGTCAGCTCCTGGCCCACCGGTCACCTCTGCAGAGGAGCCTTCCCTAATCTACAGCCGTCGCCCTGACTCAGAGCCCAGGGGTCTCCTGAGCCAAATCGTCCCTGCAGTGGCTCTGTTCCCTTGTTTCAGCCCCTCTGTCTGTGCCTGCCCTGGACTGTGACGTTGAAGAAGGAATTCATAGGGCCCGATCTCCATTTCAGGCCTGTTCATGCTGATCATGCTCGGGCACCTCTCTGAACTCTATGCTTAGTGCCTGAGGAAATTACAATGGAGGGATAAGACTCCACTCTGGACAGGAGAATCTCTAAAATTATATCCAGGATATTCAAAGAGAAAACATGCACTAATCACCCCTGGCTCTGGACAGGTCATAAACCCTGGCTCCGGACAGGTCATAAACCTTCTGATAGTAACCTCGGGCTTATCGACTATTAACTATTTGGAATGTAACCTCGGGCTTATTGACTGTTCGAACACATGATACTTGAATGATGGCATTATTGTGATTGTATTTACCTTTCCTTTGTTGATGTAAGTTTCGGGTGATTTGGGGTGGTGGGTTTAGTCACGTACACATGGGTATAAAAGATCCTCACAAATGCTGGTCGGGGTCCTTGGCTAAGAGGAGACTCTGCCTTGGGCCCGCCGGTGTAATAAACTGCACTTCACTGTCTGCGTTGTCCTGCTGAGTGAGTTTGCTTCCCAGAGTGCGTGGCTACAACAACGTATGTGGAGCAGGGATGCCCACTCCCTAGTGCATGCAGTCGGTGCTAAAATAAACTCATAGGTGATGAGTCCCAGGTGTCATCATGGCAGCAGAGGCTGCATGTCCCTCCTTGGGAATGTCCCTCCCTCGGGGCTCAGGGCTCACCTGGCTTGGAGCCTTCGTCCACGGAGCCGTTGTACACCTGATTGAGGAACTCGGGGCGGTTGTCGTTCATGTCAATGACATAGATGTACAGGTCGATGGGGTTCTCCACCTTGTTGCCGTTCATGTCCACAGCATGTGCTCGGAGCTAGAAAGAAAGCAATATATGCTGTCAGGGCCAGCAGTTGCCCCGATGGGGATGTGCCTGACCCGAAGCCTTGTGAACCACTAAGAGCAGATTTCCTGTGACCTACAGCCCTGGGGTGGGGCAACAGAACAGTTCAGCACCCCCCGCCAAGGGGCAGCCTGGGGAGTGCGGGGTGGGCTTGGGACATGTCGTGAGCCTGGGTTCTCTCCTCTGTGGAAATGGGGAGGCGTCCTGGGAGTGCGAAATAGGGCTACCATGGGAACTGGAGGCTGACCTGAGGGTCCACGCTGATATCCATCCCTGTACCACTGATGCTGAGGACACACGTCTACCTAGAGCATCTGCAGAAAGGCCATGTGTGCTAACGGGGTGGGAGCTTAGGCCCCTTGCTGCCAGGGAGCCAGGCCTGGGGGAGACCCAGAGAGGAGACACAGCGGGTCCTTGAACTTGGGCATCCAATTTGAGTCTACCCTGCTGGCCATTCACACCCTGGCTTATCTTGGGGCAGCAGAGAGGAACTGGGTCCAGGGGCCCTGGGGTGGAAGGCCCCACTCTGATGGGGAAAGGGCTCCAGGGAGCTCCATCTGGGAACAACTCAAGGTACAACGGGTAGGTACCCCAACTTGGGCTGAAGGGCCCACAGAGGCTGCTCAGACTCCCCTCTTCGATTTTGGATTTTTATCTTTTATTCATTCATTCACTCATTAATTCATTTGTTCAATCGATATCTCTTGAGGGCCCACCTGTGGCAGGCCCTGGCTGTGCCCTAGTCTGTGGCTCCATGAGAGCCAGGGCTGCCCTGGGGCTTCTCATGCAGGAGATGGCCCCTGAGAAGGCATGTGACCGCAGCGACCCATGAGGTGGGGAGGAGGCCAGGCAGGCCTCTTGGAGGAGGTGACGCTAGAGCTGAGCCCTGGACGAGGGGCCTAGAGGACAATAAGTATGGAAGCCTCCATGGGGGATGTAGAGTGGCTGAGCCCCACGGGCAGCAGAGGGATTGGAGTGGGTCCCTGGGGCCCTGAGACTAGATAGGAAAACCACACCTGGAGGCGGAAGGGGCTGGCCTGTCTCTCCAGACCAACACTGTGGCTTTCACACAGCCGTGCCCTCCTCCCTCTGTGGAAACCACGTTACCCTTGAAACCAAACACATTGGACTACAGGATCCTTATGCCAAGACAGTGCCAAGTCAAGGGTGCCCAGAGGAGCCTCCAGCAGGAGGGGTCTCCAAGCTGGGGGCCCTGCCCAGTCATCAGGCAGTCTCCTTGGTGCCCTGTGCCCCCAGCCGCTCTGCTAGCCTCGAGGGAGGGGAGGTGCCATCCATGCCTGCAGGAGGGGCCTTGTGCTATCCGCAGCCTTGGCCGACAGCCCTGCATAGAGTTTTCCCCTTGAAACCATGTGTTTGGGGGGGGAGTTCAAGGCAGGCTTCATGGAGGAGACGATCCATGTCATCACAAGGAGACAAACGAGCTCAGGTTCCTGGGGGCTGCAGCATGCAGAGCCGTGCAGCTGCCCTCTTCAAGAAAAATCATCTTGAAGTTTAAGCATCTCAGGATGGGAATGCTGTGCGATTGTTTCTCCCAGCTGACTGCCCCCCGATGCCCCCCTGCCATTGGGTCCCCATTCCTGGAGCCCGGTTTGCACCTCCCTGCTGTGGGAGTCCTCCCGTGGGCAGTCAATGTGTGCTTGCTAAGTCACTTCAGTCGTGCCTGACTCTCTGTGACCCCATGGACTGCAGCCCACCAGGCTCCTCTGTCCATGGGGATTCTCCAGGCAAGAATACTGGAGTGGGTTGCTGTGCCCTCCTCCAGGGGATCCTCCCACGGGCAGCTGGGCCATCCTTCATCTTGTCAGACGCGGCCAGGCAATAAGGCGCCGAGCCAAAGGTTGAGGAGGCTTTGAAAAAAGTAATTCTGAGCTAAAATTAAAGTTATTATCTTCTAACTAAAGTGACACCCTGGTTGGGCCGCTATCTTTAGCAGCAGGAGCAGGCTGAGTGGAACTCTCAATAGAAAGTGGCTGGCAGGGTCTCCTCATCACCCTCCAAAAGCTTAAAACAACATTTGATAGATTCTGTTGGAAATCTTTAAGAGCCCACCCCCCACCCCGCCACCTACATCTCCCAGGCTGAACACAGCTGCAGGCTTGGGGATGGGGGTCTGTCTTGGTGTTGCAGACAAGAAATGCTTTGCAACTTGGAGATAAGAAATGTCCTGAGACTTGCAAGTCTGAGTGTCTTGTGCAGAGTAAATTTCCTGCGATGTGCTGTGCTTGCCTGCCGTGTGCGGGATCCTGTTATCTTCCGTCAACCCTGTGCTGGCTCTGGCTGGAGTGCCCCGAGACCTCCACAGGCGCTGCCTCACTTCACTTTTCACAAGAACTGTGAGACAGGTCTGTCGGATCTCTGTTTACAGGCAGGGAAACAGAGGCTCAGGAAGATCCTGCCCAAGTTGACCACTTGTGACCTCAACAGAAAGGCTTCCTAAGGAAGCCATGAAGGCACCTTCGGGGGAATCACCTGGCAGAGCAGACAGTGATGCTTGTCTGTCTCATGATCACAGGCTTCGCACAGTCATCTCCAGTGACTCGTGGCCATGGTCTGTCAGCTCCCTCTCAGTTGGGAGATGCTGCCCCACCCCCTCAACAGCCATGATGACAGTGGGACTCAGGACAGGATTAAACAGCACCCGTCAGGGGAGCAGAGAGGATTCTGGAATGTGAGCGCAGGTTCCAGGTGGGGTGATCACAGGGGTCTCCCTGTGATCAAGTCACATCATGTGGGGGGTTGACTTTAGTGGCAAGGAGACTGTCTGGGTGGAGAGAGGTAACTAAAATCAGAACCCCACTAAAATCGTGGCCCCTAAAATCAGAGTGATCCTCTGGCCCACAGCAGGTGAGGAATTGGGGAGTTGTCTCTCAGTCCACTGCCAAGTGGGTCTCCTTTTCCCAAATGTGGCTCCTGCCTTCCCAGCATCTGATCTGGGGGTGCAGGGAGAGGATGCGTGGTGCTCTTGGGATCAAGCTGCTCTTGAGGTGCCCAGGGCTGGGGGTCCTCAGAGTGGATGGTGATACCCGGGGGTGGCTTTGAGCCATTTGCACCGCGGTGTAGAAGGGGCTGGGGAGGCCCAGACAGCCACGAGATGAGGCCCACAAGTCCTCCAGCTTCAGCCTCTTGTCAGTCCCACTTCACAGGGGGCGAGTGTGTGACCCTGATAGTCGTTCGATCCTTGTACTCAGAAGGATGTGTGTGGTTTAACACTCAGCCATCACCATCTTAAAACTCGTAATAAGCTCAGAGGGGCCCCCACTTCATCTTGTGCTGGACTCAGAAATTCTGCAGCCATTCTGGGCTAGGAGCTGAGCAGTTGAGAGAGGAAAGCCTGTCACTCAGAGGGTCCTGCCCGCCCCCAGTGGTGGGTTCTGTTCTCCTCTGGGGGATGTGAAATGGACAAGCCTGCCCGGGTGGAGCCTCCCTTCTCATCCAGGAGGTGGACACTGAACCAGGAGTATGAAGAGCAGGGTTCACATCTGGCAGTGCAGGCTGAAGCCAAGTGAGGTCAGTGCCAGTCCATAGATGGCACGGGGCGGAGGCTGTGAGTGTGTCCCCTGGCCTGAAGGTCTTTGTGAACACAACCCGGGAGCTGGGAGTTCCGACGCCCTGGCTGTAGCCACAGAGGCAGCCTTACCACGTACTGGGCTCTGTCCTGAACTCCGCAGGGATGGTCACCCTGAGTCCTCAGAACACACTCCGAGGCAGCCTGACTGTGTCCCCTTCGCAGGATAGCATGGAGGTTGGAGGGGTTAAGGGCGCAGGTCTCAGCTGCTGGGTGGGGCTGCCCACCCCCGCCCCCCAGGTCTGGCTCCAGCCCCTGCCTCTCTCAGGTGCAAATGCTCATCCCACGACGAGGAGGCAGAGCCCAAAGTGGGCCGGATGCCAGGGTGGGTGGCGTGAGAGCCGTGTGCCCACTGAGCTCTAGGGCCAGTTGTGTGCCACCAGGCCAGGAGGCCACGTGGAAAGTGGTGGATGATGATCCCTTTAATTGAGCCTCGCAGCCTTCACTTTCTCATGGTTTTTCCCTCTCCACTGGCAGCTCTGCATGGAAGCAGCAGCGCTTGCTCAGGGCTGCCTTTCTGCTCTCAGAGGAAGGGGCAGAGGGGCTGGGGATGCGTGTCTGGAACTGAAGAGGTGGGGGTGACACAGCAGTGCACGACCCCTCCCCCAGCAGAACTCCTGGCAGGTCACGTGGTTCCACGGCTTCTGATCAGTGGCTCCCCCAGTGTGCCCCAGACCCTCCTGGCATCACCAGGGACACGTTACCAGAGCACATTCTCGGCCCATCTGCTCTGGGAATTGCACAGCCCGGGGAGATGCCCTGCAGGCAGGTGGGCTTTTCTGATATGGACTTGGGTTTGCATTCCCTCCAACCCCCACCCTTAGGAGCCCGAGTCCAGGGACACTCACGTGGTAGGAGGCTCGCTCCTCCCGGTCCATGGGCCGCGTGACGTACATCCGGCCGGACATGGAGTCGATGCTGAAGACCTCCATGGGGGGCTGGTCGGCGCCCACACCTGTGATGCTGTATCGGATGGGGATGTCGTTGTCCTTGTCGGACCGGATCTGGAAGGGGGAGCAGACGGGGGCAGGGGAGGTTCAGGCTTCTTACCCAGACCTTATGCTCATCCCACTGGATGGCCTCGAATGACGTCTCTCCCAGGGGGATGCGGGGCCACAGCCAGCGCTTGGTCCACTCTGGGAACCAGAAGGGCAAGTGAGGTCAGGGGTTCACTGAGAGCCCACCAGGTGACAGGGAGGAGGGGACACAGTATTCCAAGAGGAAAGTGTCTGCACGGAGCTCAGGAGAGGTGAAGACGCCCACAGTAGAGCCTCAGTGATGGTCTGAGATGGGCGAGGACCTGGCGCAAATGCCCCTCACATCAGACCTTGGGAAAGACAAGGGTGAGGACACAGCTCACTCCACGGGGTTTTTAGGGAAAAGATCAGGGCCCAAGACACTTGTGCCCCCAAGTGGCCATGGGTGCAGAAAGACAGTGGACATGTTTGGATGCCCATAGACACAGAAAATGTCCCCTGTTCCTGCTCTGATCCTCCTGACCTGCCTTGAGAGGGGGTCACAGTGAAGACCTCAAGAACAGGGGTTGCCTGGGAAATGCCCCCACCAGCATCTGGACACAGAAACCCAGCCCTGAAAGGTGTTGTTAACGTGGTTACAGAGCTGAGTACAGGCACAAACAGTGTTTACAGAAACTGTATATTGTGGAAAACAACAATTTAATAATGGTGAAACGTGAAAATGATAGTTGCTCAGTTGTGTCTGATTCTTTGTGACCATATGGACTGTAGCCTGCCAGGCTCTTCTGTCTGTGGGATTCTCTAGGCAAGAATACTGGAGTGGGTTGACATTCCTTCTCCAGGAGATCTTCTCGACCCAGGGATCAAATTTGGGTCTCCTGCATTGCAGGTGGGTTCTGTACCATCAGGGAAGCCCAAGAATACTGGAGTGGGTTGCCTTCCCTCCTCCAGGGGATATTCTCGATCCAGGGATTGAACCTGGGTCTCCTGCATTGTGGACAGACTCTTTACTGCTGAGCCACCAGGGAAGCCCAAGAATCCTGGAGTGGGTAGCCATTCCCTCCTCCAGGGGATCTTCCCAACCCAAGGATCAAATCTGGGCCTTCTGCATTGCGGACAGACTTTACTGTCTGAGCTACCAGGGAAGCCCCCAATAATGGTGATCTGGGTCCCAAATCTAGTCAGGTGAAGAAACAGAAAGAACAGAGAGAAAAAATGCATGATTCTGTGCTTTACAGGGACTAGGGGTGGATTATGCAGATAGCACCTCACTTTTGACCAGATCATTAGATAAATGCATGACTATAGGAGACAGCAAAGGCACCTGTTGGATTAAACCTAAGGTGCACTTCTTTCATTCAGATGAAGCAAGCAGAGGTCCTGGTCACGTCAGGGGCAGTTGACGGGCAGGATACCATGTAAGACAACAAGCTTCTCTGCTGGTGAGAGATTGTAAATAAGCCACAGAGGCGTGAAAGGAATAACTGATAGGGCCAAATTAAGATTAGCATAAACTCTGAATACACCTTTAGAAAAGACAACTTTTAAAAATCAAAGCCCAGGGGACCATGGCAACATTTTACAAAAAAATGGACCACAACAAAAACCTCAAAAAAATTCCGCAAAGCAAAATTGACCAGGACTTTTTACTAGAATAATACAATTAAAATTTAAAGATGATTTTAAAGAGCTATTTTGGAAAACATTCTGAAGTAACCACAGGTTAAGAATCAAAACTGCATTTAGAGGTGATTTGAAAATAGTAATGACAATGAAACAGTGAAACCCAAGGAATTTGGCCAGAGACTGAATCAAAACAAACCCTTAACTTCAAATATTTTCATCATTAAAACA
Source organism: Antilocapra americana (assembly GCA_007570785.1). NCBI lineage: Eukaryota > Metazoa > Chordata > Mammalia > Artiodactyla > Antilocapridae > Antilocapra > Antilocapra americana. The sequence goes on along the minus strand of ML660204.1, from coordinate 7,020,412 downwards.
GAATTACAGTGAATGAACTGAGCATTTATATCCAGAAGGAAAGGAATGACAAAGCAGGATATGGTGAATACCCGGGTAATTAAGACGAATTCAGAAATTTCTGAATCTGAAAGCAGAAAAGTTGGAAGGATTGATAAATAGATGCAAGAGCTGTACTCTGGGGAAAAAAATTCATAAGAAATAGATGTACCTTTGGCAAGCTTAAGAGGAAAAAATAAGACTTAAAAAATCTATTTTATTCTTTATATTTTATGCAAGCCAAGTTGAAAATCCTGATGAACGGGTTATTTTTTGAGAAAATATAAAATTTCACAGTTGGCTGGAAGGAAGAACAAACGTGAAGAGACTGCTGATTCTTCAGGAAATTCCTCGGCAAAGGGCTCGAGGGTCAGGGGAGCTCACCTAGGAGGTGTTTAAAGTCTTCCATAGAAGAGGACATATAGAAAAAACACCCACCCTGGCTTTACAAATCCTCCCCGGTACCATTCTCCTAAGACCACAAAGCAAGGTAAGTGCAGACCACTCCCCCAGGCCAACGGAGGTGTGACAGTCAGCGTGGATACACCAGTGGGTGGGGTCAACCCACCAGAGCTGCCTTCCTTAGCCGAGCAGAAGGGCCCAGGGGTGACCAGGGAGTCCTGGCTAGGAGTTACCGGCCAGCAACCTCCCAAGAGCCATGTCAAATGAGGCCAGACTTATTTTGCAAACAAATTGGTTTTACCATGATTATCTGATTATCTTAGAAATGGGGGTGATTATAGCAAGAAAATGGAGAAGGCAATGGCACCCCACTCCAGTACTCTTGCCTGGAAACTTCTACGGATGGAGGAGCCTGGTGGGCTGCAGTCCATGGAGTCGCAAAGAGTCGGACACGACTGAGCAACTCCACTTTCACTTTTCATTCTCATGCATTGGAGAAGGAAATGGCAACCCACTCCAGTGTTCTTGCCTGGAGAATCCCAGCAAGAGAAGAGCCTGGTAGGCTGCGTCTTTGGGGTCACACAGAGTCGGACATGACTGAAGTGATTCAGCAGCAGCAGCAGCATAGAAAGAAAAATTAGGTTTTGGTAGAATGCTGTGCCTTGGGATTCTAGTCCTATTTGTGGTCTTTGAGGTTTTATTTTTTACCTGTAACTGTTATAGTTCTTACCTGTAACTGGACTGGATTTAACTTCTAGTTTCCTCAAATATCTGGCTACATGGTTCCAGACCAACGCTTCCAATATCCTCTTGCTCTTCTGACTTGGAATCACTAAGAACTGTGCTGCTGTGCTCAGTCGCTCCATCGTGTTCGACTCTTTTCGACCCCATGGACTATAGCCCACCAGTCTCCTCTGTCCGTGGGATTTCCCCGGTAAGACTACTGGAGTGGGTTGTTATTTCCTCCTCCAGGAGATCTTCCCAACCCAGGGATTGAACCCAAGTCTCCTGCATTGGTAGGCAGATTCTTTACCCACTGAGCCAGCTGGAAAGCATTAAAAATGAAGCTGCCCCTGTCCCAAAGCCCTGCAAACTAAGGCTGGGTATGAACTTCAGGGAAGCACCTGAAAGATCTCAAGCACAGACAACCTGCATGCCTGCTGCCATGCCAATTACCACTCAGAAGGTTCCCCAAACACAACACGATCCCTTTAGAGGCATCCAGACCACAAAGATGCTGTGAGCTTGCCATCCAGAAATCTTCTCGACTGGCTGCCTCCCACCCCAGGGCTCAGAAACAGGTCTGCTCTAACCAGTAACTTTGGCTTTCATTGAGATGCCTCCTATCATAACCTGACCTGATTGTACGCTTGCCCTGGAGCCTGCAAACAAATTTTTGCAACTCCGCCCCCCGAAATGAGGCAATTGTTTACTGAACTGACCTCTTCTCAGGACTGAGAGATGGGTTCAGGGAGATGGAGCGGGCTGCCAGCCTGGCTTCCAAGCCTAGAAACTGCTTGGGGGAGTGTCAAAGGCAGGGATGAGGGTTAGCGCGAGGCCCCCCCCCATGTGCTGCTGGGTGTAGTGACATTTCTGCTGCGGGCACTTGAGAACCACCAGCTGCAGGAGGGGCTTTCTCTCTGAATTCCCTCATCTACCTGGAGATGAGCCTCAGAGGGGCCCAGGTGTCACAGCCCCGCCCGCCAACACCGAAGTGGGGATTATCCACTGAGGAGCATCATTGCCCCCAGAACTGGAAGGGGGCCTGGAGGAGGGCAGACCTGTCGCATGACTGCACCTCCCACCTCTCCTCCGAGGGCCATCATCTTTCCTACAGGTCACTTCCTCTCCCCCTTTCTCTGGATTGGGAAGATCCGCTGGAGAAGGGAATGGCTACCCACCCCAGCATTCTTGCTTGGAGAATTCCAAGGACAGAGGAGCCTGGCGGGCTATAGTCTATGGGGTCACAAAGAGTTGGACACAACTGAGTGACTAACACTTTCACTCTCACTTCCTCTTAAACCTGAATTCTAAGGCATCTTGGGGAGCTGCTCATTTTCCCCTGGGTCTCCCCCACGTATACATGAGGCACATATGTTAATAAACTTCTGTTTTTTCTCCTCTTATTTGTCTGTCTTTTATTACAGGGGTCTCAGCCAGGTGCTCAGAAAGGGGAGGGAAGTTGCCTTTTCTCCCTTACATGCTTAGCAGGATTTACCTTTTTCTTGGGCAGCTGATCTCTGTAGCATGACAACCACCACAGGGTGGTCTCCATGGAGGTGCCTCAGAGATTTGATAATGAACATCCTTTCCAACCGGATTTGGGCTGTTAGCACAAGCCATGCCCCAGAAAACTCCACTTCTGAGAAAATTCGGCTTAATAGAGAACCCCTTTCCTAAACCAGCAGTGACTGTTTGTGTATCGGAGGCCACCCCACCAGGGCAGGAGCATGGGGTTAGGGACACTGGCCACTCCGACAATGACGGTGGCCTTCTACCTGATGCATGAGAGGACAGGGAACGGAAAATGTCAGGAACGGATGGCAAGAAGGAGGTGATGCCTCATCACACAGGCGTCAGTGACCTGGGCTGCTTGGGTCACTGCTGATCGGGGCCTCCGGGAGAGAGGAACAGGCACACGTACACATGGGCATGTGTACACACGGCCACACACATATGGGCCTGCACATGCATACAGGTATGCATGCACACGGGCATGCACGCACATCCAGGCTTGTACACACTTGGGCCTGCACACACAGGTCCTCGTAGTCTGTGAGGGATGTCCTCACTCTGGCTTTCCGGGCTCTGTCCTCCTCCCTCTCATCAGACCGGGCTCTCCTGTCCCTGTCTGCCCTAAGCAGGAGTACTGATGGTGGTCCAGCTGGATGCCTGTCTGTACCCCCAGGCTCCAAGGGGCTTCCCTCACTCAATCAGTGCTGCCCAACCTCCTGCTGGAGAGAGATGAGGGGTCCTGGCCACCTGCTTTCTGCCTGCTTCTTGGCTCCCAGTGCTGTGTGTCCCAGACACAATGCTCTGGCCCGTAGGCATCACACATCCCCTCTGTCCACCAGGGATGGTCCTTCAGGCAGAACCATGTCTGACCAGCCCTGTCTGAGGTGCTGAGCGGGGAGGCGTTTCGACCCGGCTTCATTCCCTGGAGTCAGTTTATAGAAAGAGGGTCCTCCCTGGCCGAGCTCCCTCATCACCAGATCTGGGGGACAGGGAGGTGAGGGGGATTGGGGTGACACCTGCAAGGCTGGGTTTTACAGGAAGCCCTTCCCCACCCCCTGTGCCTGATCAATTGAGGGGAGAAGGGAACTGAGTAACTGGGTGCAGAAACTCAAACCAGTTCTTCCTCCCAGGAGCCCGGAAGATTCTAGAAAGGCTGGTGAATTCAGAGGCTTGCTTTGAGTTTAAGAGAAGAGGACGTGGGGTACACAGGAGGGCCCCCAAGGAAAGCGGTTGAGCTGAACTGGATGAAGTGGGGAGTGTGAGCCCCTGTGGTCCTGCAGAGACACAACCAGCCTGCACCTTCCTGGCCAGACTGCCCATCCCTCACAGGGAAATTTAATTATGAGACTGCTGAAAAGAACCCGCCACACATTTAAAGATTTTGATTTTTGCAAAGGAATCTCATTATATCCTGACCATCAGGCCACATTCCCCTAATTCTCCAGGTGCCGTTCAGTGGCGCCTCCTGAAATACACGCTGAGTGCATCTGGGGCTCTCAGGACGTCCTCAATTCTCCCATAGTTTACTGTGTTAAGAAGAAATACTGTGTGAATGAATTCACCAGATCAGGCGAGAGCAGTTTCTCCTTGATTTGTGTCTGGAAAATGAGAAAAACATCCCAGTGGCGTCCGGCAGGGCCGTGAATAAAGAGTGGAGACGGCTTTTCCATCACCCGTCCCAGTTTTATGACGCCATCGAGAATCATGCTGTTTTGCATTTGTTATTAAAGGACAGAACAGATGGTAAAAGGTTAGTTTAAAGTGATGTCTACATTAAAATAACGTATGGTGCCTGGCCATTGTGCTCACCCAGGGACCTCGTTCTAGGGCCGGCTCCATCCTCCGGAAAGGCTGCCTGGATGGCAGGATTCTGGCAGAATCTCTCCCAAGGAGGAGGTGTTTTTCTAATTTCAAATGAACTTGAAACTGGAGAAAAGTCACCCTGTGTGGTCTTGTGAATTGCAAAGGCCTTGGAGGTTTATCCCAAGAACTGAAGCAGTGGAGAGTCCTATGGATGTAGAGAAAACCTCGCCCCAGGAGGGGAAGGGACCTGTCATCCCTGGGACCCTCATTGCTGGCTGGGCACTTCCCATTCCAGCTGTTTCAACTACGGCTTCACTTGGCCCACACGGCCTGTGCTGTGTGCCAGGCCCCCCTGCGCTGGACGGACACGGTCCTGCCCTAACGTGGTTCATGCACCGGACTGCATGTGAGCTCAGTTGCCCAGTCGTGTCCTACTCTTCGTGGCCCCCTGGACTGAAGTACGCCAGGCTCTTCTGTCCATGGAGTCTCCCAGGCAAGAATACTGGAGTGCGTTGCCATTTCCTCCTCTAAGAGATCTTCCCAACCCAGGGATTGAACCCACATCTCCTGAGGCTCCTGCATTGGCAGGCAGATTCTTTACCACTAGCAACACCTGGGAAGCCTCATGGACCAGAGGGATTAGATTTAAAAAGTGACAGCCAGTCAGTGCAGAATTATAAGGTGACAATTATGAAATGGGGAAAGAACAGGGTCTCTGAGAGACTCTGGAAGGACTTGAGGGCAGAGGGAATCTTTGAGAAAGTCCAGTTAGAATTGCGTGGATTTGTCTACCATGGCACATGATTGCACAACAGGCACACACAGATAGAATAACACACCCAAACATATGCACAAACAACACTTGCGTAAGTACACATACACATGCCGACACACACACGTACAAACACACACACGTGTGTACATGCATGCACACGACTGGATGTCCCTGCTTTTCTGCTCCAAACCTCTTGGAAGGCAATGTTATTCTGCAGCTTAATGGCTTTGCCACTAATAAGGCCTCCCTGACCCCATCTCTGTGTTTTAAAAGATGCTCTCAAAACCCTTAGGATCAGGATCTTCCACGAGGATGTAATTCTTTGGTGAAGTGTTTTAGCTCTTTCTCTTCGTGTGATATTAAACCCAGGGATCTTCCCAGGAAAGCAGATTGCAAGCTCTCATTTTCTTTACCTGGTGGGAGTTTTGAGTTGCCGGCAGCAGAGTGAAAAGCCCTGAATCGTGACGGCAGATGCTTCGTTCCCCGCCTACACCTCGGATTTGAGGCAGGCCAATCTGAACTTGGCCCTGACTGTAGTCGGCCAGGAGAGGCAATTTCTTTTAAAATCTGACTCTCAAGAGAGTCCAGAGGTAAGAACATGATTACACCTAAACGCATTTTCAGCTTCCGTGGCCTCACCGGTCCTCGCATCAGCTTTTGACGCTGGGACTCCTGGATTCTCATGCTGACAGAGAATCTGGATTTTCTCAGGTTCTGTGTCTATCCTCTTGTCTGCTTTGCAGGGATGGCTCCCTGTCTCCCACCTCCTCCTCCCCGTCCCCCACTGTCGAGCACTAAGCTTGCTCCACACCCTCCTGGGCCCTGGGAACACAGACACCCTGCCTGACTCCAAGGATGGCAGGTGCAGGCCTAGCCCCACGCACGCAGTAGGTGCTCAATAATCACTGACCGAACAAATGAAACAAGGACTTGCTGCCTGGGGCGTGGGGGCAGATATGCAAACCGATGGCCAGGGTCATAGCCAGGTGCTTTGGGAAAACAAAGTGGGTGGAAGGCCCTCTTCCTGGAGGAGAAACGTCTTCTCTGAGCCCGGAAGGAGGAGGCAGTGGGGAGGGGAGCCTGAGGGGGTGTCAGGCATGGTAGGGTTCTAAGATCCTAGGTGGGATGGAGAAGGTCCAGCCAGTCCTGTGGCTACTGTCTGACGGTGAAGAAACAGCAGGGAATTGTGGAGTGGAAGAAAAGCAGTAGGGAGAGTCAGGAGAGAAGTGATCACCTCTCCCCAGGTGACAAGGAGGAAGTGAGGACCTCCCCCACTCCGTCCCCCTCCCCTCATCCTGGCAGAGACTTCTGGGGGCCCTGGGGAATTGGAGGAGGGGTCAGAATGGTTCTGCTCTAGGGACATCAGAGGGGTGAGGGGCCTGGTGCCACCTGGTCCCTGCCTCTGGCAGGAGAGGAAGGTGTGTGTGTGTGAGGGGAGATGGTGGGTGGGGCGTGAGGAGGTGGTAGTCGTGGGGTGAGTGGCTGGAGGTTGGGGTGGGGTGAGTGGATGGGGTGGCAGCCTGCCCTCCACTGTGTTTATCTCGGGTCCTCACTGTGTCTCAAATGCCTGCAGCTGGGACGAGCTCCTCTGTGAAGAGCAGTGCCCAGGAATCTCCCCTCCTCACCCCTGTAGCTCCTTAGGGACCAGTAAAGGGAAGTCTCAGGATGTTAGCCCCTGACCGTCGGGTCCAGTCCCTTCTGCAGATAGGGAGACCAAAGCCTGAGAGGCTGAGGACTGGATGAAGCTTTCACAAGCCATCGAGGTTCAAGGGCAGAGTTTCAGGTCTGGTCTTGGTCACGTTGCCTTCCTGGGAAGCTTCATGGAGCAGAAAGTGAGGCTGAGGAAGCTGTGCCCACTTGTGCAGACAGGACGGGGGCCCAGGAGGTCTCTGTGGCTCCATAGGGTCACTTGACCCCTGATGCAGACTCAAATCCTGGGTGTTGTGCTCACTCGGGTCAGTTCTGCAAATCTGCTGGGATTGCTGAAATGCTGTATATTTTAAAAATACACCACTTCACACCAGTCAGGAAGGCCATCATCAAAAAGTCTACAAACGGTAAATGCTGGAGAGGGTGTGGAGAAAAGGGAACACTCATGCATTGCTGGTGAGATGTAAACTGATACAGCCACTATGGAAGACAGTGGAGATTCCTTAAAAACCTAGGAATAAAACCTAGGATTAAAACCACCATATGACCCAGCAATCCCACTCCTAGACATATACCCTGAGGAAACCAAAACTGAAAAAGACACACGTATCCCAATGTTCATTGCAGCACTGTTTACAATAGCTAGAACATGGAAGCAACCTAGATGTCCATCGACAGATGACTGGATAAAGAAGCTGTGGTACATATATACAATGGAATATTACTCAGCCATAAAAGGAACACATTTGAATCTCTTCTAATAAGGTGGATGAGCCTAGAGCCTATTATACAGAGTGAAGTAAGTCAAAAAGAGAAAGATAACTATCACATACTGACACATGTATGGAATCTAGAAAGATGGTACTGATGAATTTATTTTCAGGGTAGCAAAGGAGAAACAGACATAGAGAATAGACCGTGGACACGGGGGAGGGGAGGAAGGAGAGGGTGAGATATATGGAGAGAGTAACATGGAACCTTACGATACCATTTATAAAATAGACAGCCAATGGGAATTTGCTGTGTGACTCAGGAAATTCAAAAGGGGCTTTGTGACAGGCTAAAGGGGGAGCTGAGGAGGGAGATCGGAGGAAGGTTTGGGAGGAAGGGGACATGGGTGTACCTGTGGCTGATTCTTGTTTATGTATGACAAAACCCCACAAAATTCTGTAAAGCAATTATCCTTCAGTTAAAAAAAAAGTCACTATGGCTCTAAGGCCCAGGACTGGAACCTGACTTCAGTTGCTGTTGAAAGCAGTCATGAAACTGTAACTGAGTTCTGCATGAGGCACTGTTAGCTTGCAGCAAAGTTTAGTTGAAAAGCCCTCTACCTTGGCGCTGGGCGAGCAGTGAGATCTCGCCAGGATAAAATAGCACGTGATGGGACAGACCTGGGGCTGGGGGTGAGTGAAAGTCTGGATTTCCCCCACTCTCCACTCCTCCCTGATACACGAACATGACTTTAAGAGGCTTGACAATGTTTGTGTTTCTTGCATTTTACAAAATACTTTCCATGCATGTGCAATTCAGCTTTCAATTATTTTCAATTAGGTTCTTGTAATGAGCAGAAAAACCCAGAATATGATGGGGAAAGGCATTTGTTGTGTAACATTGACACTGTTATACATTTCCATTCACAATTACTTGGAATTTTACAAATCATGAAAAAACCCTCAAAGTCATATGAATATTAATAACAGCCATGAATATGTTCTTATAAAATTTGCCTGGTGGGGAAGAGTGAATTAGATGCTTCTCAAAAGTGTCCTTCAGGTTGTACCAAATTAACAAAGACAGGTAGCTTCTTAATTCTGGTTATGGGACAACTAAGACATTATTGCTGAAGATGGGAGTGGGGTAGGGTCCACTCCCAGCTCTTCTGGCAACAGAGGCCTGATTTTCTTTGGGGAGCATCGTTCCCCATTGTCTCAGTCAAGTCAAGGTGTCAGTCAAGTCAGGGGGTTGGTCAAGACTTCCTGCCCTCCCCTGGGCAACAGGCAGGCCAGTGAGCTGAGCTGGCTGGTCAGCTTGTCTCTCAAGCGTGGACGCTGAGTTAAGAAAGAGTAGAGGCTGGGAAATATGGCTGGAGCCCCCCACTGCAGGGCCATCTCCCTATCAAGACCAGACCACTGGGCTACCTGCTGGCCAGCCTTCCCTTCCATTCGTGAGCAGCCCAGGCACTCCTGGCATGTTCCTTGGGGAGAGGGACCTAAGTGGGTACTCCCATTGCATTAGGTTAAACCTGTGCTTGACCCAGATGTAGACAGAGGGGCCAGGCAGGAAGTGCTAAGCAGAGGGCAGCATCCCCAAGGTGCCAAGGCCCCCTCCTATGCCCTGTCCCCTTGGTGGTCCACCTGACCATTGCATCCTGTTTGGGGTGGTGCTCCCTACAAGTGGAGACTGGGATGGGGTTCCCATCCAAGCGGTTGCCTGTGAAGAGCCCAGAGGAACAGTCTGGCCTGGGGTCTGGCTTCAGCTCTGTCCCCCGGGGGACCCTGAAGTGTGGAGAGGTAAGCCTCGGGGTGAAGAGGTGGCCTCCTGGGGCTGCCCAGCTGAGGAGGGGTCTGTCCTCTCCTGAGGTGTCCTGCTAGTCATCAGGGAAGCTTAGTGCGCCTCTTACACCTGCCTACTTGTCTTGTCAGCCCCCACATGGCCAGCGTTTTCTTGTCTATGTTTTTGCTGACTGCCCTCTTTCTGTCTCCCTCACTGGACTGTCCAGAAGATGCTCAGGAGAGAGGGTCATGTGTCTTTCAGCAAACTGTAATCTAATTCACACAGCACCCGGCCTCTAGTGGTGTCCAGTGGACACAGAGTACCTGGACCACCTCCCGGAAGAGCGAGGGCTCTGAACACAGTCTAGGCTTCCCTACAGATTTTTTAACTTAATGGCTACCAAGGGCTGTCATTACACAGAAGCCAGAATGGGGGCAGCTTTCCCTCTAAGCTCCCCTGGCTGGACCCCTGTGTGTCAGGGAACAGAGCCCATGGATGGGACTCTCTGCCTGAGCTGGAGAGATGGGGTGCCCAGGGCAGATGGCACCCATGGCTGCAGTGCACTCTCAGATCTGTCACCCACGTCCTGCCTGGTGTCATTTCTGGTCCCCATATGAAGAGTCAAGTGTCTCAGGACTTCCCTGGGGGTCCAGTGGCTAAGACTCTGTGCTCCCAATGCAGGTTCAATCCCAAGTTTGATACCTGATCAGGAAATAAGATTCTACATGCTGCAACTAAGACCTGGAGCAACCTAATAAATCAATAAATGTTAAAAAAAAGAGGGTCAAACGTCTTGTCAGGAATGCTTCTTCACTAATACACAATGCGTGTCCCTGCGCATTTCTGGAAGGGCCTGCACACACGGTCTCTGACAAGATGACCCCAGATGAGATCCAGTCTCTGGGATGGAGGCTATGGCAGCCAGACCACGGGTGAGGCTGGGGAGAGGCCCAGGTGGGAGCCCAAGGGTGGATTTTGAATGAGATCTTGTATGTGAAGCATGTGGACAGGGTTTTGTCCATAGTAAGCACTCAGAATTCTTATGAGCGAGCCTTGTGGTGAGGCAAGAGCCAGAGGCTGGATTTATAAAAACTTTTACTTTAGTATCATCACATAGGTAATTTCTCAAGTCAGGAGACAAAAGTATGAAGGAGGGAAGAAAGAAAAAAATAGCCTCCAACTCTGGACTCCACAAGTCAAGTGAGAAAAATCTACTCTTCTGCTGTAAATGCAAACATTTTAAATGTAACTCTGGAGATGAAAGAAATGGCCATTGGGTCCCAGGAGAAGCGTGGGGTTTGGAGAGACCCAGTGCTTAAACATCCTTCTTGAAGAAGCCTTGTGTTTATGCTGCCGACACTCAGAAAATGTAGCTTCATCTTGTAATCTTACGAGGGTTAAGCCTGTTCTTACAATGCACATGGCCCCAATGTTATTGCACAATTTAATGGTTCTTTTATAGAATAAGAGAGAAGAGGCTCTAGATGAAGAAGGCCTTTGAATTAAAGGATTCTTTTTCTCCTTCTAAATATCCCTACAATTGGATTAAACTTGACCTGGATCTCTTGTTTGGCACTGGCTTACTATTTCTTATCAAGACCTCTTTTCTTGGACGTTTTCATGCTGGTTAATTCCAAATAAATTAATGAGATCAGTATTAGAAATACGAACACGTGCACACACAGACTGGCATCACAGAGGCAGACAGCTTGGCACAGGAAAGAAAATGAGGGGAGTTTTGCCTCCTTAGGTGAGACCCGGGGCCCTGTAATGTTACTCCCCAGGAGTCTTTCTATTTCAATTCCTTCCTCCTCTTTACACCATCAATTCACTTAATTCACATCACAGAGGCAGGAGAACATCCTTTGTGTATCCTTATGCACCTCTGTGAGATTCTGGAGCCACCTTTCACTCTGAGTCATACCAGTTACCTGGGGATCCAGCTACCCAACAGCAACCCACACTTGCCAAGATGGAAGTCAGTGGAGATGCCTTTGGACACATGATGAGACCACCCTGAGGTGCCCAGATCTGAAAGCTGCAGAGGATCACGGGGTTTCTCCCCAGGGGACCTGTGACTCCCAGACATCTGCTGGAAGATTATAATGAAAAGGAAAACAAGCTGATGTGTTCAACTGTGGCAAACAGAGTAACAGTCCTTAGAGACCTGCTTTCCCTGAGCAATTACTTCCCCACCCTAAAGACATTGTCTCTTCCAATCTTTCCAATAATACACACCATTTCCACCTAAGAAAGCTGCCCCATGACACGGCTCCACTGCAGAGTATTTATTGACTGAGCCTTACTTTGATGTAAATTTACTTCATGCAGAACAGCATGTCTTGTTTTCTTAAGACTTTGCATGAACCGGCAACATAAATGTGCTACTTGTATGCCAAATAAATAATTTGAGTGGACATCAAGGGATCTAGCAATTCAGCTGAGTACAAAACACACAAATTCATGGTGAAGCTATTATATTGACAATGAAAAGCATGGGTTTTGGGTGAAATAGTTCAGGGTTCAAATCCTCATTCCATTTATTAGTATCCATGTGGGTAGATTTGATCTCCTTTTGGGTGTTTCTTTGAGGGCATTTTTGATGGAGATGATCATTAAATCAGTGGACTTTGAGGAAAGCAGATTGCCCTCTTTAACAGGGGTGGGCCTCCTCCAAACAGGTGAAGGCCTGAATAGAACAAGAGACCAACTGACCCCAAGCAAGTGGGGATTCTCCAGCAGATGGCTTCAAACTTTTCTAGATGGGCAGCTCTCCTGAGTCCCCAGGCTGCCAGCCTACACTGCTGATTTTGGCATGAGCCACTTCCTTATATCATAACTCTCTTTCTTTACATCCCTCCATCTATCCATCCTAAAGGAAGTCAACCCTGAATATTCACGGGAGTGACTGATGCTAAAGCTCCAATACTTTGGCTACCTGATGCAAACAGCCAACTCATTGGAAAAGACCCTGATGCTGGGAAAGACTGAGGGCAGGAGAGAAGGGAATGACAGAAGATGAGGCAGTTGGATGGCATCACTGACTCAATGGACATGAGTTTGAGTAAACTCCAGGAGATAGTGAAGGACAAGGAATCCTGCTGATCTGGGGTTCATGGGGTTGCAAAGAGTTGTACACTCTTTAGCGGCTGAACAATGAAGTTCAGACCCTGGAATAGCTGAGACACCTTTAGGGTCCTGGCCAGGATATTGGGGACCCTGGGGCGGGCTCTGTGCCGAAGTGTGTCTCCTTGGCTGGTTCATACCCCTAATGTGCCCAAGCTCTGGGAGATGGTGAGGAACAGGGAAGCCTGGCGTGCTGCAGTCTATGGGGTCTCAAAGAATCAGCCTCAGCTGAGCAACAACAACAACAACAACAACAACAACAACAATCCATCCTACTGGCCTTATTTCTCTGAATAAGCCTGGTAAATACACCCCCTCCTCTCCCACAGTGGATGGGCACGTTGCACAGTGGGGCCAGCTGCCAGGTGGGAGTAGGCTGATCTGGCACTTCTATATCCAGAGATCACAGGCAGGACTTCTCTGGTGGATAAGAATCCACCTGCCAATAAGGGGACACTGGTTTGATCCCAGGTCCAGGAAGATGCCGCAGCGCGACTAAACCCATGATCCACAACCAACGAGCCCAGGAGCCACAACTACTGACGCCTGTGCGCCTAGAGCCCGCGCTCTGGCTAGAGAAGCCACCGCAGCGAGAGGCTGGGCAGTGAAGAATAGTTCCTACCCTCTGCAATCAGAGAAAGCCCATGCTCAGCAATGAAGATACCTTGCAGCCAAAATAAATAAATAAATTTAAAAAAGTTAAAACAAACTTACTAAAATTATAGGTAAATTGCAGCCTCCTGTTATGTCCAGGGTCTAACTGGGGGTAGTCAGCCCTTGTCATCAGGGAGAAGAAAAACCGGGCAGCTGGCTGATTTGACAAGTCCAGTGACCTTTGGTCAGCCATGCTTGAAAGCCCCTGAAGCCCAGTGACATCCTCTGTGGGGAAGATGGGCCCTTGGGGGGAACAGACCCTCTAGTGCTTCCTCAGAGAGCCTTCTACCCCCCAGCCCTGCCCCCCGCTGGGCCATGCGCAGGGCGTCACCACTGCCCACCTTGGTGAGTGACGGCTGAGGTACACCTCTGGGGTAGCCCTTTGCCTCCCAGGCCCTGGGAACTACAGGTATGTCAGCCCACTTTTTTCCTTTATCAGTTTTCATTTTAGCACCATAATAAAAATTCTGATAATCTAAACATGGCAATAACTCTGCTCCATAAAATGACTGTCTCCTCATGTTACTGCTGTCATCAGAGGTACTGTAATAACACTCACAACACGAGGGAAGATGGTTATTGTATTAAAATGAATAAATGACAAAGGTTTTTATTACATGAGTGATTCTTCTAGGCATCGAGATGCTCTTTCTGCTTCGCTCACGTAATGAACACATAATTCACCAGCACATTAGAGCACTGGCCTTGGAGTCTGAAGGCACAGTCACGGCAAATAAGTAAATTATTAATGAGATGAAATCTAAAAATAAAATCACAAAGCCCCACCTTCTTCCATAAAGTAGGAAAAAAAATTTCTAGTAAGTCTTCAAGTTGGAGGAGCTGGGAAGGGACCTGCTGGCAGTGCCTCCTTGCTCTAGAACATGTGTGGGAGGGCTGCTGATCCCAGTCAGGGAGCTCCCTTCTCCCTCCCTGCCTCCTACTGCAGAGGCTGGGGTTTGCCACCATTTGCTATCACAGCAGCTTTTGCAGTTCAGAGGGTCTTTGACAGTATATGAAGGGTGAGATATGAGGGAAAGTCTGGAGGGGAAATCCTGGGCTCTTTTTTTTTTTTTTTGCTTTCCTTTCCTGACAATAAGCATGAAAAGATAGTTACTACTGTCATTTCTTGAAGTGGAGAACATTACAGGAGCACTGGCAACCCTTTTGTAACCATGAGGACACAAAACCAATAGCTAAGGGTGGTGGAGTACGGAAATAGCAGGTTTGATTCCTTGAAGACATTGATGAGCCCATGAACTGGCACCAACTCACTTTGCTTCTCATAACATGAAATAAAGACTGTGTCCAGGCCACTGTAGATTGGGCACTGTTTCTTGAATGGAAAACTAGATCCTGGATACTGCAACTAAGAGTTCAAATATCTCAAGTAGAAGATCTCACATGCCGCAACTAAGACCCAGCACAGCCAAGGAAATACGTAAGTTAAAAATAAATATTCAAAAAATTGAGAAAAAAATTCTCAAAGGAAGAAAAAAAAAAGGGAATTCTGACTCGTACTACAACATGGGCAAACCTTGAAGGAGATTATGCGAAGTGAAATAAACCATTCACAAAATGAAACTCTATATAATTCCGCTTCTATGAGATCCCTAGACTAGGAGTCAAGTTCAGAGAGACAGAAAGCAGAACTGGGGGGGTTTCCAGGGGCTGGAGGTTAGTGTTTAAGGTGGACTGAGTTTCAGGTTTGCCAGTTGAGAAGAGTTCTGGAGAAGAAAGGAGGTGATGGCTGCATAGCATTATAAATGCATTTTCAAGCCACTGAAACATACACTTAAAAATGGCTATGACTGAGAATTATATGGCATGTGTCTTTGATAACAATACAAAAATTAGTTTCACATCTTCTTTTTTTACTCTTCTAAATGTGGCTGGTAGAAAATGTGAACTTCACGTGAGGTTTGCATGTTATCTCTGGAGAGTGATGTTCTGAGCTGGGGGCATGGCCCCAAAGCATCCTGAGTCTCTCCTCTGGCCCTGAGTTGCTGGGGCTGCTGGATTTGTGCTTGTTTCCTCGGGTTCAGGTGTGTTTACTTCTCTGGGTCTCTCTTCAGGTACACTGTGTCCTGGTCACAGAGAGCCTGCTAAATGTTGGCACAATTGAACCGAATTACAATGATAAAATTCTTTCCTTTGCTGTTTCAAATTTCAAACCCATCCTAAAGATCACAGGGAGCACAAAGTGGGGCTGAATCACAGAGGAGGAGAAGGATGAACTTGATGGAGGGTGTGTGGTTTCTGGTTCTTTCATAACAGCTATTGCCTTATAAAGACAGCAAGGAGGTCAAACCAGTCAATTCTGAAGGAAATCAATCCTGAATACTCACTGGAAGGACGGACACTGAACCTGAAGCTCCGATACTTTGGCCACATGATGCAAAGAGCCGACTCATTGAAAAAGACCCTGATGCTGGGAAAGATTAGGGAAGGAGGAGAAGGGGAAACAGAGGATGAGATGGTAAGATGGCATTGTCGACTCAATGGACATGAGTTTGAGCAAATTCCAGGAAACAGTGGAGGACAGAGGAGCCTGACATGCTGCAGTCCATGGGGTTGCAGAGAGTCAGACATGACTTAGTGATGACACAACAACAACTGCCCCACAAATCCTAGAATTTGCATTTGAGCCCAGCACCGGGCACATGGGATTCCCAGAGAAATGGCAGCTAATCCTAAGGCCCAGTGCCCTGGGAACCCTAAATGACCTTGGGGTTCTCTGGGGAAGGGAAGGCTTGGGGGAGGTGAGTGTGAAGACAGGATGGTGTTGAGAGGAGATGGGGGTCCCCAGTCTGGAACAAGGTGTAGCCAAGGGGAGGAGGTCGGTCGGAGATGTTTCCCAGAGGAAACCAGCAGATCTCATGGGAGAAGGGGACCCCAGATTCTAGGAGTTGATGACTGAGGACTTGACCCAAGACTTTTCAAAGCAGGTCTGCCACAGCTCAAGGTCACAGAGTCAAACTGGTAATGCGTGTCCCCACCCTGGCGTCCCATTCCTGAGAACCCAGCGTGCCTTGCAATAATAGCTAATTAACCCAGCCCCCCCAGCCCATAAATGAATATGCATTTCATCAGTACAACTAAAATAGCTCCTTTAGAAACATCTTTCCTCCTCAGAGTGCACAAAGCTGGGAGAAGGTTGGTAATTATACGTGTATCACAAGCAGTCCCAGCCCGGCGGGAGCTCATCGCTTCATATAAATTATACCAATCAGTAGCAGAGGGAAGAGACCCCACAAGGGGATGGGAAGTGGTGCTTTCCCTAACTGATGCACACAAGTATGGGATCCCGGCAGAACCGTGCGGGGTTGGGGCGGGGGTGTCATCGTAAAGTGAGAGTTGCCCTCCCACTTGGCTGCCGTCAGAAACCATGGAGATCCTCTTGATGGTGTGTTTGGAGGAGACGTGATCAACCTCAGAGTTAGGGGATCTGCAGAATACAAATGTGGCTGCAGGTTTCCTCAGGCAGTGGGGGATGGATGATGTGTTTGAATGCATCTGAGAGGAACAGCGGGTGCAAATACCGATACATGCTCTCACTCCTTTTTTCCCCCCTTTCAGAAGGAGACAATCTCAAGGCTAATCCATATTCCTTTGGTTGTCTCTGACGCTCCTTCAAGTTCACTTGGTCCCTAATGGGCCTGGCCAAGATGCTCTTCGAGGGAAGGTCCTGCTGGGAGGTGGAGATAAAGTCCTTGCAGGTGCAAAGACCCTGGACCTCAGGGGTGGGGCTGAGAAGAGAGAAGAGAACCTGGAGGCCCACTGAGGCAAGAGAAGGCAGTGAGTGCCTTTGGGTGCAGCCATGGGGCTCCTGCTGCAATGCCAGCCTCAGGGAGTTCTGTCGGATGCCCTGACAGCTTTCTCTAGCTCATCCTAAGCAGACCCACCAGCAAGAAGGAGCAAGTTGTGAGCAAGAAGGAGAAGCTTAGAGAACCCACAGCTGTTTGTGTCATTAGTTGGGATGACACACAAGGCTTCTGCTTGGATGACTGTGGGGTGAAGATGTGCAGAGAGAAGGTCTGGACACCTTCTGGTCCTGGGTCCCCAGGAGATGCCACTGGGGTCTGAGATACTCCCTGG
Organism: Antilocapra americana; assembly: GCA_007570785.1. Lineage (NCBI taxonomy): Eukaryota > Metazoa > Chordata > Mammalia > Artiodactyla > Antilocapridae > Antilocapra > Antilocapra americana. The sequence goes on along the minus strand of ML660204.1, from coordinate 7,003,161 downwards.
CCCCGCAGGACCTGCTCTAGGGTGACTCTGGTGCCTATCTTAAACAAGTTGCAATGATGCAGAAGTCACTTATGGAAGCAAGTGCGGATGGCAGAGACAGGCTCAGGAATGAGTCCAGACCCTGTGGTGGGAGTGGAAGGTGTGGGAACCAGGGGGCAGCCTGTGGGTGAGCGTCTAGTTGGCGAGGTCACAGCCATGCCTCCCAGGAGTGGCTGCATCTGACATCCATTAGGAAGCTTCTGCCTTTTGTCAACCCGTGACAACCAGGATCGTCCCCACAATTCTAGACTCCATCAGCTCCCATCTGCCTATGGACAGATTTCCATGTTTCACCAACAGCTCACCAACTGCAGGAAACCCAGAGGTCACATTTGGCTTTAAACGGTCATTTGCATAAGTCCCAAAGAACCGAGGGCACGGTTTCCATCTATAATAGGGGCTACATTGTATGTTTCTGGTTGGCAAAACATGGCCTGTTATAATAAAAATTAACATCTCATAGGATAAAAGAAAATAAATTTGGTGTTTAAGGAAGTGGAAAATAGAATTTTCCATCCTCTTCCCCTGAGAATTTCAGCTTAATGTGGCCATCAGGACTGCTACTTTTGTGTTTAGAAAGTCAGGGAGCTGCTGAGAGACCTGTTTGCTCGGCTGTGTATTTTTTTTAAAAATGTTTTTTTTTTTTGACCATGCTGCCTGGCATGTGGAATCTTAGTTCCCTGACCAGGGATTGAACCTGTGTCCCCTGCATTGGAAGGTGGAGTCCTAACCCCTGGACCACCAGGGAAGTCCTTCTGCTGTGTATTTTTACCCCCTCTTAACACTGGGGAGATATTGCTACGAGGCAATCAATGATGAAAGCAAACAAACATGTTAGGAGGGTTTTCAGGTTGGGAAAGTGGCTGCACCTCCTAAATGCTGCACCCTCCACGCCCCCACACTCCTGTCCTTGAGTTGCCTTTCTCGCAAAGCTGCTGCAGGACAGACTTCCTCATCATACCCAGGCCTCTGACTGCCCTTGGGTGGATGTCTCTCCAGAGCGAAGCTGTGACAGCCTTGGGAGGATCCCCAGGGGGCTGCCCTGGGAAGCTTCCATCTGCTCCCCAAATGGAGACACTCAGTTCCCAGGTTTTAGGTGACTTTAGGTTCCTCTGTGCCAAGGCCAAGAGAAATTGCTTGCTGAAAGCTCTTCTGTAAACGGGAGATGTAGGGGTTTAAAGTCAGCATAGGCTTTTCAGATAGCGGGAGACAACCCAGTTCCCGGCTCCAAACCCTCCTGTTACAAGCGGCCCATTTCTGACCGGGGCGTATTTTGCATTTGATAAGCTAGGATTAACAGTTTCAAAGACTTAGAAACAGAAAACCAGTGTTCCTTTGGTTTATTTTCATTCCAGCTTGGAATTCCCTGGGCTGCGGCCTCCAAGGCCTGAGAACATAATCTCTGAGCTTTTATGGTCCCCTCCCCACCCCTTTACTGCAAAGATAAATCCCATTCTGGGGGGCTTCCCGGGTGTCTTCAGGACTCCTGAGTACCGAGGAGTTTGGCTTCAGACTGTTTACCCTCCAGAAGTCCAAGAGCGAGGCTAAATTCTGAGCCTTCCTGGACTGATGCAGTCAGGGAAGTCCAGGTCAGGAACTCAGAAGCAGCAGTGGGCCACCATCCCAGCTCATGAGGGCAGAAGGTGCTGGAATTACTGCAGGGGCCACTCCTGGGCCTGGACAGACACCTCAGGGCCACAGAGCAGGACATGTGGCCCCACTGCCCGGGGAGGAGGGCAGGGGCGGTGACCTGGGCACCACAACTCTCCCGGGAGGTGGCGTTAGGCTGGGACCGTGGTTTCCAAGTTAGAAGGCCGTCTCGGGTTATGGGGCATACGCCCTTTCTGCCTGCATCCTTCTCTAGCCCTTGACCTCCACCTTGCACCCTAGGACACACACTCTGTCCAGCACACACATCCCTGGAACTCAAGTGCACCCAGGTGCAGAACTTTCCAGCATCCTATGAGTACTTTCAGAACTCCTGTGTTGCTGCAAAAGGTAGGGGATCCTTGGTTTACAGATGGGAAGAGTTCTTTTCAGGAACTGCCTCCCAACACCCACAGCTGTGGTCACACAGGCCTCACAAAGCCCTGTGCAGTGCCAAGGTGCCCCAGGCTGCTGGGCAGGGAGCATCCGGTGGGTGAGTATGGGCAGAAAGGAACAGGACATCCCTCTTTGGGCTTTCTGCAAAGAACAGTCAGTTGTTAATCCCACCCCACCCACGGCAAAGCCCCAGGGTAAGAATGGGCTTCCTTCAAAATGTTCACTGGGGAGGGGCTGCCTGGCCTGGAGGACTTGAGATGCTGGTGATAAAGTACTCATCACTCACCAGGGAAGATGCTCGAGCACTGGAGTGAGTGGGAGCAGGAATTAATGAGGGACCACTTACAGACACACCAACACCCTAGAGATGTATTTACGGGCATGGCGGTGGGGTGGGGAGAGCTCGTTTTCCTATCACGTAAAGTAGGGTTTAATTGCTGCAAACATTCCCTCAGAATGGGGGCTCTGCCTTGGGTCTCTCTCACCAGGGAGTTTCCTGCCAGTTATTTTGGGAGGTGCCAGCTCACAGGCGAGAGGGCAATGTGTACCAGTTCACAGGCTGGAGGTGGCAGAAACCAAACCAAACAGCAGCAAGGATGTGGCTCCCAGGGCAGACCAGCTGCCTCCCTTGAACCCCTGCGGAAGGTCTGAAGGATTGCTTCGCTGGCCTGGATTCCAGTCCTGCCCCTACGTCCCAGCTGTGTGACCTTGGGTGACTTACTACAGTCTCTGTTCCTCACTTTACTTGTCCATGAACTGAGGTGACAGTGCAAATGAGAGCAGATAACTCCTGGGATGTTCTGGATGGGGGGTCAGTCCTTGCCTACAGGGGGGCATGTTTCAGATGCACAAGTGGACCCATAGGGGCAGGCCGGTGGCCCCCAGTCACATGCTGTGGGGAGACCTGATGTGAACCTAGAGCTTGAGCTCCAGAGGCTGGGCCCTCCCCTGGGGGGTTCTTCTGGGCCACTAGCCACAAGTGGTAGGGGCTGTGGTGGAGTGTCAGTGGTGACCATCCTCCACTGTTTTGGAGAGGACAGTGGACCAGGTTCTGGGGTCCCCAGGTAGCCAGGGAGGAACGGGAGTGGAGGAGATGAAACATAGGCTGGCTGGAGCTGGAAGAGGCTGGACGCTTTCCCTGCCCTTGCGGGCAGCTCTCTGGCCCAGGTACTGGGGTGCCTGGAGGCAGACAGGCCTGGAATTGCAGCTGCTACCTTCCACTATGTGACCCTGGGCAGGTGACTAAGCCTCTCTGATCCTCGGTTTCCTCATCTGTGAAAAGAGAAGGATCACCAGTCCTCGTGGACACTCTCGCTCCATCTGACCTTGGGAGACAGGAACCAGGTGAGAAGTGCAGCGTTTGGCCCCCGAGGGGCTTCCCTGCTGGCTCAGACGGTTAAGAACCCACCTGCAATGTGGAAGACTTGAGTTTGAGCCCTGGGTCAGGAAGATCCCCTGGAGAAGGGCATGACAAACCACTCTAGTATTCTTGCCTGGAGAATTCCATGGATAGAAGAGCCTGGTGGGCTACAGTCTATTGGGTTGCAAAGAGTTGGATACGACTGAGTGATTAACTTGGCCCCTGCGTGTCCCAGCAAGAGAGCACTGTTGTCACCAGGCAAACCTGATGCCAGATCCAGAAGCCGAGTGGGTTCCCAAGGGTGCAAGGCTTGGGAGGATGGATAAGAACCTGGGCTCATTAGCGGATTGGCCAGAAAGAGGGTTGGGGCCTCCCAAGTGCTGGAGGGAGTGGGAAGCACATTTTAAACATCCCCCTTGCAATCTTGTTTACTTTGTTAATTCTCAAAACTGAACGGGTTTGCTGAGGATGCTTAGAAATTCTGTTTGAAATCTGCAGCAGCAATAATTTAAGCTCTTTCTGTTGGAAAAGGGAGGCGTGCTGTGAATCTGGGTTGGCTCTAGTCTACGTGGCGCTTGCAGCCCCTGGAACCTGGACATCAGCGGTCGCAGTGGGATCCTCACTCAAGCTTTGGGCTGCAGAACCGACCTGCTGGCCAGCACGTCAGGCCTGTTTGTTAGCAGGAGGCTGTGGTTTTTCTCGGTCTGTTTCTGCAAGTGCAGTTGACCTGCCTGAAGAGGCTCCTCTCTGAGCCTGGGGAGCAGAGCAGCTGCTCGGAAAGCAAGCGCTTCTCTGACACATCTGGGGTGCAGTGGATGGGGAGGTGGAAGAGGCTGCGTGCCTTCTGCACATGACGCAAACCCTGAGAAATTCACATGTCCGCGTCCTAACTCCTGGGATCCCCCCAGGGGGCTTGGCCCCATAACAGACCACCTTCTACAGAAACACAAAGACTATCTGTTGGTTGCTTCCCTGTTTCAGATGGTAAAGAGTCTGTCTGCAGTGCAGGAGACCTGAGTTTGATCCCTGGGTTGGGAAGATTCCCTAAGAAGGGAATGGCAACCCATTCCAGTACTCTTGCCTGGAAAATCCCATGGACAGAAGGGCCTGGTGAGCTACAGTATGTGGGGCTGCAAAGACGCAGACACGACAGAGACTCACACACATCTGTTGGTTGGTGAGTGAATTATACATCAAAGGTGGGGGACATTCTTACCCAGTTTCAGTGCTATGTTTGGGATGGTTTGACTTAAGGTCTAGGCCATGTGGAGTAGGCGAAATCCTCTTGGGATGTTGGAAAGCACACCAAAAAGAAGCAGATGTGCACGTGGCCAGGGCTCTGCCCAGATCAATCTCCCTGGGCAGCAGCCTCTCCTCCAGCTGCTGGGAGGGGGCTGAAGAGCTGCCCTTGGCCAAGTGAGCCCCCTCCAATGGGAAGTTACTGCTCCCTGCCCAGGCAGCCATGGCCGTGAAGGCTTTGGGCACAAGGGTGGGTGGGGATGGGGGCCACTCTCCTTGGCTCCCAGGACCAGGCTGAGGCTGGGTTCCAGTTGGACCCAACTCTCTGCTTGGCTTCTTCCCTGCCTATCCCACTTTCCTGCCTCTTCTGATAACGCTACCCACACCCCCCAACCCCGTACATGCACCTAAACCCCAGCCCCAGCTCTGCTTACAGGAAACCTCAGCCAAGTGCAGGTAGCCACCCTTGAGAGCACATGAACCGAGCAGGAGGGAAGCTGATTCTGGAGGCCCCCAGCCGGGGATACTGCTGCAGACACGCAGGTGGTGGATGGCAGAACTACCTGGGCTTCAATGCAGAATGCAAGCTGAAAGTCAGATGGCTGGGCTGCAGATTGCTGGGGAGGGGCCCCCACTGGGCTTATCACCAGGATGGTGGTGAGGCCAGGGCTCTAGGAATCCCAAGACCCCTTGGCTCAGGCAACAACCATTTCCCATTTTGCTTTTCCATTTTCAACTGGTTGATTTCATCTGCTTTGCTCATGCCTGTATGGTGAGCCTTTTCTCATGGCAAAAGCATGAAAGCTATTTATTTTTTTCTCCTTGCTTCAGATCGTTAAAAGTTTGATCTTTATTACAGGCTGCTGATGGTCACTGCTCTCCCTTTTAGGTGATTCTGTGTGAGCCCAGCAGACGTGTTTAATGCACAACCTTGATTAAAGTCTAACTGAGATGCTGGCATGCCAATCCTGTGTCTCAGGAAAACTTCATATCTTAAGCCTGAGTCCTGTGGATCTTTCTTCCAGCAACTTCTCACTTCTACCTGGATCACATCCTCAGCATGGAGTGCATTTTTTTCTCCCTAAGAGTTTGGGGATGTTTATGGTTTTTAGAAACGTGATTTCTGCTAGATTCCTCCGGAGCAGTGTGCCTGACAGGCAGGAGCCGGCTGCTGATGAAGCAGCTGTCAGCGCATCACCAGCGCTTTTGCAGGGACGAGATGCGTGAGCTCGTTTGATTGACTCCCTTCTAGTTCAGGTTACAAATCCCGTTACGAGGGTGGCATAATTTGCAGAGCAGGATAATGTCAGGGTCTCCAGCCCCCAGCAAGCACGGCTAGAAAGTGCAGAGGCCACATGCTCCTGCCAGTCCCACCCCAGGGAGCAGTGGAGGGTGGGGGGCAGTGGAGGTGTGGGGGGCAGTGGCTTTGCTGAGAAGCTCTGAGACTTACAGGGTGACCAAAGTTCTGAGGTATGGAAGTTCTCAGCGACAGTGGCCTCCAATTGGTTCTGTAGAGAACTGATGCGTTTATGGCATTTGGAGTTGCTCTTTAATTGGCAGAGGGCAAGAGACGGGGCTTGGCAGAGATGGAGCAGAACAGGGACGGCACTGGGCAGGGAACCCGGGGAACACAGGCAGACATGGATCTCCAGTGGGAGTGGCTCCATTTTTCCAATTCCTGATAACCCTCCACAGTAAACAGAGGAGGGACACCCGGTGTCGTGTAGGTCTGAGAATCCAGGCGGGCACATACCCGGGGCAGGCTGTATTCAATTTCTATTTGATTATGATCTTGACTGTGGGATTGTGGGGTGTCACTTTCATTTTAAAAATGGGTCTTGAGTGAAAATAGAAATATAATGGGGTTTCCCAGATGGCTCAGTGGTAAAGAATCTACCTGCAAATGCAGAACATGCAGGAAGCGTGGGTTGGATCCTTGGGTTGGGAAGAACCCTTGGAGAAGGGAATGGCTACCCACTCCAGTATTCTTGCCTGGAAGATTCCATGGACCAAGGCACCTGTCAGGCTACCGTCTATGGGGTCACAAAGAGTCAGAAATGACTAAGCAACTGAGCACACAGCACAGCACAGGAATATAATGCTACAGCATCACTACAGGTCAGAGTCACGGTGAAATATACTCTAGAAAAACTCACCAAGTTAGAGAGAGAGCTCTGAGTCTGGCTAAGCATTTCTATTTAAAAGATAATTTTTTTTTAATAAAGGGTTTTTAGATTTCACTTTATTTTATTGCTTTGCTTAACAATACTCTCTTATTGTGATAAAAGATACACTCTGCTAAATCTACCCTCCTAACCATTTCTACATTTGCTGTTAAGCAGATTTGCACTATTGGGCCATAGACCCCCAGAACTTTCCCATCTTGCAAAACTGAAACTCTGCCCACTAACCATCAAGCACTCCCCCTCCTCTCCCCGTGCTTGACTGGAGCTGGTTTTCACTGGCAAGAATTCTGGGAACCTGCCCACAAGCAAAACCACCAAGCACACACAGGGGGCAGAAGGATGACAATAATAATAGCACCTAGAGCACAGCCTCCTGCAGCTTTGTGATGATGGGTGCATTTCAACCCAGTCTAAATCTCCTCCCTGTGTCCTCCCCGCACCCATTGCCCTACCTTCTTCACTGGGGTCAACCAGCACCTCGCTTGGCCAGTGGGTGGTCAGTGACTGGCCTTGGCTGCCTTCTGCGTCTCTGCTTCTGTCTGGAGAGCCAGCCTAGCTCCTGCTGGAAGATGGAGGCCTTCGGCTCAGCCCAACCCCCACTAAGGCCCCAGGCTTGAGCAACAGTTGCTGGGGTGGTGAGGACTATTGCAGCAAGAGACACAGTGATCTTTGCAAATAAAACTCAGGTCACCCCTCCCTATAAAACTCCCACCGCCCCTGGGAATGCCCATATATCACCCCGTGGCCTCTGGGTTCAGCTGAAGGCTTCCTATCACCCGTCTCTGGCCTCTCTGCCCTTGCCCCTCAGTCACCCCTCTGTCTTGTATGTTGGTTGTAATGTTTGCACTCAGCATTCTGCCTTTGTTGCTGAAGAACCGAGCCATGAAAAACAGCTCCAGCCAGAGACGGCCTGCTTTCCTTCACAAGTCCTCATGCATTAAAACCCAAGTTCCTGTTCAGGTCTCCTCATCCCATCCCCTCCAACTGGATAAGGCACTTTACACGTGCCAGCTTTGCCTCCCCTCTTCCTTGCAAACGCTAATTGGTCCTAGTGTCACGGACATGAGGCTGGACATGAGGCTATGATTACAGTCATCGCTGGCTTGCAGGACCTTGATGGCTAACGAGAGGTTCCTCGTTGCCAGTTGCCTCCGAGCTGGGGGTCGGCTTTAGTTATGTAAATGGCGGAGATGACAGGTGAGCGTGTCTTCCTGGGTGTCATTTACAATTTGCCACAACACTGAAGACCCTAGATTAATTTGATTTCTGAATTGTGCTGACATGTCACACCGGTTGTTCATTCGACCGGCCACACCTGGAAAGTTGCGCTGGTTGTGACAGCACGCTGGTCTTAGAAACACTTCTAAACAGCTGCAGAGAAAGGAGAAGCCTTAACTGGTGGAATTGGTCATCTACATCAATTCCGAGTTTAAAGTCTCAAGCTCACGGAGCGCTCTCCACGTGGCTGCCATCATTGACCTTGGCATCTTCCAAGCGATGGCAGGTGCCTTCCTGCTGGGGCTGCAGTTGGTTTTCAGAGGTGGATGGACAAACACAGGTTTTAAATAATCGCATCATTTTGCTGCCATTTTTTGGGGTGGGTCTGTTTTCCTTAGGCCTAGTTCTGGGGGCTTTTTATTAAACAATGATTGCATAAAATGGCCTTTAAACTTATTTTGAGGGGGGTGGTAATAGCATGCGTTGGGAGGGTGGGACTGACATAAATACAGGCTGGCCTGGTGGCTGAGTGGTAAAAAATCCACCTGCAATGCAGGAGATGTGAGTTCGATCCCTGGGTTGGGAAAAATACCCTGGAGAATAAAATGGCAACCCACTCCAGTATTCTTGCCTGGAAAATCCCATGGACAAAGGAGCCTGGAGGGCTACGGTCCATGTGATTGCAATGAGTCAGACACAACTTAGCAACTAAACAATATCAACAAAATAAAACAAGGAACTAATGAGAACCTACTACATAGCCCAGAGAATGCTACTCAGTGCTCTGCGGTGACCTAAATGGGAAGGAAATCCAAAAGGCAGGGGATATACATATACATATAGCTGTTTTACTTTGTTGTACAGCAGAAACTAATGCAACATTGTAAAGCTACTATACTCCAGTACAAATTAATTAAAAAATAAATAAGCTTAATTCATAGGAAAAATGAGCTGACTAAAACAGCACCATCAGGGAAACCACAGCATATGCAGACTCCAACCAAAGGCAGAAAGTATGGAGGTGGGGTCATGAAATGCTCATCCCAGGGGCTTGACCCAGACCCCACCACCATCCTGACCCCACCCCGTACTCACGGGGACATGGTAGCCTATTTGAAAGGCAAATGGGCGGCTGCAAACACTGGGAGGGAGGAGGCAAAGCTGAGAAGCTGCTCTGAGGGGCAGAGTCGACTGCTCTTCTGTTTCTAATCACGGTAGGAAGGATCCTGCAAGTACCCCTTAATGTTCCGAGACGAGCTCGCTCTAGGAGGGCCAAAGTGGGGTGGAGGAAGCCCCACACATCATTAAGATCTAGAGCCGGGCCTTAATGTGCCCACGGTCTTGAAATGAGGTCTAAATGGAGCCTTTTTTCTGACTGCAGGGCACGGTGGTTATAAATGTGTCTTTGCACGGAGATTTAGCTGTATTTTTTGCAGTTGCTGTTGCTGCATTTGAAATGAGGCCAAGAAAACAGATGTACCCGTTAGGTTTGAGATCAGAGTCGTGGTTCTGTAAGTGCAGACTCTTGGGTGACCCAGAGCTTTGTGAGGAGGGAGCTCTCGCAGCCCTGCCCCCACCCATAGTGGCACCTGTCCCCTTGTCTGTTGGGGCAAGGTTTCCGAGTCACTGCGGCCTGGGTCCGTGCAGGTGCCTTGAACATGGCTGGAGTACGTCTCACAGCCTTTGTCAGTCTCAGGCGTAATTTTGTCTGGATTGGGGCACACTGGTGGACCGGCCTTTTCCAGCCTCAGGTCTTGCCCAACCCAGCCCAGCCCAGCACTGCCCAGTCCACCCAGCATGGTTCTGGAGTGCCTGGTGCCTGCACCCCAGCTATGCCTGTCAGCCCAACCTTGGCTGATATTATTTAAGGTAACAGCTATGACATCACTGGCTGTGAGTGTTCTGTCTTTGCTGAGCAACCCCAGATACGCTGGGGGTTGCTAAAGTGCTATGGGCAAAATCCCAGGGTACCTGGTCGCCCTCTTGATACGAGACACTTTCCCTGCTTGTTCCACCACGTCATTCGAGCCTGAAGAGCTGTCAGTAATTTCTCGGCTTGTCTTGTCCTCTTGCTTCTGTTTATTTTCCTGAGCACAATTACCATGTGGCTGCTCCACACAGTTTATCACAGCACACAAGACCTGCCCGAGGCTGCCCTCCCTCCCGGATGGCGGGGCCAGGATCACGGGCTCCCTGCAGGGAGCAGAGGGAGTGGATGGGAAGGAGGTTTCTGGACCCGACTGATTGAGCCTGAATAGCCCCAAACTCAGACACGGTAGGTATCCTGAACCCCTGTTATCTGGTGCTCAGAGGGAGGCCATAGAACAGATAGTCCTCTCAACATCCTGACCATTCTAAGTCCCCCACCCTCCACAAAGACACCAGCCAGGCAGAGCCAGCCTGGCCCACCCTGCGGTTTGGAATACAGCGACTGTGGCTTGACATCACCCATTGCTTCTTCCAGCATCACCCACTTTCTTCCCATGGCAGCTTCTCCCCACCAGGCACCTCCTGAACCCTCCCAGAGGACCCTCCACGCTCCCCATAGCAGTGCTTCAGCTGGGGTGGGCGTGTGTGTCGTGGGGGTGTTTCCACAGTCTTGGAAACTCATAGATTAGAACAAACGTCTCCTTCGTTTTCAAAATCGTCTACTGTGGTGGTTTCTTAGCAACCCATTATTAGAGGCCTCTTGGCGGTTAAAATAAGCTCTGCCTCTCTCAAAAGTGTGGTTCTGGTTTTGAGAAGCCCAGATCCAATCTGTGCCAGGCATCCGTGTCACCTCGCAGAAGATGGCCCTCCACTGTGTCCTGGGGCCAGCTTGGCCCCGCATTGCTCTCAGGGGTGGAGGGGTGGCAGATGGCCTCATGGAGAGCCGATGTGGGGAGGCACGCGGCTGAGATGGATGTGGCTGCGGTGGGGATGAAGGGGCCTGCCTTCACTGTCCCCACTCTCCTCCAGAAATTAAACACCTGTCAGAGTGAAAGGCTGTGCGGTGTTCCTCCAACAGCCCCACCTCTAGCCTGGTCTGCGCCTAGACTCTGCTATGGAGGTGAGTGTTCCTCAGCTCTGCTGGGGCCCGTGTGCGGGCATCTGTGGGCATACACATGTGCGTGTGGATGTACCTGCGCATGCATATATGCATGCACAGCATACCCACACACGTAGGTGTGTGCTCATGCGGACACATGTGGATACATGTACATATTTGTATGCATGACATGTGCACATGCATGTATAGGTGTATGCACGTATGTGTGCACACATGCACACATATGCACATGTGTGTGCGTGTGCATGTGAGCATCTCTCTGAGGAAAGGGTCTGGAACTACCCTCAGACCTCCAATGGGTGTGGATTGCCCCTAATCCCACATTATAGTTTTTTGTGGTAACCGAGCACCTTCTGAATTAGTGGGGTGTAGACCCATGTGGGTGGTTCTGACGCCCACCTTCAGGGGTGTAGACTGACTGTGCTGTTTTAAACCATGGGTGGAAGTGGAGCCTGGTCTGTGTTTTGGGCATGAGACCTCAGGTGCACTCCTCAGCTCTGGGGAGGGAACGAGGAACCCCCTTCCTGGGGCCTATGAAAGAACAAACAGGCCCCCTGGAGAGGGCCCTGCACCATGCTGGCCCTGGGTGGGTGCACTGGACGTGGAGCCCCCCCGCCCTACCCAACCTCTGGGGCCGGGGCTGAGCACAGGTGTGGTGGGGTGGAGGTGGGAGAAGGTGTGCGGAATTCTGCTTCTTCATTTACTGAGTGTCTGCTTCCCATAAAAACACTGCCAAGGATTTTCAGCCTTTCTTCTCCACTGTGGATAAGAAACCAAAGGCTCAGAGTCTCATCAGAGCCCTTTGGTTCCCATGCGACTCCCTCTCCTCTGAGAGGGGTGGATCTCTGCCAAGGTGATGGGAGGTTGGGGGGCAGGGAGCTTACCTGGCACCCTTGTCTTATTACAATGGGGACATGGCTCAGTCTGCAGGCGCTGGGACAGCCTGGGGATACTAGACCCCGGCCATGCACCAGGGTCACCTGGGAACCTTCTGAACATCCCCAGGGCTCTGGCTGCCCCGAGACCAGTGGAAGCAGAGTCTATGGAGCAGTCACTGGGGCTTCACTGAGAAGCGAGTGCAGTTAGGCCCATGCTGCCCACTGGCCTCCCTGCTGCTTCTAGGATTCAGCTGAGGGCTCCTTAAAATGGCATGACCCTGTGGGGTCCCCAGGATCCAGCCCCATGCCCCTCGGCCTCATTCCTGCCCCTGCTGTCCCTATGGAGCACCCGTGCTCTTGGGTGGCTTGTTTGGAGCTGCCGGTCCCTCTGCCTAGGGGCTTTCTTGTCTCTTCTCACCTCACTGCTGGGTGGGTATAGGAGCTAATCAGATTCATGAATTGCTCCGGAGAATCTGCTGGAACCACTAGGTGAAGAGACTCTCTCCTTCCATAGGACTGGGGATGGGGGAGTATGTGCTCTGTGCTGCTCATGCCTGGGGTTGAGGGGTGCTGCTGAGATGGGCTAATGTCAAGGATGGCAGATCCGCAAGATGAGGAGAAAGCCACCTGGTGACACAGACTTCGCCTGAGCACCTAGATCCTACCATGCCTGAAGCTGACACAGCTCGTCATGCTTCATCTACATGAGCCATAAACCCTGAGTTTGAGAGTGGACTTCTGCCATTTGCAGGCAGAATCCTGACTCTTCTGCTCCAGAGCTCGGCCCCCGTCACTTAGTATTCAGGTGATGGTGGCTTCCACACTGGCCCCTCGACTTGAGACCCTTCCTCCCTGCTGAGTTTCTGAGTCTGCTGCCCTTACTCACCTGCTGGGTCCCCACTCTGGGCCCCCCAGCTTGACCCCAATACACCAGAAGCTGAACTTGTCCCCAGGTGAGAGAGGTGGCTGGGTCTAAGCTCCTCTTATAACAAATTTTCATCTGGACAGTTTAATAATCCAGTAGCTTGGGAGACTGGGGAGACTAAATTTTCTACAGATGGCCCTTCCTTTGTGGCCAAGCAGGAGCTGGTGTGTCCCCCTCCTAGGACCATAGACAACACCCTGAAACTGTTGCCCTAGGAGCCCCACCTGGAGAATGCCTGGGTTGAGCCTGGTCCATGCTTCCTCACAGCAGTGGCACAGAGCCCCCCATTTGGGCGGATTCCGTCAGCAGGGGGATAAACTCAGAGGAGCAGAGACTTTGGCTGCAATCCCCCAGCCAAAGCTTCCTTAACGTGTAATCAAGTTACCGTTTCACAGTTCCAAATAAAGTTGAACAGGCGAACGCAAAGATCTCATTCGGGAGTCGAGCTTAAATTTAAATACTGCCTGCCTCCCGGAATTAGGGATTTTCAGACTTTGAAATAACCAGCCCGGGGAAATTGGTTTGGACAGACTCTTTGCTTGCACGTCTCTCTCGGTGGCATTGATAATTGCTGGCTGGACGGATCACCACCGGCATGCCAAGTACCCTCGAGTTCCTCACTGGTTCATAAGCGCTGGGAGGTCAGAATCTGCTGGGGCCACCCAGAGGGGACCCTGCAGTGCTTCATGGGTACACGGGTGAGGTAGATGCCATTGGACACCTCACTGAAGAGACTGGACGGCTCATGGATAGGTGGTTAATTAGCAGGCTGTTGTGTGAAGTGTGGGGGTGGAGGTGGGGTGAAAGAAGAGGCTTCTTGCAGTTCACAACTAGTCAGATTCCAGCAGTGACATCGCAGACACGACTGCCTCCCCATCTGCCCACGTGCAAGGATGCCAGACTCACTCCAAATGGATGACAAGGCAGAAATACCTGAGCCAGACTCAGTCTGTGAGCATTGTGCAAAGGTAGGTGGGGTGAGGAGTGCAGGACCCAGCCTGCAGCACCTAGGGTGCCCTCCCCCCACCAGCGGCCTCCCAGTTATGAGGCTTGGGAGTCAGTGGAGGGCAGCCCCGGTCACCTGCCCACCCATATCCACACCCGTGACAGCATCTCTTCTGGTCCTCAGCCCCTTGCTGCCCGGGGGTGTGCAAGGCAGTTCCACGGATCTCGCTTTGCTTTTCTTCAGTCACTGTCTTGTTTGCAGCCATCCTGGAGCTGGTATGGCTGATTAGCTTGAAGCAGCAAGTGAAAAACACAAGCCATAGATTCCTATTTTTCCTTCCCTCCAACAGAGAAGCTTGTTTTTCTTTCCCCAAGTAAGTTTTCCTTCAAAGAGATATTCTGCAGAAATAATGCCTTTACTGCTAACTCAGAGATGGTGGAAATGCGGATGATGGCCACCCCTGGACCTGGAGGCTCTGAGCTCCCCGTACACTTTGCCAGACTTTGTGGGTTCCCAGCCTAGCTCTGTGCTTTGAGCTGTGTGACCTCCAGTGAGAACCTTGGCCTCTCTGAGCCTGATGCCTCTTCTGGGCACAGACGCGAGTCACAGTCCGTTTCTCCTCCAGGGCTCAGGGGTTGAACTGAGTAGGGTGGTATTGCCTGCATTTGGCTCCTAGGGAGGCTAGTAAAGGGGAGCTGTTGTGTACATCCTTTGTTTCTGGGGGAGCAGGTGACACAGCACGATGGGAAATGGGGCAGAGATCAGACAGCACCTCCTCTTCCCCCACCTACAGGGGTCCCTGCATCCTGCCTTGGGATTGACCGGCTGAGCCAGGGCCATGTGTTCTATTCAAAGACGTCCGAGTCTGGATCCCTGGAATCCATGAGTGTCACCTCATAGAACAAATAAGAGTCTGCAGGCATGACTGCATTCAGGCTCTTGGGGTGGGAGATGATCCTGGACCAGCCAGGAGGCCCTAAGTTCCTTACATGGCAGAAGGAGAGGGGATTTGACTAAAGAGCAGCCGGGGTGGGTGCTGTGACGCTGGCCTTGGAGACACAGGAAGGGCTGCTGACCGAGGAATGCAGGTGCCTCCAGAGGCTGGAAACAGCTAGGATTCTCCCAGAGCTTGCAGATGGACGGGAAGAAGAGGGGCCCTGCGCTACTCCCATTCAGAGGTGCCGG
Organism: Antilocapra americana; assembly: GCA_007570785.1. Classification (NCBI taxonomy): domain Eukaryota; kingdom Metazoa; phylum Chordata; class Mammalia; order Artiodactyla; family Antilocapridae; genus Antilocapra; species Antilocapra americana. Next base: position 6,988,093 of record ML660204.1, on the reverse strand, counting down.
AGCAGCCTCAAGAGTTCACACAGATTGTCCTGACCCTTGAAAGGTTCTGCTTCACAAGGGACATTGAGGACACATTCCCAGCCCCGAGACTCAACTGGGAAGGGCCAGAGGTGGTCCAGACCCCAAGGCTGACCCCCGATTGTCCCCGGTCCGGCTGCCCCCGAAGGAAAATTCCCGTGGGGTCCCGCTACAGATGAGGTGCTCTGAACCAGGCCAGAGCTTCACAGGGGTGAAGCTGTGTTACCTGGGAAATCCCTGACCTGAATCAAGGTTCACTGGCCTCTGAGCACAGGATACCCATACAGGGGTCTCTCCAGGAACCCCTCCTAGGTGGTAGATAAATGTCCCAGAGCTACTGCCCCTTCTCCACAGGCCTGTGAACGAACACACCCCTCCCATGCTCATCTCTGCTGCCAGCAGCTCAAGATGCCCCAGAAAGCCCTCTTTGGTCTGTCGTGTTCTGTCCCTGCTCTTGGCCACCGAGCTGTGCAGTTGTTTGGCTGGGGCACCTGAGCATGGACAGTAGGCTGTTCTGGGCTTGTAGGGAGGTACAGGACACAGCACACCTTGTCCCCCAGGGCTGGCGGGTGGGGGGGGAGCAGGGCAGCCAGGGGGCATCCACTGCTACTGTGACGGGCCTCTCTCCGCTCCAGGATGCTCCTGGATGGAGCGAGTGGCCGCAGGGAGAGGAGACAGTATTGGGAGCACCTTGCTGAGCTCACCAGACTTGTTTGCAGAAACCCTGCCGTCGGCCCCCAGCAGGACCCCTAGACTGAGTATCCTTGTCCTGGGAGGGGCCCACAGGTATCTCGTGGGGGGTGTGCCAGCCTCTGCCCCCTGAAACCATGAGGGTCAAAAAACTGGGGACCCAAGCTGAAGGTGCCAGGCATGAGTGCCAAATGTGAAAGCTGAGTTTGAGGAAGGAGCGTCAGCCTGCCAAGTCCCCGCCAGCCTTAAGAGAATTTCGACTCAGGACTGTTTATGGCTTGCTTGAATTCTCCTGATATTCATGGGGCTATTTAAAAATAATCCTCTTACACTCTGAAACATATTAAACTGTTTTTTTTTCCCTGGAGTGTAACAGCTGGGTGTCAACGAACTCCACACTTACAGCAGCCAGATACATGGACCTGCCCCTGTAAAGTTCCCAGTTGAAATGTGGTTTCCCAATGGAAGCAAAAAGACAGTAATTTAGTTTATTTAAACGATTCAAATATTATCTGATTATTCAGAAACATTTATAGGGGCTAATTATAAGTAACAGCTGATCAGGAACGTAGCGGCTAGAAAATTAACCCTCGATAACTACAGCTCTGACGAGTAGCTGGTATGTACTTAACATTACATGAAAAGCTTTTAAAATTTGCATTCAGAGGGGCTAGAGCTCAGCGCAATCTCCGGGGGCCCGATTTCGAAGAAGGATCTGCCACCCCTCGACCTCCGGCTCCAAACGAGACAGGTCAATGGGGCTAGTTTTATCGGCTTCCCCAACCTGGGAGCCAAGCAACAGGCTGGAAACAGTCTGGTTTTCTTCGGCAGACATCATCCTGGTGTGAGAGTCTGCGGGGCCCACAGCTGGCCCTATGGGAGGTGTGCGTCCTGGTCCACAGCGCCCCCTCCCACCCCAGAGGCTTGGCCTGGATTCCACCTGGACCTTCTTGATCTGAACCCCAGGCTCTGAGAGGCCTGGCACCAGCATTGTTATGAGCCCTGATGCATATTACTATTTCTAAACACAATCAGAGGTCCACACGAACCAGAACTTGTTTAATTTAAAAACCTCAGCTGGGACTTCCTTGGTGGTCCAGTGGCTAAGACTGTTCTCCCAATGCAAGCAGCCCAGGTTCGATCCCTGATCAGGGAATTAAATCCCACATGCTGCATCTAAAAGTTTGAACACTGAAATTAGAAAGATCCCATGTGTCTCAATGAAGACTGAAGACCCCTCATGTTGCGACTAAGACCCGGTGCAGTTGAAACAAAACCAAACCTGGGCTGTGGACAGACACATTCCGCTGTCAGGCAAACGTTTCCCTCTCTGTCATGATGCTTTAGGCTCTTTCGTGGTCATTTCTTGCCCTGGGCTTTGCCATGGTTCACAGGAAGAAATGATGGTGTGAACCCTTCTAATCAGTGGTGACACTAGTGTCTCTTCAGTGCTAGATGGAGGGGAGGGACCCGTGTGGCTTCCTTACTGACTGGCCTTCTGGCCCCTAGATACCAGGCTACAGAGCACAGCACAGCCCCCTTGGCCCTGGGCTGGGGCCCCACTTCCCATGCAACCAGGAGGGAGGGTGCCTTGTAGTTGTGTGCCCCCTTCCCACCTTGGGGCATCCCATGGGCAGTCACCAGTCACACCAGCCAGTCAGAAGGCTGCACTGTCCCATTTCTTCTCCGTTTCCCCTCCTGTCCTGCCAGGCCCATGTCACCATCCCTTGGGCTGAATCCCTCCATCCTGGAGCTCATGTGCAGCTCCCATCCTTAACTTTCCATCTCTCACATGCAGCCTGCAGCTGAAGGCATATCACAGAGGACAAATCAGACAGCGTTCCTGGGGGGGATCACCTAGACCTGCCACCTGGTCCGAGGCCCTGAGGGACCTAGTTCCTGCTCTCCTCCCTGGTCAGCCTTCCCACCTCCTCCCCTGCTGGCCACATTCTTACTGCACAGACCTCCGTCCCTCTGTGCAGCTTGTTCCTGCTCCAGGGCCTTGGTACTTGCTGTTCTCTCTGCCTGATCCTCGCACAGCTGGCTTCTAGCCCAATAGCAGCTCAAGAGCTGTGGGTGACACACCCCACCTCATACACCAGTTCTGTCTCCAACTGGCCCGTCTCCACCCATCTCATTCCTGTGTTTTCTTTCCATGTTCTGAACTCCTCTCTTCTCTTGTCTGTCTCCACCACCAGCACATAAGCTCTCCAGGATGGGGTGGGACCACGACTATGGGGCTCAGTGCTGACCTCAGAGTCAATGCTGGATAGGTGTCTTTGAAGTGACCAGCTAGGTCACTATTTCCTTCCAGCCTAAACTAGAATTCTCTCTTAAAAAAACCCCTGAAATTTCCTCTAAGGAGGAATCTGGAGGAACAAACACACTTCTTTCTTATAAGCCTACATTTTTTTTGGCTGTTGATGATCTGGGAAAACAGTCAAGACGTCTTCTCTGGTCCTAAAATCTTCCTCAGGGATTGGCATCATCATCAATTCCAATAGTTCTGTCATGCTCATAGTTAAGCCAAATGGATGGCTTTTCCCCAAACCTGGGAAAGAATTTTCCACCACTGTCAAAAACGTACTACCTTTGTCTTCAACAGGAAGTCTTCAAATGTTGAAAGAATGTTAATGATGCCAACTAATGATGTGGGGTTTCTGACTTCTTCAGTTTATCCTTTACTTCAAAGGCCTTCACAGGTTTGAAAACGTAGCTGGAGTGTGTGTTGCTGTAGTCACAGCAGAATTCTTCCGTACAGTGTGGAGGGTGCTGAGACGGTGAGAGTCCTGGATGGCCAGAAGGACAGACGGGCAGATGCTGGGTAGATAAGCAGGTAGGCAGGCGAGTGAAGGATGGATGGATGGACAGACAAACGAGTGTATGGATGGACGAATGGATGGATGTGTGGACAGATGGATAGGGACGTGGATGGATGGAGAGAAAGACAGACAGGTAAATGTACAGAGGGATGGGTGAATAGGTGTACAGTTGGACAAGCACTGGCCTAATAGGTTACAGATGTATTAGTCACCCCGCCATCCTTTCCTACCAACCCTGTCCAAATCTACAGGGTAAGTTTGCATCCCAATTTACCTTTGGATTCTGTTCTTTTAATTTATGTGTTTGGCTATGTCGGGTCTTAGCTGTGGCATGCAGATCTTTGATGCCTCATGCGGATCTTTTGTTGTGGCTCATGGACTTTCTAGTTGTGGTGAGCAGGTTTAGTTGCTCCCCAGCATGTGGGATCTTAGTTCACCGACCAGAGACTGAACCCATGTCACCCGCGCTGCAAGGCAGATTCTTAACCACTGTACCACCTGGGAAGTCCCACGGATTCTATTCTTTTTAATAGGAAGCCTAAGTGTTGATCTGGCTGCTGATTTCCAAAGACAAAGTGCCCACGCTTGGGTCTTCCCCGTTTGGCCATGGAGAACAAGGCTCTCCTCTCTCTTCTCTGTCAGTTCCTCCCAGAGGCAACAGGTAAGTTGAAAACGCTGTGCTTCTGACCCCTGCCCATCTCCAACCTGCATGCAGCTCCCTGGGTTGCGGGGATGATGTGCGGAGGACAGAGGTGGCCTCAGAACCCAGTGGAGCATGGAGAGCAGGTTTTTGCCGACACATGGGACGCACCAACCTTGCCCTCTCCCTTAATTTGTTTAACGTGTGTAGACCGTTCCTGAAGCCACAACTGAAGTAACCTGATTCGTCCTCGTGATGCACTGCTCAGGGATAAAGGAGGGGTGTGAGGGTGTGGGTGAGGCTGCTGGCACCTCATCCCGGGGGCACCCCCTCAACCTGGGAGGCTTAGGAGGGCCCAGGCCTCTATGAGACACTGCTTAGTTGTCTGCTTAATTTTGCTTTTAACAGACACTGAGGCTCCATGCCTTTTCTTATTCTTAACGCCTCCTTCTTTGGGAAATGAAATCAGCTTCTTGACTTAAACAAGCCTTTACAGCCCAAGAAGCCCCAAAGCCCAAATCAAGCTGGTAACTCAATGGCCAAGCAGACTGGGAGGCTGAGCACCTAAGAGTAGGTGCAAATGCCTCTTTGGACTTGGTTTTGATTAAGCGAAGGCCAGCACTGAGGCTCTGCCTGATAGTCAAGATGGAGAGGGCCCCATGCTCAGGGATGTAGTAGCCTGAGACCCAGCAGCTCTCGGACGGGACTGTAGCCAGAAGTAAACAAAGCTCAGAGCAGCCTGGCTGCAAGTCCAGCCATCCCATAGTCTGCCTCTGGGGTGTGATTTTTAAGAATAACTTTGGAGATGAAGGCTTGACTGCTCCAGCATCATGGGGGCGGCTGGAACCGCAGCACCGTCTGCCGCTGTCTTCTGTAGGTTAGAGGAGGCCTGAGCTCTGTCCCCAGACACTCTGTGTTCTGATTGGCTTTGCTTGTGAGCTGGCGTCTCTGTGCTCTTATTCCAGGGAGGGGACGTCAGATCCTCAGCTGGGAGCTTTGTGGACACAGATTGCACCGCCCCCCACTCCTGCCGAGCCCCCGACCTGATTCTGTACAATTTGGAGGAAAAGAATCTTCAAAATAAACTGTCCGTGGTTTGGAAGTGATTACCAGGAGAGCCTAAGTATCGGAAACAAACCTGTGTCTCCTGCAGGCTCTGGTACCTGAGGGGGTTTCTTGTCGTCGTCCCAGGATGGCAGGGGCCTGTGGGCTTCTCCCCTTAGGCTCCAGGGAGCACTTGGACAACCCCTGGACACTAGCAGTGGTGTCCTCTGCCATCTGCTCCCTCCTGAGCTTGGAGGCGTCTCAGAAAACAGACTGCACTGTGCGTTCTCCCTCCTCAGTGCCTGCAGGGACCCCCGTCTGTGACCACCCCGGGGTCATGTGCCCTTCTGGTGGTCACCCTGCAACTGCTGCTCCCATCACATGCACCCTGAGGCTCCGAAGCTCCAGGGCCCCCTGGCCATGGGATGGACTCAGAGCGACAAAAGGGAGCCCCTTATTCCCCAGGGATCATAAGCCCGTATTGGGTCATCCTGATGGGCACGCCCCTTGCGACCTGGCCCCGGCACTCCCTGCCTCATCGCCCTCACCCTCTCTCTGCCCGTCCCCATACAGCCCCCTCTGACCTTCTGGTGCTTCCTTCAAGACTGAGCTTTTACCCTTGATGTTCCCTCTGTCCAGAATGCTCTTGCCCTTGGTATCACCCTGGTTCATCTGCCCCTGTATTCACTCTCATACCAGGGAAGACTCTCTGGGCCACCTTATTTGATGGGAATACCCTTGCACCCCACGTCTCCTGGTCCCCAGTACATAAGCAGCAGTTTGCTTTTCCCTCTCCCTGAACATAGACGCTGGGCTGGCTAGGCTCTGTCTCTTTGTGTCTTTGTGTGTCCTCTGTGCCCAGAACAGCAGAGGGGATGTCCAGGCTTAACCTTCACCTAGACCTGTCATCATTCCATACAAAAAGGGAGGCCACACCACAGAATGAAGGGCACCCCTTCCAGGAAAGGATGGCTGACAGCCCTCCCCCGAGCTATCCTTAAGTCTCTACATCCTCAAGCTTATCTGCAGGCCACCCACCCTGCAGCAGCCCCCTGACCCCACTCATTAGTGTGGGAATGAGGGTCGGAAGTCAGTTTCCCTGGTAATGTCCACGGAGTTCTGGAGGTGAATTAGGAGTAAAAGAACAATGAACTACTCCTGCCCACCAGGATTGGTGGAGGGAAGGTGTGTGTGTGTGGGGAAGCAGGCTTCACCCACAAAGCTACCTCTTCTCTCAATTCCTGGGCACTGCTCCCTGAGTTCTGGAATCTTCTGAGCTCTGATGAGCCTCACCTGGGCTCTTCCCTGGTGTCCACGGTGAGCCCCAACCATACATGTGGGTCGTGTCCATACTTGTGGACATCTGGTCTGTGGACATGAGGCCTGGAGGCCGTGGCAGAACCCTGGCTGGTGGGAAACAGTCGAGGTAGGGGAGGCCCTGGGAGCTGACCATTCTCAGCAGGTGCTTGGAGTCCACGTCCTAAACCCCATCTACCCAGGGTGATCCAGAGATTCTATGACTAAATTACATTTCTGAATATTAAATTAATGGTGGAAACCTAAAATATTAATATATTCTAATTGAATATTCTCCAATAAATTATCTTAGCATTTACAGCAATTTGATTTTACTTTCATTTCTTAAGGAACTTTCAGCTGCATAAATATAGCCATTAAAGCAATTCAAGAAAGGGAACATTCTCTACTCAGATGAGGGAGCCATAAACACAAAGGGACTTGCGGTGTCTTCTGCACAATTGATTAAATCACAGAACCCAGGGTGCAGAGGCATTCAACCTCGCTTTCTTCAGGTCCCTCTGGCTTTTGTGAGGGCAATGCATGCTCCCCGCAAGTAATTACAGGGAGGCCTGGAGGCTGCCTCGCAAGAGCCCCGAAGGCATGTTTGGGTGGGGGCTGCGATTTCAGAACTGACTTGGGGGCTGACGGGGCTGTCCCTCCCCTCCAGGGCTGGGCAGGCGGTGGACCCCGCATTGCAGGTGCTGGGCACTCTTGCTGCCCTGCCTCACCAGGAAAGGAATCCTGCTATTTCTCTGAAACTGTTACTCCCAATACTTGAACACGTTCCTGTGGATGGTTGGAGGCGCGTCTCCTGGTGGGGAAGAGTGGATACCCATTGGATTCTCTTCTTCAATCATTTCAACTCCTTTCATTCCGGCTCCTTCTGCTCCCGCTCCTTCCATTTCAGCGACCCTTGAAACAGTGGAAAGTGTGCTGGAGGCAGAGGTGACACTTCCGCACTCTCTTCAGATCTATCTGGGAAGGAAATCCAGACGCGAGCAAGATCCCGAAGCAACCCTGCTCTCAGTTTCTTCCCTGAGGCTGAGAAAATCCACTTCCTCCTCACTCACCCATATGCATTTCTGGCTTTGATGAACAGGCCTGAAAGACCCACTGCAGAGGTTAGGAACTGGAGCATCTGAAGGCTCTGCCTCTTAGAAAGCAGCCACCTCTGCCCAGAACCTGCTCCCAGGTGACTCCTTGAAAAGGAGGTACACTGAGCATTCGGAGGGCAACGTCCACCTGGGAGAGGGTCCTGTGCACTCAGAGGAGGGCCTTGTGCACCTGGGGGAGGTTCTGGGTACCTGGAGGGGGGTCTTGTGCACCTGTAGGAGTTGCACAGCCACAGGGGCAAGTTCCAGTTACACAGCTGTGTGCGTCAGACAATCACCCTGGCAAGCAATGCTGAGTCTAGAGCTCGGGCCATCTTTCCAGCAGGTCCTGTTACTGTCATATTTGTTATAACTACAGAAATTATAAACTCACAATATACTGCTATATGTTTGCTTTAAATAGTCAGCTGCCTTTTTAAATAAAGTAAGAGGAAAAATAGTCTTTTATGTCAACCCACACATTTATTTTTTCCTGTGTTCTCCATTTCTTCCTGTAGATCTAAATTTCCAGCTGGTGTCATTTCTTTTCAGCCTAATGAACATCATTTACTGCTTAATGTGGGCCCACTGGTAAGGAGTTCCTTAAGTGTGTTTATCAGAAATGCCTTTATTTACCTTTAATTTTGAGGGATATGTTTTTTTTCTGGATATAGAATTCTTGGTTGACAGTTCATTTTCATTTAGCAATTTGAAAACATCATTGCCCAGAGACCTCCATCACTCCTAAAGAGAATCCAGCCCTTGCTCTCATTGTGGTCCTTGTTTGTGCTTCATTTTTCCTCTTTTTCAATGTTTTTCTCTCTAGTTTTAGAATTTCAACAGTTTGACAATAATTAAGGTATGGCTTTGTTTTTATCCTACTCAAGATTCACTGAATTTATCAGCTCTGTAAGTTTGTCTCTCCACCAAATTTGGGGAAGTTTCAGGCATTTTTCTTATTATCTCTCTCCTCTTACTTTGGGATTCCAGTTACACACATCAGGCCGCTTGATCTTGTCCTATTGAAACTCTGTGCATTTCAATCCTCTCTCTCCTGCCAGCCTTCAGATTGAATACTTTTTACTGATTGATGCACTGACCTTTTTTCTGTCCTCTACAATCTACTTTGTAAGCCCATCCAGTAAGTTTTTCAGTAGAGATATCATGCTCTCCAGTTTTACCATTTCCATTTGATTGTAGTTTTGGAGTTTCCATTTTTCTGTTGTGATTCTCAATGTATTCATTCATTCTGACCATATTTTCCTTCAAGTCCTTGAAGTATATTTGTGAGAGATATTTTAAAGGCTCTGTTGCTAATTCCAATATCTGGGTTAGATTCTATGAGCAGTTTTTGCCGAATTATTGGTCATGTTTTCCTTTATTGGCATGTCTAGGAATTTTTGTCTGTATTCTGGTCATTGTAATCATTGTAGATGATACACTGTAGAGAAGCTGGCTCTGCTGTCTTTTTCTAAAGGATGTTAACTTGGCTGGACTGAAAGTTAAACCTGTTTACCTTGTCTGGTAAGTCTCTTCTTGATTCTTTCAATCATCTAGCTGTTGTTTTTCTTTGGATTCTCTGGAATGTTCTGTGTGCATGTACATTTCAAGGGGCAGCTGAGGGACTGGACAGAACTTATGAGTATTTCTGGGAGTCTCCATCTGTGGCTACATATTTCATAGGATTCATCCCCTCACATTCCAGCTTCTTTGTCAGTTCTAAATCCCCTCTTCTAACTCCTCTGGCCAGTAAGACTGGTTTTCTGGGTGAGATTTAGCTACATTTTGATGCAAGGACAGACTGGAGGTGCTCTTAAAGACACACAAACACAGGTCACACTCAGTTCTGTTTTCTTTTCAAGGATGGAGTCCCCAACAGTTTCTGCCTACTATTGATCATTCTTAAGCAACTTCAAATAGTTTTTAGCAAAAAATTTTCCCCAAAGTTTACAACTGTTATTTGAGGAGTATTGGTCTGATATGCACTACTCCTGCACTGCCAGAAACAGAACTTCCAGTTTCATTATTTTCAAGTATTGTTTTTCTAACCCAACATGCTTCATAATGATCATGAAAAGTGGACTAGCAGATCTGGGCACAATAGTTGAATCATTCATTCACTCAGTAAGTACTTAATGACATCTGTTCTGTCCCCATTGTTGTGTTTGACAGGTGAACTATCTCTCAAGGACCTCTGTGTTTACTAGGGAGACAGATTGATAATCACTGAAAAAAAAACAGTGCTTAAAACTCTGCCACAATGGCAGATAATAGCGGAGGGCCTGTGTTAGTCCTGAGACGTGGAGTATTTTCAAAGAACAGAGGAAGTAGGCAGGTTGGGGTGGCTAAAACACAGGGAAAACACAGGACTCCAGACAACCAAGGATGTGATTAGAACTGGAAGCTGTGCATGACCCAGCATGGTGGGAGTTTGGTGCATGAAGGGCAGAGTCAGATCCTGGGGTCCCACAGGACATGCTTGGGGATTAGGTTCTCTCGGGTGATGACAGGGAAATGATGGGAAGGGGACAAGAAATGCACGCTGTGCTTTGAAAGATAACCTGGCTTCCACAAGTAGGTGCGTAATGACCACATCCATCACTCAAGAAGGGATGGATGCCTTCAGAGTACCAGGTTCTGAGGTAGGCTCAGTGACAATTTCATTGCTAGGCCACCCAGCAAATGTTTTGTAGGATAACAGAATTCATACATGTGTAGGATAACACATGTATTCATACATCTGATGAACATTTATGGAGAGTCCACCCTGGACAGTTCTGTCACACATCTCATGATGTGGACCCCAGCCCAGGGCACATTTCATCCCACAACTGGCTCCTGAGCCCTTGCTCCCCAGTCCCAGGTCATCCTCTGTTTACACAAAGGTCTGTAAACATTTGTGGGTGGACCTGAGGCTGTGTGGTCCACATGCACAAAATGGGAACTAAACTGTCAAGAACACGTGAAGAAAACCTTCGACTTCAGTTGGTTGAAGCTCATTTGGGTTATCAGACATTGAGGGGCTGGTTTTTATGACCCTTCCTAAGCCACCTGCAGCCCAGTTCTTGCTCTCCCTACTCTAGGTGAGTCTCCGGCTCATCTCCGTGTGGCCTTCTTCCACGCAGAGCAATTATGTAAGGACTTCCTTCTGGAGCCTTCTGTGCAGAACTCACTCTCTAGGCTGGTTTTCGGGCAGGGGCTCCGAGGATGGGTTTGGATGACTCGTTGTCTATTAAAATGCCAACTCCCAAAATTAAAGGACTTGTCTCCCAAGAGCATTGCCTGCCTCCTCGTCATCTTGAGCCAACTCCTACGGTTGCCCTGGACAACCTCTCAAGTTAACCAGTTCTGAATTTTTATTAGACTCAGTTAAGAAATGTGTCCTCTTTCTAAAAGTTTGATTTTACCCTCATTCTGAATCTTGCCAGAAGTCAAACCTAACATATACGCTAGAAAAGCGAGTGTCTTTTCAAAACCCTCCTCTAATCTACATGTGAAGGAGTCCTAACTGAGGTAGTGAAGGGACCAAACTCTGGATGACAAGTGGGAAATGGATGCCTGCTGCTCTAGCCTGCACGGTGCCTGGCACCCACAGGTGGCCCCAAACTGTTCCATCCAGAGCCCAGACAGAGCTGGAATTCAAGGGCAGGAAGGTTGCCTGTTACCTTTGCCAGGGGGCCCCCTCCTGCCATTTTCCATGATCTTGGATAAGAGCCTTTGTACAGCTTCCTAGGGGGTTGGCTTAAGGGCTGTGAACTGCTTCCTCCTTCCTTCTGAGAGGAAACACAGCCTGGATCTTCCAAGTGAGATCTGCATGAAGTGGCTGCGTCTCCTCATTCACCACTTAATTTAGCTTGTGATTTAATTTGGGTGGGCATAGCCCCTGAGTGGTTCCACGCCTCGCCACGGCCATCACAGCTCCCCGCAGCCCCGCGAGCCACAGCGACCCTCTCCTGGCCCAGGACTTCCCTCTGCCTACCTATTATCTCTTTTCCCCGGGCAGCAGAACGAAGGCTTGTGAAGAAACATGATATCCTTTCCAAGGAAAAAGCCTGTAATTAACAGAGGTTTTTTGGGAAGAACATTCTGCCTGCTCCTCTCCCTCCCACTTTTTCATTTAACATATTTTATCAGAATGAAATGCCTTAATGAGCACAGAATTGCAGCTGATCCCAGCTGCACCTCCACACTCCGCACCCGGCTTCCCGCTCCCATCAAGCTGTATTCACGCTCACTGTGATTGGGGGCTTCTTTCGGAGCACTCATCCTCCCCCCCAAAAAAACAGGAAACTCATCGACTTCCTGTAGACGGAAATGGGTCAGAAAAGCACCCCAAACCCTTGTTCGTGCTACTTAAGAGTTAAAGGAGGAAAGAGGGGAGGCGAGGAGAGAGGGCAGGAGGAAGCAGACAGTGAGCACAAGAGAGTATGGGTCTGTGTGTGAAGTGGGAATGGGTGTGTGCACACCTGTGTGTGTGTGCATTTGTAAGCATGCGTTTCTGGGCTGAGTTCTTGTGTAATGACTTGGAATCCATTGTGAGTGTGTTAGTCACTCAGTCGTGTCTGACTTTTTGAGACTCCATGGACTGTAGCCTGCCAGACTCCTCTGTCCATGGGATTTCCTAGGCGAGAATACTGGAGTGGATTGCCATTTCCTTCTCGAGGGGATCTTCCCAATTCAGGGATTGAACCTGGGTCTTCTGCATTGCAGGTGGATTCTTTACCATCTGAGCCACCAGGAAAGCCTTTTGGAATCCATTGGGAAAACACAAATACTGTACAGAAACCATAATAGAGACTCTCTTTTCCATCTGCTGAGGATTCATCTCCCCAAAAGGATCAGCTCAACTTGGATGCCTGACTCGGGTGGAAGCAGTCTGACCCTGGAGGAGCCAGGACAACAGTGCCAAGATCCCCCAGATTCCCTGTGTCTCGGCCACCATGGGCGCCCAGGACAGTGTTCACCACTGGGGTGGCTTCAACCGCTCACTCACGCATTCATTCAACACAGGCAGTGCCTACTGCTCACACCACTAGAGATGCAGGCAGCACTGGTCTTCAAGAGGCCTGTCCTTAGATGAATAAATAATGAGCATGATGCTGGAGCATACCAAGTATGGAGGACATACAGCAGGACAGCAGGGTAAAGACTGACCAGCTCGGAAAATGGCAGTAAGTCAGGTCCGATCGCTCACCTCTGCCACCCTCTCCTCGGAGCAGAGGGACCCTTAGAGAGGAAAGGACATGCATCATTCTCATCTTGGGGAAACCTGCTGAGTCAGCGCCCAGTGCTTCCCCACACATAGCCTTCCTCCTGGGGCAGAGGTGGGCTGTGTACCCCGGTTCCCCTGCGATTTGGCCAATGGGATTCTGGCCCAATTGGTTCTTGCCACGTCCAGGCTCAACCATCCTGTGCCCCTCACTCTGGAGCCCTGAGTGACCACCCCCAAGTGACTGCTCCAGGAGCAAGAAATAAGCATGTATTGAGTTACATTTCTGAAATAGTGGGAAATCTTGTCATAGCACCAGCCCACCCTAAGCCACCCTCTCTTCCTGCAGTCTGTGTCAGAGCAGACACTGACTTGGAGGTAGCCTCCCTCCAAGGGCTGCGGACACAGTGGACGTCTGAGGAGCAGAGGACACACTCTCTCCAAGCCACAGCAACGCTTCAGACTAGAAAACAGGAGAGTTTGCCCCCAAGTGACTCTGAACTGTGGCCGCTGGCTTCCGGCATGTGGCGTGTGCAGCTCTGCTCACCTGACGCTGGGCACCTCACCTGGTCACCAGCAAGGCCAGTCATTAGGACCTGAGAGCCTCTGCTGACTGCTGCTTGCCTGCCCGATGAGCAAGCTTTGTGTTAACTTGGGAGAGGGCACGTTTTCCCCCATTGGAGCATGTAGACATCACTGTGGCTTGTGGGAAGACATGTCCCCAACAATATGCCTGTGGGTCGGTGGGGTGGCGAGCCCCTGCAAATGGGGGGGAAGCCGGCCCTCCCCCTGTCATGATCAGCCACAACTTCTCTGTCCCTGGGACCCTGGAGGGGGTCAGGAGGAAAGCACACCAGTGTCTTTTTCTCCACCATCCAACAGAGGACAGACACGGCAGCACCAACAGACCCAGCAGATCCTGGGGACCCTTGTAGGACAAGGCTCTGCCCATGGAAGTCTCCTCCTCTTTCACAGACATGTGTGCAGCCTGTGAGACAGAAGAAGGAATTTCCACATGTCAGGTGACAGTATCATTAACCTGGGAGACTGGGAACCAGGGCAGCAGAATATTCCAGCAGGGCTTCTGACTGGCTGTAAATCTGAGATTCCAACAATTCCTCTTCGGGTTTGGGTTGGATTAACATGCCTGAGGAGCTCACAGAATTCAGAAATGAGCACTCACTAGCTTGTCAGTTTATTGCAAAGGCTGTGACTTGGGAACAATCAGATGGAAGAGGGGTGTGGGGTGAGGCAGGAAAGGGGCACCCCAGATCTTCATGTGTTCACCCCCCGAGGCTCTCTGAACCCCATCCTTTTTGCTTTTTATGGAGGCTTCATCACGTCAGCATGACTGATTAAATCATGGCATTGGTTCAACCTCCAGCCCCCTTTTCATCCTGGAGGTGGGGGTGGCAGAAGTACAAGTCCCAGCCCTCCAGTCTCAGGGTTGGTCCCCCTCGTGACGAGGGTCCCCTCCTTTCCAAAAGTCCCCTTGTGGATAAACTCAGTTGTGCTAGACAAGGTTTGCTATGAATGTCTGTAGACATATTTTTCATTCTTATTTTTTAGGAAACTGCACAGGCTTTAGGAGTTGTGGTGAATAACAGGGATGAACACCAAACTATATATTTCTTAAGTCACAGCATCACATGTGGAGAAGGCAGGATGATGCTTATGACACGTCACTGTGGCTGTGATGTGTGTGTGGTGGGGCATCTGACCTGGGGTTCCTGCGCAGTTTGCGGCTTCATCTCTGCATATTAAACACCACCCTCCCTTTCTGCATCAAACAGAATAGGAAACAAAACAGACAAATCAGGCCAAGGAGTGAAGATGACTCCTTAATAACAGAGTGGGGCAAGGCACTCTCTACAGATGGCATTATCTACTGGAATTCTCACTACCATTTTATCAAATTATTGCTCATATTGAGTGCAATTTTCATTCAAAGGGAAGAAGAAAATGCTAGTGATGGCCTTGATTATTGAGACACGAATTTGTGAAATGAGTCTTTCCCTCCTTCAGGAAAAGCAAACTCATGGTGGCTGTCAGGAGCAGGTGACACCGAGGGGAGGGACACTGAACTGCCCCTTGGCACCCCAGGCCCATTCTCAGGCCCCCTGACCTCACCAAGGTTACTGTCAGCACAGACAAGACATCATTCTCCATTTAGCATCTCAGTCATAATGGGGAAGAAGTGTGAACAAACAGATCAAAGGAAGATGTCAGAGGTCTAGGGCCACGACCCAAGTCCCTGTCCCATCTCCTCCCATGCACCAGAGTCATCTCTTGACAGTGACCGGAGAGAGAGGACCCAAAGCGAGCAGGCCTGTCCACCCTGGAGGATGTGACTGCCCTTCTGATTTTTTTCTGTTCTGTGCAATACTGATCTTGTTACTGAAAAGGCAAAATCTTGCTCTTTTCAGACACCCAGTGCAGAGCCATCCCAGGCTCCAGGAACATGCCTATCAGGCTCAATTCTCGACACCCTGGGAGGAGAAGCCTAGACTAAAGCTGAGAGTAGCCCCCTCGGCAGGAGGCTCTCCACTCACCCTCACCAGCTGCTGCGGGAAGGGCCCACGCGAGTTCTCTGGCACGTTGATAGGTGGGATGACCCAGTCCCGTTTCTGCCGCCTCAGCCCGTTGGAGCTCTGGCGCTGCGGCCATGGCAGCAGTGTGTCATTTGGAGGCTGGATGGGGTCCAGGACTGCGTTCTTCTTTCCTTTCTGCAGAAAGGGAGAAAAGAGGCAGAGGAGCCTGGTTAGGTTTTGCAGAGGAAAAGGCATCACTTAGAATCTGTATGTGTGTGTATATGTGTGTTAATCACTAAGTCGTGTCAGACTCTTTGCAAACCCATGGACTATAGGCTGCTAGGCTCCTCTGTCCATAGGAGTCTCCAGGCAAGAATACTGGAGTGGGTTGCCATTTCCTTCTCCAGGGGATCTTCCTGACCCGGGGATTGAACTCTGGTCTCCTATATTGCAGGCAGATTCTTCATCATCTTAGACACCAGGGAAACCCCCAGAATCTAGATCCAGGAAAAGACTGGATGGTATTGGGAAAAGTGGTTATGTGATAGGGGAAAAAATCTAGCAAGCCTCTCATCTGTACAAAAAAATGGACTACAGATTGAGTGTTGGTAAAGAAAACACTCTGACTATTTAACAAGTAGATCAGGGCTTTTAAAGATGGAAACAATGGGAAAAAATGACAAAGGAAAGTATTCATACATTTTAATTTAAAACCCTTATTTATGGATGAATTTACAACAAATATGACCAGAGTCAATAGCCTCACTATATAAAGACTTCTTATAAATCAACAAAATGGAACATTATTATAACAGGAAAAAGACCATGGATAGATAATTACATCAAAATAAATACAAAGGATTGATAAACTCATGAAAAATGTTCACATCTTCCAGTTATCAAACCAAACTAAAGCAGTGTATCTTCCTCACCCACCAAAGTGACAAGATTAAACAAAGTGAATCTTCAGCACTGAGTGTATGCTGTGAGTCAGCAGGGGGTGATGGTTGAGGGTGTGGGATTTGGCGTCACACAGACCCTCATCCAAAGATTTGGGGACATGGGGCAAGGCCCTCAGTCTCTCTAAGCTTTAGCTGCTTCTTTTATAAAGGAGGGATGGTATAACAGTACTGAATTCAGAGAGTTACTATGGAAATTAGACTGATAGGAGCCCATGCCTGATGGGAACCAGTGAGACTGGATGTCGGCTGCTCTGAAGTCATGGACCTCCTCACTGCTGAGACCAGCATTTAGCCAGTGACTGTCAAGGGCCTCAGAAAAGGTCCTTGCTCCTGACTCCATAACTCCAGAGCTGAAACCTGTCCCAGTGAAACTGTGTGGACAAAACCCTACAAATAAAGATGTTCATTGTAGTTGTCTTTATGATAATGTGTGTATATATAAAATAGTAAAAATATCAGGAAAAAATTCTGATAGTAGTAAACAGCAGTTAAATGCATTGCACTGCATTCATACTTTGGGCTATTACATGTCCTCAGACATTACTCTTTAAATACATGAAGAAATTCCATACAATAATAGTAAATGAAGAAAAGGTGCCAAAGGTACAGGTGATATGAGTTCCACGACTTTTTAAAGGGTAGAGAAAAGGCTTGAAGGAAACACATAGAAATGTGAACTCTGGTCTTCTCTAGTCACCAGTGAGTTTTATTCTACTTTATTTCTTTTATCTTTCTGTATTTCGGGATGTTATAATGTACATGACATTCTATAATGAAAAGAACCCACGGAACTCCTGTGTACATGTGACACCTACACCTGTGTGGCCTCCAGGTTTATTTTCAAGGCGCCCGTGTGGCTGTCTCTGCACCGTTTCCACAGCTGATGCTCATTTTACTCCAAGTCTCAGAGCCAGGAGCACACGGGAACTCATGTTTTGGAGACAGACCTTGGACCAGGACAACCCAAGCCTGGCTGGAGGCACCTGGCCCACCACTATCATGGTGGTTTCTCCACCCTCAGCTAAGCTCTGGACCCAGTGAGAACCCGCTGATTTGGTATTGTCTGCTGTGGACAGACAGTGTCCCTCACTCCCTTTTGCAAAAAAGTTGCATACGCAGACAAAACTGATTTAAAAAAAACAAAACAACTTGCATCCTTCCTGAATGCCCAAACCTACTGTTGATTTTTTGTTGTTGTTTAGTTGCTCAGTTGTGTCTGACTCTTTGCGACCCTGTGGACTGTAGTACACCAGGCTTCCTTGTCTTTTACTATCTCTTGGAGTTTGCTCAAACTCATATCTATTGAGTTGGTGATGCCATCCAACTACCTTATCCTCTGTCATCCCCTTATCCTCCTGTCCTCAATCTTTCCCAGCATCAGGATCTTTTCCAATGAGTTGGCTCTTCGCATAAGGTGGCCAAAGGATTCATACTTAGGCTTCAGCATCAGTCCTTCCAATGAATATTCAGGGTTGATTTTCCTTCAGGATTGACTGATTTGATCTTATCTTCTTGCTGTCCAAGGGACTCTGAAGAGTCTTCTCCAGCACCACAGTTCGAAGGCATTAATTCTTCGGTATTCAGCCTTTTTTATTGTCCAGCTCTCACATCCATACACAACTACTGGAAAACCATAGCTTTGACTGTACAGACCTTTGTAGGCAAAACCTAATGCTATATCAGCAGAAAAACCTATCTAGGCTAACCGTACTCCACTGAGACCCCCTCTGGGACTTTCCCTACTAGGGGCCCAGCTGTCTTCTGTGTTGAATTCCTGCATTTAAGAGTCTGCATCAGTTAAAAACCAAAAGGTTCCCTAGGTTGTGTCCCACCTTCATCAGAAGGATGTGTGTGAGGTGTGTGCATCCCCAAAGGCCTTGCTTTCTATGGAAACCTGACATCCTCCCAGCCTTGTGAACAACCCTGCGTCTCTCATGATGATGGGCGGGGTCATCTCTAGGCTCCTTGATGAGCATCACAGAACAGCATTCAGGGCAGTCCTAGCTGCACATTTGCCCTTCCCTGGAAGCCAGAAGGTGAAAGTGTTAGTGGTTCAGTCGTGTCCGACTCTTTTTGACCCTGTGGACGGTAGCCCCCTAGGCTTCTCTGTCCATAGGAATTCCTAGGCAAGAATACTGGAGTGGGTTGCCATGCCCTCCTCATGGGAATCTTTCTGAGCTAGGGATTAAATCCAGGTCTTCTGCATTGCAGGCAGGTTCTTTATTATCTGAGCCACTAGGGAAGTCCCTGGCAGCAAGGACACAGATGACTGCTCTCCATGTGCCAGGGGCACTTCGTGGGCACTGAACGTTCTCCACCGTCTCTGCCTGCATCCTTCCTCCCTTCAAGGCTACAGGAAGGTCATCCCTTCTCTACCAGGGACCCAGAGAGGCCAAGTCACTTCTGAAGGCCACACAGCTCATTAGCAGAGGCAGGATCTGAGTGCTGGGGATCAGGTCACAGGGTGGAGCATCTGGCTGCATGCCACGCTCATTCTGGGGTCACATCCCCTCTAGGAGTCCTCATGTCAGCATGGAGTGGATTGGTTAGACAGGGACATTCCCATCTAAGAGGCCCAAGACATTGGTTTATCTTTGAGTTCCCCGCAGGTCAGCTTGCAGGTTAGAAATGCAAAGTGTGAGGTCCTTGCCTGGACTCACGCCCTCTGGGGTGATGCCTGCGGTGTTTACGGAGCCCTCCAGGGGACCAGGGGGCTGTCACCCTCAACAGATGCAAGACCTCGCCCCTCAGGAAATGAGGGTCACCTGTCCCAGCAACTGCCTCAGGAGACGGGAGTGAGACAGTGTTTGTTCTGAGCTTGTCTGCGTGAGGGCAGCAGCTGGAATCAGCCAGATGCACCTTGCATGAAGGTGGAGGCTGGTGGGCCGGGGCAGGTGTCCCAGCCACAGGTACCACCACTGGGAGGCGGGGACTGGACATCCAGGCTCCCCCCATGTCTCCCTGTGCACGATGCAGCGAACTCAGGTATACCTGGGCACCTGTGGAGGCTCACCTGAGCCTCTGAATCTCAGACTCAGGATTTGAAAGGTTTTCATCAAGCTGTTCTGTTCTCCTTTAAAAAACCTGCCTCATCCTCCTTTGCTGAGGCTGCGCCTCCAGGGCGTTAATTTCCCTAGTGTTGTTTAAATAAATTGCACATATTTGCTACTATTTTAAAGCTGTGAGACAAATGTAAT
Organism: Antilocapra americana; assembly: GCA_007570785.1. Classification (NCBI taxonomy): domain Eukaryota; kingdom Metazoa; phylum Chordata; class Mammalia; order Artiodactyla; family Antilocapridae; genus Antilocapra; species Antilocapra americana. The sequence goes on along the minus strand of ML660204.1, from coordinate 6,968,590 downwards.
AACAAAATCTGGAGAAGATCGATGCCAGACCTGCGCTAGCTTCGCAGGGACGGGAAGACACACCCGCTCCTCAGGGGGAGGGACGCCGACGCCAACATGGACGAGCCGTCGCCAACGGGCGAGTGCTCGCTTCTGGACCTGCAGTGACCTGGGGCCGCTCAGATCACGGCTCGCAAACCCCCCCGACGCACAGTCACACAGATGGGAGATAATGCTGTGGCTTCTGTGGAGAGCATCTCTGAGCAGAGGACAGCTGGCATTTCCCCATGTGCCAAGGTCACCAGTGCTTCTGAGCCACGATGGTGGATGTCGGGTGAGACACGAATGTGGCCTCTGTGCTCCTGTCACTAAAAACCACACACGTGCATGTTCATGTCCAGGCCTATATAGCCACACGCATGTATGGAAACGGACACGGATGTGTATGGGTGCATGTGTGCATATGTGTGTGCTCTGTATGTCTCTCTCTCTGTACATAAGGTGTCACAACTTTCTCAGAATCAACAGCCCGGCCCTGACACCGTGACCAAGCCCACATCACTGGTTCCTTACAGACACTTCAGCTCAAGTCAAAAGCCTTCTAACTGTTGAGCGGGGATGGTTCCTGACCGCTGGGCTGGCCTGGGATTCGGCTATACTAGTACCTGCAGGTCTGCAGGACGGCAAGCACTGAGGAAATCTCCTGGTGGTCTGGTTGGACCCTCGACCCCAGCCCACCCGCCTGCAGAGTCGGCAGCTGCAGGGATGGTGTCCTGATGCGGGACCCCTGAATTCTGTGCATCACCACCTGCACCTCTGTCCGTGAGTCTGGGTGGAATCTGCTGGCTCTGGGGACCCCTTGGAGCTCTGACCCTAGGATGGGGTGGCAGGTGGGCTTCCACGGGAACACCTGGAGGGGCCAGGGCTGTCCTGCCCACAGGTATGGCCTTTCCCAGATGAGGGTGGGGACCATGGCTCACAGGCATAGATGACGCAGAGACTGGACGCTCATTTGTGAAGCCCTGAGTTGGCCTGCTCCTGAATCGGCTCTTATTTCCAAAGCGTCTCTCCTTTGAGATGGCCTCTCCCACTGAGCCTTAATCGATCGGTCTCAGCACGGCACTCTTCTGCTGACGAGGCTCTGAAACGGTGAGCTGCTAAGAGGAGTTTCCCCAGGTGGGGGTCCTAGCACCAGGCCTGGGCCCTGAATGAGTCTTTTACTTCCTCTGGGCCTCTGTTTCCCTCTCTGGGGGCCGGTCAAGCTCTGGGGGCAGCTGGGCTATGGGCCAGAGGTGGGGAGTGTCTGCCTCAGGTCACAACCCGGGGAGGTTAGGTGGTCTCACTCTCGAGCGATACAGGTGAACTACAGGGTCACATCCTCAATGGACACGCACTTTGTAAAGAAAACAAATCTGGTGCTTGTGTGGCTGCTTGGGCTGGTCCCCCTGGAGGGGTGTGCACCCCACTCTGCCTATGGCTCGTGGGGGCCTGGGGTGCCCAGGACAGGGTCTAAGATCCTTCCAGGTCTCCTTGTCTCTGGGCTCAGTGCTTCTCTCTTGGCAGGGTTTCTGGACCAATCTCAGGCGTAGCATCCTCTCTCCAGGGATAAAGGGATGCACACTCACACTCAGGAACACACTTCAATGAACTCAAGAGAGAAAGGGGTGCAGGAGGACATCCTTGTCCTCCTTTCTCAAGGGAAGCCCACGGCCCCAAGTCCACAGGCAAGCTGCACAATGCCCCCCACCAAAGTCATCACTTTGTACCCTCTCCCTGCACTGTACTCCCCAAACCTGGAGTCCAGCACTGACCCTTCTGCCCATCTCCCTGAGGTGGCTTTCTCTCCAGCTCCTCACCGGGCACACCATCTCATTTTTCTTAAGTTCCTGCAGCCCCGCACCCGCCCTGCTCTCCTTTCAACGAGGTGTCCTCTGAGTCTGATTATGAGCGTAATTGAGAGTGACTCCCCGGTGAGGTCTTCAGGGACTCGCCGACATCAGGAAGAAGCTGGGTCATTTCCCTCCCATCATCATTCACAAGTGAAAGATGAATAATGCAAAACTATCCTGGGGCAGGTTTTAAATTATCGCTTCTATTTTTCTTCCTTTTTTTCAAAAAGGAAAAAAAATGAGAGAGAGAAAAGCGTCAGGGGAGGACGATAGTTATACGTTCCTCCTCCGATTTACATGCAAAAACTTATAATTGGTTACATTTTCCTGTTATCCAACCACTCACTGGTAGGAACACAGGATTATGAACAGTCAAGTATAAGCAAATAGGTGACTCATAGAACACTCAGAAGTGAGCAGGGAATACAAACGACCCAGGCTCTGTCTCCAATGTAGAAACTCCTTCTTAGCCATTCTGGATTGAGTAGAGTGTCAACCAGTAAGCAGTGGGTAAGTGGAGAATGTTCACCTCTCCTGGTGACGGGAGTGCAGGTGAGGGGCCTACTATGAGCCAGTCTGGGTCCTGGGGCCCTTGGCTGTGGCCTGGAGCAGGTGGACGGGGAGCAGGGCCTGGGACACAAGCCCAGGTCATCACTCGTGGGTGCCCGGCCCTTCAGCAAAGTGCAGTGAGCCCCACTGTCCTCCAGAGAAGATGGCTCCCCAGAGGCCTCTGCCCTCAGGGGACGACGAGGATCTGGAAGTGGCTTAAAAACTCCCAGACCACAGTGTGTTTCTTAAGAGTGCCCAGTGATCCCACCTTTCAGAGACAGGGTCACAGATGAAGCCTGATACCCCCCCAGCCATTGCATGAAGTTGTTGGGTCCCAGGCTGCTCTGCCTCAGTGCCTTAAATTTCCCCCACTAAAAAGCTATTTACTTTTGGCTGTGCTGAGTTTTCGTTGCTATGCAGGCTTTTCTCTAGATGTGGCAAGTGGGGGGTACTCTCTGGTTGCAGGGCACGAGTTTCTCATTGCAGTGACTTCTCTTCTCGGGGAGCATGGGCTCCAGGGTGCATGCCAGCTTCAGCAGTGGGGCACATGGGCTCAGTAGTTGTGGCTCCCTGGCTCTAGAGCACAGTAGTTACGGCACATGGGCTTAGTTGCTCCATGGCATGTGGGATCTTCCCAGACCAGAGATCGCACCTGTTGTCTTCTGCATTGGCAGGCGGGTTCTTTACCACTGGGCTATTAGCAAAGCCCTCCCCCAACTTTAGAGAGAATAGCATAAGCACAAGTCTATCCAATTCAATAAAAGCTAAATTTATCAGAAAATGTTGAAGCTAGCTCCCCGTGGGACCTGTCCACCAGGGGAGGTAACCTGATGTCCAGGAGGACCCTTCTTAATCAAGGGGCGCAGGTGGGCTCCCTCACCTCTGGGGTGGGCTCCCTCCCCCAGAGGTGATAGTGGGCTCTTACCACCCTGGGCAGTTCCTCCTGGGGAAGGTGCTCCACACACCCCACCACCCCTGATGGGCAATGCAACTTTGGACCCTTAATGCTCAGAGAGACGGCTTCTGGGAGGCTGGAGCCTGTGGCTGCAACTTGCATAGGCAGATAAGGAAGGATGATGCAGGGAATCTTGTTCTTTAACTTGTTGGTCTTCCCTGCTCTCTGGTCTCTAGGCTGGCCATGTGCCCGGGAGCCATGTGCCACCACCTCTCTGGGTGGTGGACGCGCAGCTGAGGGTCAGCGGTCTGGGACCGGGACCTGCACTGAGTTTCCTAGGAGATGTGGGGAGAGGAAGTCCTCAGGTGGAAGGTCCTGGGAGTCCTGATTAGGCTGGGGCTGCTTCTCTTTCATCACAGAGGTCAACCTGTGCCTGTGAGTCTCACTGTACTACCATCTCTAGGTAGCCACCCCTTTTCTTTAACTAGCATACAGCATCCAGCCCTGCCTGCTCCTGCACCTTCTAACATACAGAGTGACCAAGATCCCTCGCAGTCTCATCGGACCCTCTTGGTGGCCCCCACGTTGGGGAAGGGGGTGGCCCATCCCAGCAGAAATATGACCAATGTAGGGCTTGGTGCTCCCAGGTTACGGAATCTGCAGGTCTGTGCTCAGAGGAGACATGAGGGGATGACACGCTGTGTGACAAAACACAGGTGCATGAGATTCGCCCTCAAGTATCATGGTATTTACGGCGCTCTCCTTGGTCTCTGATTCACCAGCCTTCCTGTTTTCATTGCTTCCTTACAGCTTTGGGTTAAACATGCTTCAGATAAGGAAACAGCGTCCTCCCCATCCCCACTCCCCCACGTGTCAGGCCTAGTACTGATTTTCACTGAGGATAATTAGATTTTGTGAGAAAAAAAGAGAGGCACCAAAATCTATAAGATAGTTCATTCCTCTACCTCTGACTTCCCTTTCAATATACATTTGAAAAATGGTACATTTTGTTTGCCTGCAAGCATGTATATTTAAAATATTTAACTAGGGTTCTGTCTGCAGCCTTCTGGCTGGTTTCCATGGCAGCTAAGGACCGACAGAATGAAATGGTATTTAACAAACACAAAATAAAACAACAGAAAGATAGCTCCCTTCTTTAACAAATAGAGCATGGGAGCCATTCTAAACAAACATTTGCATGAGTTTGGTTCGGAAAAGGCACTTAGTGGAATTTTTTTACATCCACAACACAGTGGGGGAGACCAATGCCCTATCCTTGCCCCCCCAAAGCAACCATGGTATTTCTTATTTCCCATCTCTTCTAAGAAGGGGAGACTGTTCTGAGAATTCCTGTAAAAGTCATGCAAAGAAAGGTCTCCTGCACGAAACAGCATGATTACTTCCTTGTGTATCCATATTTGGAAGGAAAGTCTGAAGCTAACACTTTTGCACTCACTGCCTGGTGTGCAGGGATGCGGAGGTGGGTGGAGTTGGGGATGGGATGGACTCCCCACCCCCCAGCCTCCTTCACTTGTACCCAGAACAACCCAGGAAGGAACAAGCTGACACTGTCGTCACTCATACCTGGGCAGAGGCCCAGGGACTGGCCAGGTTCATACAGCTATGATGGCGGCTGGGGTCTGAACTCGGGCTGTATCCCTTGGCCCCTCCCTGCTCCTTACTCACAAGGGGAAGCTTTGACACGGAGGGCAGATGTTGCCTGTGCCGTGCAGTTCTGACATCACTGTCAATGTTCCCTAAGCAGACGGGTCACGGACTCTGCGGGTGGGAACATCCCTGGGGAGCAGCTGAGCCCCGGTTCTTTAGGCAACTTGTTTCCATCACCATCATCCTCAGGGAAGCTTCATGTTATCAAGTAATTTGAAAACCACATTTCTCTTAACAGACGCTCAAAGCACACCCCTTGCCCTCTGCAGCCTTGTGTCTCCCAGGGCCTGAGAAGTTCCCTCTGATCCCACCTGGCTCTAAACCAGGCTCTCTGCACTGCCAATGTGTGGAAGCAGGGAGTGCTCTTGGGGGCGTCCTGTGCACTTGTAGGGTGCTTAGGTCTACGTGATGCCAGGAGCACAACCCCACCCACTGTGACAACCCAAACTCCAGGCTTCTCCTCCGAGCTCCCCGCTTGGGGACCTGCTCTAGAGAATTAGGACAATTATGTTTTGCCAGCAACAACACAAATGAAATTACTCTTTAGTTTACAGAAAGAAGTACAATTACAGTAAGAGAAGATAAATAAATTAAATTAGCAAGTTAAGGCAAAATATATGACTTTTTCCTGGAGTTGCAAATGGTGGGACTGGTTGGGATCGCTCACATTGGTGTCAATTAGCGAGAAAAACAGTCAGTTTCGTCAGCGTGGATGATTCTGGAAGGCTTCGATCAGGATGAAGGTGAGCATTTTGTGGATGGTGAGGGAGGGTCTCTTCCTGTTTGTCCTTGCATCTTGGCGTCTGCACAGCTGCAGGAGAGGTGACGAAGGATGCAGGGGTGTATCCTGTAGAAGTGTCCTCTCATGGGAACAAGGAGGCAGAGTGGTGGACTTGGCTGGCTGGGGATGGCTTCTGGCCTCTCAGGCTTTTGTATTTTCATGAAAAAGAGAAGCTGAGAAGGGGGAGGTGCTAAGATCCAGGTGGTGGGTACTAGGTGATGGGACCTCCTGGAGCAGGGAACTGACAGTGGCCGGCCGGAGCACAGTGGTAAGACGCTATGGCCCCCATGGGGCGGGAGAGGCAGCCAGGTCAGCCCCTGGGGGCCTTCATCCCAGTTAGTAAACCAGCCCGGACAGTGCCCACTCCTTATCTCTCTCTCAGCAGAGACACAGCAGGAAGCAGGCCGGGCATGGTACTGGCCAAGCCAAGGTTGCTGCAGAAAAAGCCTCACCCTCCCACCCTTCCTCTCAGCCTCCTGGAGCTCCAATACATCTTAGAATAGACACAAATGCCTCTCCAAGGGCCACCTGGCCTGGGCCCCACCTAAGGGTGCTCCTCTAGCCCGAGGGTGCTCCCATCTCTGCCTGCTTCTCCTATCTCTGGTCTGGACTCAGATGTTACACTTCTGGCCCCCTGGACAGACCAGCAGCCTCTGCCCTCTACTGACCCAGCCCTGGGCCATTCCCAGCTCCCACGACAGGCCAGGGAAAGTGACCAATGACTGTCATGCCTTTCTCCCTGGGCCTTGACCCCGGGCACCTCTCCTCTGCAAAACGCAGACCCTGACACTCGTTCAAGGACATCAGCAGGCTGAAACGTGGTCGGAGTTGGCCCTTTTCCACCGTGTCACTCCTGCTCACCCCGGGGCAGCTGGCAGCCCTCCCAAACTGCAGAAGGTGCAGCTTCCAGGGGTTAGAACTCACTCCTGTCTTCGCACTTGTGGAGTTAACAGCTGCGGATTTCTGGGGAGCACTGTGCACCCACTGAGGTCTAACACTGATTGCCCATCACCGGGCGGGGCCACTGGCTGTGGTCACCATGGATTTCCTTCGTGGCAGTCTGTGTGGGTCTGTGACATGGACACCCGGTTCTCGAGTCCCCCAGCCAGTCAAGCCCGTGCCTGAAGCAGGCCTGCTTGGGCGGCACCATCTAAACCTGCAGGAGCACTGAGGTTGCCATCACTCATTGATGTGGCTGCCATCCTCTGAAGGAGAACATGCGCATGGGCAGCAGTCTGCTCGCTCGCCAGCTGGACTCTCACGTATTGACCATGCTGGGAGTCGCTGTATCTGTCATGTGAAGGCCACCTTTTGGAAAAGCATAAAAGGACCGTCTTGCTACTTTCTGAAGGTGTGTGCACACTCTGCTTCCCAGGCTCCACCTGATGACCTTCATGCGCTCTCCTAAGGTGACACTGTGCGTGGCAAGCTCCACTGGCCTCCTCTGGTTAAAACTCCCAAGTGGGCAGCGTAGGGGTTAAGGCATGGGTGCTGGTCCTCTGGTGCTCATGGAGGGCTGCTCAGGGGCCAGCCTTTCCTTAGGGGCCTCATTGCCAGGTTGAGGGTGGGTCTCAGGAACTGCTTCTCAGCCAGGTCCTCTCTATTCTGTGTCCTGTCACAGATCTGGGCATCTGTGATACAGACGGGGTCCTTCCACTCACAGAGGCAGACCATGGGGATGGGGCTCTAACACCTGTGGTCTTGGCAAGATGTCCTTGCCGGGACTGGAGACCCAAGCAGCGGCAGGAAGAGGACTGGAGGCTCTGAACACTCATCCACCTTCAGGAGGCTGCATGGAGGGTGTGTGTCTCCACCCCTGGGGTCGGGTTTCCACCTCAGCTGGAAGGCACCGGTGACATCCCGGGTGACTGACTGTCCTGGGCCCACCACAGACAGGGCCTTCCGCGGCAGACACTCTTGTCATGGTTCTGGAGGCCAGAGGCCAAGACCAGGTGTGGGCAGGGCAGTCCCTCCGCAGGGCTGAGTGAGAGGCTCGCCCCAGGCCCCTCTCCTGGACCCTGGTGGTTGGCCATGTCCTTGTATTGCAGAAAGGTCACCTCCATCTTTGTCTTCATCTTCACATGGGTTCTGCCCAGGACTGTGCTGTTGTGCTGTGCTTAGTCACTCAGGCACGTCTGACTCTTTGAGACCCCATGGCCTGTATCCTGCCAGGCTCCTCTGTCCATGGGATTCTCCAGGCAAGAATACTGGAGTGGGTTGCCATTTCTTCCTCCAGAGGATCTTCCTGACCCAAGGATCGAACTTGTATCTCCTGCAGTGGCAGGCAGATTCTTCACTGCTGCATCACAGGGGAAGTGCCAAGGACTGTGTCTATGTTCAAATGTCCTCTTTAATAAGTACACCAGTCACATCGGATTAGGGTCCCTCTGCCCCGAGGACCTCACTGGAATGAATTACGTCTGACAACCTGGTCCCATTCTGAGGAACTGTGGGCTAGGACTTCCACACAGGAACTCTGGGGGCACAGTTCAGCCCAACACTTGGGGAGATGAAAATCCCAGGGAAAGATGGTGCTTTGGCATCTGGGCCCGGGCACAGGATAACGCATGACTGAGTTTATCTTTCATAGATGCTGACACACTCTACCATCTAATAGTAGTTTAATAAACAACAGTTTCCTTTTTTGCAAACTATACCCACAGGTCCTATTGACACTGCCAAGTGCTGCACAGCCAGCCAGATGACGAGGGTGCAAGAACTTGATCTCAGTATCGACTGTGAGGCCGAACGTCGCTCCAATTCCTCGGGGGCGATGCAGCTCTCCCGTGGGAAATATGTGACCTCATTTGCATTTTCTAATTGAATTGCTATCAGCTTTCCTGCAAGACTGCACACAAAAACCTTCTTCCAGATTCCAGCTCTGCTGGTATTACCCACAAAAAGGCCTCCTTTAAATGGTTGCTAAGAAGGGAGAGGAAAGGGAGAAGTTGCCAGGAGTTTATGGTTCACCTGACTGTAAAGCTGCTTTTGCCCACTCCCTGAGAGTTGCTGAAATGACGAACGAGGGAGACCGTGCTTGATGGGACCTGACGTGAAAGAGCAGGGATTTACGGAACCGGGAAATTAGGGGGTCCCTTCGGGCCCTCCTCTGGGGATTTGCTTCAATTTTCCTTTCATGAGAGTTTCTTGGGAATTTTAACACTGCAAATGGCTCCTTTGAAGCAAGCCCTTTGACTTCCCTGGTGGATCAGAGCAGGGCATCTGCCTGCAATGCAAGAGACCCGTGTTCAATCCCTGAGTGGGGAAGATCCCCTGGAGAAGGACATGGCCAACTCACTCCAGTATTCTTGTCTGGAGAATTCAATGGACAGTGGAGCCTGGCAGGCTACAGTCCATGGGGCCACAAAGAGTCGGACATGACTGAGTGATTAACACTTTCACTTTGCGTTTCTAGAACCTTCTACCAGCAAACTCCCACTGTGGTGTTCCCCTTGAACTCCCCACCTTTCCAAACCCAGCCAGGAAGCCCTCTGCATGAACTGAAAGGATGCTTTGAAGTTGTGAAGTATGAACAACCTGTGGGGAAGTGCTTGCAACTTCAGGAAACAAACACAGGAATGATAACAGAAAGGGCACTTGGCCCAGGGCCCCCTTCTCGTGCCTCAAGCCCCGTCAGGTTCGCCTCCTCCTGTTTCCTCTGTGAGTTGTACACACATTCCACGTTGTCCATGTCTGGACCACAGTCTGCATTTCCCAGCCCTCTATCCCTGGATCCATGTCTGTGGGATCTGCCTACCCTGTTCATTTTTCGCTGCTACACAGAATTTCACTGCATGAATCCACCACCAGGTCCTTATCCAACCTAAGCTGATGAGCCTTTGGGTTCTTTTCAGGTTCATCAAATTCTGGTGCAGAGCTCTTGGTATGAATGGGCACATACTTCCTTTGGGCTTGTACCTATGACCAGCAGCATTATGAAAAATACACACTTGGTCTCTGCTCTCCATTCCTGACACAGAGCTCTTGAAACCCTGGCAACCTCTGCAGTGATGGATTGACAGGTGTACTTGACTCATGGCTCCTAAGTCCCTAGGAATTTCCCGGGTGATAGAGCATCTTGTGTTCTAATGAAGTGACTCTGGGCAGGCTCCTGGAGGGGGTTGGTCACCAGAAAGTCTAAGTCGTGATTAGGAACTTCGAGGTGTCAACCCCCTGCCCACTCCATCCTCTGGGAAGGGGAGACGGGCTGAGTTGAGAGGCTGAATTCAAGGATCATGCCTACGGGATGAAACCTCCACAAAAGTCCCTGAACTCTGGGGTGTGGAGAGCTTCTGGGTTGGTGAATGCATCCATGTGGCAGGAGGGTGGTGCCCCCATCACCACAGGGACAGAAGGCCCTGCATTTGAGACCCGTCTGGACCTCCCCCTATGTAGGGCTTGACCTGGACGTTCCTTCATGATAACCCAGGAAGAGTAAGAGTGTGCTGCCCCCAATTCTGCGAACCTTCGTAGCAAATGATTGACCAGAGGTGTGGGTGGTGAGAACTGAGTTGGACAGGAGTGAGTAATCAGGAGGAGACTCACCACTTGTGACCCACATGTGAAGGAAAGTGGGCTTGTGGACTGAGCCCTGAGCCTCATGGTCTGTGCTGACTCTGGGCTGCGAGGGTCAGAATTGAATTAAATTAGAGAACACCCAGTCAGTGTCCATGGAAAGTCAGAGGATTGGCTGTGGTGGAAAACCTACAGCTTTGGTGTCAGAGGTATGAGAAGAGGAACAGTTTTCCTCTCAACTAGGCAAAGGTATATTCAAATTTAAAAGGAAAATGCTGATTGTTATTGGAGAGGCTCTACCATAATGCATCCCCACCAAGAACATGGGAATGCCATTTCTCCATGTTCTTACCGATGTGAGAACTGGTACTGCCAGTCTTTCAAAGGCTAGTCGTTCTGGAAGGTTTCTGGCTTTTATCTGCATTGCCCTGCTGAGGTTGACATGTCTTCATACTGATCTACCACCAGGCTCTCCTCTTTCATGGACAGCTTGTTGCTTTTAAATTTTTCTCCTATCAGGTTATCTGTCTTTACATAGTGATTTGAGGCTCTCTCTATATTCAGGTGGAGAAGGAAATGGCAACCCACTCCAATATTCTTGCCTGGAAAATCCTTACGAACAGAGGAGATGGGTGGGCTATAGTCCACAGGGTCACAAAGAGTGGGACATGACTGGGCTTGCACGCTCATCTATATTCAGGACGTACCTCTTTGTCAGTCATTAAGTGTCACAAGTACCCTCTCTCATCTCCGGTTTATCTTTTCACTTAAAAAATTATTTATTTTTAATTGAAGGATAATTGCTTTACAGTCTTTCTACTTTCTTAAGTAGTGGTAAGTAGATTCTCATTTTTCATGAAGTCAAATCATCAACCTTTGCTGTATTCTCTGTGTTTCATCACGTATAAGAAAGCTTTCCCCACACATCACTCCCAGTTCTCTTCTATTTGTCTGCTTTGTCTTGCACACTCAGAGTTACAATCCACTTGGAACTTATCTGGGGTGTAGCATGGAGTAGGGGTCACTTGGGACTTCCCTGGTGGCTCAGATGGTAAAGAATCCTTCTATAATGAGGGAGACCTGGGTTGAGAAGATCCCCTGGAGGAGGGCATGGCAACCCACTCTAGTATTCTTGCCTGGAGAATCCCCAGGGACAGAGGAGCCTGGCAGGCTGCAGTCCATGGGGTTGCAAAGACTCAGACATGACTGGGCGACTAAGCACAACACAGGGGTCGCTTGACTTTTCCCCTTTAGGGTACCCCATTGGCCCAGCATCACTTATGGAAAAGAGAGTCCTCCTCCACTATTCTAAGCAGGCTTGGCAAATTTTTTCATTAAGGGGTCAAACAGTTAAATATTTTAGACATTTCAGGTCAAGAAGCAAAGTTGAGGATATTAATTTAAGTGCTTATACAACCATTTGAAATTACAGAAACCATTCTTAGCTTGCAGGCATCAGCAGGCAGGTGGCAGGTCAGGTGTGACCTGTGAGCTGCAGTTTACTGGCCTCTGCCATCCAGCGCCACTCATAAAAAATCCAACGTTGACACTGTGTATATTTGACAAGGTATATCAAGTTATTTATGTGAAGTTGGTGAATTTTGTTGTGTAAAAGTTAAACCTCCATGCAGATGAAAGTGAAAGTGAGTTGCTCAGTTGTGTCCCATTCTTTGTGACTCCATGAATTATACAGTCCATGGAATTCTCCAGGCCAGAATACTGGAGTGGCCTTTCCTTTCTCCAGGGGATCTTCCTAACCCAGGGATCAAACCTAGGTCTCCTGCACTGGAGGTGGGTTCTTTACCAGCTGAGCTACAAGCGAAGCCCAAGAATACTGGAGTGGGTAGCCTATCCCTTCTCCAGCGGATCTTCCCGACCCAAGAATTGAACTGGGGTCTCCTGCATTGAAGACGGATTCTTTACCAACTGAGCTATCAGGGAAGCCTTCCATGAAGATAAGACTTTCCAAAATGTTAAATATTTTTTCTGGGCTATTCTGTTCCATTTGTTTGATCTCAAACAGTACCATCTAATGACTATAGTTCAGTGGCTCTCAGATGGGGCTCTTGGGGAACATCCGGATATGACATGAGACAGCTTTGTTGCAAACGGGTGATGGGGTGCTGTTAGCATCTGGAGGGGGGCAAGGGATGCTGGCAAACATCCCACAGTGCACAGGGCTGCCCCACATCAGAGATGATCTGGCCCCAAATGCCAGCAGTGGTGAGGTTGAGAAACTTGTGTGGTTTATTCGGAGTCTTGATGTCTAAAACACCTGGTCCTCCCATTTTTGTATCATTCTAGGTTATTCCTGCATGTGTGTTCAGTCATTCAGTTGTGTCCAACTCTTTGGGACCCCCTGGACTGTATAGCCCATTAGGCTTCTCTATCCATGGGATTCTCTAGGCAAGAATACTGGAGTGGGTTGCCAAGCTCTCCTCCAGGGGATCTTCCCAAACCAGGGATCGAACCTATGTCTCCTGCATCTTCTGCATTGCAGGCAGAGTCTTTACCACTGAGCCACCAGGGAAGCCCTTTGTATTTCTGCTAAAAAATTTAAAGTCAGCTCTTAGCCTTTCTATAGAAGAGCAAAGAAAAAACATTTTGGATTTTTGCTGGGATTGTGTTAAGTCTATAGAAACCTTTTGGTAGAATTGACATCACCATAACATTAAGCCTGTTATGAACAGGGTGTATCCTTCTATTTTCAAAGATCTTTAAGTGTTCTCAGTAATACGCAGGGAATCCCGTGGTGGTCCAGTGGTTAGGACTTCATGCTCTCACTGCCAAGGAGCTGGGTTCAATCCCTGGTGTGAGAACTAAAATCCCACAGGCTGCAGAGTATAGCCAAAGAGAAAAAAAATTGCTCTCAGTAATATGTAAGGGTCTTGTATAATTAATGCTATTGTAATCAGTATCTGGTTCAGATTTTATTTTCTAACTATTCCTGGTCTGTTGTTGTCCAGTCGCTCAGTCATGTCCAACTCTTTCAACCCCATGTACTGCAGCATGCCAAGCTTCCCTGTCCTTCACTATCTGCTGCAGTCTGTAGAGATGCAGTTTCTTTTACATCCAGCATCCTTGCTAACATCATTCATTAATTCTAATAAATTAGCCACAGATTATTTTGGATTTTCTACATTCACAATTATATAAGCTACACATAATGCTAGTTCTATTTATTCCGATTTTTTTCTTGCCTGAACTCACTGGCTTGAAGCCCTGGTGTGTGATGTTAGAGTGTCCTTGTCCTATTTTTGAAGTCAAGGAAGGCTTGAGTATTCCAACTGTAGTTCAGATGTTTGCTATAGATACTTTGTGAGATTAAGAATGGTTTCTTTTCCTCATTTGCTGAACAGTTTCATCTTGAATGGAAGTTAAATTTAACAATCACACTTCAGATGATCATGTGATGTTTATTCTATTTTGCATTACTTGGATTAATGTTTAAGTGTTAGACCAAATCTTGATTTCTTGAAACAGACAAATGTGACCATTGTTTACCCCATGTAAACATGGGTGGATTCATGTGTGTTAAAATTTTGCTTAGGATTTTTTCCCATCTATTCTGAGTGGAAAGGCATGTAACAATCCTCTCTCTCTCATTGTTCTTTCAAGGTCCTTGCTGGCTTTGGGAAAAGTTCCTGTTGGTTTCAACATGGTCCCCATTTGGTTGGGGAAGCCATCCCTCTTGTAGGCTGAGTTTTAACTCCTTACGGCTTGGGTAAAACTTACCAATGGAGCCATCATGGTGAGAGTAATTTTTTTTTATGTGATAAAAATCTGAACTAAAACTTTATTCACATGTTCCTTTCATGTTAATTTTGGTAAATTTTATATTCTAGAATGTTACCTATTCCATCTTTGTTATCAAATATATTGGTATAAATTGTACATAATATTCTCAAGAGACCTTTCTAATGTCTGTGTGATTGGTCATGAAGTTCTCTTGTCATTCTAGATAGGAATTATTTTCAGGTTTTTTTCTTAGTCTACAGTTTAGTAGTTAAACTACTAAACTGAGCCGACTTCTGTCTTTGTTGATTCTATTATTTTCTATTTCATTATATTTTCCTCTTTGTTTTATTATTTCCTTCTTTCCACTTTGTATTTCATTTCCCATTTTTGTAATTTCTTGAGATAAGTGTTAAAATTGCTGATTTTCTGCATTCTTTGTCTTCTAATATATGTATTTAAGCCTAAACATTTCCATCTGGCATGACTTCAGTGATTAATACATCCAACTAGTTTTATTACTCAGTTCAAAATATTCTCCCATTTCCATGTGATTTATTTTCTACCCAAGGGTTAATAAGAAGACATTTACTTAACGTCCAAATCTCTGGGGATTTTTCAGTAATTTTCTTTTTTGTTGATTTCTAGTTTAATTGCTCTGTGGTAAGAAGAACAGAAACTGCATTTTGATTCTAAACTTTTGGAGCATTTTGAAATTTGCTTGAAGTTTGGCTAATTTTTGTAAATATTCTGAGAATACTTGTAGACAATCTGTATTTAGCAGCAGTTGGGTTCTGTGCTTTACGTACATTCCACCAAGGTCAGACTTCTTAATTCTGTGCTCCTAATCTTCTATTTCCTTACTGATATTTTGTCTGCCTGTTCTATTGCTTACTCACAGATGTTAGTTAAAATTTACCATTAATTTCATCCTTGTTTATTTGCCTCGTATTTCCCTGCCACCATGCTTTTACTTCAAGCTTTTCTATATCCTTACGCTTTTTAGATGTATCTTTGTACGCTGCATGGTGGTGGTTTAGTCGCTAAGTCGTGTCCTACTCTTGTGACTCCATGGACTGTAGACCCCTTGGACTGTGGCCTGCTGGGCACCCCATGGAATTCTCCAGGCAAGAATACTGGAGTGGGTTGCCATTTCCTTCTCCAGGGGCTCTTCCTGACCCAGGAATCAAACCAAGGTCTCCTGCATTGCAGGCAAATTCTTTACTGACTGAGCTATAAGGGAAGCCCTGTAAGCTGCATATGGATAGATTTTGAAAAATATAGGCAGTTTGTTTTTTTCCAAGTACAAGAGATAATCTATTTTTAATGATTACAATTAATAATATAATTGTAAATCTACCCCATGGGTTTTTGATTATCATCTGCTTTTCCTTTTAATTTTTAGTTATCTTATTTTGTTCCTCCAGTCAGTTTCAGTTGAGTACTAGACATTGTATAAAAAGAAGACAGATATAATTTGAGGTCTGGCACAATACTTTCCACTGGAGAAGACTGACATTTACTTCTGGCAGGTGACTAAAGACACCAGCCATCTGGATCACCTTAATCCGTTTACACAGAGTGACATTGTTCAAAGGTTGGCACTGTCTTTGTAAGGGTGCATCAGCCAGTGTCCCACACCTGCCCTCCTCCCTGTCCTCCCAGGCACCACCCTGGTGAGGACCCAGTGGCCGAGATGAGCGAAGGACTCAGAGGGCTGGGACCATGCCAATGACAGCAATAAGATCTACTGTTGTTCACCTCTTTGGGGACAATGCTCTCATAGTCTACACCCTGCCTGACCTCACATCATGCCACACAACCCTCTTAACAACCTTTGGGTGGGATGTAGGTAGCGTTGTTGTCCCATTTTCCAGAGCGGTAAGCCTCAGAGAGGTTGTTTGCTTGCCCCAGAAAGCTGGAGGAGCTTGATCCAAACAGACAACCCAGGGCAGCCAGGCTCTGTTACGATGTTGGGCTCAGCTGTGCCTAGAAAGTCCCTTATTGACTCCTTTCCAGAACATCAGTTCTCCCATGCAGCAAGAGGCTGCAGCCACACAGCTCACCGTCCCCACTTGTAAAGCAGGGACAGTGACAGTGCCCGCTTCTGGAGATGTTGTGAGGATCAATGTGGACACACTTAGGGGAGGGTCCTAGAAAGTCTGGGCAGGGCTCTTTGGGTTTGAAGATAGGAAGCACGGAGCCCTTAGCAACGAAGGTGATGGGAAATAAACAGGGAAGGACCGGGTCAGGCGGGTGGCAGGGACTGTGCCCACTGCCTACACGGTCACGAGTCTTGTGCTCAGGATGCGACCCCATAGTCACCCCACGGATGCCCTGAACCTGGGACATGGAATCTGCAGATCAGGTGCTTCTCGGCCCGCCTGCCATGGGGTTGGAGGTGCAGGCATCTTGGGGATTGTCTAATTGCAGTCACCTTCTTGGAAGATCAGGGGATTAACTGCCTCAGAAATCACTTCATTAACATGCTTGACAAAAGGTGTCATTATGTTTTTAATTAGTGCCTTTTATCTGAGGCCATCCATGGGCTTTAGAGAGCCCTGCTCCTTGCCCACAAGGCACTCTTTCCGCATTGCAATCGCAATCAAGATGTAAGCCTTCCACTGCTGCCCTTGGCTCGGCGCTGGCCGGGAGGGGCCCCCACGAGGGCCATGTTGCCCACCATGGCGTGGCTGGTCATGATCACTCAGGAAGGGGTGGAAAACCACATCCATCTCAGGATTTTCAGCATCTTCAAGGTGAGACTCATGGTCTGAGGGGCACCCCTGTTCGAAGTGGGTTTCAATACCTAGTTCAGCACTCCCCTGAGGGCACTCAAGATGTCCTTTGTGAAGGTGTCAGCCCACCTCCAGGATAAGGCTAGCCACCAAGTCACCGATTTTCTAACCTAAATCACCTCCTTCTGGTTTAACAATAT
This sequence comes from Antilocapra americana, assembly GCA_007570785.1. Lineage (NCBI taxonomy): Eukaryota > Metazoa > Chordata > Mammalia > Artiodactyla > Antilocapridae > Antilocapra > Antilocapra americana. The sequence goes on along the minus strand of ML660204.1, from coordinate 6,951,641 downwards.
GGCTTAAAAATGAGACAAAAATGAAACACAGACCCAGTTTTCCATAGTGAGTTCCTCAGAACACCTGCCTTGAAAGATTTCCCGTAAAGAAGGTTCCTTGGTCAAATAGGTTTGGGGAAGCTTGCAGACTCTGTCCCACTGGGGCTCCCTGAGCACTTTAATCCTGTGAGGTTCTGGACAAATCTACAGAAGGGCATCTGGTCAGTCTGGTCTAACCCCCCACTTCCTGTGGGCCCTTCCTGAGGGAACACCCATGGCTGCTGTCCCTGCCGACCTGTCCTGCTCTAACCGGTTTGCTTCTTTTCTAGTGGACCACACACATACCCTAACACCAACGGCCACAAGGCCTCCCAAGGGTTCTCCCCCTACGGGTGCACCTTCATGTAGACGGACGTGCAGTTGGCTCCACCATGCGGGCCCTCTGGGCCACAATTTCTCTGCTGACCTAGCAGCCCCCAGCCTGAGGCCAACACAGCTGCTGAAACACGGGCCGAGGTGAGCAGAGTTGGTCCCTTCAGACTCGGGAAACCTAACGCGGGCATTTCTGGGGGCTGAGGGATCTGGACCTGGAGTCCTGCGGCACACGGGGCTGAGAGGTCTTTCAGGATGGGGGGGCGGTTGGGGGAAGGTGAATTCACCCCTCCCATCCTATCAGCACAGCCAGGCAGCTAAGTTAGAGGGGAAGTCAGAGGGAGGGCTAGGGGTCCGGGAACGTGGGCTGGTGTGTGTCTATGTGAAGTGTGCCCTCCCTTCTCTCCCTCCTTCCATTTCTCCCCCTCCCTGACCCCCTCTGCTCCCCCTGAATCAGTCTCACACCAGCTACCCTGCCTGCCTTGCACGGCCAGCCATGTGGCCTCTGTCTTACTTCTCGTTCCTCTAGGCCTTGGGAGCCCCCAGGCAGGGGGCTACAAGCTTTGGTAGGAGAGGTGCCCAGTGAGAAATGGAGCCATGAGGCCCTTGTTCACAAAGGAACTGACCGCCAGGGTGGTGATGACCATGCACCAAGCTGATGGGGACCTGTGGGCAGCCCTGCCCGGGAAGGTGGGAGGTCAGGGGTTGCCCCCAAGGCCAGTGCCACCCACTCAGGTGCCTGCCTCTGCCAACTAGGCTCTGCTCAGCCACCTGAGGAGGCAGGACGTGCGCCCAGCCCCTCCCTGCGTGCAGTCATGCCTTACCTTGTGTCCAGAGTGTGTGGACGAGGTCTGGGCCACCAGCAGCCGCACTGCAGCGTCCCAGCGCTCAGCCGTCTGGTGGTCCCACGCAGTCACGGTGAAGGCCACCTGCTCGGAGGGGATGCGCAGCTCCCGGGTGGCGAACACCGTCCCGTCGGCTCCGACCTTGAAGTCCATGCTGTTGGTCTCATAGTGCGTCCCCTTGGTCCCCAGGCAGCTGCTGAACTTGACTGCAAGAGAAGGTGGATAAGGTCAGGGTGGGTGGGGAAAGCCTGGCAGGCAGGCGGCTGCTCAGAGCTATGTTCAGCTGTGATCCTTGGACTCTAATATGGTCCAGAAAGTGGTTATTTACCTGACTGCTTGACCTTCAGGTACTGAGTTTTATCTCTGTGTGTGTGTGCTTAGTTGTGTCTGACTCTGCGACCCCACGGCCTGTATGTAGCCCTCCAGGCGCCTCTGTCCAGGGGATTCTCTGAGCAGGTGTACTGCAGTGGGATGCCATTTCCTCTTCCAGGGATCCTCCCACCCAGGGATCGAACCTGCCTCTCTTGCATTGTAGGTGGATTCTTTATCACTGAGCCTCCAGGGAAGTCCAGGGGTTTTTAATCTCTACCTCCTGGGAATCAGCTGAGGCCTTAGGAAAACGAGCAACAACAAAACACAAGGAACTTGCTTCATTCTCTCTGAAGCATAGCTGTTCTCATCTCTGCAAACACATCGCCCTCTCCCCCACTTAACTACCACCTCTGGGCTCAAGTGGAGTCTGAGTTGAGGGGGGAGGAGTCAATGGATTCTCTAGTGACCTTGGGCAGCTAGAGCTTTCTCATGACCTGGAAGCAGGCCTGTAAGGTGGATGATCTACTGACACCAAACATCCATTAGGCCCCTCCCGTGACTCCATCGCCGGACGACTTGTGCCCCCCTGCCCGCTCCTTGCAGGAGAAGACATAGCTGAAGCTGCCTGTTGACTGGGACCACATGAGGGCCTTTTTATCCATGTACTTCTGTAGCTGCCGCCTGAAGCCACGGTAAATTACGAGGCACCCACAGCCAGTGTCACAGTCTGCTGATGAAAGTAACGGATGAAGTTACCTAGCATTTATAAAAATGTGGGCATCTCAGCAATTATGGTGGGAGGATTGGTTTTTTAAGCAATTTCACTGTCACAGCTTACATGATTTAATTACTATTTATTCTAGAAACTAAAAAAAGCTCCTCACTGTTAGTTCTGATAAAGTGTTTCCCCTGGGTTCACCTTTTATTGTTGGCTGCCTTGAAATAATAAATAACACGAACGTTCTCTCGTTTCAAATACTTTACTCCAGACATCTCCCTAGTCACCGACACCTCCCACTCATGGGTTTAATTCAAAAATGCTCTTCAGTGTGATGGAGCCAGGAGTCTCCACGTGTGCACAGACTCCAGGGTTCACAGACGAGGTCCTCGGGAGGAAGAGGGCAACCAAGATGACGAGTGGGTTGAGGCTCCAGGGAAATGCCCCCTGGTGAGGGAATAGTCACATTCTTTCCCAAGTGACAGGAGAACGCTAGACTGCTTTCATTGTACCTAACGGTATACAAATTAAAGTCAGCCACAAACTGAGTGGATCAATCATTTCTGACGCCCAGCTGTCTTTGACAAAGATAAAATGACAATGCTGTGATTGCCGGAGACGAGCACAAAGTACAGAAACAAGCCCTTTGTTCTCTGAAAGCAAATTTCTAATATCACTAATGGGACTAGACAGCAGTGGGGAGGATTAAGTGACGGTGTCGCTGTATTTTTTTTTTTGTTTTTAATTAGTGCAGAGCTTTGGCGGCATTTGAGGGAAGTGTGGACACAGATGTCAGAGAGAAAAATCACCTGCGTAGGCGCTGCCCCAATAGGAAGGTCGGGGACTGTCCACAGAAGCAGGACCTTGCAGGGACTGGACGTCCTCCGTGGACGGGAGACCCTCAGGACGCTGAAGATGGCACTACCAGATACGATCTACAGTGATAAAGCCAGCCTCTTCACGCAGGCGCCTTTCAGACCATTGTAGCCCCGGGGTCTGACTAGGACCCTCCAGTCCTGAGGAGGCACAGGGGCTCTGGGACCACACAGAACTGGCCTCCGGCTTGTGTCACCGCAGGCTGGCTGACCGGCTCCGCCCGATGCCTCATTTCACCACCTTGTCTGGGAGTCCGAGCCCATGTCAGTAGGAGGCCGGAGATGGAACGTGTCTGTGGGAAGTCAGGGGCGTTCCAAGTGCACACAGAGTCGGGGAGCTGGCTTTTCAGAAGGAGGAGAGTTCAGCACAGTGCCTTCCTGGGCACTGCTGGGGGACCATCTCTCTGTCAAAGGGAAAGATCAGGAGGGCTTGCTCTTCGTGACCCCAGGGGTGTTCATGCATGGCACTTTGGCTCCGAATAAGTGAGCTCCCATCTGAAACCCGAAGAAATGCGGGTTTAGATTTCTTAACATGCAAACACTGCTCAGAAGGTTACAAACACTAACTACATCTTGTCATAAAAATGAGAAGTGAGCTCTTGGCGGGTGGGGGAGGGGGCAGACGCCCCTGAGACATATCTGGGGTCTTGGGCAGGAGCTGCTGCTTCACCCAGGAGCCCATTTGTATTTTCCTGAAGAGTTGCTCCAGGCGGTTGCCTCTTTATTGGTGGCTGGGAAGCTCAGAGTTGGCGCTGTAGCCGGGGGCTAGCTGAGTGGAGGCATTTACCACTCTCAGCGTATCCTGCCCAATTTTCTCTCTTTGCTTCCTCTTCAACCCACTTCCCTCCTCTTGTTCCTTTTCATTTTGGGGTCTGCCTTCTCTCTGCAGGTAAAGTCCTTCTCTTTTAGGGGCCAGAGGCTGCCGGGCTGTTGCACACCCATGGAGTCTTCTCGGGCTGGGCCGGGTGCTGTGACCCCAGCAGGAGTGTCTGAGAATGTCCTCCAGCCTCGTGGGAAGAAAACACCTGTGCAGAGTTCCAGGCTCTGGGGTCATGACCTCCTCCAGGCTCCACTGGAGAAACCTGCCTGGAGAGGTGACAGCACCTCCTTCCATCCGTGGCTGGGATGTGGAACCCCCTGGGTGCTCGCTCCCCGCAACCCAGATTGGCCACACATCACCGAGGCCTGCTAATTGCTTCCATTAGTTTTAAACAAACTTGACAAGAGGCAGAAGGATTCCTGAGAGAAATCAGGTCCAGTTGATGAAACATGCACAGTCACAGCCCCCACTGCCTCTGTCCCCTTGGAGGTGTGGTGGGCTGTGGGAGACCTGGTGGTCCTGGGGGGAGGACTTGGCCACCCGCCCGAGGACAGGGCTGGGGGTGGAGGATGATGTGTGTATTCCTGCTGGGATGCCAGGTGCGGAGAGCCTGCATGGAGTGTGGCTGAGCTCTGCAGTCACACCCACCCTGGCAAGCCTCCTGGGATGCAGCTGGGACCCTGGGTCTGCAATCTGACCAGCGGCAGGTGCTCTGAGCACCGGCCTTTGGGAGCAGCAGCGAAGGGTGAACCAGGGCCGGCACAGGCAGAGGCTGGATGAACCCAGCTCATCTTACATCCTGGAATGTAAGATCTCCGAGGAGATGGGGAGCAAAGGTACTGGCCAAAGTCACACGAGGTCGTTCACTGCACAAACATATTCATGGCCCTGTGGTGCCCGGCTGTGGTGATCTACTTAGGAACACCTAGAGTGAAGGCTCCAGGTGGGAGGTAACTGGGAAATGGCAGTGCGGATGGTGGAATCTAACAGAGGGCTGGCCAGGCTGGGGGGCTCCCGAGTGGGGAGCCCTGTGGGAGGTGTGGGGTCAGCCAGCCCTTGACATTCTGACCGTCTTGCATGACTGGGAGCCTAGGTCCCTTTCTCCAGCTGGCCTGGCCCCCCAGAGCCTGCCTCTCCCTTTAGACTGCATTCCATTTCCCAGCCCTGTATATTTTGGGAACCGACACCCGCCAGCATCCACTCTGCTCCTGAAATGTAACTTGATGCTGAGAAGGCCCAGCATTTACAGCAGCAAGAGCACTGTCAATGGCTATTTGAGAAGCACATGCGAGAACCCAACATTCAGGAAATTGTCCAGTTGGACACTATGGGAAAGGCTGAACACCAGGAAATTCAAGAAGAGCAGGATTTCATCTTCCAGGGGCCTCACCTTCCTGACTCTCACCAGGAAGCTGGGAATATGAAGTGGAGGCTGATGGGCACTCTGGGCTGGTTGTCCTCAGGCTGGGACCAAGGGCAGAGATGCACCCGGCTGGCCATCTGTCACTGAGGCGTGTTTTCCTTCGTGCTGTGTACATGTTAGTCTCTATTTGTCATCCTAGTGGTATCCCCGCCAACATGCCCACTGTGGGCCCACTGAGTTATTGCTGGAATCTCTGTGGCCTCCCCCGCCCCCGGGCGGCCTGCATTCTGCCCACCCCTGGAAGGGCCCTGGCCCTTGGAGAAGGCAGCTGCACACACGGAGCTCCCATGGGACGTGCCATCCATCCATCCATTTGTGTGGATTTACAGATGCCACAGTCAGCAAGAAGCACAGCCCTGCCAGATGGAGCTCAGGGTGGGGGCAGGTCATCACACAGGGTGTGGCTCCCAGGGGTTGTGGGGTGGGGGACTCTGCTTGAAGGAAGGAGCCCGGTTCTGAGAGAGCCCGACCCAGCACAGCAGGGAGTGTTTTCCCAGGATGAGGACTTGGTGCCTCTGCCAAGCTCCAGGGATAAAAGGGTCTGCCAGTACGTATGGGGTCTCCTTTGGGGGATGAGAAGTGTTGGAACTAGGGAGAGGCGATGACTGCTCCACACTCAAATGAACTGAATGCCACTGGATTGTTGCTCACGTTAATAGTGAAATTCATGGTATATGAATTCACTGTGAAGCAGTTTCCAGGGCCTCCTGGAGGCTGGAAGGACTGGGAGAAGGGTGTCTCTGCTTCCTGCCCCTGGAGACCCCAATCCCCCAGGCCCCACATGCCAAGAGCTCTACAAAGCCTCCCTGTAAATAGCCGTGCCCTGGGACCCCACCTCCCCTCCTCAGGGCCCCTCCCCTCCTGGCCCAAGCACAGGTGAGAGAGAGAGGAGGGTGGGGTGAGGGGATACTGACTTCATTGGAGAAGTTGAGAGAAGGGGTGAGCACACCTGAGCCCTGGAGGGAGGCGAAGGCTTCATGAGGGTGGTGTCCAGGCTGACCTCCTAGAAGCCGCCTGCATGCATGAGCCGCATGTCCACATTCTGGGTACCGTGCCCCCCCCTCCCCGAGAACCCGAGACGGCTTTCCTGTGTCGCCAGCATCTCCGAGGGGTGTCTCAAACCTCTAGGATGTCAGGCCTGGAACATGCCCCAGAAGCCATCTATCCCACCCCTCATTTTATCAACAAACAAACTGCTCTTGCTGGGAGAAGATGATATTGTGGAATGCACTCATTCACTCCAGGAATTCCACAGATCCTCCCCAAGTCCGGTGCTACATGGGCCCCGAGTCATTACATATGCCAGCGTTTCCCATCCAGGCCCCAGGTAGTTTTATAACGTAGCCAACCAACACCCCAAACGCAAGACATTTGTAATGTTTTAGCTGGTGCACACCTCACAGGCCAAAACTGCACATTCCGCAAACTGGACTCAGCAGTGTGGGGCCCCGGCTCTGGTGAGTCCAAGCTGCTCCGTGTGTGCAGCCCCATAATTAGGCCCTGGGCTAAACAGCAGAGATCCTCTTCTTTCCTTTTTCCAGGACGGTGCGAAACCCTTCCTTAGGAGAATGTTCCCTCCCCCATGCCCATCTTGCTGGCTCACAGCAGACAGGTGCAGCCATGCTTATCCACAGCATCTGCTGAGAATGCACAGCACCCACGAAAGGAGGCGCGGCAGCCCCCCCAACCAGGAGGGTTTCAATTAACGCCCTTACCCTCATCATTTTTAATCGCTCGCTCCTTGAGAGGAAGGGGGCGCTAGTGTGCTGGGAACGGGCGTCCCCCTACCTCCGATCTGCTTCCTTGTCAGCACCGGCACCAGTGTGCTGACATTTATGGGGCCAGCGGGCTGCGTCTCCCTGAGTCTGCCGTGCTGGAGACGTGAGCCGCGGGTATGAAACCTCTAGTTTTATTATTTTTCTTGTTAGTTGAGTTGAGAAAGATCAAATGAGCCAGAGGTGAGCTTGTAGCTGGGCCTGTGCTGAGGAGTAAATATGTTTGCCTCCCTCCCCTCTCCTTCCTTCCACCCATCACCTGCTGCACTTGCTCAAGTGGTGCCAACCCTGTGGTGTCCTGTGTGTGCAAGTGTGTCCGCCACCTAAGCTGCCCCATGGTCCCCCTCCTGTGGTCCGAGGCTTAGCCACCCAGGCCGGTTCCATCCCACCCTGCACCCCCTTCGCTTCCCTCTACTCTGTATAGGGATGCTCTCTCCTGCCCATGGATTTCCCCCCTTCAGGGCTCCCTGTCCCCCAGGATATGGGGGACCATCCTTTGTGCCCCCAAGTCCATTGCCCTGCTCATGTGGCTCCAACCCACTTATGCTGGGCCCCTAGGCACGAGGCCTGCCTTCCTCACTGTGAATTCCAGCACTTGCCATGGGGTTCCTCTAAATGCTATCGGAACAAATGCAAGAGTTCCATTCCCCTTAGCTTCAAAAATGGGAATCCAGGGAAACACCAAGTCACGACAAGACGTGGAGGAAACGTAAACGCATGTTACAGTAAAAGCAGCCCATCTGAACTGGCTGCAGACTGTGTGAGTCCAACGGCTTGGCACTCTGGAAAAGGAAAGACTATGGAGACAGTGAACAATCAGGGGCTGGAATTTACTGATGGTCCAGCGGTCAAGACTCTGCCTTCCAATACAGAGAGCGTGGATTCAATCCCTGGCCAGGGAACTAGATCCCACATGCTACAACTAAGAGTTCTCATGCCACGACTAACACCTGGCACAGCCAAATACATACATAAATAAAAACAAATAAAAAATCAGGGAGTGCTGGTGGTTGGAGGAAGAGAATGATGAAAAGGAAAAGAGCCCAGAGGATTTTTCAGGTGGAGGAAATGCTCTGTGTGATATTGTAATGGTGGATACATGTCATCACACACTGGTCCAAACCCAAAGGACATACAGCACCAGGAAGGAACCCTAAGGTTGGCTGTAGGTTTTGGGTGATGGAAGGTGTCAGTGCAGGTTCATCCACTGTAACCATGTCTGGCACTAGTTGTAATACGTGAAAGTGAAGGTGTTGTTGCTCAATCATGTCTGACTCTTTGTGACCCCATGGACTGTAGCCTGCCAAGCTCTGTCCATAGAATTCTCCAGGCAACAATACTGGAGTGGGTTGCCATTTCCTTCTCCAGGGGATCTTTCTGACCCAGGGATTGAACCCGGGTCTCCCACATTGCAGGCAGATTCTTTACCTTCAGAGCCACCAGGGAAACCCCTAGCTGTAACAATGTCCTGTGCTAATGGTAACAGCAGGAGGTGTTAATAGCAGGGGAGACCGCAGGGAGGAGGGGGCATCTGGAACTCTACTTTCTGCTCTTATTTTCCCATGAATATAAAACTTCTCTAAAATATAAAGTTTACTAAAAAATGGATATTCAGTCTCCATCAGACACTTCTCCAGAGGAAACATTCTGTCTCAGAGATGTTAAAAATCCCATTTTAAAATAAAACACCAAAACCTCTCTGATACCATTTCGTCTATGGCAGGCAACGTGAAACCTGCCTCTCCCCTGTGTTTCTTTTTTAATGAATCTAGTGGAGCGATCCAGCTACCCCGACTTCACATCCATTTTTCTCTCCAGGAAACATCAGTGGAAGTGGCAACAAGCGGGCGCCCTGGTCTGGGTGACTGTGTTTTCCAGTGTGATCTCCACCCCTGTATTGCTTTGATGAGCTCCTGGGGTCCTAAGTGAGGATTCAAGAACCCTGTGAATCCGGGGATCCTGGTGGGAGAGGCAGAGCTTGTCTCCCCACACACTGCCCACCACAGCTGGGACTGCATCACAAGGCTTCAGTTTCAGAATGGTTCTGAGCCCACATAGGAGGGGTACTTCTCTAGGTTGTGGGACTAATTAACAGTCCTTTGTTGAGGAAGACAGAGGTGCAGGTGTCTCAGGAGACAGAGGGCTTGGGGAGGTGGGGGAAGGCAGAGACTCCAGATCTGAGGAAGGCTATTTACACAGACATTCCTTCTGCAGCGGTCAGAACTGAGGTCTGAGCTCCTTGTTAGTAAATCCCACTGACACCCCATCAGAATGGAGCCCGAGGCCCTTAGTTGGGGGGTCATCTGATGAAAGAGGCAGTCCCAACCCTGATGAAAGAGGAGGTTGGTGGTCCTTCTGCTTGCACTCACAGGGAGCCAGCAGGGGTGACGCTGGTGAATCTGGCCACAGACCTGCCGACTGGCCTGCCTAGTGCCAGGCGTGGGAGATGCCCAGATCATAGCCGGAGGACAGCATGATGAATGACTGACCATGCCCATGTCATTCCCACGCTTAGAGATTTGGGCCGTGAGGGATGTTCCTCCCCACAAGGGCCGGGTGTCACTAGAAGGGGGAAGGGCCCTGTGGTCCATATCTGATCTCGAGAATGTAGGAGACTTGCTAATAGCCTAGGATGTTGGGGGGTGCTCCAGAAATTGGGAGTTGACCCTAGAGGCATGGCTCTGCTCAGATTCTTTGCTCTCTCATTAAGATTCCTGGAGTCCATTTGATTCTTTGGAAAAATGGAGGTGGTTTTTGAGCGTTAAGAAGAGAAGTCTATGGGGTCTTCCCCTGGTGGTCCACTGGCTAACAATCCATGCTCTCAGGGCAAGGGGCCTAGTTTGATCCCTGGTCAGGGAACTAGATCTCACATGCTGCAACTCAGAGTTCTCCTGCTGTGACCAAAGTTCCCATATTCCGCAACTAAGACCCGGCGCAGCCAAATCAATAAATAAAAATACATAAAAAAGAAGTCTATGACCTTCCTGGAGATCTGCACTAACATTTCCTGAACTAATGAACATCCTGTGAGTTTACCTGAGCTCGTCACTCAGGGGTCCCACAAGGCACCTGGAGCTCATCGTTGTATCGAATCTCACAAACCTGTCAGGAGTCTGTGCTCCACACTGTCCAGGAGAGGAAACTGAGGCCCATTGCCAGCGAGTGGCAGGGCTCAGGGCTCATGGGGAGGGGCTCCTGGCTTCCAGCCTGTGCCGGAGGCGCCCCCTTCCTTCTGGGTGTGAACAGGACTGTGGTGGTCCCTGCCCTGGGGCCTTTCCCCAGGGACACAGACCAGGCCGAGGGAATCATAGGCGTCATCTAAGAAGCACCACGCCTCAGTTATTTCCAAGGCTCCCCGATTCTTTCCGTCATCTCCTGCCACCAAGAGCTTGACATGTAAAACCATACCCAGGTGTCCATCCACAAACAGACGGTCATGACAACATTTTAAGCCACCACGCGATTCATAGCTACACGTGTACTGACAGTCTTGACAGTCTACAAGGGCGGTTCAGGCTTGTGGCTGTAATTCAGTGCACTGTGGTGAGGCTGGCCTGGGGTACACCTTTCCCGCTCTCCTGATGAGGATGGTAAGGAAGAGAGGACAAGGCTCGGGCGATCCTTAGAGCCCAGGGAGGAGGTGGTGGGCTCTCTCTGAACAGGCTCTGCGACACCCAGGGCGGTGCCCAGGAGCCCCCTGTTCCATCCCAGACATGGGAATGTCATTGTCATGGTGTTGCTGGCAATGAATGATTATTGCTAAGCTGCACAAGTACAAGCTAACGTGTCTCTTGGGGGCCCTGGTTACAGCTAACAAAGGTGATCATTGTAATAGTAAGGACTGCAGGTGCTTATAGAGGTCTCAGCACCTGCCAGGCTCTGGGCCAAACTCCACACCCAGAGCACATGGCGTTCCCGCCACTTGGGAGGGACAGCTGTCACCTGTCTTACAGGTGGGGGTGGGGAGGCAACCCACACACTTGGCCTCTGTTTGGGGAGTGTTGGGGTGGGGGTTCCCGAGAGAAAATGGTGTGAGGCTGCTCCCCTGGTGGGGCTCAGGGGACAGCTGCTTGCCTGGCAGTCACCCGGTGAGCTCCTGGCCGCTCTTCTGCCTTAGTCTCCTTTGTGGGGCCACTTGGTGCCCACTTGCCCAGAGAAGCCTGTTGTTGTGAGAACAGGGTGGGTTTGTAGCTCCTTCCATGGGTTCCTCCATCCTCTAGCCTCACCTTCTGCAGGCCCGGCTTCAGTGGCCTGGGGCCAGGCTCCATTCCTTCTAGGGTTCCTATCACATCTGAACTGGGTGGGGGGCAAGGGGTAGGTGCTGGGGCAGACAGCAGGCTCAGGGTGGGGGTGGGGGCAGGCCAGAGGGCAGGCCATGGGGGACCCTTTACAACACAAGGAGCAGGACTGGCTATTTTTAGAACCATCAGCCTCTTGTCATTAGCTCCTGTGCATCAGGATGAAGCTAATGAAATTATTCACAATTAAGGCCCAGGTAGAGAGGAGGTGCTTTCTGTCCCCAGGGGCCACCTCCCCTCCCCCTTCCCCTTCTTGCCTCCTCCCCTCCCTATTCCCTTCTCCCCTCCCTTATCTCCTTTCCTTCACTCTCCCTAACTGTCCTCTCTGCAGGTGAGGCTGACAGGAGGTAGGGGAGACCCTGGATGGGCCTCCAGATCTGGTTTATGATTTTACTCCATTTTACCGAGGGGCAGTGGAAGACTGTTTTGTGCTCTGTATTTTAAAAGCACTTGCAAGCATTCCAGCTCCCCAGATCCATCCACTCACAGCTTCCTTCTCCTCTCCAAGCTCTCAGAGACTATTCCTACCATCTTGGGAGGATGTGCTATTTGAGGACGTGCTGTTTGAACCTGGGCTGAGGATCAGGAGGGCGGCTCCAGGTGACACAGGGACCTCAGTCTGGTGACTCCGGAGACTCCAGCTCAGAGAGGTGGGATCAACCTCCTGGCCATGGTCCCTCCTAGCCCCGGGGTGCAGGGGCTTCTCACACACCCAGCACCATGAAGAGAGGAACAGATACACACTCCGTGTCTGTCTATCTGTCTGTCCTGATCTGTGTCCATTCATCTGTCCAACTGTCCATTCACATAGTGACTGTCCTGACTCACCCCTCACACCCTGTTCTCTGCTGGGCTCGCCCCCCACCTGTTGAGGAGCCCCTGTTCTTCAAAGAAGGGAGACCCCTGGACAGAACCAAGTAGGCACTCAGGTGGGGCTACACCACAGAGCAGTTCTTTGGAAAGAGTGGCCACACGCTGCCCTCTGAATTCTCCAGGGTGGGCCTCCCTCTGACTCACTTTGGGCTCTGATGATTGGGACCTGGAGACACATTCACCAGGCTCACGACGAGGAATGGTCGGTAAAAAGTGAAATCAACCTGGACGCGGAGAGAAAGAGCGCAACTCTTCATGTCACCCGTCTTTCCAGATCACCTCATTCCTTAGCCAGGGACCATCCCGAGGCAGCAAAGGCCCGAGACATCTGTGTTGTTTCTGGTCCTAATCCTGCGTCTGCAGAGCTCAAGGAAGCAGGAGCACAATCACAGCATCACCATTCACAGAACGCCCAGGACCACGGGTCCAGGAAGGAGGGGAGCAGGAACATGGCTTCACAATGTGGCCTCCATGCTCACTGCTTCTCCCTCTTGCAATCTTCATTAGAGGCACAGGGGCCTGGGAAGTCTGTGAGGGCGAGGGGACTCTATGGCCTAGGATGGTTGGACCCAAGGCTGAGAGAGATGTCTCCGCTCCCGTGATAGGAGCAAGGAGCACCTGCTGCTGAGAAACGGGACTCACTGGCTCCTGGGTCTCCTTCTGGGAGAACCTTGCTCTGGCCCCCAGTTCTGGCCAAAGCAGGGCACATGGTAACGGTCCAGGAGTGATGGAATAACAGTATGCCCTGCGACTTAGGGAAGAAGGGTGGACTCTTGTCAGTAACATGTGTGAACACGTATGTAGTGACCAAGTTAAGGACAGTGGCTCGGGGACGCCATTGTTCTGTGGACCCCTCACGACAAGTGTGATTTCTTTTCTCCATAAACACAATGGCGATTAGTAGGATAAACGTCCAAAGCAAGTCCTGCATCTAAGGAAACTGTTGTAATAGATGCCTCCAAAACTGCTACCATTTCATCTCAGCCTGGGGCATGAGTTGGATGTGCTCCTGCAAGGGCATTCTGACCTCCCTGCCTTCTGTTTGCTCTTCCTCTCCTGTCAGTGGTGAGATTCCTGTCGATGGAATCTCTGATGCTGTACTGTTCTCACCTTGAGCAGAAAACTGAGGTTCAGGGAGGTTTGTTCATGCTTCTGCACCCCGTTTCTCTGATGGAGGTCATTGGACAGTTGTTGCTCTTGTTCCCTAGCTCAGTCATGTCTAACTCTTTGTGACCCCATGGACTGCAGCACGCCAGGCCTCCCTGTCCCTTGCCATCTCCTAGAGTTCACTCAAGTTCTTGTCCACTGAATTGGTGATGCCATCCCACCATCTCATGCTCTTTTGCTCTCTTCTCCTGCCCTCAATCTTTCCCAGGGAGTTGGCTCCTTGCCTCAGGTGGCCAAAGTATTGGAGCTCCAGTTTCAGCATCGGTTCCTTCCAGTGAGTATTCAGGGTTGATTTCCCTTAGGATTGACTCATTTGATATCCTTGCAGCCCAAGGGACTCTCAAGAGTCTTTTCCAGCACCACAATTAGAAACAATGTGTTGGCCATTAAATCCCAAAGTGGAGGAGAGAGCTGTGTACTGGGCTGGGTCTTGCAGGAATCTTTGCAGATTCCTGCCTACCTGAGCAGCACTGCAGGGGCTTCACCCACCGCAGGGAGAACAGCCAGTTAATGAAGTCGATTTGGAGGTGATGGATCCTGGCCCTGCCCGCAGTCCTTGCCAGGCTCCCAATGCTCCCTCCCAGGCCCTGCCCATGGAGCTTTGTGCAAATGAAGCGTTTATCCTGGGGTAATTATCCCTGGTGCAAATTTGACATGAAATCTTGATAAAGAATTGTTTTTTAACATAGTGGCAAAGAAGCTCAGCCAAATGCATAAAAATTATGTGACATTTTACTTCCGAGTGTAAATTAAAATTTGCAGAAAGGTCAATGAACCAGGAATGATTTCGTTTCAGATGATTTAGACCATGAGAACTGGGAAGGCTGGAGGCAGGGGGAGAGCTCCTGGTGTCATCCACACCTGCTGAGTGTTTGCCTGCAGGGGGCTGTCCTGTCATCCAGCCCACCACCCTGGCCCAAACTTGATTTGTTCCCTGCCCAATGCACATTAGAGAACCTTCCAGAAAGAAGGTTCTGGACTTTCCTTGTAAAGCCATCTCTCAGAGAAAGGCAGCCTTTGGATTAGACTCCTCTGGCTGCTGGAAAGAGAAAGTCATGTGCAGGAGGCTGCAGTTCATCTCACTGAGTCCCTACTATGTGATCAGCACCTACTATGTGCACTGACTGTGGCAGGTGGGAAAGAGTGCAATGAGCTGCCTTGCTGAGAGCTGAGGCCTGGGAGTCAGGGGCATGAGCTGAGCTGTGTGGCCTTGGAGCACTTGCTAAAACTCTCTGATCTTCACACCCGAGCCAGCACAATCACCCTCAAACCACAGAGTACGAGTCTGTACCCACAGTCAGATTTATGGACTCACTGCAGCAAGGGAGATGCCAGGCTGAAATAACAACCTCTGCCTTGAAGGGTTTTGCCGTAATTCAATGAGGTGATGCACAGAACAAGCCCCACACAATTGTGCCCGGAGGCAGAAGGAAGCTGGCTAAGACTCCGGTGCATCTTCCCACCCCTCCAGGGTCTGCTCTCCACTCTCAGCCCCTCTTCTGTGCCGGAGAAATGCAAGGAAGATGAAAGAACGAGACAATAGCTTTTACAACAAGATGTGAAGGGCTAACTTTGTTTTCTAGGCTCTGCAAGTAACCCACGAACAAGGTCTTATCACTTTGCTTCCCTTTACAAAAGCAAGGTGCTTCCCCAGGAGCCACATCTTTATCTCAGCAGCTGGGGCTGCAAAGTGTATCTTAATTTAAAAAACAATTATGAGCGAAGCACAAACTCCCAGGAATTATCCATTCTTCAGAAAGAGAGAACAAAGAGCCCGACAGAAGGACACGTGCCCCCGCTTGTGGTACAACATTCCTGCGGATGTTCACAGACTCTTGGGGGATGAAGATGCCTGCATCCTGCCTGGCTCTGTTGTTTCTCTTTGTGGTGGGGGGCGGGGCATGATCCCATTTTTCTTTTGGGGGGGGGGGGGGGGGGGGGGAGGGGCTTTGTAGGTGAGAACAGCTTTGTAGGTGAGAACAGCCTAAATACAGCCTTGTGCATCCTATATTCATGTTTCTAAAGGCTTTTGTGATTTAAAGCAGCAATTATATAGAGGCCTGAGATAAAGACTCTGAGAACTTATCTCTCCTTGGGGTGGGAGGGGAGGGCAGCAGGCGAAGGTTAACGCTTTGGTGAAATATTTCCACAGTTATTTCATGCAACCGTTTTGCAATATCCCTAATGTTTTCGCACATTACATGCTCTTCCGGGAGAGAAACAGCTTGTGTTTTTGAAAGCAAGGAATAAAAACCTAACAGGCCTGGTGGCTGACTTGTACCTTGGAAGATTCTACAAGGAGGTTACAGCTTGGTGTTGTTCTTTTATATTCAGGCACCGAAGATCTGGCTGTGTCTTTCTCTCAATTAGTACTAGACAAAAATGGCCAACACTCAAAAGCAGTCTGATCGGAGCGCACTGAACCTCCCTGTTTGGCTGCAGGTGACACTGAGGCTGTGGGTACCGACCCTGATTTCGGCCCTTCCTGTCAGAAGGCCCTCCTCCACGTTCAGTTTCTTCCCAGGGACAGTCTCCCACACCTTCAGAACTTGGGGTTCACGTGGGTCACGGCCCAGATGGGACCATGCGAGTTCTGGGGGGCTGGCAGCACTTCACCACTTCACCTGCTGCCCAGCTTGTTGTTCCCATTGTTCAGTCCCCAGGTCCTGTCTGACTCTTTGTGACCCCGTGGACTGTAGCGTGTCAGGCTTCCCTGCCCTTCACTATCTCCTGAAGTTTCCTCAAATTCATGTCCGCTGAGTCAGTGATGCCATTCGACCATCTTACCCTCTGTTTCCACCTTGTCCTCCTGCCCTCAAGTTTCCCAGCATTAGGGTCTCTTTCCAATGAGTCAGCTCTTTGCATCAGGTGGCCAGAGTACTGGAACTTTAGTTTTAGCATCAGTCCTTCCAGTGAATACTCAGGGTTGATTTCCTTTAAGATTGACTGGTTTGATCTCCCTGCAGTCCAAGGGACTCTCAAGAATCTTTTCCAGCACCACGATTCAAAATCATCACTTCTTCAGTGCTCAGCTTTCTTTATGGCCCAGCTCTCACATCTGTATATGACTACTAGAAAAACCATAGCTTTGACTAATTAGATCTTTGTCAACAAAGTGATATTTCTGCTTTTTAATATGCTGTCTAGGTTTGTCATAGCTTTTCTTCCAAGGAGCAAGTGCCTTTTAATTTCATGACTACAGTCTGCAGTGATTTTGGAGCCCAAGAAAATAAAATCTGTCACTGCTTCCACTTTTTCCTCTTTTATTTGCCACAAAGTGATGGGACCAGATGCCATGATCTTGGCTTTTTTAATGTTGAGTTTCAAGCAAGCCTTTTCACTCTCCTCTTTCACCCTCAACGAGAGGCTCTTTAACTCCTCTTCACTTTCTGTCCAGCTTGTGGGGGATGGTGAGTCAGAGGACGATGAAATCTGACCTCCACTGATGCTGCAGAGAGAGCAGGGAGGTGGCGGGTACGTGGACTCCAGCTTAAGACACCATCTGTCTAAATGGGGCAAGTCGCACAGTGCTGGGTACGTGCTCTTGTTTGGATTAACTTAATATCCTCTTGAGGTCTTGGGTCATTGGGTGACACCCGTGCAGGTGACACAGCGGTGCTTCCATCCCTGAGCATGAGTGTCACAGTGCAGCCTAGGATGCGGGGTGAGGTGTCCAGGCGTTGCTCCAGCAGAGGGTGCCGAGTTCCTCCTCCTGTGTTTGGTGGTTGACACAGAGAGGAGCCTTCCTTTGGTCACACCGGAGCGGCTTCCTCAAGCACCCAGGGGTCCCATGTCCCCATGGTCCCACCTTTTGGGGAAGAACAGAGGGAGGAAAGGGGCATGGGATTTGGGGAAGGGGCAAGTTGGTGCCTCCCCAGGACCCCGGGCAGCATCAGCCCCTTTCCTCTCACCTCCAAAGAGGGCAGTGAGACTCTCTGCTCAGCGCAGGACACAAACTTCCTTCCCTGTGACAGGGTGGCCCCCCAGCTTGGCACTCTGAGACGGATCCTAAAACCATACCTTGAACCCGGCAATGTCTGGGGATGAGGGTGCAAGCTGTTTCTTCAGGCTGCACAGGGTGCATTTTAAAAGCTTCTTTTTGGGGCCATTCTTTGTGCATAGGCCCAGATAGAGGTGAGATCAGGCTCTCCTACATGTCAGGATGAGAGAATGGGGCAGGCCTGCGCACAGAACGGCTGTTCAGTGAACCCTGGCTACGCGGGATTTTTTTTTTAGCACCTCTCCTGTCCTTCATTGCTCACTCACAAGTCCCAGGGCCATCCCTGGTGAGTCAGGGACAGTTCTGCTGTTTGCTTCCATTAGTTCATTAACATTAAAAAAATATGACTTCCTGCCTGTTCAACATGGAATTCTGGCCTCTAGCCCTGACTGGAAGCTAAGAGGCTACCTCTCCGGACGGCCAGGGGCTAGGGACTCCAGGCACTGTGTCTGCATCTGGAAGTGGCACCCAGCACGCAGCTAGACAGGAGGGCCTCCTCCCTTACCCCCGGCCCCTCCCCCACGCTCGCTGCCCCTCTGACCACTCAGACTCTGCCTGTGATTAGGGACTGTCCCTGGGAGTGAATCCTCCCGCAGGGCCAGGGGTGGGTTTGCAGGACTGTTTCTGTAACAGTGGGTCTAATACAGGTTTTAAATCGCCAAGGAGGTGGCAGGGAGGGGCAGGGGGAGGAGGAGGGGCTGGGGGGTCTTCCCATCCTGCATGCTCCCTGACTCTGCCCTCTCACCCTTCCCCGGACCTCCAGGGCGGCTGGCTAGTTCGGACCATTCAGGGCCCCTGAGAGCTTCCCAACACCACTCCCGGCCCCTCTGTACTTTGCCCACCCCCTCGACTCCCAGAACCTAATCCTAGAACCTGAAAATACCTCACCTTTGGGGCCAAAGGGATCCCAGATGTTTTCTAGTCAAGGATCTGGAGATAGAAGGCAATCCTGGTGGCCCTGCGTGTCTTGACAGAGCCCTGATGAGAGGGAGGGAGGAGGTCGGAGCTGGAGAAGGAGATGTGATGAGGGAAGCAGGTCAGAGAGAGACTGCAAGGCGCTGTGCTGCGGGTTTTGCAAAGGGATGAAGGGCTGTGAGCCAAGAATTGGCTTCTAGGAGCTGGAATATGGAGTGCAATGATTTGCCACTCCGGAGCCTCTTGAAGTAGCCAGTCCTGCTGCATGGGGACAGGGCCCTGGTGTGGACAAGTGACCTTGCAGATGCCAGGTAATAACACTCAAGTGGATTAAAAAAATTATTTATTTATTGACTGCATAGGATCTTCACTGCTGCATGCAGGCTTTCTCTAGTTGCAGTGAGAGGGGGTTACTCTTAATTGTGATGTGCGGGCTACTCATCGTGGTGGCTTCTCTTAGAGCAAGGCTCGGGCTTTAGGCACATGGGCTCAGTAGTTGTTGGTTGCAAGCTCAGTCGCGGCTCTCAGGCTCTAGATATCTGGCTTGGTAGTTGTGATGCACGGGCTTAGTTGCTCCACCACATGTGGGATCCTCCTAGATCAGGGATCAAACCCATGTCCCCTACATTGCAGGGCCGACTCTTCACCACTGGACAACCAGGGAAGGCGCCCATTCCTGTGGCTTTAAGCCACCACGTTGGTGGTGCTTTGTTACAACAGTCCTGGGAGCCTGACTGGCCCTCCACTGGCTGGCGTGCTCCTTTCAGGCAGGCCTGCCGTCCTGGCCTCTACGTCCCCAGCATGAAGCGGGCTCTCAGCACACGTTTGTTGAGTGAATGAATGAGCATCTAGAGCCCTGTTAGTCTGAAGCATAACTTGCATCTGCAGCGCCGTGGAAACGTGTTGGATGAGTGTGGCTCTGTCCACATCAGCTCTACCCAGGCCCTCTCCTCGCTGCTGCAGCTCACAGCCCTCCTGCCCGAGGACCCAGAGGTGGGCAGGCTGTGAGTTCACGTGTCCTTGCTCACTGATTTGTGTTGCTTTAATTGCAAATCGTATAAATTTGCACTAGAAGCTAGCTGAGAGGGCCTCTCCGCCACAGGAGAGACGACTCAGGAGCTGCTCAAGGACTGAGGGCCCGGCGTGGCTGCAGACCTCCTATGCTGCCACTCGTCCTCTGGAACCTTCCCTCAGGTCACAAGGCCCTCACAGTCACTCTGCAAGACTGGACCCCTGTGGGCCCAGCGGCTGTAGCTTCTCCCAGACTCTGAGGTTCCCGAAGTAAGCTCACCTGTTTGAAGACCACTGGCAGTAGAGGGGCTTCCTGCCACCACTTTTTTTTTTTTCTGGAAAGTTCTCTGGCTTGGTTTTCAGCAGCTTAGGCTGGGCATACCACCCAGACCAGGTGAGCTGGCCAAGAAGTGAGGAAGGCTGTGGGAGGACCCCCACCTGGACTTCTGGTCTCTGCATCCCCACCCCTCTCTGGCAGCCCCCACACAGGTGAGAAAACATCCTGCTCAGCCCTCGCTTCAAAGTTTTAAACTCACTGTTGGTGGCAAACTTTTCACTAAACACGCAGATGGTCCTGCCCAATCCTGTTAATGGAGAAGCTCTCACACAGCTATGGAAACAGACATGATTATCTCTTTCCCAACATTTGGAAAAAAGCCTACAGAGGTGTAAGGTGCCACACAAACGAGGATAATTAGCGTGTGCCATCTGTGGGAAAAGAAAAGACACAGGCCTCCCTCCCTGCCGTACCTGCTATTTTGGGCTCGTGAAGACGCCGGGAGTGTGCGGGTGGGGGGGCATCACCAAACATGGTTCAGTTCCCGGCGCCCCTGTGCCCTCATTCACTCAAGAAACTGAAGGAGCACCTCTGCCATGCTCCTCTTTGACCTTGAGAGGAGCTGGCGATAATGACTTGTCACTAGGAAGTACTAAGTGGAAGTTCCTGACAGCCCCAACTGAATCTGTGGGCAGCAGCTGTTTGGGAAGTGGCTGGGCCTGGCCACAGCCTTGCAGATTTGTTCACAGTTCCTGGAGAGGGGCGGGTGTGCCCAAGTTCATAATGTGGACAGCCGGCCGTGGCGTCCAGGTGCAGGGCTGATGGACTCCAGGGTCATCCATGAACTCAAGCCCATCTCTCCCATGTCTTCTCAGGTGCCCTGGGCCTTCTTCCTAAGGCAAAGCCCATTCCCCACTGTCCAGTCTATTCTGCTGAAAGCCCAGTGTTTTGCTTTTTAATTTGGTTTCCATGACATGCTGATACCTCTGTAACATACAGTAAAAATGAACTGCCAGGGGAAGATGGCAGGCACGGTGTTGCTGAAGGTTCCTAAGTGCTCATTGGTGATTTCTGTGCTCGTCTAGTCCTGATCTGTAACAAACAGTCTGGGGGCCCATCTGTGACCTCACTCTGAGCAGTGCCCATAGCAAAAGGCAGCAACACCCCGTGTGAGGCTGGTGTGAACACAGCCGTGCAGCCAGGGAGAAGCACAAGGGGGCCTCAGCTGGGGGATTACAGGTGGCTTCCTGGAGGAGGCAGCGTTTCACTGAGACACAAAGGGAAGGGGTGGGCTGCAAACTATGGGGAAGCAGCTGGCTCCATGTAGGGGAGGCCTGTGGGGCTGGAGTGGGAGCTGGGACAAGAGGTACCCAGGCAAGGAGCCAGATGGCAGTGTGTGTCCTGGGTGTTTCAGGGAGAGACAGGCCCCTTGACAGTGGCAGGATGGTGGACGTTGCCATCAGCTGGTAGGGGACAATGATGGCTTCAACCCAGGCCAAGGCAGGGAGAAGAGGGGAGGGCATTCCAGTCTGATTAGGACATGGAAGGGGCTGAGCTGCTAGTGGACTGTGTGTACTGGTGAAAGACCAAACAGATCAGTGGAACAGAAATACATCTCCATAAGCAGAGTCAACTCATCTTGGACAAAATAGCAAAGGCAACACACAGGAGCAAAGATAGTCTCTTTCAATAGTAATGCTGGAACCACTGGACACCCACATGCCAAAATAAAATAATCTTGACACAGACCTCACACCCTTCACAAAAATTAACTTAAAATGGGTCACAGACCTAAATGTAAAATGCAAGCTATAAAACTTCTAGAAGGTAGCACAGAAGAAAATCTAGGTGACCTTGGGTATGATGATGACTTCTAAATACAACACCAAGGGCATAATTTATGAAAGAAATAATAGATAAGAGGTCCCAACTATGACAAGCGGTTGGTATGAGAGGGGGTCCCTACTCCTGCCAAAAGGGACTGGGGGGACCACGTGGTCTAGGAGCTGGAAGGCCAGTCTGGACCTGCTGGAGTTGGGCTCCTGCCAGCTTGGGTTGCCATCTACCCAACAGGTCTGCAGGTCACGCCTTTCAATCCAGAGGCAGGTGGTCCCTTGGGGACACTTCCCCTCGCACTCCAGCCAACAAACACCTCTTGGGTGCCTGCTCTGAGCCCCCAGGAGGCAGGGACAAACAGAAGCTCTGAACATTCATCCAGGAAGCCCTAGGACGTCCACTGCCTGTGGCCAGCAGAGCTGGACACCAAGGATGCAGGCTTACCTGGGCTGCTGCCCTCACTGAGCCATCTGGGGCCCCCAGGGAGTGATCCCCTTAGCTGATCACCCACTCCGGGCTTGACCAGGCTGCAGATGGGTGTGGGTGAGATAAGGGCTCCACAGATGCTGCTGTAGAGCCTTGGGAGGAGACACACACAGACCCAGCTTCCTGTCCATGGGCCGCAGCGGCCGGGTCTGCTGATTCCCAGGGAACACGTGACCCCCTATCTGGGCCGGGGCAGCTGGATTCTCAGTCCCAGTGCAGATGCTTCAGTGAAAGCTCCCAACAGCCTCCAAGGAGGGGCTCTGTCCCTTCTCCAGGGGAGGACACGGAGGCTCAGAGAGGTGGGCTGTCTTCTGCAGAGCCTCCAGCCATGCAGCAGGACCTCCATCCCAGTCCCTCTGCTCGAAGTCCAGGGTCCTGACCCCTTTGGGCACCAGCTTCCTCCAATCAAGCACAGGAAGGATGCTCACCTCACTTGCTTCATTTCCCCTTTTGTGGGGCGACCTTCTCCCTGCCTGCCAGGATTGGATGCTGTACGCTGTATGCAGGTGAGGATACCAACCTGCCCTTTGACTTGTTTTTACATCACTCTACACATTCCACATCACAGGTACACCCAGCATGAGTAGGAGGAGGAGGGGAGGATACATGATCATCACAGCTAGTGGCAGCTAGCCATCCTGGGCTCAAATGTCCCTCATCTTTATAAAAGGCACGGGTTCCCTGTATGAAGCCAAATTCACGCTGGGTTACCTAGTTCACGGAAAGTCCAGAGCTGACAGCCAAATGAAACTGCTCCGGGGCTGAGCCTCATCATTAACACCTGCCTGACCCTGTTCCGCTGAAGCTCACTGATCATCTGACCTGCAAGCACCCCGAGGAGACGTTAGCCCCATGTTTGCTAAATGCCAGGGAGCCAACCTATTTTCTATGAACTTGGAGGGAAGA
This sequence comes from Antilocapra americana, assembly GCA_007570785.1. NCBI lineage: Eukaryota > Metazoa > Chordata > Mammalia > Artiodactyla > Antilocapridae > Antilocapra > Antilocapra americana. The sequence continues at coordinate 6,928,753 of ML660204.1, read as the reverse complement.
TGGGCTCTGCCGGCTCAGCTCACATCCCTTCACAGACCTGACAATCTGTGTTCTTTCCTTGGGAGACCCAGCGCCTAGCTGGACTGGCCCCTCCATCTGTCCTTCCTCCCCTAGAGCCTGTGCTATGCCTAAACTTTCTCTGCTCCCAAGGAACCAGCCTTTGTTGCGTGACTTGCCTTCCCTCATTGTATCCATGAAGACTTGTGTTATTGTTGTGAGACATGGGTCTCCTGCCAACGAGGCTGACTGAGTTGTTGCCAATGGTCAGGGCTTCACGGCTGGTGCCTGTGTTGTCCCCTTGTTCTCCCCGAGTCTCCTTCAATCAGCAGGAAAGCTAAAGGCAGGACTGACGCTGTCCGGCTCTGAGACAGGGTCCCGGGACCTTCCTGCAGAGCAGCTCACCTGAGAAGGTTTTCTGGGCAAGAGCGGCAGCCTAGTGGGCTGCTCCCACTGCCCCTAGGTGTGAGCACAGGCTGTGGGAGAACTTTCTCTCTGCCCCAAGGGGAAGAGAGGGACTCCAAGGAGCCAGTGCTCCAGGAAGAGAAATCTCTAGGCATCTTTAATGAGACGAAGCAACGTGGAATTTACAAGGGGCTGTGAGCTCTGCCTGTCACATCTGGGGAATCTTGACACAACTGGGGTATTTGATTTGGCCGTTGGTGATGCGATTTTTCATTGTTGACATAAATGTGTGCAAGAGAGCCCAGCAACTCCCTAGCAAATGGAGCCTTCCAGCGGCTCTGCGGGCTTCTGCCTAATTTAAAACTTCGCTGAAGCGTCTGCTGTTGGAGACGACCCAGATGCTGGCTCACAAGCCTGGGCAGAGTGAGCTGCCAGGTGACACCACTGTTAATCTGCCTGTTATTTCCACCCCGACTGGACCTGCAAGGGTCAGAGCCAGCCCCATGCAGGTGGGTTTCCTGACGGAGGGTCCCTTTGAAGTGTCTGGAGAGGACACAGCTGCTGCTTCTGTGGACAGCTGTTGGCTATGGGCTCCAAGATTGATGGAGATGCTGCTGGAGACAGTCCACTGAGCACCGCAGCCCCTGCTGCTCGGTGAGGTGGGCCTGGGAGTGGGACAGTAATGCAAGCCGCGGCTGAAAGGCTGACCGTTCATATGATGTGGGGTGAACCTGGTCCCCCAGCCTGGCTGGTACCTGCTACACCCACCAGTGACTGGAAGGGGCATGGCTTCGCCAGGTGACTGAACAACATTCTGCTCATTTCATGGAATCCATAACAGCCTTACCTGAGGGTCTGAAGGAAGTCTGGGGAGAAGATGGGAACAAGCGTTTCCATGTGAAGACACACCCCTGAGCTCGTGGTGGGTCTGCCTGCGGCTGGTCAGGTTTAGGTTTGAAGCCCAGGGGATGCTCTGGGGTTGAGGTGTCACCAGACAGAGGGGACAGGACTGGCAGGAAGGCAATGACTGGCCAGGTACACCAGGCAATAAGGGAGCCCTTAAGCCCGCATGCATCTCCAGGCTCAGCAGGCCAAGGCTGTAATGAAGAGGGTGGACAGGTCTCATAAGACTCAGCTTTTTCCCCACTTGGGACAGAGACCAGGGTTCTCAGACCTTGAGGGGCATGGCTGCCTGCCTGTCTACTCCAGGGGCAAGGACTCAGTGGACAGTGTCCCCATGACACAAAGCTGCCCTGCCTCACCCCGACTCATGCTTGTTCAACCTTTTCATTTTATTGGAAAACTTTAATTGGGAGTTCTGAAAGGTCACAATTAGTATTTCCAAATGAAAAACACAAGTTAGAGTGGCTCTGAATAAATATTGTTTAAATCCACATCCAATCTGCTGAAGTGAAAACAAAAAGGACAGGATTGGGGGAAGGAGGACAAGTAGGACACAGGGCCTGGGAGGACAGTCCAGCTGGGGCCCAGAGGGGCCACCAAGTTCTTCATAGTAGACCAGATGCCGCACCCACCATTTCAACCATACTTCTCTTTCCCCATTGGTTTGTGGGTGCCCACAGATGGCATCTTTTCGAGATTGGGTTAAATGCTCTGCAAATGCAAGGTCATGCTCCATCCCCATTCCCAGCCACATTGTCCACCCAGCTCCTTCTCTATGGAAATCCCACTCTACAGACACTTCCATCCATACCAGTCCCACTTACCCCATTAACAATTACAGCCACCTTCCATTTCATCTGCATGTGTTTGTCACCTGTCTCCTCAAACTAGGAATGAAGCTCCGTGACATCATGATTCCTGCACGCAGAGCAGACCCAGCATGAATCAGGGTAGATGGAATACAGGAGGAAGGAGAAGATGGGGGCCTGGAGGCCTCATGTCCGATTCTCAGCCTGGTCTGTGCAGTATGTTCTGTGTCCAATGGTCCTGGTAGCTCTGTGAGCTGTATGCGCTGCTTGCCCAGACATTCAGCAAAGAGGGGTGATATCTACCGTGGTCTGTGCTCTCCCCCAATGTCTGGTACTGACCAAGACTCATAGAAAACGACATGTCCAGTTTGCAGAAAAGAGCTTAGGTGCTCTCTGCATGGTGCACTCACACACACACCCAGGGGAACACCTGGCACGATGAGCAGGTCGTCGGGAAAACCAGGCCTGATTTGCCTGGAGGAAAGTGACAGACATAGATCAATAACTCTAAATTTCCATCAAGTTTGACAACAGTTAGTTGCAAAACCTTTCAAGGAGTTTTGAAAAAGATGCCAGGCTGAGGCAGGCAGGCACACATGCCTGGGCCCTCTCCAGGCCATACTGCCCATTTCTGAGTCCATAGAACACTAGTGATACTGTGGCTCAGGTGCAGATAGCCTTTGTGGTGTTGAGATGCACATTCAGATAAACAAGAATGTGTTTAATGGCAAGATGCTGTTTTTCGTCGCTTTAACTCTGAGTCAAGGCCGCAGAACAATTGCAGCATCACTGAAACGGGCCTGAGGATTCACAGCTACACACAAAATCCAGAGACTGGCACCTGAATTTGCCGCACTCGCTGCCCTGCCCTGGGAGCACGGCCCCTGCTTTCCTGTCACAGTGGGGTTTTGAGCGGTTTGGAATATTCTGGAGGTCAGAGGGCTCTGCTGGGATTGTTTCTCTCCCATTCACCTTTGCTAAGCTGCCACCCAGGCTGCCTGAGTCCATAAAGATCACAGAAGCCTCACGGAGCCCCAGGCTTTCTCTTTACTTCCCACCCCACCCGCTTCCCCAAGTCTCCTCTTTCCTCCTGATTTATCCTCAGCTCTGATCTCAATTTAAGGCCTGATGATTGGGTGACTTCTGAGAGACAAGCATGAAGACCCAGGGGTGGAAGGAGCTGCAAATATTGGGTGAGGCTGGAGAAAATGACTCGGCCAGGGTGCAAGTGACACCTGATCTGCAGAAAATAATAATGTCTGGAGTTGACAGCAGCCTGTAGCATGAGAGGCTGCCGTTCCATCCAGAGGAGATGAACCCCCCCAGGCCCCCCACCCTGGCCACTGAAGCCCTCTGGGGTCATGGGCTGCCCCACCCTGGGGGTTGATGGGACTCAGGTTGACCATGGGGGTGGCGCATGGACCTTGGGGACTGGCCTCTCTGCTCCAACCTTAACGGTATTTGCCAGTGTGCTTTTCCAGCCACAGTGACCTTTTCAGGAGGAAGGAGTGACCAGCCAATTAGACTCAGGAGTGCGGAGAAGGTCAGAGCATCTGTGAGGCCCTGCATGCTGTCAACTGAGGTTCTGATAAATCATGCCATGGCTGAGGCTGTAATGAGGAGGGAAGAGTCACCTTTCTGCAGATAAAGACCAGGTAAACACACATCTCCCAACACTACCTGGAGGCTATGCTTGCAAAGCATGAAGTGGGGGTGTTCAGTGGGATGGGCCCCCCACCCCTCCCAGAGGCCCTGGGATCCTCGAACCCCACAAGGATGTGCTAGCAGGGCAGTTTCTCAACCCAGCCTCAGTTGGTCACCAGCTAACAAACCATTACAGATGCTTAGCTCCTGGCTCTAGTTTGGACCAGTGTCCCTGGGGACCTGACAAAAACCTGTTTTCCTTTCCTAATGTCTACCCAGGGCAGATAGTGAAGGACAGGGAAGTTTAGCACGCTGCAGTTCATGGAGTTGCAAAGAGTTGGACACAACTTAGGGACTGAACAACAGCAAACCCCAGGGCAGTAGTTCTCAGCTCTGTGTCTGGGGCGTTTTGGGGGTTCACTGCTGGGGTGGGCCTAGTGGCCTCTATGGGTAGCAGCCAGGAACACTGCTACTCATTCCATGATGCCCAGGGCAGCTCCTCAGCCAAGGGGCACCTGCCCCTGAGTCAGCAGCACTGGAGCTGGGGAACTCTTAGAGTGTGTCTGAGAAAACCCCGAGGCTGACGCCTAGGACAGTGGGAACCCCTTGGCTGTCATGTGTCATTTGTCAAGAGGGGGATTAGAGAAGCGAGGTCAGTGTGGAGACAGAGGAGAAGAGCTCTTGGCTTGGCGAGGTGTCAGGTTAGCTGTTTTCCACGCCGACTCCTCTCCCAGACGCTATGGCTTCTTTGCTGGCCTCCTCCATTCCTTTTGCAGGTGCTGCTCTGAGGCCCCGAGTGTCCCTGCTCTCTGGTCCTCTACCATACAGCAGCCCCACGGCCTGCCTCGCAGGGCCTGGAGCTGACTACGGGTCTCCGTTACTCTGTCGCCACTGCCCCCATGATGCTCCGGTTCGGGATGAGAAGCACCAAGTGGGGGGCTGGACAGCGATCAGGGGCCAGTCTCCCCTAAACCATGAACCCCTAGGGCTGTTCTCGCAGCCCTGAGTGGGGCCTAGCGAGAGCTTGAGGAGCCGTTTGAGAACTTCTGATCCCTTGGGTGGTGTGGACAGTGAGCGGCCTAAAGTTGAGATGGCCCTGCCGCCAGGCAGGAAGGCCTCTCCAGGCTGCCCACTGACCTCTGGTGGAGGGAGGTGTGTGTCTCCTTGCTGGGCGACCCCGCCCGCCATGCAAAGTGCTAATTACTCTATGTGGGTATTAGTTCTGTGCCGACACTCCCAATCTGCAGACTTGGCTTCAAAGCGTTCAAATTCTGCTCAGAAACCACGGCGGTTTTGATCTTCCTTTGCAGCCGAGCAGTAGGAATGGTGCACGTGTTTTCCGCACCCCTCCGAAGAAATCCGTCTTTCACACCCTGCTTCGTGCCATATGTTGGGAGCTGAGAGAATGAAAGATTTAGCTGTCAGTCTCCGAAGGCACAACCAGCCCCATTCCAGCTCTTCCGCAGGGCCTTGGATCTGCAAGTATGACATTTCACTTAGCTTCTGTCAGCAGCATCCCCGTGCACTGTCGCCGCGTGCCTTGGAGACTTCTGAGGGTGCTCTGTGCGCAGGAGAAAACCACCCGCTAATCTCTTCATGGTGTCAGGTGGAGGTGGGGTGGACTGTGGTCCCAAGAGGAAGCAGGAGGTTGTGAGATGCAAGGCGGTCTGCCACTGCCCTGGTGCACCTCTGTGGAGGCCTTGCCTCTTACATCCCAGGGTCCTGATTTAACCCTCCTCCAAGTGAGCCTGGGGGACCTGATGCTCTGAGGATGCATGGCCTCCAGGAAAGCATGTTCACTTTCTACTTTGAAACCCCAGTTCATATTTTGCTTGCCAAAAACGATTTAAATGTTGGTGCTTCCTCATTGCCCTCTTGGTATTTTCACCTTGACCTAAGTGAGAAATAAATTTGTCTTCTGCATCAATACTGGGAAGGTGAAAGTGAAAGTGTTAGTCATTCAGTCGCGTCTGACTCTTTGTGACCCTGTGGACTGCAGTCTGCCAGGCTCCTTTTTCTATGGAATTCTCCAGGCAAGAATACTGGAGTGGGTTGTCATGTCCTTCTCCAGGGGATCATTCTGACCCAGGGATCGAACCCAGGTCTCCCACATTGCAGGTGGATTCTTTACTGCTGAGCCACCAGGGAACAGACTGGTAGGACTGTAAAATATAGCATCCTGAAAAAATGCAGAACAATTGCGTTTCCTTCCCATGGAAGCTGGCTTGTCTTTCTGTTCTGCAAGTTCATAGCAGGATGCCATCTTGGGCATCTGAGAAGCAGTTCCAGTTGGAGGGAAACTCAGAGCTGCTAGCGACAATATTCATTTCTCACCAGTAGCACTGGATCCTGCCCCTCCGGTGCAGTAATGGGGAGCTGGTACTGTCTGAGTCCTATCGGGGCACCTTATGCCTGTTGGTTTTGTCCGTGTGTGGGAGTGGACTTGGGCCAGGCACGGCTAGTACTCGCCAACATTCTAGCTGGAGAAACTGAAAACCTGAAGTCAGTATCCCAGGGAGTGACACAGGGTGGGTGGACAGACCCGGGGGCTAACATGGAGCAGGGGCTCTGAGAGGCCAAGAATGATGGTGATGCCTGTGTGCTCAGGGGCCTGGGTGAAGCTGCACATGACTGTTTGTTACCCTTGCTCTGAGGATCCCAAGCCTTTTCATCACAAGTAGATCCCAAACTTCCACGGATGGTGGGCCAAGCCCACTTCCCTCAGCTGCCCCTCCTGCCCACTCTCTGGGCTCCCAGCACACATATCCACACAGCATCTGGCACAGCAGGTGACAGTGGAGCACAGAAAGGAAAGAATGACCACATGATGCTCAGATGAGTGACCCACCCCACCATAGGGCCCATCCCGTCCTATCTGCTGTGCCCAGTGAGTGACCAGAAGATCTGGAGATGGGTTAATAGGGTCCCCCAGGTCCCCAACTAGCCATTGAGAACCCCCAACACTATTCGTCCTAGCCTCCCTGGGGTTGGCTGCCCTCATGGCTCATTTTAATTGGATAGTTGAAAAAAACCCTTCTTTCATAAACCTCCCGATGCTCTTAGTTTAAGGGCTTTGAGGAAAGTGTGCTAAGTTTTGACCAATATAGTGGGCATTTCCGAGGCCCTATCTAGCGAGGAAAAATAAACAAAACAAAACACTCACTTGCTGGTAGAAAACAGAGCATTAAAATAGAATCTGAATCAATTTTTTTGATCAATTGCGGCAGAAATGTGTATAAGTGGCTGCAAATTGAGTCTTACGGAGCACAGATGGGTTTTTGCGATGGTGTAAAGTTGTTATAAATTTGCCCCCTGCCCCATCACACTCAGACGCGCAGGGAATTGCTGACGAGGGTGTGTATCTGAGAAAATATCCTGGTTGATCAATAACTGCTTATTAGGAAACGTGGCGTAACACACACCCACGGTAAGCAAATACATGTGATTGTAGATAGATGCGGAGTATTTTCTCATCTTATTTTTCTCTTTTAAGCCTAAAGGGAGATTTGTGTGAGGTCAGCCTATCTGTTTAAAACATATCCTTTTAGGAATATGTTGACCAGATAGGAAATAAAAGGCCTTTGATGCCTCTGGGAATAAAGAAATATTCCTTTTAAATTCCTTGATTAAACTTTAGGACACAGGTGGTGAAAGTAGATATAAAAAGTTATAGACACACACACATCTTTATCTCCCAATGGACCTCATTTTCCCTCATGTCTAGAAATTTCCTTACACCAAGACAAGGTGAAGAATTTCCCTTCCTTGGCAGAAACAAAAGACTTTATTTCTTTGCAGATGCACACTATACTTAGAAATTCAAGGAAGGCTGTAATGGGTGCTAGTTTATTTTTAGGAGTCAAATATTTATATATTTATATCTATACCTACCCATGGCCTTCCATGGCTCAGTGGTAAAGAATTCACCTGCCAATGTAGGAGACCTGGGTTTGATCCCTGGGTTGGGAAGATCCCCTGGAGGAGAAAATGACTACCCACTCCAGTACTCTTGCCTGGAGACTCCCATGCACAGAGGAGCCTGGTGGGCTACATACAGCTCTTGGGGTTGCAAAGAGTTGGACACGACTGAGTGACTGAGCATGCGTGAACACATACCCACATAGACACACACACTCGTTATCTGCTGCCGAGTGGGTGAGATAGGCTGGGGCCTGGTCCCTCCTTCCACTGCAGCTATCACAACGGGAAGCCTCCAGAAGGACAGGGTCATCATTCTGAGAACCGTCCAGTAGGTTCCTCTCTGGGAGAGATGCTTGGCCCATAGCAGCTCTGCAGAGACTGTGGCCGAGACCTGGGGAGTGTGGCCCCTACTAGAATCTGTAGCAACACCATCATTTGGTCCTTAAAACCTGGAAACCAGCAGTCAGTGTTTCGTGTCTCTTCTTTCAGGCCAGACCCGTAGACAGCAAGCACAGGGCTATGAGTATGGCCAGCCATCCTCAAGGGGAGGGGGGGTGGTCTCGGGAGGGGTCCCCGGGGTCATCAGGGCTCTTCTCTCCCTGTACCAGGTGCACTCCCTGTAGCAGGACAAGCAGTCCTGCTGCTCGGAGTGACTTGGAGTGGCGACAGGGAGACCCACGGGGTCCTGCAGGGAGGAGTCTCAACAGGAGGACGGGAGGGTGCAACAGCCCCTCCTCTGCCCTTGGCCACCACTGCCCCTCTCTGGGGCTGACACCACACATCAAGAATCAGCCTTCAAGGGCACAGACCTGCCCAATAAGCCCGGCCATACCCAACATCATCACCTCCTGGAAGTCCCCCAGGCTCTCACCCTTGTCACCTGCCTGTCACCCACCTCCCAGCCTTGGTCCTCAGTCAAGGGAGCTAAAGTGACACCTGGGTCCCCTGATTAGGTTGTGGGGGTCAGTGGTGGCCATTTACATGTGAGTCACATAGGCAGGAGAAACTCAGCCAACACAGACCCTGGGCAATGGCTCAAGTCATGCTGGGGAGTGAATCAAAAGGAACGGCCGGAGGGATTTCAGCCTGAAAGAATAAAACACATGATCTCTGTGCATATTTCACTTTATGCAGAAGACAAGCTCTTGGAGGCCTATCGCTTGACTCGTGGCTGCTCTCCATGTGGCTGGGATGACAGAGATGTCCCCATGGACATGACACGTCCCCACGTTTGAACTTTCCCTGCATCACAGGCATCACATATGTCATCAGGAAAGACAGGGTTAGAGAGACACACTTGATGGTGCGACCACTCACCTAGAGCCCGACATCCTGGAATGTGAAGTCAAGTGGGCCTTAGAAAGCATCGCTACGAACAAAGCTAGTGGAAGTGATGGAATTCTAGTTGAGCTATTTCAAATCCTAAAAGATGATGCTGTGAAAGTGCTGCACTCAATATGCCAGCAAATTTGGAAAACTTAGCAGTGGCCACAGGACTGGAAAAGGTCAGTTTTCATTCCTGTCCCAAAGAAAGGCAAAGCCAAAGAATGTTCAAACTACCACACAATTGCATTCATCTCACACGCTAGCAAAGTAATGCTCAAAATTCTCTAAGCCAGGCTTCAGTAGTACATGAACTGTGAACTTCCAGATGTTCAAGCTGGATTTAGAAAAGGCAGAGGAACCAGAGATCAAATGGCCAACATCCGATGGATGATTGAAAAAGTGAGAGAATTCCAGAAAAACATCTACTTCTGCTTTATTGACTATGCCAAAGCCTTTGACTGTGTGGATCACAACAAACTGTGGAAAATCCTTAAAAAGATGGGAATACCAGAGCACCTGACTTGCTTCCTGAGAAATCTGTATGCAGGTCAAGAAGCAACAGTTAGAACTGGACATGGAACAACAGACTGGTTCCAAATTGGGAAAAGAGTATGTCAAGTCTGTATATTGTCACCCTGCTTATTTAACTTATATGCAGAGTACATCATGAGAAATGCTGGACTGGATGAAGCACAAACTAGAATCAAGATTGCTGGGAGAAATATCAATAACCTCAGATATGCAGATGACACCACCCTTATGGCAGAAAGTGAAGAACTGAAGAGCCTCTTGATGAAAGTGAAAGAGGAGAGTGAAAAAGTTGGCTTAAAACTTAACATTCAGAAAATTAAGATCATGGCATCTGGTCCTATCACTTCAAGGCAAATAGATGGGGAAACAATGGAAACAGTGATAGACTTAATTTTTTTGGTCTCCAAAATCACTGCAGATGGTGACTTGCAGCCATGAAATTAAAAGATGCTTACTCCTTGGAAGAAAAGTTATGACCAACCTAGACAGCATATTAAAAAGAAGAGACATTACTTTGCTGACAAAGGTCCGTCTAGTCAAGGCTATGGTTTTTCTAGCAGTCATGTACGGATGTGAGAGTTGGATTATAAAGAAAGCTGAGCACTGAAGAATTGATGCTTTTGAATTGTGGTGTTGGAGAAGACTTTTGAGAGTCCTTGGACTGCAAGGAGATCCAACCAGTCCATCCTAAAGGAAATCAATCCTGAATATTCATTGGAAGGACTGATGCTAAAGCTGAAACTCCAAAACTTTGGCCACCTGATACGAGGAACTGACTCATTGGAAAAGACCCTGATGCTGGGAAAGATTGAGGGCAGGAGGAGAAGGGGTTGACAGAGGATGAGATGGTTGGATGGCATCACAGACTCAATGCACATAAGTTTGAGTAAACTCTGGGAGTTGGTGATGGACAGGGAGGCCTAGTGTGCTGCAGTCCACGGGGTGGCAAAGAGTCGGACACAACTAAGCGATTGAACTGGTCCTGGGGGTGCTGCTGAGCTCTAGGCTCAGGTGGGGGTTCCTGGGAAGCACACTGGGAAGAGGCAGGGCCATGCAGTGGTTGGGTCACAGGCCCCTGTGGTGGTGCTGATGCTGAGCCTAGAAGAATGCGGATGAAGATGCTGGCCCTGCCAACGGGGCCCTAGGGAAGAGTACTGCTGGTGGGGTAAGACTGTCTTATGATTTTTATTGGAATGATCGCTGTTCTACAGGTGCTCAGCAAACATCACTTAGAACTAAGTTCATCCTAGCAGTGGGTCGTAGGTACAAGAGGGGGCCAAATGAAGGGGCAGAGCACAGGGTAGAGAGAGCAAGGGGGCTGCAGAGAGGGGAGAAGGGGGATGGAGGGGGGAGTAGGGAGATAGAGAGGGAGGAGAGGCAGGGATGGAGAGGGAGATGATGGGGGGAAGGGGATGGAGAAGGAGGAGAGAGGATGGCGGCAGAAGAGGTTGGAGGGAGACAAGGATCAGAGCAGGTCAGTTTAACTTGATCTGGTGACTATTTGCATAGCAGTGATTGATTTGATGATGGTGGGGAGACACACGTGTTGGATAAGAATATTCCAGGGCTTCTCTTGTGGTCCAGAGGTTAAGAATCTGCCAGCCAAAGCAGAGGACACAGGTACCATCCTTGATCCAGGACGATTCCACATACCACTGAGCAACTAAGCCCGTGTGCTGTGACTACTGAGGTCTGTGCACCCTAGAACCTGTGCCTGCAACAAGAGAAGTGACTGCAACTAGAGAGCAGCCGCAGCTGCAGCTAGAGAAAGGCCGAAGCAGCAGCGAAGACCCAGCACAGGCAACCAATCAATCAATAAAGAAAAAAAAAAATTCCAGGCCACGTGTCAACTGCTAGAGTTAAGGCAACAGTCCAGCTCAGGAGAGGGTCTCTGAGCTCCCAGGTTGGAAAGTAAATAATAGCCAGACTGATAGCCCTTAACTAACTGGAGTTAATCTCCTTTTAAGAAAGTGGGTGCGTGCTCAGTCGCTTCAGTTGTGTCTGACTCTTTGTGAACCCACGAACTATAGCCTGCCAGGCTCTTCTGCCCATGGGATTCTCCAGGTAAGAATCCTGGACTGGGTTGCTGTGCCCTCCTCCAGGGGATCTTCCTGACCCAGGAATCGAACCCACTTCTCTTGTGTCTCCTGCATTGGCAGGCGGGACTTTACCACTAGTACCACATGGGAAGCTCTGCAAGAAAGGACCAGACACTACAAAATCCAACCCAAAACAATGCCCCCACACCCCTCCCATGGTGGCAAGGGGGCTAAGTCTTCTTCCTGGAAAATATTTCCACGCTCCAGACGCTTGGAAACTATAAGACTGCATTTCTATTTTTCAAATAAATGCTCCCTCATCAGGTGCTCGAGGACTAGCAGATACTCCCTGAGATAAATGCTACCTGTCAAGTTGTCCCTCTGATCAGGCTTTAAGGGAGAAAGACTTTCCAAATCATTTACTTGGGAATTTAAGGAATCTTAAGTGAGTTTGTTTCCCAGAAAGGAAGCCCTCCCCTATTTCACATTGTCAAAACTATTTTTACATAGAGTTATTCTTTATGCTTAAATCTACTCCTAAAAATAACTCCCTGGCTCTTTGGTAGAATTAAAGCAGGCTCGCTAATTAGAGGGTGGCTTGAGTCAGCAGGTGCCCTCTGCTCCCCATGGCCATGGGTGGGTGGACAGAGGGGCCGGCGGGCTGCTCACCAGCGCCTGCATCTCTGATGATCACACCTTCCTCCCTCCTTGGCCCAGGCTGCCTCAGGTACAGGCAGTTACCATATGGGAGACTCCAGGTTTGGGAAGAGACTATAGTTAACAAGTCACATCCACGGGGGGAAGGGGGAAGAAAGACACTGTCAAGTTCTGTCCGGGGGATTATGTCTGGTGTCGGAGATACAGTCGGGGAGCGAAGCCCAAGGAGGAGGGAAGGTCACAGCGGAGGCTCTTGGGAAAGGCGGTGCTTCCCTTTGGGGAGAGCTGGAAGAGGGAGCATCACTCCTGCTGGTTACACTGGGCAGGGCTGGCCAGGACAGGGATGCCTGTTTACGGTCACTGTCATGGGAAGTGCTGAGCGGCTGGGTCGTGAAACAGTGAGACCAGCGGCAACTTGTCAGTGCGGAGGGGGCAGAACCCCTGGTGGGCTTTAGAAGGAGGCTTTAATCTGACTTGAGAGCTGGAGAGGGGTCAGTAGTTAGCTCATTATCACTGGCTGGTGCTTGCACATGTGTGTACACACAGCACACACGTGCACACACATGCACACAGTGCTTCTGAGCCTAGTCTCTTCATGCTGTCATCACAAAATATCACAGGCTAGGGGCTTATAAACAACAGGAACTTGTTCCTCACAACTCTGGGGACTGGACATCCACAATTGAAGATGCAGCGTCTGGTTCCCAGAGGGCTGTCTACCTGCTGCATCCTCATGTGGTGGATGGGACCTCTGCTTTCAGGGGTCTAACCCCATTTATAGGGCTCCACCCTCACCACCTCATCACTTCCCAAAGGCCACCTCCCAACGCATCACCTTGGAGGTGAGAATTCAACACATGAACTGGGGGTGGGGGAGACACACACATTTAGTCTCTAGCAGGCTTGCAGGTCTCCTGAGCTGAGCAGCTGTGGGGATGGGCAAACACTTAACCAGGGAGACAGCCCAGCAGGGAGACCACCTGTCATCAAATTCACAAACAGTTTGTAAAACTCCAGGAGTTTCACGGAAATTCTGGTTCTTTTAGGAAAAGCTGGCAGGACCCTTATTCTCTTGGCAGAAAAATATGTAAAATTATCAGTACAGACGCCACTGGTCTATTTTCACTGGAAAAAAAATCCCACCATCTCTGATGGTGCTAGAATGGGTCTTATTTTTGCCTTCAGTATTTATCAGAATCTTTAAGAACTGCAAAATTTCCTCTGATAAAAGGAGGGAGAAGGGCTTGGAAGGAAAAACTTATCTCCCAGGATGCTGCCATCTGGAATGTCAAATGGCCTGAGGGCACCATCCCACTGGGATCCAGAGGGCCATCTGCACTGCTCAGGATAAGGGAAGGGTTACACCTTGGGCACATTTGAGGCTTCTGAAGTGGGTGAGGGATTACCCCGGGAGGGCTGGATTCTTGAGCTCTAAGACGGTTGGCATCTTGGTGACCCAGGTCAGGGCAGTGGAAGGGGGTCCAGAGGATGGTCTCATACCATCCAAGGTGGAAATGACCATAACAAAACCCCAAGTTGCACAGGCTGTGTCCAGGCTGAAATTAAGGTGATAGGAAGGACCACTGTCTACACAGACAGCAGGACGGAGGACAACCCCGAGGTAAGCAGGGGCAATGAAAGCAGGTATAGGCTTGACACGTCCCAAGTTCAGGGAGAGGCAGGCAGAGCAGGAACGGCTTGGTGTGCAGTCTTCTTCAGTTCCCATCCTGTGCTGGGGGGCTATCACCCCCACTTCACAACTGGGGTGGAAGATGCTTTCAGAGATCAGTAGGTGGAGGCAGGTTTTGAAGTCAGTGGGAATTTATATATGGCTCTCAGAAAACGATGTTAGCTAAAACATAGATTTACAAACATTCTTCTAAATGAAAAGAAGCTGGATACAAAGGACCACATGTTGCATGACTGCGTTTGGGAGAAAGCTCCAGAAATGGGAACTCTACAGAGATAAAGAGACCGAAGGTACCATGGTTATTGAGTGAGGGTGGTGGGCACAGGCTTTCCTTTGGGGGTGATAAAATATATTCTGTAAAATGATCTGAGACAGGCCCTGCCAGCAACACCCCCGCTCACATTCATATTAAAGCAGACTTATTTCACGGGCATGTTTAAGACTAGGAGGTTCAAAGACATGAGTTTTGTGACTACTGGAAACTCCTAGGGGCTGTGCTGGGGGCCCTCTGAGGACCCTCCCAGGGTCCTGCCTCAACGCCAGTCCTCCTGCTGGTTTTGTTTAGAAGTCAGTGGCTTCTAGAGTTGTCTGGTGGTTTCTAGAGCTCTGTGTCAGAAAGTAGGGGCCTTGTCTGTAAGGACTCTGTCTACATCCCTGCCAAACAGCAGATGTGAGTCATCCTGGTTAAGGAATCTGTGAGTAAGGGTGAACACATCCCGCATGGGCTGCCAGACAGACCATCCCAGCCCCGCTGGAGACACCTGCCAGGTAGGACAGCCTCCTGTCTGTCTTCACTGTGGATGAGAGCCAGGCCTGCATTCGTCATACCCAATGGCAGCAAGAAAATCTTCTCTTGAAAATAGGGCTGTTAATTTACTCAGCACAGGGCCTGCCTCAGGGCAAAACACCTGTGACTAGTTGGTGTTACGAGGCCAGTCTTTTCCAGAAAGATTTACACTATGGGCAAGCAAACACATTTTAATATTTGACTTGAATATTACATTTCATTATATAAAGTATTTTAATTGTAATGTTGGAGAAGACTCTTGAGAGTCCCTTGGACAGCAAGGAGATCAAATCAGTCAATCCTGAAGGAAATCAACCCTGAATATTCATTGGAAGGACTGATGCTGAAGCTGAAGTTCCAATACCTGGGCCACTTGATGGGAAGAGCTAACTCACTGGAAAAGACCCTAGTACTGGGAAAGACTGAGGCAGGAGGAGATGGGGGCCACAGAGGATGAGATGGTCAGATCACATCACCAACTCAATGGACATGAATCTGAGTAAACTCTGGGAGATAGTGGAGGACAGAGAAGCCTGACATGCTGCAGTTCATGGGGTTGCAAGGAGTTGGACACAACTTAGTGACTGAACAATGATGACATAAAGTATGTGTTCCACTCTGTTGGCAGCTGACGAGTTCCACTGACCTGTCTGTGGGATGGTCACAGAGTTTGGTGTTGCATATTCCCCAGCCCACAGGTAGGCAGAAATCTGCCCTCCCACCCCCACCAGTCCATACTCCTCGGGACATCTGCCTTCTGAGGGCAGCACCTGCAGTGTGAGTGTGCCAGGATGCAGGGGACCACTTGCCACAAGTCAGCCCACGTTGCTCAGTGCAGGGGGTGAGAGGCTTTGCCCCATCTTCCTGCTGTGCTATATATACAGTCTCTGAAACAGATTATTTCCTCTGTAACTACGGTTCCCCTCTGCCATCCTAATGTCTATTACTCACTACTTTCAAAGATCAGGATTTTTACCAGACTAACATATGGATCTCAAGATTTATCATATGCCCTATACCACACAGACGTGGGAATACAGCTGTGTGTACTTGCTCACATTCCGCATATTTATACCCAGCACATAAATTCACACAAACACATTCCAGGGAGAAAATAGTGTATCGGAATCAGAGGAGGTGAGTCCTGCTGCCAGCCCCGAATGGCATGGTGACTCTGTATTTATTTTAATAGACTCCCATCTGTCATTTCCAGCTATAGAAAAACACGCTGGAGTTTTTAGAAAACCAGCCGAGAGAGAGCCATTCACAATTTGTTCTTATGCATCTTTTCACACAGTGCATTTTTTTTCAAAGAAGGGGTGAAGCTGGTTGGGTGAGCAGCTAATACCCACTTTCAGTATATTTGTTTATGGACATATTGTCCCACAATTAAAAAAGAAGTTCTGATGACAAATGCCATAAGCCCTACAAATTTGAGAGTAATACAGTGTTACACAGATTAGAATCAACTAGAAATTTCCAAGGGGGCTAGCGGTGCATGGATTTTTAACCTTGGGGGTTTCTCTTGCTGTGGTGGGGGGGCTGCAGGAGTTGCGGCACATTGGCTTAGTAGCCATGGCACGTAGAATCTTCCTGGACCAGGGATTGAACCCACGTCCCCTGCGTTGGCAGGTGGATTCTCAATCACAGGACCACCCGGGAAGTCCTTGAGACTTGTTTAAAATGAGAATCCTTGTGCTTTACCTCAGACCTACTGAGTCAGGGATGGAGCCGCAGGTCTGGGTCAACAGCCTCCAGGGGGTCCCGCTGCCCAGTGGAGTTGGGGCTGGGGTCCTCGCTCCCCAGCATTGGGTGATGTCCACTTGGTTCCTTCATCTCCCCAAACTGTGGTGTCTATGAATTTAAACCTCACCTTGGCTTCTTTGTCTTCTGTTTGCGTATTTTTTGAACCCCTTGTGTGTGAGGCGGTGGGTGCTGATGGAGATTTGGGGGTCTGATCTTCAGCCCCACCAGCCAAGCAGAACTGGGGACAGGGACTCAACTATGTTGGAGACACAGATGTACAGTTCTGTCACCCCTGGTGGCTCACACAGGCTCATATGATCAGGCTTCAATATCACAATGTCACCCACACCTGCAAAATGCAAACTTCAAATCTCTCTCTGCCTTCTCCTTGGCCAGAAAACCAGACACGTTAATGAAGAAATCATTTCCAGAAGCAGACAGGGAGCTCCCTACTGTAGTTATGCCAATTGCACCCCATTCGAGGCTGTGAAGGGCCCTGACTTTCTTTACCCTGCGAGGCTCTTTTGGGGGGCTCTGTAGGGGCAGCCACAGCCCTGAACCTCTGGCCAAGAATGTTTAGACCATGGCTTTCCTCCAAGCCCAGATCGGTACCCCGCTATCCCCTCAGGGGTGGGAGACTAATAGATTCCTCAAATCATATGCACAGGTGTAAAGTTCTCAGAATTATCTATTGCATTTTGGCTGCCTTTTGGGTGATTTAAGCCTCATTTTTATGCGTGGTGGAAAATCTTAACAATTCAGACAGGGTATTTTGTATGATTTGGACAAAAGGGAAAATGCATCCTGAGCCCTGCAGAAAGCTACTTAGTGGTGAAGTGCTGTGTACAATGTGTAGGTAATTCACACCCAGTTATGTCTCAGATTTGACTATGTGTGGTTCAAAGAGGGGAAAAGCAGTGAGGATGTGAGGGTGGGTGTTTTCCCACCCTGTGAAGTCTCCTTAAAGCACATTCGGGTTCTGAGTTCTCTTGCTTCAGTCTCATGGCCAAGCGATTGGTTAATAAATGCTTGGGTTGAATGGGTCTCAGAGGTCACTTCACATCAAGCACATTTCCCCCCCTTAAAATGTGATTCACTGGTTTTCTAACAGAAGTGGGGCAGGAAGGGGGGCACCGGAGGCAGGGTGCTCCCTCCCCAACTCCCAGAGGCCATGGGCCTTCAGAAGCATCTGCTGAGGCTTTATGAGAGAAACTGTCTCCCAGGAGATGGGTGACCAGGCCGAGTGGTGAGGAAAGGGAGAATGTCCCATGTGTCAGCCCAGGAAAAACTCTTGCAGACCCTAAAAACTGCTTGACTGGACAGCTCTTTCCTGACTGCTAGATGTCCACCAAAATATATGGTATATAATGCTTATTTACATTGTTTGTGACTTTGAAAGTATTTACTTGGGGCTTCCCAGGAGGCTCAGTGGTAAAGAACCTGCCTGCCAATGCAGGGAACGTGGTTTGGATCCCTTGGTTGGGAAGATCCCTTGGAAAAGGAAATGGCAACCCACTCCAGTATTCTTGCCTGGAGGATCCATGGACGGAGGAGCTTGGTGGACTACAGTCCATGGGGTCTCAAAGAGTCAGACACGACTGAGCGAGTAACACTTACACTTTCAGATAATCCAGGATCATCTCCTGAATTTACTCCCACCTGCAGAGTCACTTTTGCCACATCAGGTGGCATCATCATGGGTTCTGGGGATCAGGAGATGGACCTCCTGGAAGGCCCTTGTTTTGTCTGCCACAGGTACCACCTTGAACTTGAGTCTGGACACAACACCGAGGTGCCACCTGGGTTGTTTCTAGTTCCAAGAAGTCTAGAAATAACTTGAGGGAAATAACTACTAAGAAGCTCCTTGCCCTACAAGGTGGGTGTTCCCTGCCGTCATGACCACCACATTGCCTGCTGCGTCGTCCCGCACATCCTCGCAGCCTCCACCCCCCCGCCACAAGCCCTCTCCTCCTTGGGCTGCACATTCACTCCCTCGGCCCCTCACCTCCCACCCACACAGCTGAGAAGACAGCCCAGCTCGGCAGGGACGTGGGCACAGCCTGGCCCTTTCTCAGCAGCTCTATTGCCTCCACACATACAGGCAAGCGCTTTGCATCGTTTCCTGGATAAACATTGTTTTTGATGGCTCCCCCTCTCCTGGTGACAGAATCTCTTCCCTGTCTTGGTGGAGCTCCTTGGGAAGGAAACTCCACCGGCAGCCCCACTAGGAACACAAGACCCTGGTCTGGACAATCCACAGACCCCAGGACCTGAGTCTCCACTGCATGGGCAGGGATGACACCCTGCTGAGGCTGATGGATAACGTCATTCCCAGTATTTCCCTGGAACCATGGGGGGAGCAAAAAGCCTCTCTCTCTGTCTTTAAACAGCTGATTATCCATTTATTTAAATGGCTAATTTATGCATCTGCAGTGGTGACTTCCTGGGCTTCCCAGGTAGCTCCGTGGTAAAGAATTGGCCTGGTAATGTATGCCTGAGGTTGAGGATGGAGTAACTGAGGGGAAGCAGCCAGAGTGTCTTGGGCACCCCCCGAGCGCCAGGTTCAGCGGTTCCTCCAGCCAGGCCTGCCGGGGAGTAGCCATGAGAGCCACCCTGCTCACTAGGCTGCTCTGGGCCATGCTTTGGTTGCCTCAACAGAAGAGCCTACTGATGCCCACTTCTTGCCAGCTCCACCTCCGGGGCCATGTGTCCCTCCTGTGGTGAGAGCATCTTCTCCTAGAAAGGGTGCTGCCCCGAGCCGAGGGGTGCTGACCTCTCTGGATGACCTGGGTAGGGGCTGCCCCATCCCACATCAGTGTTCGTCTGTAAACACAGTTGCCACATGTTATTTTCACTAGAGCCTTTCGTGGCTGAGGGGAGGGGGTCACGGACCCTCCTTTTGTGAAAAGGAAGAGCGTTAGTGGGAGAAGTATTGCTTTGGCTCAGTGGTGGATTCGAGTTGCAGGAAAGGGCTTTTCTCCGGGAACATTTCACTTGGGTTAACTTTCTGATGGGCCATCCTTTCTCACTTTCTTGCCACTCTCCAGCTCCTCTGGGCTTTAATAGGAGCCAGAGCAGAGGACACTCAAGTGCAATTGAATATAGATCCTGCCCTCCTGATAGAACCCTCAGTGGCTCCCAGTGGGCTCAGAAAAAGCATAACATTTGCATCATGACCTCCCTCCTGTGACCTGTGACGTCCCACTCACTCTATCATTCACTCTTTCACACACCTGGTTGGCCAGTGAGTGTCCTGAGAACATGGGGTGAGGGTGGTTTGAGGTCAGGGGGCTGAGAGCAGGGGGTACAGGGACATAAAGTTAGGTGCCCCCAAATCTCACATATTACCCCAGATCATGTCACCGAGAGCCTTGCGCACACCAGGCGCCTTGTTGGACAATCTCTGTGCCATTCTAGGGGAGGTCACATCACTAGGCTTGTCGTTATAAATAGGATTGAGTCCACAACTGAGGGCAGAAACAAACCTCTCAGGACTCCTGGGAGGAGACTGGCTCCAGGTTGGTCCAAGAGGCAGACCCCCAGCTCCTGGCCCAGCCCGTGGTTCCCATCTATGCAGTCTCCTCTGGGGAGGCACAGCAGCTCTCTGACCACATGCAGGAAAGACCTCCCCCCTTCACGGAGGTGGGGACTAAGAGCTTGACTAGGAGGGTAGGGGATAGTCACCTTGCCTTCAACCTAGCTAGCCAGCCAAGCCTGAGACATGGCTTCAGGTTCCTGTCTGCATGCTTTGGTACCTGGGCCACAGCGTCCGCCTCAACTGGGCTGGATGTGGGTCTCGGACCCTTCACTCCTTGACCTCTGCCCTGTCTGCCCTGAACAAACCTCCTAGCATGTGTCCTTATCACTCAGCCGCTGGGAAGCCCTCATTCCCGCTGCTGTTTTCTCTGCTCCCTGTTGTCAGTCAATATCACTCTGAGGTGCAGACAGTCTGAGCAACTCGCCTGCTCCGTTTCAGAGCACTGTATAAACTTTGCATGCGCAAGCCGCCAGCCTGCTCATCAGACACTCAAAGGTCAGAGATAATATCTGATGCTATGTGACCCCCATGTATCATAAGCCAGTTCGGCTGCCCTTGGCTACGTGCACCTCATCAAAAATGAACAAACAGGCGCCTGCCTGGGAGCACCTACTTGCTTCCGCATCATCCCAGAGCTCTTCCAGTGCTCTTTCCAGACCCCATGAGTCCTGCTTGGCACACTTCACGGGAGGTGTTTATCACTCACTCGGCAGACCCAACAGGGATCTTGCACCTCAGTGGAGGCAGAATCTGCAGAAGGGACTCACCACGTATTGAAGCGAATCCCCAGTGTGAAGTAATCCCCATCTGGTCTGCTTGTAAACAGGCTTTTCTCTCAAGCCCATGGCTGAAAACCCAGACCAATTTCTTTTTAATATCATGTAACTGATGGAAGGCAGGAGAAGAAAGGGATGACAGAGAATGAGATGGTTGGATGGCATTACTTGCTTGATGAACATGAGTTTGAGCAAACTCTGGGAGATGGTGAAGAACAGGGAAGCCTGGTGTGCCGCAGTCCATGGGGTTGCAAAGAGTCAGATACAACAGAGTGACTGAACGATGATGACAAACTGATGAAAGATCAGAGAGTTTTGGGTCCATTTCAGGAGTGAGCTGTCCGGCATGGCCAGTGCCCGGCATGAACTGTGTCCAGATTACAGTGAGTGATGCCCTGACAGCAGCTACTTGGATCTGGAAGCCAAGACCCCACAAGCCCCTGGGATGCTACTGCCTTCTGGCTTATATGGTGTACGACTGAGACTTTTCATCAGTTCAGCAGAGCACATGCCCCTCGGCCTTTATACACAGGTAGGACTGTCCTACATGTCCCACCTCCCGACCATCAGCCACCAGCCACCACTGCCAGTGACATCTCTGCCTGGAGATCTCTATCTCTTAGTAACTAAAGATTTTTATTTACTCAACCCTAGTCGAATGGGTTGGTAGAAATAATTTCAATTACAAAGACTCTTTTCTGTTTTTGTTCTGACTTGATGACTTGTTAATTTCAAGAAACTTCATTTGATTCAAGCTGCCTTGTCCCTCCGAACAAACATGGAAAAGGTGAGCCATTGTTGTGGAATCTGGTACGAAGTGGGTCATTTTGGGGTGTCTGCTGACTTCCCGGGAGTAAAGGAACAGAGGGTTAGAAGTGAGGTGGGCTGAGCAGAGGCATCTGTGGACTTCAGGAAAGGGTCCTGAGAAGGAAACTGTTTTCTGTCTGTGCAGTAGGGTTCATCTCGGGGTTAGGGTGCTTGGATCTCAGCTGGAAGACCTGTGTCCAGGGTTCCCCACTCAAGGAGGCTGGGCCGTGCCTTTCCCTATCTCAGAACATGGGTTTATGGGGATGCCTGGGCATGGCTCCCAACTCAGGCAGGTGGTGGCATTTTAACAAGCTGGTCAGGGTGCTTGTCATGTGGTGCTCGGCCAGCATGACAGGGGAGTGGGGGGTGGAGGGGGGCACCAGCTCACCCTCCACCCCAAGCTGTGGCCTCTGCCTTCTCCCAGGCCATTCTGGTCTGGCTTTCGACTCATAGCAGACAGGAAAAGAGACCAGACTCATTTCACTGGCTGAAGCCACTGCCAAAATGTCCAGAGGCAAGTGTGACCCCAGTTTGGGATGGGGCAGGCAGCAACAAGGGTCCCTCCCTGGGCCTTGCTCTCCCAGTGGGTTGGTTCTGGTTCTGGGGACAGTTAGTTTGCTTCCGTGTGGGGAGGGCATCTCAGCTGGGCCGAGGCTGAGGTGGCTCTAGGGTGTCCAGGACCACTCGCCCAGGGGCAGCAGTGGTCTAGCATTTGCAGACCTCAATCACCATGCCCACCAACATGGCGCCCACCAGGCAGGTCACGACTCATCTCCCATCCTGCCTCTTCCGCTCACACTAGCCCTGAGGTCTGCACCCTGACCCGTGTACTCTGACGGGTTCATAGCTGAAGCCCTGGAGGGCTTCCTGGGTCAGCGGACAGTCACCTACAGAACCTGGGGCCTCAGGCCCATCTGTCCGGACCTTTGGGTGTGGGGGGCCCATGCAGACAAGGAGGGGTGTAGCGTGGGAGCTGGCCTTGTAGAGGAGGGAGGGGCAGAGAGGTCAGGGCCCTGTGGGGGTGGGGGTGGGGGTGGGGGTGGGACACGGCAGGAGAGAGACTCACTAGATGTGTCACTTGCTTCCTGATGGCCCGCCTGCCAAGTGCACAGAGAGCAGAGGTGGCCACAGAAATTTCTGGAAAGGTTTCTACCCACCAGAAGCCCCTGCTTTCTCTTATCACCCCCGGTACCTCATTGTGTTACAGTGTCCGCACCATTGGCATGATGTTACTTTTCTTTACACTGACTCAGTTTATCACTGTCCATACACATACACACCCACACACAGGTATGTGTGTATACACACACGTGCATGCACACTCATGCATTTACATATATAGACACACACATGTATACATGCAGGTGTGTTCACATGTATGCACACGGGCACCCATCCTTTCCACTGAGTCCTTAGATCTCTCTTCGGTAGAAAACCGGCATCACTTGCTATAAAGAATGGGTCATTGTGAGAAATAAAGGAATGTTACTAGGTTCTGCCAGATAGTGCACAGTGTTTGGAGGCAGGTGCATGGTGATTACAAACAGAAGCTCTGGGACTGGATTGCCTGGCTGAACTTCCACTTTGGAGATTTTTTTTTTCTTCTGTATGACATTGGACAAGTGACTTAACCTCTCTGTCACAGTTTCATCATCTTTGAAATGGGGGTAATAAAATAACCCATTTCACTGGGTCTTGTGAACTAAAGGGTTTGTCCCCAAAGGGCTGAGTGCAGCGTCTGCTAAAGGACACAGTGTTCCTGGTCTTGTTACTGTTCTTGCTGTCACTAGTGGGGCTGTGATGGTTCCTTCCTGGCTGAAGTTCTGTGCCCGAGGTCTATTCTGCTCTTTGAAAGAGATTAGAAGAATCAAAGACACATTTGTTGAGAACTGGCATTTTCTCCTTGAGGTGGTCAGAACAGATGGGCGAGCCTTGGCATTAGGAAGCAGACGCTTTCTTTTTAAGGCTCTTCCATCTGCACTCCTGCGCTCGGTGTGCCTCCCCTGGGTCCTCATCCACCTCAGGGAGCAAGGGCCACCCTGGAGGCTGGACCTCCGTGTGTGTCCTGGCAGGGTAGGGGGGTCTTGGAAATCCTGCCCTTCCTGTACTCCTCACAGTTCATCCTCTCGAGATGCTCCCCAAACATGTGAGAGGGCAAGGCGGTGCCCAGTGGCCTGGGGGCACAGGTGCCCAGGAATCTGCCCCAGCTCCTCTCTCTGCCGCCTTTGGCAGGTATTCCAGGGCCATCCTGGAAGACCAGGAGGAAGGAGAAGGGGGTTTTGCCTCCAAATGCTAATTCCTGGAGGAGCCGGGGCACCAGATGCAGTCACATGTAATTAAACTCCTGAGACCATGGTTGTACAGGTAGGAAGTCCTACCACTTACTGCCCTCTGATTGCTTCCAGAAAGCGGGTTCACTGATGATGGAGCCCTACACCCCTGGCCCAGGAGGCCCAGCCTTGCCAGAGCCTGAAGCAAGAGGCTGCCCAGCCAGGAAATGATTTTTCCAAGAAGAGCACCAAAGATAGTGCAAGACATAACTTTTTTCAAGCTCGATAATGAGCAGCTTTTCTAGCCCGTGTTCAAGGGAAGTGGTGGCAGAGCAAGGGGAACGAGACAAATTAAAACAGGCCTGGACTGAGCGGGTGTTTCCTGAATGAAACATCAAAGGCAGCCCCAGGTGGGAGGCTATTTACAGATTCTGAGAGCCTGAGTTATTCATCACCATGGCCCCTGGGCCATGAGGATTCTCCCAGTGTGTGCACTCACCACGCCTTGCACGGAGCCTGCTGGTGTCTCCACATCTACCCAGAGTGACGCAGGCTCCCTGTCCGGACTTGCCTCCAGCCCCCTGCAGAAAGGCAGTCACAGGAGGGGTGGCTTGGGAGGGAGGGGGGTGATGTGAATGCTTAGCACCTCTGTTAAGTACTCAGGGACCCCAAAGTACTGAGTATTAGGGCCCTCTGCTAAGTACCCAAGCACTCCTAAGTACTTAGTACTGGGCACTTCTGCTAAATACTGAGGGATTCTGAAATACTGAGTACTGGGGCCCTCTGCTAAATACTCAGGCACTCCTAAGTACTCAGTACTGGGCACTTCTGTTAAGTACTCAGGAACACTGAAGTACTGAGTACTGGGGCCCTCTGCTAAATACTCAGGCACTCCTAAGTACTCAGCACTGGGCACTTCTGTTAAGTACTCAGGGACCCTAAGGCACTCTGTACTGTCTACCTCTGCTAAGTACTCAGGAGCCCAAGTACTCAGGACCCAAAGTACTCAGTATTGGACACCCTTATGAGGTACTCAGGACATCTAAGTGTTTCGTACTGTACACTTCTGTTAAGTGCTCAATATTTGGTGCCTCTGTGAGATACACAGGCAGTTGGCCACCCTGTAAGATCCCACTTCCCCTCTGGGAGTGGTTTACAGCCTGGAGTCTCACCCTGTTTTCCAGGCTTTACCAAGGAAGAGTCACACTTTCCTCCAAATGGTCCCCATCTGCCCTGTCTCAATCAGGCCAGGCTTCTGCTCCATGGGGCTCTGAGGGTGACTGTCCTTCCCTCCAGACATCTGACCCTAGCCCAGCCACTGACATGTCTGCAGAGTCCATGAATGACCATCTGCCAGCCTGGACCATCAAGGGCCAGGGTTGTCTTTGATATAAAGGAAGACAGTGGCTGGGGGTATCCTTGGGGGCTCATGGTTATGAGACAGGGAAGGCGCAGGTGGACACGGCTCTGCATGGGGAGACAGGGCCTCGGGGGACTGGGGAGACCCTGAGGGGGTTCTATACTCGCGTGTGTGCTGGGGGAGGGGTCATTCATGGATGCGACTCCTTGGAGGTAAGTCCCAGGAGAATCTGGCTTTAAAAATTAACGTGTGTGCCCACCTGTGGCAAACCCAGGTATGTGGCTGTGGTCAACCTTTCCACAATTTAAGCACATCGCTACGAGGTTTCCAAGAAGACAGCCACTGTAGCTCATTCTGGTTCATCTCACGAGAAGATGCTGTTTCTCTGGCTTTGGGGTCTTCCTTATAGCTCCCCTGCAGCCCCAGCTCTCTGGGTCCCCAGCCTTCTTCATGTCCAGCCTCCCTGGGAGGTTCCCCCTGATGGTGGGTTTGGCAAATACCATCCCCAGCAGCTACCCCATCCCTGGGGGCTCTGTGTAGAGAGCTGACCCTCCCCCGGGGCTCCCAAGACTGTGCCTGTGGAAACCAACCTCCCCTGGGGTGAGCAACCCCACCACTCAACTGACTGCAGGGGACAGGCTCCTTGGAAGACAGGTGGCCATGATCTTCTCTGCAAGATCTAAAAAAAAATTTTTTTTATTTAAAAAATATTTATTCATTTGGCTGTGTCAGGTCTTAGTTGTGAACTCTTTTGCAGGTCCAGCATGTGAACTTTTTAACTGAGGCGTGTGTCATCTAATTTCCCTGACCAGCGATTGAACCTGACCCCTCTGCATTGGGAGTGTAGGATCTTAGCTACGGGACCACTGGGGAAGTCCCTCTGCAAGCTTTTAAAGACAAGTGCCTCCAGGGACTCATCCAATAGGATCTGAGAGTCCTTCCCTGTGGCTGCATCCTGTGCTCAGAGCCCTCACATGCACTGTCTCACAATTCTGCACAGCAACTAACAGAGCAACTGTGGATTAAAATGGTGCTTCTCGAAGTGACTTCAAGACCACTAGCCCCGGGGAATTGACAGATGCACAGTTTTGATCCCCCCAAGCCTACTGACTCAGAAAGTTGTTGGTGGGTGGGCTGCCTACCTATCCTGTCCATGCATTCTGCCAGAGCCAGGCACCTACCATCATCACAGGAGGGCACATCAGTGTGTTTTTAAAGGATTAGTTTCCTTCACCAGTGTGGATTAACACTATGGGCTTTGGTCCATCACAAATCCCATGCCATGCTACATTCCACTATGAGGTGAAGGCCATGTTTATATTACTAAGTATTCTGCAAACATCTTCATCTCGAGACCCTCTGCTCAACGTCCCTCCAGACCCTCGAGACCCTTTGCTCAACATGCAGAACCTGGACGCACACACGCAGAGACCAGACTTCTGAGCCTTCTGGAACAATCCCTACAGCACTGGTTTGCTTTTCCCTTTACTGTGACCTTGAATAAGTCACAGACATCCCTGTCCTACATTTTCCTAATCTGGGAAACTAGAGAACAACTTATCTGCCTCATCAGAGGTGCTTCAGAATGGGTTTTGATAAGCGAGAGAAAAGGACATAAAACTAATAGCATCAGATAGGTGTTTGTAAGCTGCTTTGAAAGTCATCTTGTAGGTTTATCTTTATAACCCCCAATCCCTCGAATCACTCAGAAACACACTCACGAAAACGTGCACCAGTTACCATGTGAGACCCTGCTGAAGCAGCTTGTTTGTGGAGATGAACATTCTCCTTTCTGACTCAGAGCATGGAGAAGAGCTGGCTTTGTTGTGTCAGCAGTTAGGTTTGCATGTTCACGGGTCATGGTGTGGGACAGAGAAAAAGAGGTGTCCACCAGGTCCGGCCGCAGGGAGTGTGGCCCAAGGAAGGATCCAGGGTTGACCATATGTCCTTGAGACACTTGCCCTGTAAGTGGATTCAATCACACATCTGTCAGGCCCTGCTCCAGTCCAAGAATGTTCTAGATGCTGGGGGTCTCCGTGGCAGCCTCAGTGGGACTTGGCTGTTGTCAGCCATGCCTGGCAGGTCTCCAGTGAGTGTTTCTGGGGTAGAAACAACATGAGGAACCGGAAATCAGTGGCTAAGTTAACTCGCTGCATTCTCATGCTATGGCCCTTTGGAGAGCATGGAGGGAGAACCTGGCCAGTACAGGCAACCCCAGGCCTGATCCATCTCCCCGTCTGCCTGCCAGGGCCTTGTCTCCAAATCTGCAAACCCTACTGTGGGTGCATTGCCCAGGAGAGGGCCTGTGGGAGCCTGACTCTCCAAAGTCCTCCCCTCCTGGTGGGCCCATCCCTCCACCGAGCGAGGACCGTGCTCAGAGGGCAGCCCCTGCAACCTCTCTGGCCCTTGCATGAGTGGTTGCCCCTTCGCCCGTGACCATCAGGAGGGCTGATGCCACACCTTCCAGGTCCCACACATTCGGACATTTGGAAGAGTCATTTCAAACGGGAACAGGTTCACCTGGTCCAGGCAGGTGCATTCTTGGCCCCTGGTTCCTCTTATCAGCTGCCCACCTTTATCTGTGTTGTGCTGGGCACCCACTGCTCACTGCAATGGGATGCCAGGGACCTGTTCTGGGTGTTCCCTGTGCCCTCCCTACCCCATACCTAGAACAGAGTCAGCACCTGAGTGAGTAGAGGAAGGAATGAACAAGTAAGCAAACAAGCCTGCTTCCAGAGCTGACATGCTCATGGGATCCCCCAAACCACTCACAACAAAGGATACGATTCCCTGCTTGGCTGAGACCTTCTGCTGAGGCTGGGCCCAGGGAAGGGGCCCCTCCTCTGGAGAGGGGGACACACCCGTGGTCAGAGATGCCAGGCAGTGCCTGGGATACAGTTCGCTTCTTTGAGCTGGGTCCCTAGTGCCAGTGCTGCGTGCAGAGGCTAAAAGGAAAGAGTTGTGTGTGTGTGCATGTGTGCGTGTGTATTGTAACAGTGGTCACACTTATACAGCAACCCATCTACTAAAAGCTGGAGGGCACACATGGTTACAGAGCAGATGGGTCACAGCCCAAAGCCTCTCATCAGTAAGGAAGCTTGCCTAAGATTCCATGTTTGCTCCCGGCCGCTTGCCTAAGCTGAGATGCACGTGAGTACACAGTGCACTCATGCACACTGCCTTACACAACTACAAACGTACTACTCCTATTAAGAAAAGGATCACAACTTCAATAAATGGAATACAAAGAAAAGTCCTTCTCGGCGCCCCTGGTTCCCGACTGCCTCCCCAAGCCAGTCACCTGTCTCCACAGGTGGCTGGGAGCCACCGGCAGGGTGACCGCTGCTTCACTCGGGGGATCCATCTAGAACACTGAGAGCTCTGTCCTCTGCTCTGAAGACCTCTCTAGTCAAGGCTTTTGTGGGTGAGGTCACATTCCCTGTAAAACTTTAGCTCCTGATTTTATTGCTCAACCTGATTCTATAACTGCTTTATGTCATTTTTGGTAAGCATTTTTAGTAAGTGTTATAGATGCCAAATGAAACTCAGCAATGGATTAACACACATCTAATAAATATAGTTATGTAATAAATTATAAAAGAGCCAGGTGAAAGTCAAATAATTATGCATATGACTTTTAAAAAAGATTACATTGCTTTCCACACAATAAAAATTCACAACTAATTAACAATGAAAGCTTCTATAGAATTCTTGAACTTTCTTTGGCATAATTATAGGAAATGAAAATGCATTTTTTTTCAAGTGAAAAATCACCCCATGAATTAATATCCCAAGCATTATCCTGGGAACAATCATCAGGTAAAATTAAATTTCACGATTCCGTGGATTGGAAGGAATTTTTCTCGAACACTAATGGTGGGATGCAGATAATCATTTTTTTTCTAAAGGACAATATGATAGAACTTTAAAAATACTATAGATGTCCATTATTATGACCTAATAATTCTATTTTTCAGAATTTATCCCAAGGAAAAGCATACAAATGCAAAAATGACTTTATTATTACATTATTTATAATATTGAAAAATTTATAGTAACATAAACATCAGTCATAGAGGACTGGTCATATTATAGTTTGCCCATAGTAGTGTATCCAGTCATTTAAAATGATGATGTAAATTTATAACATGGATAGCTGCACATGGTTTATTGAGGAACCAAGCACCTCACTATTTAACATAGAGAGTATCACCCCACTGCAATAAATGTATGTATGTATGTATATATATATATATATGTAATTTATGGGAATAAGAACATGCATAAAAGAAACTATGTAAAAGTAATTTTGCATGGTTCCTGGGGTTATGGAAGATTTTTTCCTATGTTTTTCACTTTTTCTACCATGAATGTCTACTATGTACTTTGAAAAGGTTAAAGAAATGGTGACATTAAAAAATGTTGACATTGACTCAAACCTCATATTACTCAGTTCACTTTTTCTCTTCTCTGTGATTGCAGGCTGCAGTCCTAACCAAGGACATCCTCTAAGTAAATATTTGGAAGGTCAGTCGCTATTCTCAGCACCCATCACCCCTTGTTGCGGAACTCTCCTCTCCTCTGAGCATCATCTGGACAGTAGGACGATACTGGGACCCGCCTCTCACCCCAGAGCTGTGGTCTTTTCCCTTAACACCTGTCATCCACAATCGCAAAGGTAAGTGAATTAAAAGAGGAATCCCTTTTTTTCAAAATTGTGTTTAAGACTAAGGGAACAGAGGGAAGCCTGAGAGAGGTACTAAAATCACTAAATCATTGGAAAATAAATGAGCATAGATAAAAATTTGGGATTCTCTAAATTAGAAAAGAGGAGGTTGATGGGAGGCCCCTAGAATGGGGTTGACCAGATGGACTTTAGTTCATCTGTGGGGTCGGGCAACCTGTCCAAGGTCACAGGGCTCTTATGAGGTGAAGCCAAGTTCTGGCTTCACCAGAACACCAGAGGTTTAAGTCCAGGCCCACATACTGACCAGGTGAGGGGCTGACTGGATCAAGGGCTCCTGTTAAGATAAGTTGCTGGTCTTAAGTGACAAGATGAGGAAGCTGCAGAAAGGAAACCAGGGCAGTAACAGGAGCATCCACCTGTTCTTGGGAGGTTCTGCACACAGGGCTGGGAGATCCAAGCAAGATCAACACCGGTGAGTCTGGGAAACACCCACCAAAATGCAACTGTCATTCCCCAAATATGAAGACACAGTCAGAAGTCACTGCCTTGGCAAACCACAATTCTAACTTGCAAGAGAACCTAAATACCCTCTCTGGAATGTTACTGGTTTTAACATCTCCTTCAGTAAAGCTCTGATGTTAGTCCTGGGTGGAAATAAATATGAGGACCCTTTAAGAACATAATTATATAGACAGTCTATGTATGGATGAGTTAAAACCCTCTCCGATATCTAAATGAAAAAAATTTTACAGCTACAGAGCCTAAGTTAATTGTTAGCTTTTGGAAAAATTAACAAAATACTACTTATTTCTGAATTAGCAGCACTAAAGACCTGTAATTATTATTACTTTTAAGTATGGAAGTAAACCTCTTAAAATATTGTCTAAACATAGCATGTGGATGATCATAGATTGATACAGAAGGATTGTGTTTTTTAAAAGGTGAGAACTAGTCTCTCTTATCAAGACTACATCTCATTGCCTGGAGCAGTGGTTGACATAGAGTAGATGCCCAATAAATATTTTTTTGGTAAAAAGGATGACATATTTAATAATAAAGCTTAATATTAAGATGAACTAGTTAATGATAATGTCAATCAGCATTTGTCCATGTGTCCAGATACCCAGTACATAGACACCCAAATCTACACACATATCTCACAGCATAGATAGCAAATGCAGCATTCATTCAACAAGTATATATTGATTCATATAGTTTTTCTCTATAGTGTTTGTGCTCAGCTGCAGAGTTGTGTTCAACTCTTGGTGATCCCATGGATGATAATCTGCCAGGCTCTGTCCATGGGATTTGCCAGGAAGAATACTGGAGTGGGCTACCATTTCCTGCTCTAGGGGAACTTGCCAATATACTGATAGCCTACTATGTTTCAGGGATCATCCTGAGCATTAGGAATTCAGCTGTAAATAAAACCCAGTACTGGTCCTCATGGAGCTTATGGTGTGGTGAAGAGATTCATTGTGAATGATATATATATACATATACATATACATACATATATATATATATATAATTACTGAGTCGGGAAATGCATAGAGCAAAGGACAGGGCTGTAAAAGAAAGGTGCACAGTGGGGCAGGGGAGGGTCTAACGTACAGTGAGGTGGTCAGGGCAGGCTTCTTGGAGGGGGTGACCATCCTGAAGGGAGAAGAGCCTACTACGTGAAATGCAGGAGAAATGGCATTCTGGTAGCAATGAGCCATAGACTCTGAGGTTAGGAGGCACTTGGCCTGCTCAAGGAAAGTGAAGACACTGTGACTGTGTTGGAAAACAGGCCTGAGTGCAGCCACCAGATCATGGAGGGCCTGGAGTCCATGCTGAAGAGCCCAGGGCCCACTTCACTAATGTGATGCCAAGCAATTGATGGATTCTGAGCAAAGCAGTGATTGACCTAATTTTTATTATAAAAATATTGGTAGGCAGCTGTGTGGAGAATGAAGGGGAAGAGGCAAGCATAGGTGATACATGAGACCATAATACCAGGAAAAGTACAAGCTCCCAGGAGGACACAGCTAGGACACTTGTCCCTGAATTAGCTGCACTAAAGGCCTGTGTTATAAGGCTTCCCAGGCAGCTAAGGGGTAAAGAATCTGCCTGCCGAGGTAGGAGACGCAGGTTTGATCCCTAGGTTGGGAAGATCCCCTGGAGGAGGAAATAGCAACCCACTGCAGTATTCTTGCCTGGGAAGTCCCATGAATGGAGGAGATTGGTGGGGTATAGTCCATGGGGTTGCAAAGAGTCGGACAAGATTTAGTGACAAAACAACAAAACAGCAACCACAAGCTCAGACGCTTCCTTTAAGTTCTCCCACACTTCCTGCTACTCTGTCTTCCCACACCAACATGGAGCCCCTGTTCAGCTGCTCCAGCAGGAGCTGAAGCCCAAGCCATTCCTGGCAGGTGCCAAGCCTGCAAGACTCTCCCTGCAGGAAGCGAGGTATTTGAGTGCAGAGTTCTTTGATTCCCTGTCTCCGTTGCAGGCAAGAATGTCAATTCTTCACTTCTCAACTGGAGTTTTTTGACAACTTATAAACTGTGACCTGGATGTACAACTTATAGAATCTCAAAATTCAGTTCAACGAAGTGGCAAGAGGAAGGCTTTTCTTTCAAAAAAAAGGAAAAAGAAGTGAGAAAGAGAGCTAAAGGATATAGGAGAAGATCCAGGCTGCATTCTTGGCATGCAAGGCCCCAGAAGCACCGAGCCTGGCCCACGTCTTTGATCTTACCTCCCACCCCGTGACTTTGGGCTCCAGCCAGAGGATGGTGGTTGAATGCAAAAGGCAAGTCCCCGTGTCCCGTGGGCTTTGTCCAGATCTGGTGGCAGCCACAGAGAACGGTGGATCCCAGTGGCTGGGCTGGTGTGACCAGGGTGAGTCAGCACAATGGTGACCATAGTTATACTTGGATCATCCTCAGAGGGAAGCAGGCAGCTCACCCCTTCATGGTGAGCTCCCTCTCGAAATGCCTTGCAACAGTAATGCAATGAAGAGCGGACCCTGATCACATGGTTACAGCACTTTGAGACTGGCAACAGAAATTGTAGAACACATGGAAAAAGAGAAACACCAGGGCACGAAGACTCTAGTTGGATTGAAGGGACAGAAATGTTGGGTGTAAATTGAGTGTCACGGTGTTTGGAGATGGTTCCTCTAAGGATGTCATTAAGGTTACATAAGGTCACGATGGTGGGGCCCTGGACCTATGGGATTAGTTTCCTTATCAGAAGAGATGCCAGAGCTCTTGTGATCTCTGTCTCCCTCTCTCTCCCTGTACTCAGAGAGGTCATGTGAGCACACAGCAGGATGGTAGGTACTACCCTGCCAGGAGGAGAGGCTGCACCATGAAACCTACTATGTTGGAACCTTGATCTCGGACTTCCCAGCCTCTGAATGATGAGAAATGAATTTCTGTGTTTAAGCTGCCCAGTCCATGTGTTTTGTCATGACAACCTGAGCAGACTAATGCAGTGAAAGCTCTGTTTGTAAAATAAATAGGAAAAAACCCTGCAGTGTATCCCCTGTATAAATTCATATATTTTTTGTATTGAGTGTTCTTAAAAACAAGTGTATCTGAATCAACGGAGAAGAAAATGTCAACCCACTTCAGTATTCTTGCTTGGAAAAGTAAATGGACAGAGGAGCCTGGCGGGTTACAGTCTATGTGGTCACAAAGAGTCAGACACAACTGAACGACTGAGCATGCACATACATACTTGAATCAATGCAGTCATTGTTTTTTTTTTTAATTTAGGTTTATTTATATTTTAAAATAATATGCTAATTGAACAGCATCAAAAGGCTCATCAAAGCTGGCATGTGGCTGTGATATACAATGGAGCTTCTGAAGGTCAGGGACACGCCTGGCAGTAGTACACCTATAGAGCTCCCCGAGTTCTCCCTGCCTCTGGGAATGAATCAGTGATGTGAGCTGAGGGGGTGGGGCAGCCGTGGGGGTGGGTGTTCTGTGCATGGGGCCCTTCCTGGGATTCAGGGCTCTTTGAGGACAGAGCGTTGTTCTTCCTTCTGCACCTTTGAAGCAGAACTGCCCCAGGATGTTCTCATTGCTGGTGAGACAGTCATGGTTTCCTCATGACAAGGCAGTTGGTTAATTCACCCTTAATGTTGATTCACACTTTGCTCTTACACATGACACTTCCTGTCTGACACCACCTCTCTCTGGTGGTCTTAATGAAGATCGTGGCTGTCTTGAACTGCTCTCTATTGACTTGGAAGGCGTTCGCTTCCTGCTGCACATACTTTTATGGCACTTAGCAATCCTCAGCTGTTCTGAAGGTGCTCTTCAGGGGGAGAAGGGGGGGTTCCTAAGCCAGGGGGAGGTTGAAGGACCACTGTACACGTTATGTTCACCAGTCTCAGATTGGCTGATGGGGGTCCCTTCCACCATGTCTGAACCATAGCAGTTCTCCCTGAGTGCCTCTGTCTTTGGGATGCAGCTTCAAGTGCCAGTTTTCTGAAGTCTTCGCAGGACAGGGGAGGCTGGTTTTTCACCTTGGCTTGTCAGCTTTGCTGATCCTGGAAGGTGGGAGGCTGCCTGTTCGCGTGCAGAGAATCTCAGAAACTGGCAAGTAATCCGGGCCACAGGAAGAGGCAAGGAACATAGTTCCTTCTGCCCTGCTTAGGGCTTCCCTGGCTTTCAGTGGGGTCTGGGTCGGACCTCCCCAACTGCTGAAGCTGCTTGGGTGAAGACCTCTCCTTTTTGCTTCTGGTGGAACTCATGCCAAGCCCAGCCGGTTCCCCTTCAGCAACAGAGCTCTCATGCAATCTGGGGGAGGGGGTGGGCTTGGTAAGTGACTCCTTACCAAGATCTGGGACCAGCACTGACAGGGCAGGATCAGTGGCCAGGTTTGGAAGATGGGGTCACCACAGCGGGCTCTGAACCCTTGCTCCCCCACCCCCATGGCTCTGTGTGAGCCTCCACATCTGCAGGGGCAATGACAGTGTCTGTTCTCAGGACTCAAACGCACACCCGAGGCCGGCGCTCCCCTCTGACCGAACCCTCATCAGGGTCCTCTGAGCCCTCTTCTCTACCTGGCCTGGACCTTGGCCTGCCAAACCCAGGTTTCATCAGAGAACCTCGCTGGGTGGTTTATGGACAATTCCCCTCGCCTTTGGTATCTGACTCCTTGGCCTGCCTTTAGCAAGAACCCCCACCCTTGTCATCTCATCAGGCTCCTCTCTGTGATCATCCCCTACTCTGCCCGCCGGTCATGCATTCCCAGCTCTCCCTGCTGCATTTGGAGGTCAGATCCGTCTGCCCCCCTTCTGCAGTTGAATCCAGCAGAGTCTTCTCTGCTTTCTTTAACGAGTGTCAGAATAACGTTTTCTCTTTAACTTCTGCAACATAGCAGGGGCTCAATATACTGACAGTGTTACAATGTCAGTGAACAGCATAAATGAGGGAGAAAAACACAGAGGGATCAGGAAAGGGCAGGTTCAAAGTCAGAGAACATGGTCAGAAAATCGGCAGCGGTGGGCTCACAACTAGACGTTTGCCACCTGCTTGGTAGGAGAGAAGGGCCACTACTGCCAATAATAACAACCCAAATCACCAGTCATGGAATGGGGGAAAGCCTGAGAGTGTCCCCAGACTCATCCATGGGTGGAAGGCCCCAGCAAGCCCTGCTCTTGGCACCTTCCCCTGTCAAGCCACCTCCTTGTCAGGCTCCCCTCTGATGCTTCAGGACCCACGCCCAGGACCCCTTCCATTACAACTGCCAGAACATTTCACCAGTCTCAGAGGCATGGAAGGAAGCAAGAAAAGTGGTCTGAACATGCAGCACAAGCAAAAGGCAAGTCAGAACTGAACATCCACTTACATGGGCCTCCTGGTACGACCTGTGAGCCTCGGGGGGAGCAGACACAAGGCTGTCTGCTGAGCTCCGTGTGGAGATGGACATGCACAAGGAACCTCCCCTGAGTGGTTGCTTCGCCCAGTGCCCAGCATGGACTCTCACCCCCGTTCCTGAACCCGGAGCTGAAACCTGCAGCGTTAAGGAGTCATTAGTACGAGCAGAATCAAGACTCACCCGGAGATAGACCAACAGCATAGCCCAAACTCCCGTTTCTCTTCAAACATTAATCACCATCTCATGTTTAATTAATCTGTGCTGAGTTTGCTGGGTGATGAAAGCAGAATTTTCTATCAGTAGGAAAAACACGTATGGATTCAAGGCTCTTGTATGACTCTGCCGGCAGATCCCTGCCAAGTCTGAAAGAGACGTTCAGATCCCTCTTCCCCAAGGCATCCCTCATCTTCCTCTGGGTTGTGACGGGGACTCACATCGAGAGATTACTTTCACCTTTCTCATGATGGTACGGGTTGTACACTTGTCTAAGCTCACCAACAATCCCCTTGGACAGTGGCAGCCATGGTGTTGGCCCTAGCAGCTAGCAGGGGGCCGGGTGGCTCGTCCACCCTTGGAAGCACACTGCCTTCTGGGTTGCGTCTGCATTTGCCCAGTGCAGGCTTGCCTTCCCCTCTGGAGGCTGGACTGGTGCAACCAGGGATGGAGGAGGGCCATTTAGGGGGTCATGGTGAGCTTGGCCATAGAGACACAAGTGAAATCATTATTTGTGCACTGATGAGCTGCCTTTAAATCTCTTCGTGCAAGAAAGCTGGCCTGGCTTTCCTGTTCAGATGTCACAAAGAGCAAGAAAAGTAAACGATTTTGAGCACACGCTTTCCTCCAGCTAAAGAGAGATCTTGCTATTTTCTCTGGGATTTTCTATCAAAATCTACACTGAATATCAAAAGCTGCAGCGTTTCTTGGGGACGCCAGATCTATGGCTTTCTTTTTCCCATCAGCTCTCCCAAGTGAACCATCTACGAAGATAAAACAGCAAAAACCCCTATAAGAAAGTAATTACTTCAAAACCGAACAGAAGGCAATTATGACTAAACAGAGCTGCGTTTGGGTTCAGCATCTGACAAAGCGGCTCCGAGATGACAAAGATGGGCATTTTCATTGCCAGATAACCAGACCATTTTCTGTTCACAGTGGTATTCTTAATACAAAAAAGGACATAAAATAATTGGCCAGCTAACCTCCAGTCCACCAAGAAATAAAGATGCTGCTCACAGTTCCGAGAGGTCCTGAGAAGCTCATGCCTTCAGCTCCGCGCTGAGAATATAAATCACCAGAGGAGACCGAGACGGATCTTTAAGGAAAAATGAACTCTTCTCCTTTAGAATTTTGCAGGATTATGGCCCATATTGGACAAGTACAAGCTCAATTTATCCTTGACCCCCAATCGTCATGTTAAAGTCAAGTTTTAATCACGATGACCTACCGCCCGGTATCTTTATCATGTCTTCGAAGAGGTCATGTGCTTAAATTAATATCATCAATGGCTTTATTTCAGGTTGGGAACTGTGAGCATCGGATAGTTAGTGAGCACACAAAGGAAATGACAGAGCAGCAATCTGACACAATCAGGGAAAGGAATCAATTAATTCAATGGTACTTGCCGGACTGGGTTGCAGAACTGGCAGAGGGAGCCAGCAGTTGGCCCATGCTGGCTCCCTTGGGAGGAGGATGGGGTGGAGAGCACTCTGCGAGGCCCGTGTGATCCGTGGGCACTTAACAGCACAGACCGTAATTGCACTGATTACTACCACTGAAGCAGGGTCAGGTACCTGTATTATAAATTCATGCCCCTCTCGCATTTTCAGTCCATTTCCCTGCTTGAGCTTCAGATGGGCTGCCAAATACTGTGAATGTCCTGCACAGAAGCATGGCCCAGGTGGATGGTCTTCTTCTTGCATTCATCCTGCGTCTGTTCATTCGTTCCACCAGAAGCCTGCACCTGTGATGTCCTTACATGCCCCTTCTGTGCTCTACACGAGACAGTTCACATCACTCCCATGATGACACCGTCAGATGCTTATTATTCCTATCACCCTGTCAGCTGGGACCTGAATTGGCTCCAACCCCCATCACACACTTGCAGAGGTTCCGAGCCTCTTTGGGATCTCTGAGAGTTTCTAGGGGGCTTCAGTTTTCAGGGTCCCCTCTGCTTCCACATCCACGGTATGCCTCTGTTCTGCACTGCATCATTTCCAAATGTCAAAGCAACACCCTAAACCAACCCTTTCTGGAAGCACAGAACTCAAGAGGGCAGAGAGGGGAGACGGGAGTGCACTTCAATGGAATGTGAGGCGTCTCTGCTGCACTGGCCTGGGTGCCAAGCTGGACCAGGTCTCCACAGTGGGCGGAAGGTGTGCCCCAAAGCCCAGAGCACCCATCACCTCTACTGGCAGCCAACGCTGACAATGACCAAAGAAAGGATCTGTCCTATGGGCTACCAGTCTTCATGTACCCTGTGGCCTGAGAACTTACACGAGGGTAAATCAGAGAATGACTCATACGAGCATTCAGAGCTGTGGAGAGCAACCTAGTCCATTTCAGACAAAGTCATTTAAGGACATCTATTGAGAAATGACAGATGACCTGAGGGCAAGGAAAGGGCTGAGTGACTGTCCTGATTCTTAATGAGACCCTGAGTCCAGGTGCTGGGAAGGGAGTGTGCCAACCAGATCGAGAGAGAGCAAGTCTAAGTGAAAAGAGTTATCCACAATTCAAACAGGGAAAAAACCCAAACCT
Organism: Antilocapra americana; assembly: GCA_007570785.1. Lineage (NCBI taxonomy): Eukaryota > Metazoa > Chordata > Mammalia > Artiodactyla > Antilocapridae > Antilocapra > Antilocapra americana. The sequence continues at coordinate 6,890,220 of ML660204.1, read as the reverse complement.
AACCAATTCAGCCTGAAAACCTGATGCTATACTTTGTTATGTACACATTTCAGGGAATTCAGAGGCTGTGAAGGAAACGGTGGGCAATTCAGAGCATCAGAGAAACAAAGAAGTAAACTGTGGGCTCAGGAGGCATCTCCTGGGCTTTACGATCTATGATTTGTCATCGATTTACTCCTCCAAAGGGACTTGATACCTCCCAGCTCAGGACAGCCTTGTTTTGCAACCATTCAAATTTAGTCAATATGCTTTTTATTTTTATGTCATTTTTCTTCTAATGACAGAGATGCTCTATACTGAAAGAGAACAAAGCTAATATTTTGTAAGGTTTAGATGCTTGTTAAGATGTGAGGAGAAGTACACAGGATAAAAATAAAATGAAAAAGAGGAAAGGAGGAAGGTAAATTAGCAGACAAGTTGACACAGGGCAGTGAAAGAGGAAGAGAGCTGTGGTTACTAGGAAGAACTTAAAGCTTCAAGGTCAGGCAGAAAGTGGGGGCATGTGTGCAATTCGGCCTCCCACATGTTATGGAAGGAGACTGGGTGGGAAGTGAGTGACTCTAAGGGCAGAAGGAGGAAGGTGGTTGTGGCCCTGCTACAGCTCTGTGTCTGCTGCAGGAGCTGCATGAATCTACATGTACGATGAACAGCGGAGAGCTGGGCCAATGTCCAGGTTGGGGCTGTGTATCACAGCTGTGGGTGGTGGTAGCCACTGGAGGTAGGGTCAGGATGGGGAATACTATCCCTGAAACTTTCCACTGATCTACAACCATTTCAAAATAAAAAAGTTAGAAAAGTATTACAACAAAAACAAACAAAAGCAAAAATCAAAACAAGTCAAGACAAACCCCAAAATCACAGGAAGACTCAGTGCACCCTGGTCTCCAGGGTGGATCCAGGAGTCTACTGTGGATGAGAGTCCAGAATCTCTTCCTGAAATCTGGGGGTGGGGGGTCATACAGGTTGTGTGGGGGTCACCCAGGGAAGGTCAGCTTGCTGGCCAAGGAGCAGCTGGAATCCTGTCCCTGCTCCCAGGCAATCACCCCTTCCACTCAGGCTTAGGCTGTAGACTCTTCTGGTAAAGCCTGGACGAAGCTTCCTGGGCAGCTGGACATATTACTTTATGAATTCAGACGGTTGGCCCCCAACACATCCAGTGACTGAGGGTCTCAAATATCTAAGGGGTCAGGGGTGGGCTCAGAGTTGGGAGCATTGGGCCCTTGGGGAGGTGGTAGAGGGAGAGGGAGAGAGGCAGTGGTGGGGACCAGTGACCACCATCCCCTGCCTTTCAGCCTGAATACAGCAGGGGCTGAAAACTGTGAAAACTTGCAAACATGGCTCAGAGGGGAGAGACAAAATGTGTTCAGATGATCAGGAGCCACCAGGGTCTAATAGGAGACACAGGAGACGAACGAACTCAACAGAGATGGAGATTCCATTTCAGTTGGTAAATGAGAAAACTAATTGTTCAAGCAAAAATCCCAGTTTAAAAACCACACTTGACTTATTAATATAATAAGAGCCCTGGCAGATCTCTCTCCAAAAGAGAAACTTCCTCATTTTTAATCGTTTGAGCCAAAGTCTCCTAGATTGAATAGAAATGGACTTTTTGATGTTTTACGAAGGTTTTGTTTTTCCCACATTCCATCTCAGGGTCCCTTTCCTAGTGGGAAGGCAGAGGGTCAATGCCTCCAGAATTCTGCTGTAGCCCTTAGCACGAGGATCTAAATGAGGGATAGCTGCGTTTTACACTGGAAATGAGATGAGAGAAAAATAACAGAGTCACACCAAGGTTCACATCCAGGGGCAGAGGTCAGCTCTGATGTGCAGAGCAGCGGGCATGGCTGTCTGTGTCTGGGAGGCCTGGCTCTGTACAGCAGTCATAGGATGTGGTTTCTGGGCTCAGGAGAAGTCCCTCCCCTGCCCCTGGAAGAACTCCTAAGGCCCCCACACCTCCAAGCAGGGAAGTAGACCTCTGTGGCAGCTTTGAGGCCTCTCATTGTCCAGCCACCTGCCCTGAGGTCTCTGAGGTAGCCTACAGCTCAGTAGCTTTGGGGACATGGTTGGGGGTTGTTAGAAGGGCAGGAGCCACAAAGATGGTACCCTCAGTTCCAGTGCTCAGAATAAAGGGGTCCCAGGTGTGTGCAAAGTGGGAAGTCACTGGAGAAAACTCCTCCTTGTGTTCTGACCTCAGGAATTCCAAAGCTGCTTCCCTTGGGGTTCAACCTCATTGTGGATGTCAGTGAAGACCCACAACATCTCCCTCCTGGGCAACTGGGCCTGAGATGGATGGATGGATTGAGGGATGGGAAGATGGGAAGGTGAGTGGAAGAATGGATGGATGGGAGGATAGATAGATAGATGGATAGATGGTTGGTAGATGGTAGATGATGGTGTGTGGATGGATGAATGGTTGGGAAAATGGGAAGATGGGTGGGAGACTGGATGGATGGGAGGATGACTGGGAGAACTGATGGATGGATAGGTGGATGGTGAATAGATGGATGGTGGATGGATAGATGGGAAGATGGATGGATGGGAGTATAGAAGGATGGTGGATGGGAAGATGGATGGATTGATGGATGGATGGATGGGAGGACAGTTGGGAGGATGGGTGGATGGTGGATGGATAGATCAATGGTTGGGAGGATGAGAGGGTGGGTGGATGAGGCAGGACTGCAGCCGAATCTGGAATCCTGTGTTCTGGGCTGGTAAGGAAGCCTGGGGATGGTGGCTAGGGTTTCCAGGGTCTGGGTTGAATTTGTCCTCAGAGCTCACTCTGCAGGATGTCCTGGTCTGAGTCTTTCTCCTTCCAGGCCTCCGTGGCCACCAGGAGCTCCATCAGAGGCTGTCACCCTCCTTGGAGCCCAGAGAAAGGCAGACACTGGGATGAGACAGAGCTCCCTGTCCCAGGGCTCCATGTGTTCCTGATTTCCATGCTGGAGTCACCATAAAGTGCATTCATCTCCAACAGGAGAAGCAGAGTCCTGTGTAAAGACTGAGATCTTCTAGCAGAGAAGCTTGGAGGGGCTCAGTCTGTGGCTGCAATGAGGAAGAGCACTCGGGGATACACGTGGCACCAGCACCTCCACATGGGCAGGACACAGGGTGGAAAGCACCATGGTTTTGGGGAGGCCCCACCCCCAGATCTTCCCCATGGCCTCGGCCACCTCTGGGAATGGCTGAAAAGTCCATGGCTGACTCCAGTGATCATTCTTAATAGGTCTCCCTGTAATTGGAAGATAAACCTTCCAAGTTTGTAGCTGTCTCAAATTCATCTTTAACTTAAAAAGAAATATCAATAATTAAACCCAACCGCAAGCACCACGGCGACACGTGTGGGGGACAGATAAGGACTAGCCGAGCCTTTGATTGCAACTCGTCTGTCTTGGCAGATTTACTCCCAAGACCCTGCTCTGAATTATCTTTTTTATTTCATTCCTGGCACTGCCGAGAGCCCAGAGCATCCTGACTCCCACCCCTGGCAGCTGCTCCATGGGACTCGGGCAGCCAGGGAGCTCCTCAGGTCTGGCGGCCACTGCTGTCTCACTGCAAGCAGGGTGACCACTCATCCAGCCCCTTGCTCCTGCTTCCCACGTGGTTGAAAACAAGGTGGGCACCTTGAGTTCTGCAGACAAGCCTTGGGCTCCCAGCTGAGACTCTGCCCAGTGGTTCAGGAGCAGAGGTGATCGCAGAGAGAGCCCAGACATGTCTGCAATGCCTTGGCAGAGAAGCGCAAGCTGGCACTCATGAAGCATTTATTAAGCCCCACTACAGGCAGTGCACTGCCCAGAACCAGGATGAAGGAAGTCCAGGACACCATCCCACCCTACAGGGAGGTGAGAGGGGGTGTGGGGTCTGTGGTCCACTCCTGACCTCACATATCCGTCTGGGGATGTGGTCAAGTGGTCACACTGGGAAGGTCTGGGTGCAGAGGTGAGTGTGCTCATGGCTCTGCTGTGTCCCTGCTTGAGTGCGAAAGCCCAGTCCTGGGCCTGAACAGCCCTGCCCTCATCCAGGCTGGACGCACAGACTGTGGGGCTGGGGGTCCTCCCTGTCTGTGGATGGCATTGTCTCTCCAATGCCTGGAAGACCAGCCAGGCTCCTGGCAGGAGCACTCACACCCACGCTTGACCTTCAATGAATGCAAATAAAATATGAATTCGTGAAGCCTGAGTTACATGGACAAAGGATAAACTACAAAATGAACCAGAGACCTCAGAGGCAAGTGGGGAAGCTGGACGCTGATGAGCAAGCCTGCAACTCTGTCACTGTGGAGGGCCTGTCTGGGGAAGGTGTCCAGTTCCGTACATGTTGGGGACGAGGAGAAGAATGTGACGTGAGTGGTGCCTCTCCCTACAGTGAGCACAGGACCTGTCAGTGTTTTCAACCTGACCTTGGTCCTGGGGAGAAGATACAGCATGTGTGAGAGGTACACAGATCTTCGGGAGTGAGGGCAGGTGGGGGTGGGGGTGGGGAATTTCAGAGATGCTGGAAGGAAGGCAGCCAGTCCAGGGGCCAGAGAAACACCGGGGCCCAAAAGTGAGACGAAAACCCCCTTTGTGCGTGTAGGGAGGTGGGGCAGGGACCTCTGATGGGACTGCAGAAGCTGAGCAGGAGCCATTCCCTGATTTCCTTATCTGAAAAATGGGGCAATAAGACCAAAATTGCCCTGCTGTGAGGGTGAGCACAGCGCTTAGAGGACGAGCACGTGGTGATACTCTCTGGAGTCTGTGACAGATTCTGCTTTTTGCGTACAGAGGCCCTGAGTATCTGAGTGTTTGCCTAGATAGCTGAGTCTAAAAAAAGACGCTGAAAAACAAAAATCCCCATTTTGTTTCCCTCTTTAAAATGATGCTGTTTTCACTGCTTTCAGATTTGTTTTGGTTGATCTGCTGATATTTGGTTCTCCTGATAAGTAGATGATCATTATTTCTGACCCTAATATAGCCCTGTGTTTTCCCTGCTTCCTACTCCCACACAGTCTCTTTGGAACAAACTCTCACACAGACTGCTCAAAACTGCGGACGCCTCCAATACAAATCATTAATAAAGATGCCAAGTTGGTTCAGCAAATGTCAGAGATTTCTGATGTCACAGAAGAGGGAAAAGTTCTTATTAAATATTTGCATGTTGAATGAATATACTAATTAAACACCCAGAGTAGAAACAAATTTGTTAAAAGTGGCCCTTCCCATGTTTTTGTGCTCAGGGTGGGTGCCTCTGGGGATCTCAGCACCACCAGGAGAGTCCTGCGGGGGCTCCAGGCACCACAGCATAGGCACTCCTCTCTGGCCCTCAAAACCCAGTGGGTCTTGTCCTGGAGATGTTAACACATCCCACCAATGATGCATGAGCCTCCAAAGACAATTTGACAGCCTAGGAAGACCCCAGGCCCATGACCTAGAAACAAAAGCACCCACTGCTCAGGAGGAGCCTCGCAATCCACAATTATATATAACTGAGCTCAGCTTATTAACTGTGTGGCCCTGACCAACTGGTCGACCCTCTTTCAGCCTTCTTTGCTGCGCTTCTGCAGATGGCTTCACTGGGGTCACCTGGATTGGTGCTGGGCTCCCGAGATCAGTCCTGGGAAGAAGCCAGCACTCTGCTCCCTCTCATTCGGGCCTCACCTTCTCCTCCTGCTTCTGCAAACACGTCTGTAAGCTCTTGGTTTCATTTTCTCCTCATCAGAAAAGCCCCCACTTCTCCCTCTGGGTGATTTCCTGGCATTTTGGGGGGAATTTTTTGAGAGATTTTCTGTCTCTCAAAGTTGACACTGTCTTTTCCTTTCTCATTCCTTATCCTTTCACGGAGAATCCCCATCTTTACACCCCTGGGTGTGGGCACAGGGGGCTGGCCTCACAGTCCACCCGTCTGGCCTTGGATTCCACCTGATGGACACTGTTCTTTCCAGACACTCTCAACCTTGTTTGGAACCACTTTCCTGGGAAGTCAGGAAGGGAGATTGTAAGTTTCCCTGATGTGGGCTACATCTACTTCCCAGGGAAGCACTTGAAGACCAAGAAGCCCAAAGTCAGCATTGCCTGATGCTGAGACTTGGACAGTAGGGCACTGTGGGCCCACGACTCCTTGATATGGCTTTAGGGATGAGTTTTAGGAAAGACAGATAACAGCTTTCCTTTGTTTGGACCCTGCTCATGAGGTGACAGCAGCATGATGAAGGATGGTTTCATGGAACATTTACTCGGAGCTTGGGGCTTCCTGTTTCATCCTTCCTGTATCCTCCAAGATAAGACTCTGATTACCCTCGATTTACAGATAAGGAAACGCAATAGCAGGTGTGTGTGCATGCTAAGTCACTTAGTTGTGTCTCTTTGCAACCCCGTGTACTGTAGCCTGCCAGGCTCCTCTGTCCATGAAATTTTTCAGGCAAGAATACTGGAGAGGTTTGCTATGCCCTCCTCCAGGGTATCTTCCAGATCTAGCGATCGAACCCACGTCTCTTGCATTGGGAGGTGGGTTCTTTACCACTAATGCCACCTGGGAAGCTCCATTGCACTATCAGGAAGAATAAGCTATTAATACTTGCCCCAAGACCCAGAGTGAGGACACGGCCCAGATTTGAACCCAAGCTGTTTGGTTCCAGAGCTGTTTACAATGAGGGTGGGCATGACCTCTTAGAGTAGGTCCTGCCAGGGTCAGATTTCTTGAAGACAGTGGGAAAACTGTGTTTCCTGATTAGATTTTATTTTGTTTACAAAACACTTTACACTCAATGACTTGCTAAAACAACTTTTCCTGTTGATGGCTGGTCCCCAGGGCTGCACAGTGACAGGTCAGAATGTCCCTAAAGATCAGCTCTGACACACTTTCAACAAATGGTGCTGATGTACAGAACAGATAATGCAGCCATCGGATAGGACGCTCAATTAGCCTATTGGGCTCTCTTTCTGTGGTTTAATTACAGGCAATTGTGCATTTTTAGGTGTTTGGTTTTTTCTTGAAATCACTTCTATTGTAGTGGGAGTCCTAAACACTTTGACAAAGGGCGGAATCTATATAGGGAAGAAACATGTGGAATTAGCACCTTCAATATTTACTCTAAAAGGGAGCTGAGAAGGGGGCTCCAGCTGGTGTGGAGAAAGATAAACTCCAAGGTTCTCCCAGGAAGGTTCCGTGTCCCAGGACAGGAGGACAAGAGGTCTGCTGGTGACAAGGAGTCCTCCACACTCTGCCACAGTTGTGATCCTGTTTAATCCTCCCATCAATCCAGCTCCATTTCACAGATGGGAAAACTCAGAAATATGTTCCATAATCTCCCAGCCACCAGCTGGCCCAGGGCCTGGCCGGAATGTAAAGCCAGGCCCATTCCACTCCAAAGTTCAAGCTCTCGCCTGATACTACTGACCCTGTGTCCCCATTCAACCCAAATACCCGTGTCATTAGTCTAAATGTCAATCTGCCCCAAAGGCATGCCTCTTAGTTGATTTAATTAGATTAGATACTTTACCATGGTCCACAGTGAAAGTCAGACTCGTCCCACTGCCGCAAGTGGCTTCTAAGTGACAGACGGCTCCTATCCTTATGGCCTGGCTCCTCACTGAACCCCCGAGGTACTTGGCTCTTCAGCCTGCAGCCTGCTCCCATTGTTCATCACTTCTAACTTGAACAAAGGTTCCCAACTAGGAGTGATTCTGCCCTGACCCAGGGCACAAGTGGCAATGTCTGGAGACACTTTCTTGGTTGTTGATGTCATTGTGTTCCCTCTACAAATGCACGGGCTGAGAGAGTGTAGTATTGTGTTAAATGCAGCATATTATGGATTGAGCGTATGTCCACTGAATTCATATGTTGAAACCCTGACCCCCCTGCATGATGGTGTTTGGAGGCAGGGCCCCTCAGGAGGTGATGAGGTCAGAGGATGGAGCCCGCATGATTGGATCAGTGTCCTCATTAAAAGGGACATGAGGAAGCTTCCTGCCTTTCTTGTCCTTTGTCCCATGAGGACACAGTGAGAAGTCAGGTAGAGAGTCCTCACCAGGAACCCAGTCTGCTGGCCCCTTGACCTTGGACTTCAACTGCCAGACTGTGAGAAATCAGTGCTGTTGTTTACCCTCCCGTCTGTGGAATCTGTTATGGTCAGCAGGACTGAGACAGGCAAACCCATCCATCACTTCCTCCCAGCTCTCCTGTGTGAAACTATGGACACAGAGCATCACAGTCAAACTTTTCTTTTTCCGCCACTCCTGCTGCATGTCCTAGAGGGCTGGTCCTTCCCTGAGAGGACAGGACCCAATTGTGAGATGACACACTGATTGATCATCCCAAGCTAACGCCAGCAGAGAACTTGGGGACCCTGCTTTAATATTAATAATTATAGTGTATACATGTAATCTGGGCTTCCTAGGCGGTGCTATTTGGTAAAGAATCTGCCTGCCAATGCAGGAGACCTAAGAGACTCAGGTTCGATCCCTGGGTTGGGAAAATCCCCTGGATGAGGGCATGGCAACCCACTCAGGTATTCTTGCCTGGAGGGTCCCATGGACAGAGGAGTCTGGTGAACTATAGTTCATGGGATCGCAAGGAGTCAGACACGACTGAAGTTACTGAGGATGAACATACACATGAACTATCTTTATTTTTAAAGTAAACACCTATGTGACACAGAAGCACACACACTTCATTTGAAAGAGGGTTTTCATCCACAGTGAATTAAAGTACAATAGAAAATTAACACATGTAAATAATATCAGCTATCTGAATTAAATATTAAAGCTGTCTCTAACCTCAGTGACTACATACTACTTCCAAACAGGATCCTGAACGGCAGAACCCTCCTTGCCAGCACAGACCCTAGCTGCTGGGTGTTTCATGTTGGACGGCATTTCTGGCACTCTCGCTCATTGTATTTCTGCCAACTTGTGCAACCAGAGGACGGCAGTGATGAAAGCCCCGTTTGACAGATGCGGGCATCAACAACTTTGTTACTCTGATTGACTGCATGGTATTTTAGGCAAATTAACCTGTCCAAAAACATTCTTTATTGCTGCACTCAGGCACAGATGGAAATACGAACTTGACAATTCTGGAGACTAGCTTCACAATTAACTGTAATGTTTCAATAGACTAATGAACTTTCATTCGAGGCATGTTCTCTGTCAGCAGAGGAGATGGGCAGTTGTCTGAAGGAGGCACAGGATGGCAAACACACTCAGCAGCCGTGCTCTGTGCTGGGGGCAGGCAGGGCAGTGTGGGGAGCCCCGGGGAGTCAGCACCCAGTCTGGGATCATGGTCCATTTGAGGACACCTGTCTCACATTCCGACTTTTCCTAAAGAAACCCCAGTTCCAGTGCTGACCTTTGACTAAAGAAATGTTAGCAGGGCCATTTTAAGAAATGCACGAGAGCAAATATTAACAGTGTGACTGGAAAACAGAAACAGATGCCAAGGACTCCCTGAACACATGGAGACAGAGAGAGGTCCACAAATCCACAGATGTGATGGACAGAGACCAGACTGATGGGACCAACCCAGAGACACAGGGAAGCGGAACCTTGCTCCTTGGAAGTAGGCCCCTCACTAGGAGAGGGCTGGGAAGAGGGGCTTGAAGCCCCCAGCAGCTGCTGGGGTGCCCAGAGGATGCTTCAGTTTTGTGTCTGACCTGTCACAACATATAGACCGCTCTCTGCCACAACACTCCAAGCAGCCCAATGGGAAATGGAAGATGCTGCTTTCAATTAAATGGACTAAAGTGAAAATAATTTAAATATCTTTGCTAACGAATTATGGAACATGCTGGCAAACGGCAACCTCTACCTCTATTCTTCTAACTATATTTGTACATCTATCTATCTGTCCATCTACCCTTACCTATCTATTTATCCATTCATCCATCCATCTATCCATCATACCTATCATCTATCTATCTGTGTCTACTTCTGTCATTTATGTATCATCTGCTAGATCATGTACCTATCTGTCTTTCCCTTTCCTTTCTCCTTTTCCCTTTTTCCTATCTATCCATCACCCATCTATCCATCTTTCCCCTTGCTCCTTCATTGCTTTTCCTTCCTCCTTTTTTGTCAGTCCATTCATCCATCCACCCATCCATCCATCCACCCATCCATCCAGCTTCTCTAACATCACAGCACAGAGCTTTACATATCCACACCCATGAGGAGGCCCTCCTCCTCTGAGCTGGTTCAGTCACAGGATGTCCAGGAAGACAAGCACTGACAGCAGCTGTGGTTCCCTGTGCAGTGCCTCCTGACTTCTGGACTAGAGACGTCACCAGCTGCAGTCACCTTTCCACCAGGCATCCTGAAAAGTATGCAGGAAATGCCCAGGAAGCCATAGTCGAGGGCTCCATGCTTTTCTGTGGTCCAGTCTCAGCACTTTGCCAGCCTGTGTCTTCCTAGAGAAGGTTCCATCTAGGTTCCTTCCTAGAGAAGGTTTCTTCACACAGAAACTTCTGTGGCCCCCAAGCCACACAGTCCACTCCTATTGGGCACTCAGCTTTCGGTTGCCTCTGCTTGTCAGTTCTCTGAGGGACCAGTCTCCATGGGATGACAGAGTCATGGGTGGGGCCATGGCCACAGGGGTAACTTGGGATCCTCCCCTCCTCCCTGATGGAGATGTTCGGGTCCTGCACTCCTGGACCTCAGAAAGGAGATGGCCCCTGAATCAGCCAGGAGGAGGAGTGATGACAAAGGAGTCATGATCAAGACAGAGACAGTCCCCCGACTTGATGGACTACACCTCACCATCACCCTGAGTCTGGAAGTGCAAGCTGCAGTGCCCTCATTCTTGTGCACACTGATTTTTAAAGAGATCGTTAATTCTGCCATCTCTTGAATCTCTACATTAATAATGACAAGGTCTGTTGGGAAATGTAGAGCTGGCTGGGCCCAGATACATGCTTTTTCCTTAAGACATTGCAAAGAGACAAGAGGAAACGCCAAACCACAGATCCACAGGGAGCTGACAGGCAGCGTCTGCAGCAGAAAAGTTTCCAACTACCCACTGTCCATTAACTTACTTTTCTTTACGAAATATTAATACTGGAAATGTAAAAGTTTGTAAATCAGCTGAACTTGAGCACTTTGAGGTTTAACTGCTTATAAATGTTTTCCATTGTGAGAAGTTGCTCACTTACGAAAACACACAAAGTAGGTGGATCCATTTCCAGAGCATGCAATTCCATCACTGTGGAAGAGCTTCTTCCGGCAAGAGGCGGGTGCCCATTGGCTCTTGCACACTTTGGGCAGGCAGAAGTCAGCGTTTTCTTACTGAATTGGTCACTAGACAGAGCCCAGCAGTAGGAGTTCTCACTTGAGAAAGGGCGGGGAGGGATAGTGCCTCAGGTGGGGTTTGGGCAGGTGGCCCATCCCTGGGGTCTGCGAGAATAGCGCCCCCTCACAACATGAGAACCTGGCGCTTGCTCCGCTCACCTCCCCAAACAAGAGGGTCTAATTTTTCCATAGCTTTTTGCTCACATCCTCTGGGGTGTTTTCTTTGGCACCAACCAGTTCTCGGGCAACAGAACTGATATACAACCACTCAGTTCCATTGGACACTACTTATCTACAGAGAACGCAGACCGCACAGATTCAGAGCTCAGTCCCATGAGACTGTCCCCACTTTAGACACAGTCATAAGTCCTAGGTTGTCAACTTTGCTTCTGATCAACTGAGGGGGTTCCCAGGATCCCCTTCTCAGGTTCAATAATTTGCTAGAATGTTACCTATTAATACATTTGCTGGCTTATTATAAAGGACACATCTCAGGCTTGCTTAGTCACACAGAAGAAATGCACAGGGCAAGGTATGGATGGAAGCAGAACTTCCACGCTGCTTCTGGGCTCCCCATCCTTTCTGCACAGCTGGGAAGCTCCCAGGATCTCAGAGTTCCAGAGTTTTTAATAGGGTTCAACCTCCAGCCCCACCCCTCCCCTCTTAGAGGTTTGTTGGGTGGGGCTGAAAGTCCAAACCATCTGAGCACTTGTTCTCTCTGGTGAGCAGCCCCTTTGAGGCTCTCTAGGGACCAGCACTAAGTCTCCTCACTAGTGTAAATTCGGGGGGATGGAGAACGGTCCTCATAAGGATCAAAAGTTACTCCCAGCACTCAGGAGTTTCCAAGACTTCCAGAGCCTGTGCCAGGAATTGGGGACAAAGACCAAACGCATTTCTTAAAAAAAAATTCATTTTTATTTACTAATCAATTTGAGTCTCAGTGAATTCTTTAATTGTGGCATGTGGGATCTAGTTTCCTGACCAGGGATTGAACCCAGGCCCCCTGCAGTTCTTTGCATCAGGTGGCCAAAGTATTGGGGCTTCAGCTTCATTATGTCCTTCTGTGTGTATGTCATAATCTTCTCCAAGGACAACAGTCATATTGGATTAGGGCCAACCCATACAACTTCCTTAGTCTTAGTCTCTGAACCGCCTGGGAAGTCCTCAAATGTATTTCTTATTCTACTGCTCACCTCCTCTCGGCTGTCCCGACCTCCCTGCAGATCCTGCCTCTACAGGATGAGACAGCTGTATCAGAGACCCATGGGCTCAGTGCTCACAGGGACCCCGAAACATGCACATGTTTAAGCTGTAGCACATTTGGAATATCAAGCACCAGCAACTGCCACTGGGAAACAAACAGGCGCCCCTCTCCCACTGTTCCGTCCCCGATCTGGGTTTTCAAGGGTGTTGGAAACAAGCTGCAAAGAGCCCATAGACTGTGCATTCTGGGCCCTGGGAGCAGGCTGGTCACACACACCTGTCCATGAGGAAGTCCAAGATGCTGACAGGAAGGGTGGGGCCACACTGGGCTGAACTTCACAGCTGGGCTGCTCCTCTCCTTATCATCTCCTGGGATTAATTATTTCCCTAGTGGTTTAGACATCCAGGTCACTACAGTCACTTCTCTTTTGAAGCCTTTTATCTGGTTTTTCTAGTGTCGCATCCCGGATTCTGCTCAGAGGTGGACAGTTTATAAGTGACTCTTACTAACACCAGTGTGGAGGTGATAAAAGGAGATGCATGTTCACCCTGATGCTGGTGTGTTTCCAGGGGAATTCAAGGAGTGGGAACACCACAACCTCACACTTTTTCTGCCGCTGATCGTTGGCTGTCTGGTCGAGTCTGTGATGCAGGTTGGGGTCCTTGCACTTCAAGAGGAGCCGTTCTGGATACTCGAGTTGCAGCCTTGGGTTTGCTCTGCCTGGAGGGCAGCTGTGTCCTCTGATTTCTAAACCCCTCTGAAGGTATGTTAGCTTTTTGAAGCACTGGGGTGAAGACGGGGAGCGGTGGTAATGAGGCTGGGACAGTGAAATGGAGACAGAAAGTGAGGGGCAGGGAGAGAGAAGGAAAACCCTGTATTTTTCAAGAGGGAGCACTTGGAGGGGAGAACAGATGAACCTTCTCTAAGTGGGTGCATGAGAAGCATGAGCTCAAAAACCCATCTCCCTGGGCAAGCAGGACCTCTGATCACACCTTTGCTTGCCCTCTGAGAGGAGTGGATGGCTGCTTCCATGTCATTTTCTGCTTCACAACACAGAGGGAGTGGTAGAGGCTTCTGAACACTGAGTTCTCTGTAGAAAAAATGAGGTGGAAGAAGAAATGGTCAAGCACCAGACAAGAGAAAGGAGAGCCTGGAGACAGAAGTCTGTTTGTGACCCCTTCCTCACACCAAATGCAAAAGCCAAGTCCTCAAGGGTCACAGAGCTCCATGCAACACACAAAATTGTAACATCAATGATTGAAGATGGAGGGGGCTGTTTGGGACTTGGGAGTGGGGAGAGAGTCTTTAAATAAGACCCGAGAGTCTAAACATAGCAACAGAATGAAGGATTTCCCTTCAGTAACATCCACAATTGACAAAGTCATCCTATGTGTACTCAGTTGGAGACATTCCATCTTGTAAAATCAATAATGTGAATGCTACTTAAGAAACCTTTGCAAAACCACAAGGAAAAGGCAGAACCAACTAAAATTTTAAAATCACAAAGAATGCAAGTGGAGAATTGACAGATGGAATGTAAGTCAAATGGGAATTAAGTATGTGAGAAGACATGAATCACAGAAATGCTCATCGAAGCAGAAGGAGGACCCCAGTGCCCAGTGGATTCAAGAACACAAGAGGCACCCGAGTGTGGCCCCTGCTGTGCTTGTTCCACATCTGGTTTCTACAGGACAAGACTTCTGTGTATCAGCTACAAGAACTCGAGGTCTCCCTCTCCGTCTCTTCCCCTTCAGTTGCTGCCCCACTTCTACCGCTGCATTAAAATAGATCTTCTCAGAGGAGGGCCATCACTAAACTCTTCTTTTCACAGTGCTTCAACTTGGAAGGCACTGCCAAAAAGTACATAAGAAATAAACCCACCAGAGAGCAAGGTGCCAGGTGGAGGCGGCCTTCTATCTCCCAGGTCAGGAGCCTGTACAAAGCCCCATACAAGCACCAGACAAAGGTTCCTCAGTGGAGAGGACCCTAGATGTGATTCCAAAGCAGGTGAAACCAAATCTTTGCAGTAGTCATGTCAGAAGGAACTAGTGAAGGCAATGAGAATCTTTAGAATACTCATATGTGTTTGGTGTCTAAGTAATAAGTCGGAAAGAGACCTTCTCCCTATGAAGGCTTGACTGGACTAACTTCAAAAGCCATAACTGCATGCCCTGGACACTTGACGTTTGAGGAGTCCATGGAGCCCTGAAGCCCAAGAGGGTAAAGTGGTATGTGATTTAGCAGAAGTTGGAGGAACTGAGCATGGCTCTCGATGTCCAGTGTTGGGCTTAGGCATGGGGCTGCACAGCTGGCACTGCTGGACAGGTCTTGGGGCAGCTGCCACAGAGCCGGTGCAGCAGTGGGGGCCTCCAAACCTGACAGCCAGGCCTGGGCCTGCACGGAACATGAACATCTACTCTCTGACCTGAGGTCCTGCTTATCCTCAGTCTGGATGAACACCTGATGCTTCATGGGGAAATGCCTCCAGGGACCCTCAGCAGTGACGCTGGGGTCCTGCTGGCCACGAGGGCCAGTCACAGAATGAGGTTGATGCAGTGCAGGTGGTTCGTCCAGAGACTCAAGAGTGAGTGTCCTGCATGCATGTCTGCAGGATTCACCACTGGAATAAAATAAGTGTTAGTCACTCAGTTGTGTCTGACTCTTTGTGACCCTATGGACTGTAGCCCACCAGGCTCCTCTGTCCATGGGATTCTCCAGGCAAGAATACTGGAGTGTGCGTTGTCATTTCCTTCTCCAGGGGATCTTCCTGAGATCCAGGTCTCCTGCATTACAGGCAGATTCTTTACCACTGAGCCTGCAGGGAAGCCGAATAAAATAAAAGGAGGCAAGGAAAGCTGCAATGGGTCATGTCAAACATTCCTACATCACAGAGCAAAACGATGTGAGAAACAACAATGCTCTAGAGTTAGGCCACAGTTCCACAGCTGAGGGGGCAGTGACGGTCCAGCCAGGAGCCCCAGAGACAGACCCCTGGCTGCAGGCTGGGGAGCTCTGTCCAGGGTGCTGACGATTCCTGGGTGCGGTGGTCGGCACCGGCAACTACCCACTGACGTTCGGGGCTGTTCCATTTGGACAGTGGACCAGCCTGTTGGCAGAGAGGACTCTTAGTGGACCCATTGATATTCTTTGCTCTCAAAATGACAGCTGTAACTTCCCATTTGACTGGAGCCCTTGGGTAAATTTATTGTTAGCACTTTCTAGACATGATCAAGCATCTCCCTGCCAATTGGTGTGGCTTAAAAATAAATCTGCTCTTCCCCAAATTGTGTGTGCTGGACTGGGTGTCTGTTACAGAGGGCTGCACAAAGAAAGCTGGATTCCTCTCTTCCAGCCCAGGACACAGCAGCCACTCAGGGTCAAGAGGGACAGACTTGGGGGGGTTGGGAAAGGCTCATTTTTACACCGGTGCTGCTTGAAACTTAACAAGGGGAGAGTTCTCAGAATGTGGACAAGCATGAGGGAAGCTGGATGGAGCAGGTGTAGACTGAATGCCCCTTTTGGGAGGGAGGCCGACTCAGTAGGTCAGACTTGGACCAGGGCCAGTGCTTCAAACTGGCCCTGAGACAAATGCATATCACGAGGTACCCACCGATGAAACCCTTTCTTACTCCTAATGAAAGCCTCCTTGAGGCGCCTTGAGTGGCCCAGATGAAAACTCAGCCAGCATTTAGAAGGCTCTCAAGGGCCCTAGCCCAGGTAAGGAGGACTCTTTTCCAGAGAAGACCCAAGCTGCCAGCCCCTCCCCAACTCTGGCTCCCGCAGAGGCTTTCACGAGTCCCCCTGCAGAAACATTCCTTCAGAAAGTCACACAAGTGAGCGAGCTACGTCGCCTCAGTCGTATCTGACTCTTTGAGATGCTAGGGACTGTAGCCTGCTGGGATCCTCTGTCAATGGGATTCTCCAGGCAAGAATACTGGAGTGGGTTGCCATGCCCTCCTCCAGGGAATCTTCCCAACCTAGGGATTGAGCTCCATCAGATCTTCTCGACCCAGGGATCAAACTCATGTCTCTAAATCTCTTGCATTGGAAAGTGTTTTTTTTTTTTTTAATCACTAGTGCCACCTACCACGTGTACCCACGTGAAAGTTGTTCAGTAGTGTCCAACTCTTTGAGACCCCATAGACTATGCAGTCCATGGGATTCTCCAGGCCAGAATACTGGAGAGGGTAGCCTTTCCCTTCTCCAGGGGATCTTACCAACTCAGCGACTGAACCCAGGTCTCCTGCATTGCAGGCAGATTCTTTATCAGCTGAGCCGGGAAGCCCAAAAAGTCACACACACTTTTTACTGAGTCTTATTACATCAATGCAGATTTCATGGCTGCCAACCATACTGTATGTCATCTCCCCTATTTCTGCATGATCATGTTAGTTAGGTTTTATGCCCATTTTTAAAGAGATAGTGAGGACAATAAATGAGAAAATCATAAATAATGAGCGTGGGTCGCCAAATGTGTTTTTGAAACAGAACCTTATTTCTTCTTAGATGGAATCAAAAGGCTTTTCCAATTTTTAAAAAGTCTTTTTGCATTCCAGAAGGTCATGATATTACTGAGCGCTTTTACAAAAGGAAAAAAAGCAGATAAATGTTAAAAAAGAACATCTTGGCTAGTGCCTCCTGGGCCTGGGGCAATTCCACCTCCGTGGATGTGTCCGCTGAAGACCCACGGCCCTCAGCTGAGTGTTGTTTGCTTTCTGTCACGTCTGTGTATTCAGCTGAGCCTCTGTGTTTCTGGGCCGAGTGGCGAAGGCAGATTAAAACAGCGACGGTGTTAAAACAAGACTGTAAAGGTTAACAGACCAGGAAATGGACAAATTACTGCCACTGCCCATGACCAGCCCCATGCTCTGTCCCTTCTCTGTCCTGCCTCAAGCTGCCTGTCATGCTTCTGGACCAGCTTCCTGAAGGCCAGTGAGAAAAATCTCTTCTGGGTACCCCAGCACCACTTGCCCTTGACAAGGTATCATAGCAGGGACCTTGAGGCCAAGCTGAAGGTGGTGGCGTGTGAGCCTTGTGCCCTCCCCCACCAGCCTCTCCAAACAAGGTCACCAGAGCCTCTTGAGTCCAATCTGAGGTTCGTTTCCTTCCCTTTCTAGGACGTGTCACTTCCAGGCCCATTGCCTGACCTCATGGGCTGGTCTTCCCCATTTCATGCAGAAGTGAACACAGGCATGGGGAATGCCCCCTGCCTTCCACGTGTTCACACCAGACACCCTGGAATTGTGCTAGGGATGCAGGAAGCCTGAGTCCAGCCCTGACCACATGGGCCATGAGACCTACGTTTTCATGTCGGTCCCTCCTGCCATCTCCCCCAATTACATGGGCATCCCAGCTTAGTTCCCTTTCTCCTGAAGTGATGCCCACAGCAATGTCCACCAGGAGCTCCGTAATTAGGCCATTACCGCGAACTACTGGGTTGGGAGCAGCCATTTGTCAAACGCCTTGTCCAAAAAATGAAAATGAAAAGAACAACAATACAGTATACTAACGCATATATATGGAATTTAGATGGTAACGATAACCCTGTATGCAAGACAGCAAAAGAGACGCAGATGTATAGAACAGTCTTTTAGACTCTATGGGAGAGGGCAAGGGTGGGATGATATGGGAGAGTGGCATTGAAACATGTAAATTATCATATGTGAAATGAATCGCCAGCCCAGGTTTGATGCTAGATACAGGGTGCTCAGGGCTGGTGCACCGGGATGACCCAGAGAGATGGAATCGGGAGGGAGGTGGGAGGGGTGTTCTGGAAAGGGAACACATGTATACCTATGGCGGATTCATGTCAATGTATGGCAAAACCAACACAATAATGTAAAGGAACAAATAAATAAATTAATTAAAAAGAAAAATCTGCATGTGTGTGTGTGGGGAGGGCAGAGCATCTGTGCACACATGCTCTTGTGTGTGTGTGTGTGTGTGTGTGTGTGTGTGTGTGTGTGTGTGTGTTGGGAGGAGCATCAGGAAGAACAAATGCCAAACAGAAGGAGGGCTCCCCCAACCACCCCCCAGCCACGTCCCTCACCATGGGGTGCCTGGGATCCTGGATGTGCCAGGAGCAGTCCTCCCGGCTCGTTGGCAGGTCAGCCTCCTGCCCAGGAGCATGTCCAGGTCAAGGCCAGAGGAGCATTTCTTACCCTGCCAGATGGCTCCCATTCCTTGTCCTGTGCTCGCCTGAAGTTATTGGAGCTGCCTCCCAGGACAAGGCTTCACCGGGGACCAGCCTCACTGCCCAGGAAGGCTCATTAGAAGCATTGGGCTGCTCAGGGCCGCAGGGCGACGCTGCAATTACGTTTGCACCATCTCCTCCACGGAAGTTCTTGGCCTCACTGTCAGGCAGTCACCGTCTCAGGAGTCTCCCTCCGGGGCTTAAAGACACTGTGTTCCTGGCTCCTGACACAGGAGTTAATTGGAAAGAGAGCAGTGACATCAGTGTGGATTGTGTGAGCACTTCGGTCTCTGCTAGGATATGGAGAAGTCACCATGTGTGCTCACATGGGGATGAGTGTGTATGCTGCACATCCACATGCATATACTAACATCCCTGAAGCATACTATTGTACCAAAGGCTTTGCTTGTCTTATCTGTCTTAGTGACCCTCAAAAACAATTACAGGAATTGGAATTTTTACTTCTCTATCTGGGGAACTCCTCTGAAGGTTTCCTGATGCAGCTCAAATGCCACCTCTTCTGGGAAGTCTCACTAGTGTCCCCAGCATGTTGCACACTGGGAACTCTGCCCTGAGGGGCCAGGAAGGGGCTGGAAGACAGGATACCTGCCAGAGAGGCTCCAAAGAGGTCCAAACTCTGCTTCCACCCCCGTCCCAGAGGGTGTGGCTGGATGTGGGCAGAGGTGGTGAGGTGGTACCTAGGCAGGCACAGGGAGGCAGTGGCATCTGAACCAGCCACCAAGGGTCATCCAGAGTCTGCACAGCGAGTACCTACTGTGCCCTGGGCATCGGGAGGGCAAGACAGATGTCAGGTCACAGGTCAGGAGTGTGCGGGAACTTGGAGCAGGAGAGGAGTGGAAGTCAGGGGAGCTGCCTCAAGAAAGACAAATGAGCAGGGCGTTGAAGGATGAGTAGGAGTCACTAGCAGGCGAACAGGGTAAAAATTGTCCTTGAGGTTATGTTAAAGTAACAAACACAGATGTCTCTGGCTGAGTGCTTACTCTGTGTTAGATTCTCAGAGCAGCCTGGTGACACAGGCACCATCAGGGTTCCTACCACAGAGATGGGAAAACTGAGGCACAGCCCAAGGCCTTGTGGCAGAGAAGTGGAGGAACCCTGCCTAGCACTGAAGTCTGTGTCCTCAGTCACCACATGTGTGTACACGGCCTGAAGACAGTACAGCTGCAGAGTAGGTCCCATCCTCCCTGTGCCAGGGGGTGCCACACGCTGGCATTCAGAAAGCGATGAATCCAGGAACTGATGGTCGATCCCACTGCCCTCCTCTTTTATGTCACTTTGGCCAAAAATTAAATGATGCAACATAACCTTTATGGTTTCATGCAACTCTTGCCCCCTCACCTGGCCACAGCCTCGCCCCTCCAATACCGCATATCCTGCACCTCAGCTGCGTGCTTACATGGCCCCCGACCCTCATCCCATCCCAATATTTATAGCGGAATTCTGGGAGCCAGCGGGTCTTGAGAGACATCTCTTGATAGGCAGGCCGTCTGCTTGACCAGAGAGCATTGCTAAATTACAATAAAGCCTCACACCTTCCGTCGTTAAACTCAAGTGAATGCCTGTCACTTCAGCTTAGCACCGACAGCGGCTCTCTGGAAAGGCTGATGCTCTTTTCTATGGCTGGGACTCCTGAGCACAGTGTCATGTGAGGCACACGGATGTGGGGCTCAGCTTCAGCAGAAATGGGAGAGAGTGTCGGGAGGAGGAAGAGGGAGGGTTGGGAGGTCTGGCTGATATGGGGAAGGAGGTGTGGCTATGGCAGGCGATCAAGGAGGGACATGGAGCAGGTTCCAGGTGCTTATCCATCACTGCCTCTGCTATTAGCTCAGGGCTTGCTTCCCAGGAACCTGCCCTTTTGGAGGAAAAATGTGGTTGGAAGTCCCTTCCAGCATGTCCCCAAATTGGGGTCACAGCATCCATGCCCCCCCCATCACCACCCGTTGTTACATGCCTGCCCTGTAAGGTTGAGGTTGAGCCTCGGGTCAGTTTGTCCACTTAAGACTTACTCTGCAACCCTCATCTCTGTCCCATGAGAGCCCTTCCTGCCCCCACACTCACCCCATTCATGTCCACTGTTGGCTCCACTTGACTGGACAGCCCCCCAGGACCAGATGGCCATGCATAGGGGAGAACAAAACCAGGCATTAGTTGGGGGAGGCAGAGCCTGGGGCCACAGAAGATCCACACAGTGAGGCCAGAAGCTGCCAAGGCTTGAGAAAATGCCAGGAGTGAAGATAGCAGAAGGCTTTCCCGGTGGCTCAGTGGGAAAGAACATGCCTGCCAATGCAGGAGACATGGGTTCCATTCCTGGGCTGGGAAGATCCCTTGGAGAAAGAAATGGCAACCCACCCCAGTATTCTTGCCTGGAGAATCCCACAGACAGAGGAGCTTGATAGGCTACAGCCCATGGGGTTGCAAAGAGTTGGACACAACTGAAGTGACTGAGCATGCACACACAAGGACAGCAGAAGGAGAGGAGTGGATGAGATGCGGGCAGAGCAGATGGAAGGGCCTTCCAGGCAAGGGGTTCTGGCCCTATGTGCATGTGCCTGGAGCTCAGGGAATCCATGAAGGTGGAGCACAAGCTAGCCCCCACCCTACCCCTGGCTGGCACTCCCCTCCTTCGTGCCTGTGAGCAGGATGCCCTGCATTTTGTCCCAGGTTTGTATGGCATGCTGCAGCTGTGGGTGGCCTGAGGGACTGTGGATGGTCAGCACCACTGGGAAATTTCAGAATGTGTTAGAGTCACCACTGGATACTCTTACTTAGCAGGTTAATAAAAATATACACTTCATTGTCACAGATTTGTTTTTCATATTTGAAAAACAACCACATTCCAATATAATTGCTTGCTTTTGTGATCCAACAAATTTTATTGTATGCCTTTGGAAACATTGCTCTGTTAAACGGGGGTCACAGCACAGCTCTACTCATCTGGCAACAAGATCAAGGATACAAATACCTTAAAAACAGACACATGGCAGCTGGGGGTGGGAGAACATGGAGGAAGCGGGGGAAGCCCAGGTGGCCCCATTGGGGACTTAGCCATCCCCGGTCAGTAACATCATGCATCATCACTATTCTAAACATGAGAGTTCCTGGGACATCAGTCTGTTGTCTGTCGAGCTCACCACTGTGTCCCCATACCCAGACCAGAGCTGGCACTCATGACCCAAGAAGGGTTTATGACTTAATGCTTTCAAATTAAATGTTAAACAACTTTAACTAAATGGAAGCTACTGGTTTTATTACAAACAGCACATCTGATGTCTCTGCTCCTCCAGCTAGTGTTTCCTATGGGCACTTGGGGGGCACTGGGATGACTGGGAAGACTGGGCTTCCCTTGGGAAGTGCCTGGTTGCATCCCCTCAAGCCACTGGGACTTGCCACTTCCTGTAGCAATAAGCTGTCAACCTTCGGGTTTGGTCTGGTGTCCCCAGAGCTACTGGATCAGGATGCCTCCCCTTCAGCAAGCAGGGAAAGCGCATTGGCCTTGGGAAATCCTAAAGGTAATCCACCACAGCACCTGTAAGAAGGCTTTTTTGCTTGTCAACATAAACATCTTGAATTCTTTTGTTTTATGGTGGTGGGAAGTCACCAGCAGGGAGGGAGAAGATTTTAGAGGTTGAGATTAGAGTTACTTTACCCCCAGTGCTTAATGCTGCTCTGGTCCCTGGAGATTTCTCAGCTCAATCTAGGCAAACTTGCCCTCACTGAGTGATGTGTTTGTTCCAGGCTGTCGCTGTAACAGAGCCCGTGTATTCCCAGAGGACCACTCCCTCCTCTTGCAGGCTCACACATTCGGGAGGGGAATGAGTGGCCTCTCCTTGCCCTGAGCCAAGAGATTGAATTTTTATGGGCAGACATTATACCAGGAGGGTTTATGGGAAGCCGTTATGGAAAACGTTGCCATCAACC
The DNA here is from genome assembly GCA_007570785.1 of Antilocapra americana. Lineage (NCBI taxonomy): Eukaryota > Metazoa > Chordata > Mammalia > Artiodactyla > Antilocapridae > Antilocapra > Antilocapra americana. The sequence goes on along the minus strand of ML660204.1, from coordinate 6,867,629 downwards.
CAGCCCACAGTCGTCTCCTTGAGTCAGAGGCAGAGCCTGGTCCCCGACAGTTCAATCTTTTCCACTAACGTGCTCCTGAAAAGCAGCCCAGAGAATTAATCCACATGGCCCAGGTCTATGGTGCACGATGCACCAGGCAGCTTAGACATAAGGGACAGCTCTGGAATCTGAATGAGCTCCTGCTTCCTCCATCCTGCATGGCACCAAGGAGCCTCACAGAATGCTCTTGAATTGATAAAAACATTTTCCTTAAAGCAAGAGCGGTCAACTCCTGTGTGCTCCTTCTTGTCTGTTCTAAGGGACAGCGAGCAGGAACAGGGTTCCCACGACCCAACAGGGTCCTCACAAGCCCTGTCCTCCCTTCTTGGGCTTCTCTGTGGGGAAAGGCCTCCAGAGTTCACCCAGGCAGCTCATGGGGCCTCAGAAAGATGCTTGCCTTCACACTCTGGTGAGGGAGGCTGCCTGGAGAACTTCCTGTGGTTCTAATGAGACTGGACACTCAGGATGGGGCTGAGGCCACCTGGCACCCAGTCCTTCCTGTGTGCAGAGCCTGACAGGTAGGCCGGGTCAGGGGGGACACAGTGGATGCTGGCAGGGGGATTGATTAATCCCTTAATGCTTTTAGGAAGATGATGGCTTTTGGGTTCCCTAATTGTGAAGAAGACCAAGAGGTCACAGGGAGCCAACTCAAACCATTTCTGACCTCTTTTAACCCATTTCCTGTTATGCAGCTCAGGCCTAACGACAGTCCCCAAATTGCAGGTCATGTTTTACATCTCCAGTGAGTGGCCAATGCAGACACAAATCAGGTATGCAATAAATATTGGGTGAATGGATGGATGGATCCACAGTGAAGATTTAGTGAAATAATGGATGTAAAGTTCTCAGATGCTAGCTATTAACTCTATCCTATTTATTGGTCTTGAAAAGGAAGTGTGCCCGTGTGGCTGGCCCTGGGGCTCAGCTGACACAGGCTGTGTTTAACACCTGGCATCAGCGTTGAGGTCCTTTCCTAAAGCAGCACATTACTCTTCCTGCTGCATTTTATCAATTCAAGAGCATTCCACGAAGCTCCTTGGCGCCATGCAGGATGGAGGAAGCAAACACAAGCATAGTCCGGGTGTGTTCTGTCCTTGGGGCCCAAAGCCCCAATACAGCAAGTGCTTAGGGCTGGGAGGGGCTCAGGGTCTCATTGAACTACAGTGGGCTGTTCCCTGAACCTGTTTACACCTCAGGGAACCAGCCGTTCTGGAAATTCCTGCTGTGGGAGGAGGTGAGTTGATACACAGAGGAGTGCCCTTTCCTGCTGGAGCAGCCACCGGGCAGTTACTGAGACAGATTAAAAAAAACTGGACAGCCACTTGTAAAAGAATGAAACTAGAACACTTTCTAACACCATACACAAAAATAAACTCAAAATGGATCAAAGATCTAATCATAAGACCAGAGACTATAAAACTCCTAGAGGATAACATAGGCAAAACACTCTCCGACATAAACCAAAGCAGGATCCTCTATGACCCACCTCCCAGAATATCGGAAATAAAAGCACAAATAAACAAATGGGACCTAATTAAAATTAAAAGCTTCTGCACAACAAAGGAAACTATAAGCAAGGTGAAAAGACAGCCTTCAAAATGGGAGAAAATAATAGCCAATGAAACAACGGACAAACAATTAATCTCAAAAATATACAAGCAACTCCTGCAGCTCCATTCTAGAAAAATAAACGACCCAATCAAAAAGTGGGCCAAAGAACTTAACAGACATTTCTCCAAAGAAGACATAAAAATGGCTAACAAACACATGAAAAGATGCTCAACATCACTCATTATCAGAGAAACGCAAATCAAAACCACAATGAGGTACCACTTTACACCAGTCAGAATGGCTGCAATCCAAAAATCTACAAGCAATAAATGCTGGAGAGGATGTGGAGAAAAGGGAACCCTCTTACACTGTTGGTGGGAATGCAAACTAGTACAGCCACTATGGAAAACAGTGTGGAGATTCCTTAAAAAACTGCAAATCCCACTGCTGGGCATACACACCGAGGAAACCAGAATTGAAAGAGACACGTGTACCCCAATGTTCATCGCCGCATTGTTTACAATAGCCAGGACATGGAAGCAACCTAGATGCCCATCAACTGACGAAAGGATAAGAAAGCTGTGGTACATATACACAATGGAATATTACTCAGCATTAAAAAAAAAATTCATTTGAATCAGTTCTACTCAGGTGGACGGAACTGGAGCCTATTATCCAGAGTGAAGTAAGCCAGGAGGAAAAACAACAATACAGTATACTAACGCAAATATATGGAATTTAGAAAGATGGTAACGAGAACCCTGCATGCGAGACAGCAAAAGAAATGCAGATGTATAGAACAGACTCGTGGACTCTGTGGAAGAGGGCAGGGGTGGGATGATATGGGAGAATGGCATTGAAACATGTTAATTATCATATGTGAAATCAATCGCCAGCCCAGGGTTGATGCTCAGGGCTGGTGCACTGGGATGACCCAGGGGGAGGGAATTGGGAGGGAGGAGGGAGGGGGGGTCTGGAGGGGGAGCATATGTATACCCATGGTGGATTCATGTCAATGTATGGCAAAACCAACACAATGAAGTAAAGAAAATTAAAAAAAAAAATCTCACAGCAGATGACCCATGTTCATTTCCTTCTCAGATGTCCATGGGGCCTGGCTCCTCCGAGGGCTGCAGATGACCTCCACCCCACCGCCACCCCAGCCATTCTTCCCACCTCTGAGCCTGCACCTCCATGTGCACCTGGACATTTGGCTCCTTCCTTCAGTAAATACAGAATGTCTGTCCTGGGGGCTTCCCTGCCGGCTCAGCAGTAAAGAACCCACCTGTCAATGTAGTAGACACGGATTCCATCCCTCGGTAGGGGAGATCCCCTAGAGGAGGAAATGGCAACCCACTCAAGTATTCTTGCCTGGAGAATACCATGGACAAAGGAGCCTGGCGGGTTACAGTCCACGGGGTCTCACAGAGTCAGACAGGACTGAATGAGCAGGCAGGCAGGTCTGCTGTGTGCTTAGGAGACATCAACAAACAATGCAAGTCCTCACAATGCTTCCGCTCCAACGGGGCACACCATTTCCTGTGACATCACAGCTTCCTCAAAATCCTTTCAGGGGCTCTGCTATGTTCAGTAATTTTTATAATAATAATAAGATGGTGAACTTAGAGAGTTCTGGAATGGAGGTGTGAGGACCCCACAGACTCCTTCCCCAGAGAAACAAATGTAACTTATAAAAGCATTTAATAAACAATCATTCAGCATCTTTGGAAATTGTCCTAAGAGCATAGAGCAAGTGGAGAAGCACTCATCCAGGCAAAGGTCCTAAATCACAGTAGGAACAGTGTGAGTCTGAGTCTTTGAGCCCACCTGCTCCCTAAACGTAACCCCGTCCCTCCAGGTCAGGGAGAGGAAAAGCCAGCTCCACGTGAGCGTGGCCAAGAAGATAGGGCTCCCTCCCTCCAGTTCCCCGTTTAGGGTGGTGGGTTCTCCCTGGGAGGAATAGGGCTCCAGCATTTCTCAAACCTCCCCCAAGCTCTGTGGTGTGGAATGGCTGTTCCAAGCCAGTGTGGCTGAGAGGTCTGGGGCTCCCTTCCCCCATGCACCACTCATAGATCAGAGACCTGAGTATCTGGGGAGGAAATATGTGCAGATGACATATCTAATAATGAACTTGTACTCAGAATGCATAAAGAACTCTTACAGCTCAATAGCAAAAAGATGGATAACCCAATTAAAAATGGGCAAAAGACTTGAATAGATATTTCTCCAGAGACCCAAATGGCAGATAAGTGAATGAAAAGATGAGCAATATTATTATTGTAGACCCATCAGAACCAAAGCAAATCACAATCACAATGAGCTGTTGTTGTTCAGTCGCTAAGTCATGTCCAGCTCTTTGCGACCCCATGGACTGCAGCATGCCAGTCTCCTGTGTCCTCCACTGTCTCCCAGAATCTGCTCAAATTCATGCCCATTGAGTTGGTGATGCCATCCAACCATCTCATCCTCTATCACTCCCTTCTCTTCTTGCCCACAGTCTTTCCAAGCATCAGGGTCTTTTCCAGTGAGTCAGCTCTTCACATCAGGTGGCCAAACTATTGGAGCTTCAGCTTCAGCATCAGTCCTTCCAAAGAATATTCAAGAATGATTTCCTTTATGGTTGATTTCCTTGCAGTCCAAGGGATTCTCAAGAGTCTTCTCTAGAATCACAATTTGAAAGCATCTATTCTTTGGCCCTCAGCCTTTCCACAATAAGCTACTACTTCACATCTACTATGGATAGGAATGGATGTAATAATAATTTAACCCAACCCAGAAGACAACAAGTGTTGGTGAATATGCGGATGCATTAGGACCCTAATACATTGCAGATGGACTGAAAATGCTGTAGTTGCTTTGCAAAATAATAACTTGGCAGTTCTTCAAAATGTTCAACATGGAGTTACCATAGGATCCAGCAATTTCACTCCTAGGTGTATATGCCAAAGAACTGAAAACATATGTCCACACAAAAATGTGTACACAAATATTCCTAATAGTTTGTTCTTAAGAGCCCAAAGGTGGCATTGATCCAAGTATCTATCCAGGAAGAATGAATAAAGAGAATGTGATAGACCCACACGCATTACTTTCCTGCAGCTGCCCCAACAAGTGACTACTAACACAATGGCTTCAGACCACACAAATTCACTACAGTTTTGTAGGCTGGAATCTGAAAAAGATCACAGAGCTGTGTTCTTTCTAAAGGTCAAGGAGAGAACCCGTTTCCCTGCCTTTTCTAGAGTCTAGAGGCACCTTCGTTCCTCAGCTCCTGGCCCCACATCACCCCAACTTCTGCTCCCACTGCCACATCTCTTTTTCGGACTCTGACCTTTGGCTCCTTCTTGTATAAGAGCCCTTGTGATAACACTGCCCCCACCTGGATGATCCAGAGTAATTTCCTTATCTCAAGGTCTTTTTGGTTTGTTTTTTGTTTTTTTGTGGCTGCACCACGCGGCATGTCTGTCCCAGCTCCCCAACCAGGGACTGCACCCTCACCCGCCGAAACGCAAGTGTGGATTCTCAACCACTGTACTGCCAGGGAAGTCTCTCAAGGTCCTTAACTGAATCAACCTGCAAAGTGTCTTGTGTCATATGCAGTGATATAGTCACAAGTTCCCGAGTCAGGAGTAGACCTCTTTGGGGAGCCATTGTTCTGCTTATGTCACATACTATGAAAACCTATTCATCAATAGAAAAGAAAGAAGCAATGATAAAACTTCAAGATCCATGAACCTTGAAAACAGCGTGCTATTGAAAGAAACCAGTCACAAAAAACCACATCTTATATGATCCTATTTACATAAAACATTTACAATAGGTAAATGCACATAGATAGAATGTACATTGGTGGTTGGTTGTCTAGGGTGTGTGTGTGTGTGTGTGTGTGTGTGTGTGCGTGTGTGTGTGTGTGTGTGCAGTGAGTGGGAGGTTAGGAGGGGAATGGGGAACAACTGCTAATACCTATGGAGTTTATTCTGGGGTGATGAAAAGGTTCTAAAATTATATTAATGGTGATGGTGGCACAACTCTGTGAATATACTAAAAATTCTGCATTTTACATTTTGAAAGAGTGAATTTTTTGGTATATAAATTTTATCATAATAAAATGGTAAAATGGTGAGTGCCTTGGCAAAAACCAGGGTCATGAAGTCATCATATTTTTCATCACCAAACCTTCACTGTGGGAAAAACATTATTTCATGAAAGAATGTCCTTGTTAAAGCAGAAGCAGAATTAATTTTATTAAATCTTAATATATTTCTTTTTATTATCCAGTGTGGTGAAAGGGAAAGTTCAGATAAATAACAAAGGGAAGTGTTTGTCTTGAGGTGAAGCACTTGTGTGACTGTTTGAGTTGCCAGCTGAACTAGCCATTTTTTTCTTTTTTTCACGGAAAATTATTATGTCTTAAAAGAACAGCTGACAGGCAAACCACACTGTGTCATGTCCCAGTGTTTGGCAGACCTTTGCCTGAAGATGAACAAAGTGAGTCTGTCACTTCGAGGAAAACAACTGACAACATTTGTTGCCAGTGATAAAATTAGAGCTTTTCTCCAAGCGAAAATTAGATTTCAGAAAATTTGTGTCTGTTATGGTAAGATTGAAAGTGTCTCAACAATGAAAGACTTTTCAGATGAGACTCGTGGCGGTATTAACAAATGTGATTTTTAAAATATTGTATGACTGAAGCTACACATAACACAGAAAAACAACAATTTCAAAAGACTAATCCATGATGTTTTAAAACTACTCATCGGTTAGAAACTCATTCTAAACACAAGACAGGCCTATGGATTTTACTTTAATAGAGTATGATAAGTTCAATGAGATGGTCTCAGTTTCCCACCTTGCAGCTAAACTTTAAGAAAAACTAACACATCAACTTTTGGTATAATATCAAAGAAGAGTGTCCAATATTATCTGAAAAGATGATTGAAATACACTCCACAAATCTGAGTGAGGCTAAATTTTTCCATATATTTTTCAACCCAAACAACACATCGCTTAGTGAATGCAGAAGCAGATATAGCAGTCTTTTTCCAGACGTGAAAAGAGTTTTGCAAAAATGTAAAACACTGCCGCTCTTGTCACTAATTTGGTTTTGTTTTTGTAAAATATGGTTACTTTTCATAAAATGTGTTATGTTAGCAATGTAATGGGTTTATTTTTCTTATTTTTAAATGAATTCATCAACAACTAGTTTCAGATATCTCAGTTCCAACATTTACTGTGGTAAATATGGAAAGATTTCACCTGTGTGCACAAAAACGCTTTGGGTCTTGAATAACTTTTCAGAATATAAAAAAGCCCAGAGAACAAAACACTGTAGAAGTGCTGGTAGATCCTGCTGGATGTAGGCAGGGGTGGTGCCAAGTGGGGAGAGAGCAGGATGAAGAAATTCAGAGCACTGAGGCAAGGAGACAGGCTGCTGACCAGACAGGGTGGTCAGGGCAGGCCTCAGAGGGAGTGTGTGGGGTGAGCTATGTCTTTCACATGCATACATCGAAGCCTGAATCCCCCAAGCACCACAGGATGTGACTGCAATTGCAGACATGCTTTTTAGAGAAGTGATTAAGCTTAAAGGAAGTTGTATGGGTTGGCCCTAATCCAATACAACTGTTGTCCTTGGAGAAGATTATGACATGCACACAGAAGGACATAATGAAGCTGAAGCCCCAGTACTTTGGCCACCTGATGCGAAGAACTGACTCACTGGAAAAGACCCTGATGCTGGGAAAGATTGAAGGCAGGAGAAGGGGATGACAGAGGATAAGATGGTTGGATGGCATCGTTGACTTGAAGGACATGAGTTTGAGCAAGCTCTGGGAGTTGGTGATGGACAGGGAAACCTGGTGTGCTGCAGTCCATGAGGTCGCAAAGAGTCTGACACGACTGAGTGACTGAACTAAACACACAGAAGAGAGCTGATAGAAGTGAGAACATAGGGAGAAGACAGCCATCTACCAGCCAAGGAGAGAGGCCTGGGAAGACCAAGCCTAGATCTTGGATGTCAAACCTCCAGAACTATGAGTCAATGCATTTCTGTCTTTAAGGGGCCCAAATGGCAGTATCTTGTTGTGGCAGCCTAAGCAGGTCTGGGAGAGTCATACAAAAGCTGTGGAGCTGTGAAGCAGGTGGGTATAAGGAGGAAGGGCATTCTGGGCAGTGGGAACAGGGAGCAACAGTGCAAGTGCCAAAGTAACAGCTCCATCGGCAACCAGGACTGAGTGATGGAAAGAAGGGGAAGAGGGTGGGTGGGGACTTCCCTAGTGGTCCAGTCATTAGGACTCCATGCTTCCAATGTATGGGGTGCAGGTTCAATCCCTGGTTAGGAAACTAAGATCTCACACGCTGTGTGGCCAAGACATTTTTTTTTTTATAAAAAGGAAGAGGGTGGGTGGTGACAAGACCTTACTCTGCTTTGACAGGAAAGTGGACTCTGGAGTCCTGGGGGCTGCCCAGTGATGGGATCTGGCCTGGGCTTTGGCTCGATCCCTCAGCTGTGTTGGACAAGGATCAGGGGTCAGCAAACTACAGCCTGCCCACCACCAGCTGATTTTGTAATAGTCTGGTTGGAATGCAGCCATGTCCATTCTTTTACATATTGTCTATGAGCACTTTTCAGGCTACAGTGTTGAGTAGCTGAGTACAGAAAGCAAAGCTAAAAGTATTTACACTCTGCCCCCTGAAAGGGCCAGTGTGCAGACCCCTGGCATTGACGGTGGGGATGAGTGTGGATCAGAAGATGATTTTGTCCCTCAAGTACAGAGTTTTCAAAACTGAGAGTGATAGCAGCAAGGTGACTGGACAGGAATCCCCAAATCCTCCTTCCACGAGAACAATCATGTAATAACAATACACAGATCAACTGCTTTTGAGAAGAATCCAGAAACCAGCTAAGAGAGTCCTGCATCTGAGATGAACCAAGAAGAATCACATCAAAATAGACAGGAAAAAGTGTGACATTTATTCACCCTAGCCCTGCCCCCAGCACAGAAGAATGTGATTGATTAAAAACTCCCAACTCTTGGCTGCTCCCTTGGGAGAGAAAGAGAAGCGTGAAACATGGGCCAATACTTTGACTTTTTAGGGGGCTGGCTGAGAGACTAGCTTCTGCCTTGGCTGAACCTAAATGTTGAGGGGGAAGGGAGCCGAGTTGGGGGCCACTGAGAACAAAAGGAATTCCATGGCAGTCCAGTGCCAGAGAGGCTGAAGTGCCACAGACAGAAACTAGGGAGAAGTCCTGAGTAGAAACAAGCAGTCCTCAGATAGGAGGTTACATGGACCAGCAGAGAGAATATTATCACCAGAAAAAGTCTCGAGAGGTCTCCAGAATCTTTAACTTGTAGATCGATGAAGGTCTGTCTTTATAAGCCAGACTATAGAGACTGAGAAAGGCAGTCATTTTTTTTCTTCCCAAATGTGCAAGTCCCAACAAAGAAACACAGAAATACAGATGAACCTATTTGCAGGGCAGGATTAGAGATGCAGATGTAAGGAATGGATGGCAGGGGTGGTGGGGTGGTGGTGGTGGGGCAAATGGGGACATTGGGATTGACGTGTGTGTAAAATAGAAAGCTAGTAGGAAGCTGCTGTCAGAGAAGGAAATGGCAACCCACTCCAGTATTCTTGCCTAGGGAATCCCGTGGACAGAGGAGCCCAGTGGGCTGCTGCCCATAGGGTCACAGAGAGTCGGACACAACTGAAGCAACTTAGCATGCCTGCATGATTTGGAGGAGAAAATGGTAATCCACTCCAGTATTCCTGCCTGGAGAATCCCAGGGACAGAGGAGCCTGGCAGGCTACCATCTATGGGGTCGCACAGAGTTGGACACGAGTGAAGCGACTTAGCAGCAGCAGCCGCAGCAGGAAGCTGCTGTACAGCACAAAGAACTCAGCTCGATGCTCTGTGGTGACCTAGAGTGGTGGGATGGGCGTGGGTGGGAGGGAGGACCAAGAGAGTGGGGATATATGTACACATACTGCTGATTCACTTTGTTGTACAGCAGAAACTAATACATCGTAAAGCAACTATGCCCCAAGGAAAAAATATCAAATTATATCTCCAAAAATCAACTTTAAAGAAATGGAAATAAATGATTTACTAGATAAAGGATCCCAACTAACCATCATAAGCTTGGTCAAGGAAGTAAAAGATATCAGAAAGACAACTAAATGAAATTGGGGAAATGATGCATGAACAGAATAACGTATCAACAAAGAGAAACTATGAGGAAGAAAGAAGCAGAAATTGTGGAGCTGAAGAACACAACGATGGAATCGAGAAATTCACTAGAGGAGTTCAACCTTGAACCTGACCAGGCAGGAGAGAGACTGGAGAACTTAAAGACAGGGTATTCAAAATCATCAAGTCAGAGGAACAAGAAGAAAACAGAATGAGGAAAAGTGAAGAGGGCCCAAGGGATTTACAGGACACTATCAAGTGGAAATACTTGAACATTATGGGAACCTAAGAAGGAGAAGAGAAAGCGGCAGAGAGCCTATTTGAAGAAACAGTCCGTGAACATATCCCAAATCTGAGGAGGGAAACAAACGCATTAATGCAAAAAGCTTAAAGGTGGCTCAGTGGTATAGAATCAGCCTGCCAGTGCAGCAGACACAGGCTTGATCCCTAGGTCAGGAAGATCACCTGAAGGAGGAAATGGCAACCCACTCCATTATTCTTGCCTGGAAAATACGTGGACAGAGGAGCTTGGTGAGCTACAGTCCATGGGGTTGTCAGACATGACTGAGAACACACACACACACACACACACACACACACACATGCACAGACCTCCAACTATGTTACATCTGAAGAGACCTATACTGACATGCTATAACCAAACTGTTAAAGATCACAGACAGAGAGAATCTTAAAAGCAGCAGGAGAAAAGCAACATTTCACACAGGGGCTCTGGTAACACTATCCTTGGATCCTCAGTAGAAACCTTGCAGACTAGCAGGGAGGGGGTGATGCTTCTAAGTGCTAAAGAAAAAACTGTTAACCAAGAAAACGGCATCTGGCAGAACTGCCTTCAAAAATGAAACATAAGGGACTTCCCTGGTGGTCCAGTGACTGAAATTCTGCACTCCCAAGGCAGGGGGCCCAGGTTTGATCCCTGGTCAAGGAACTGGATCCCATGTGCTGTAACTAAGAGCTCTCATGCTGCAAGTGAGAGATCCTGCATGCCGCAACTAAGACCTGGCACAGTCAAATAAATGAATTTTTTTAAAGGTAAATTAAGACTTTCTTAGATAGACAAAAGCTGAGTAAGTTCATCACTAGATCTGCCCTGCAAGAAACACTAAACCGAGACTTTCAAGTTGAAATGAAAAGATGCTCAACAGCAACCCAAAATAATATGAAATATCAAACCTTCTGGTGGAGGTGTCTATATAGACAAATAAAATGCCTGCAGCATCATAATGTTGGAGTATAAATCACTTTTAATTACAGTGTAGAATTTTTTTTAAAGCATAGAAAGTAACTATAAATCTTTGTGAATGAACGTGCAGTATAAAAAGAGGTAATATGTGTCACAGTAAGATAAATCGGTTGCAGGCATGTAAAGAATAGTTTCCATATGTGGTTGAAGCTAAGTTCCTTTCAGTTTAAGTGAGAGTGTTACAACTTTAATGTGTTTTATGTAATTTCAACAGTAACCACAAAGAAAACATCAACAGAATAGACACAAAGGGGGATAAGAAGGCAATCAACATACATTATCATCAGCCTCTGGGTGTCCTAGCGCCTAAAGTGAATCTCTTGCAGACAGCATATTGTTGGGTTTCTTTATTTTGTCTTTTTTGATCCATTCGGTCACTGTGTGCCTTCTAATTGGGGGGTTTAATCCATTTACACTTAGAGTGATTACCAACAGGGGAGGACTTCCTTTTGCCATTTTTAATGTTTTCTATATGTCTTTTCCCTCTTTGTCTCTCCTTCCCCTTCCTGCTGCCTTATTTTATGTTTTGAGATTTTTTTTTTTTGCAGTGACAAATCCTTAGCTAGACTGAGAAAAGATTCAAATAACTAAAATTAGAAAGGAGAGAGAGGGCATTGCCACCAATGCCAGCAGAAATAAGCAGGATTATAAGAGAATACCATGAACTAACAAACTGGATAACCTGGGAGAAATGGATATATTCCTAGAAACATCTGACCTACCAAAACCAAGTCATGAAACAATGAATAAAAATCTGAGCACCCTGTAACTAGCAACTAGAAACGCTGCCAGGAGAGAAGCAACCCCGCCAGAGCCTGCCGGCAGACCCTTCATGCCTCCTCGGGACTGTTACTTTGAAAGACAGGTGATCCCTTGTTTCCAGAGAACCGCTACACCCACGTTGTCAGAGCTGCCGTGCTGTCTGGACGTGCGAGAAGCAGTGAGGAAGATCGGGTTTAATGTGCTCGTCTCAGAAATTTGGTCTGGTAGCTGCCAGAATCATCCTGCTAGAACATTCCCTATGGCATCATTGTGCTGCTGACAGAAGGAGGTGACTGTCGCCCTCCACTCTCTCGTCCTGGCCCCAGGTCCTTGCCGCTTGGGGTCTTCGCCGATCCTGCATGATCGGCTCCCTGGGTGGCAAGGGTTGGCTCAGGCTCAGCTCCCCGTGAGGCCCTCTCCCCTTCCATACCCTGTCCCCACCCCACCTCCTGCCTTAAGGAGGTGCCCATTTCTCCGGGTCTCAGCCAGCTTCCCACTGACACCCACAGGGCCTGTGGGAATGGGCAACCTCCTGTACGTGCCCCCAACCCCGGCCTATCCCAATCCTCCCCACAGGCTGTTTCTTGACATAGAATAAAGCCTCCTCCCCCTTCTGCGCGCAGAGGAAACGCTGCTTCCCATGGGTGCCTCCCCAGGCCAGTCAGCACCTCTGCAGCCCTCCTGCACTGACAAACCTTGCAGTTTGCAGCCAGAGTGGAGCTGTCTCAACATTCCTCACAGACTCCAGGCTGGTGGGGGGGGCGGGGGGTACGCAGGGCGCAAGGGCTGTTCATAGGGAACCCCCAGCAGGATCCCAGAGGACCCACCAGGGCCGCTCACACCTTGACCAGGTCTTCAGTGAGTGGCTCTTCTGTGCTGGGCACCTCTCTGGGGACACGACGGACAAAGGCACTGCGGACACACTAGCAGAGCTCATGTACCAGAGCAGGGAGGTGGGTGGCAGACAGATGGGCAGCACAGAGAGAGCTCAGGCAGTGTGAGGGGCCAGTGGGGCAGGGCAGGCGGTGTGGGCAGGAGGCGGCCTTGAGGCCTGGGGAGCCGTGTCCTCGAGACCCTGGCAGATGCTCTGCTGGACCACTGCCGTGTCCCACGGGAGCGTGCAGACCCGATGGTGAGCGTCACAGACAGAGCAAGGCTGGGCCTTATTCCTCAGAGAGGAGCCTGGAGACTCAGGGACCCCAGCAGTCAGCCACAAGTATCTGGATTGTAACCCAACACCCAGAGTGACAGCAGGACGGTGGACAGTGTGTTGACTGCCGCCCTGCCTCTGACCTGGGCCCCACAGAGCCGGAGGCCCTTCAGGCCAGGAGGTTGTCCCATAGTCAGAACCTGCCGGGAGCCGTCAGGATGCCCCCTTGCTCGGATGACAAGGTCACGAGACTAAGTAATTGCAAAGCTGACTTTCTTTATCGGGGCATCCTGGGCAAGCCCCACCCTGGTATTTTTCTTGGAAGTTCTGTCTATGCTCGGAACATTGGCTCATCTCAGTAGGTTAGTCACAGTTGGAAAGAATTGGTCCTGAGATAATCCCCCCAGACCTTATTGACCAGAGGATCCGGGAAGGTGGATCGCCTTCCCCGGGGGCTAAGGAGGAATGAAAGGGACATTTAAATAGGTTACTACTCCTCCTACTAATTACTGAGGAGTTTACCAAGAGTTCTCTGGGGGTCATGGCAAGGCCACCCCCAGAAAGGCTCATACTTGGGTCACCTTTCCACCTCCCATTCCCCTGACCACTCCACAGAGGAGGCTGGCTTCCTTGAAGAAATCAGGCTTGATAGAGACTTAGGAATGCTCATAATTGTGGCCAGCATAGTTGGAGATATTGATTGCTTTAGGATATGTAGACATAGGAATTCATTATAGTAGTTATAAGGTTAATAGGGTTTTATTGCTAAAGCAGTGCTGCTTGACTGTCTCTTAGCCTCTTTCCTCTTCCTAAACTGTCTTAGTCCTCTTTCCTCTCTCTAAACTGTCTCTTTGTCCTCCTTCCTCTTTTCTCGTTAGAACCAGAGTAGGTTACCAGAATAAACAGTCTCAAGCTTTAGCCCTTCCCTCTAGCTTCTACATAGTTGTACCTGATAAGAGAAATGTAACCTTTCTACTTAGGTTGATGTACTTATCTTGATTGAATGAAGTATACTGAAGACATTCAAATGGTAAACATACTATTGTTAAATCTAATTACATAAAAATCTGACTTCTGCAAAGGGAATGTTTCATGATAGTTTGGGGAATGAACTCAATGATAAGGTTGCTATGGGAGGTAGAAAACAAAAAATTGTATAGAATGATAGGTGATGTAATGATGTACTGGGGATGTCTTTTGGCTATAAAAACTGTAAACCAACAACAATAAACGAGAGACTGCTCCATCACCACACATTGACTCTGCTCAGTTCTTCTTCCGCCGACGCCACTCATCCCTCAAGACCTCCGGACCCCGCCGAGGCTGGACCCCGGCAAGAACCTGGCTGAGGAAAGGCTCCGTGTCCTGCCCGAACCCCATCCAGGTGAAGCATTCCAGAAATCTGATTCCAAATGTTCTGTTCTTAAAATGTGCAAAGAGACTATTCATTTTCTACAAAGAAAAATGTTTTTTGCCAGAGAGTCAGTGTGGGCCTGAGTCTGCGGTTGCTGACATGGTGGCAGAGTGTCCCCAGGGTGTGGTGAACACCCGCATCTTCCTGCCCGGGGGTGCTGAGGCCCTGCAGGCTGCAAGGAAGGTCCCCTCCTGCCCAGCGGCCACCGAGGCTCCTGGGGTCACATGTAAATCAAACCTAAACCTGCCTCCAGGGCACCTGGCTCAGGGCAGCATTCTAGCCTGTTCTGTCTATGCTGTCAAGTCTGGACACCAGCCCTATCACATCCCCCCTCGCTGTTCCCTGTCTGTAAATCTTGCACAGGGCTGATCTCTCTCCCTCTGATCCCTTCACATGAGTCTGCCCACAGTAGCTGAGTGAACACAGCTAGCATTTCATCAATTACTTGGGTTCTTGGTATAAAATCCTCCAGCACTTCTGTCTGTGGGGCCATCGGGTTCTCTCCCACCCCAGGGCCCTTGCACCTGCTCCTTCCCTGCCCAAGGCTCCCTCCAAGCCCTCCTTCCTACAGGAGGAACCTTAGCCTCGCCCCAGCTTCTCCTTTTCAGGGAGAACCACTCCCAGCACCAGGGGAGCCTTCAGTGCTGCTAATTACAGTTTCTGTTTATGGTATTGGTTCACCAGCTTTTAATTGCCTCTCCCTAAAAGTCTGGGGGTCCCTGAGGCTGGAATCTTGTCTTTCTGTTTTACCCCTTTAATTCTCATCATTTAGCACTTTACTTGGCACACAGTAGGTGTTCTATAAGTGCATTTTGAAAGGAAGACTCAGGAGAGCTTTGGCTGCTCTTGTGGACTCACCTGTTTCTGTGTGTCATTTGTTGAATTATATAAGCTACAGGCATATTATATTCACCAACAGAAATTTTCCAGCAAAAAAAAAAAAAAGAACCTGAAAATTTATACATTAGAAATAAAGTTAAATGGAAAGGTTAAAACAAACCTAACTTAATTATTTCCCTTCCGCAAACACTGAAAAACTCAGATGAAGAAGAAATCACTCCTGATTAATTTGCATCTGTTTTAAATCCAAATGGAGCCTTTTTGTTTTAACATCACTTAATGCTGAGGCAGAGGAAGACTTGTGTTTTTAAAGACAAACGATTTGAGTCTTATTTTTAAGTCTCCACGTAGCACAGATAATTCTAAGAAGCTTGTTTGGCAAAAGTTAATCAGACAGTGGAGATTAAATGTTTCCTTTATAGTATGCGCACATTTAAAGTTATGAGGAGAAATTCTAAGCAAACAAATCATGCTTTGTAAATGGCTAATGCCCAAGGAGCAGATTAAGACATGTGAAGTCGCGTCCCAGTCTCAGATGTGTAGGGACACACGCATCTCTGATCTACTGTCAAACGGCTCTAAATAAAACAATTAGAGATGTTTGCATATATTTATCGTCTTGTGTGTTGGTAGGAGTGGGATGCCAAGAGTGTGCTGGGAGCGACACAAAAGATGAAGCAGGACGAGGTCTCAGCCCTCAGGGCCTACAATCAAAGTGAGGCAGATAAAACAATTCAGACATGAAATACATCAGCTGAGAAGGCTGTTAAAATTTATGAGGTGCAAGGTTTGTTGGCTTTTCCAGGAAAGGCATAACCGAGAGGGGGGCCAGCTTACTGAGAACCACCGTGGGCAAGTGAGTTCCAGGAGGAAAGCTGAATAAAAGATACAAGTGTCCTGTACTGGGAGAGAGAAAGAGTGGGTGGGGGTCTACGTGGGGGCCGGCTGCGGGCGGGAAGAGCAGGGCCCCCAGGAGCAGAGCCCCCAGGTAAGAAAGCCAAGGACCTGCGCCTCGGGTCTAAGCGGAGACTCGGTTTCACCTCGGGGGGAAGTGCCATTGCTCAGGCGACCACTGGCATCTGGGACTGGTCCCTCCATGTAGAATTCAGGGTCCTTGCTTTGCATGTCTCATCCTGCTGAAGGCCTGGAACTGCCCGAGAGCAGGGCTGGTCCTCTTTGTGAGTTGAAGAGAACAGAGCCCTCCTTGCCCTGGTTTCTTGCCCAGACCCTGCTTCTGGAAACGGGCTGACACCTCAGACCACAGAATCTCAGACTGACAGCTACAGGAAGGAGTCGGTCCTCTCTCGGGGCCCGGGGTTCAGTGTTAACTCTGTTAAACCATTTTGGAAAGCAACTTAAAAATCTGAAGCTTTCCCAGTTTGCAAGCGCCAGTCTGTCTCTTTCCCAACTCTGGCTTCCTGCAAGTAACAGGTGATGTTTCCAGAAGAGCCATGATCCTGGCATCTGGGTAAGCACTTCCCAGGCCCCGCACCTCAGAAGGATCCCTGAAGCTAGAAAAGCAAGCTCTCATAGCAGCGCGGTAACATCACTTATGTCTCTAAAATGGAAGACAAATCTGTGCACACTTATGTGTGTTTTTAACTGTGCAGGGAAGTAAACACACGAGGCAGGAAACACGGTTACTCCAGAGGAGGATCAATTGAATGTGGGGCTACTCAAATGGCACAACTTGGCTTTCCGATAGGGAAGCACTCATGTGATAACTCATGCAGTTAAAAATGAATTTTAAACAGAAGATGCCAAAGGAAGCGGCTGCTTTCTGCTGCTTAGTTTTTTTTCAGGAAAGATGCTGTGAACAGGGTGGGCTACCAGGAGGCTGTCAGTCTTCAGGTCACCTGGTTCCCCCTTCTCCCCCGATCCGGGCCGGGGTCTTCCACACTCAACCCCCCAGGCAGGGCCAGCTGGTGCACCAGAAACAAAGTGCCCTGGAAGGAGCTGGTGGGTCAGTTGGGGAAGGATGGGGATGTGGGCCTCTTCCACCAGCACCCCCTGCCACTCCCCAACCCCCGATTCCCTTGCTTTCTGCCCAGGGCTCTCTCCTGATCCTTTGAGCTGAGACAAGACTGCAACAGAAAGATGGAAGCCCAATTCGCAGTCTTAGAGTCACTGTTTTCTTGATTAAACTGACTTGTAAATCAGTGTAAAAGTCCAGCAGAGCAGACACTGTGCTCCTACCCCCAGTGGGGGTCTCTGAGGATGAAGAAGTTAGCAGGAAGACAAGGGCCAAGTTGGAGGGGGAAATGCTGCCTCGTTGTAGAGTCCGCACCCCACCTTCTCTGTCCCATTTCAAGCTGCTGCACTCCTCACCCTCCTCAGGGGTTTCTCCCTCCTGCGGCCCAGGAATCCGGAGGCCAGGTCTCCGCAGGGTCCCTTCCCCACTCCTCCTCTCCTCCTTGTCCTCCTCTGTGATCACTCTAGTTCTCAGTCTCTCTACAGCAATCAGATGAAGACTCTGCTGTCGGGAAGCTGGACCACCTTCTCCAGTCCCTGCATCATCTCTGCACCCTGAATCCCATGGCATCGTTCTCCACACCTCCTTTTTTCAGCCGTGGGGCACCCGGGACAGCAGTGAGGAGGGCAGCTTCCCCCTCCCACCTTAAGCTTCATAAACCACACCTGCTTCATCCACACTTCTATCCTCAGGCTTATTAGCACATAGTAGGCACTCAGATGTTTGCTCAATGAATAAATTAATGATTGAACCACAGTGGGCAATTTTTGAACTGTTATTTAGGACATAGGTGCGCATGTGTGTGCACGTGTGTGCGTGCATGTGTGTATGTGTGTGTGTGTGTGTGTGTGTGTGTGTGTGTGTCTTGTCTCCCACAAACTGGTGCCTTCTCCAAAGATGGAGGCTAAGAGCAGGACCTATGGTCTCAGCAGCCTGAGTTCAGACTGCACCTCTGCCACTCACTGACTGAGTGACTCTGGAGGTCACGCCAGTTTCCTGTGCCTCACATTCCTTGTCTGCAGAAGGAAGATTCTTCATAGTGTTATTGAGAGCATCAAATGGGTTAATGTGTGTGGAGGTCTTAGGACTGTGCCAAAGAATCTATCCATGCTGAAGAGTGTTGGCTGCAATCTTCATCATCATCACCATTAACATCACCATCATCATCATGACTGTCACTATCATTGTCATTATACCACCATCATCATCATAACCACTGTCATCGTGACCATCATTATCATCATCATGATCATTATCATCATCACCATCACTATCATCATCACATTATCATCATGACCATCATTATCATTGTCATCATCATCACCATCATGATAACCACATGTCATCATCATCATCACTATCGTCACCATTATCACCATCATCATGACCATCATCACCATCATCATGACCATCATCACCATTATCATGACCATCATTATCATCATCACAATTATCACTATCATCATGACCATCATCATCATTATCATGACCATCATGATCACCATCACTATCACCATCATCATGATGACCATCATCACCATCATCATGATCATCATTATCATCATCATCTCTAAAGCTCCACCAAATTTCAGGAGGGTCCCACAACAGATCTTCAATGAAATCCTATTGAGCTGAATTTGGGCAAATAATCAGAAAGAGAAAACTTCCATTGAATATGAAGATTGAAAATTAAGGGGGAAAGGATGCATAAATAACATATAAAGAAGAGATCTGCATCTAAACAAGCCTAATAAATAGAAGTGATTTGCTGGTGGGTTTAGAATTGACAGGACAGGAGGAGGAAACGGCGCAGGCATGACAGGGCAGGGAAGACCCAGGGTGAGGAGAACTTCTGCCAGCCAAAGGGGAGATGGCTGGAAATGAACAGGAGCCCATGATTTGAGCCTATGCTGCTCCACATAGCACTCCGCTGTGCAGATGGTGCTTCTCGGCAGAACTGCTTTGCTGGAATGTTTCAGAGCAGACCTGTGGCTGGGTGCCAGTGCTGCCACTTACCATGCTGGCCACCCTGAGCCAAGATTCCTGAGCTTCGGGTCCCATTTTCCTTATCTGTGCTGTGCAGGAGGAGGAGCAGGGAGCCTGGCGCGGGGTGGGGGTGGGGCACGGCAGGCTCTGCACATAGCAGTGACCGACCCCAGGCATGCAGAGGGGATGGAGGGCTGTCAGTGGCACCCTTGAAGGTGACCTCCCAGGAAAATGCCATCGCTCCTCACAGGGAAGCTGCATCCTCCCGACAGGCTCGTCCCCGCACGTCTCACAGTGATCCAATGGCAGGCAAGTGTCCCCTGGGTGGGAGAGCTGGCAGCCAGCCTGGGTGCCCTGCACTCTTTGCCTCCCGTGGGCAGCCATGGCATGGACTGCCCTGGAGCTGGCAGCCTCTTTGGGTTCTGGGTCACTGCTTCTGTCACCTGGGGGTTCTTTTTCCCTCAACTCATTATATTTTACTGTTGTCTGAGTGAAAACCATATTACACAGGTGGCAGTAGTGTTGTGAAGAATCTGCTTGCCAGTGCAGGAGATTTAAGAGATGCAGGTTCAGTCCCTGGGTCGGGAAGATCCCCTGGAGAAGGAAATGACAACCTACTCTAGTCCTCTTGCCTGGAGAATTCCATGGACAGAGGAGTCTGGCAGCTACAACCCATAGGGTTGCAAAGAGTTGGACAGGACTGAGTGAAAATCTACTGGGACACTCTGAAAACCTTCACCTCGCTGTGACCAGGCAACGTGCTGCCACTGGAGACAGGGCAGCAGGCAAGACTGGGGCTTTTAGGGGGAGTAAATTAATCCACTAAAAACAGGCAATCACAGAGTTGGAGAAGAGCGTGGAAGAAAACTGAGTGAGCTGGCAGTGGGCAGAGCAAGCACTCTGACTTGAAAGGGGGTCAGAGAGGTCTCTCTGGGTGGAAGGGGCTTCTCAGATCTGCTGAGAAGGAGTGGACACGTGGGCCGAGGGACCAGGACAGGACACCGCAGGCCCAGGAGCGGGGGGGTTGAGGCTAGGCTATCTAGAGGCGTAGGGATTTTATTCTCGGAGCAGGGGTGAAGCCAGTGGAGGACCTTAGCAGAAAGAATCCTGACCTTGTGCTTATTAGAGGTCCCTCTATTGTCTGGAAGGCCCGCACACGTGAAGTGCTGTCCTAATCTGGTGTAAGAGGTGGCAGGGGGTTGGGGGAGTCGACGAGGGGAGGTGCTTCTAAAGCCTGAGTAATACAGCAGCAAACAAAGCCTGAACAGTGTGATGTCACAGACAAGACACTTAAATGAGGAAAGAAGGGGAAGTGGTGATGCTGACATGACTTGAGAGAGAGGCCAGGCTGCCTGGAGAGGAGGGATGCCTCGTCTACCCCGCTGCAGGTCTACTTGCTCCTCCTCCTCTCCCAGATGTCCCCACACCAGGAAGGGGCCTGGTTTTTGCCATGAGGCAGCTGGGAAGGCTTCCTTGAGGAGGGAGCTTAAGTGCATATGTTTGTGCTGAGATTTGAATGACAAACGCTGGGAGGACCACCACGGTGGTGTCCCATGATGATGACAAGACAACCCAAGGACAGGCTGGCCCGCATGCTGGTGAGACCCTAGGTCTCTGAGATAGCCCTACCGGGGAGGGTGACAGAAGGGGCCTGATGCTGCCCTTGACCATCAGCCTCAAGGAGAGATTTCAGGTATTAGAGAGAGCTGATAACAGCTCCCACAAATGTCCATGTTTAAACCCCTGGATGCCGTGAAGACATCACCTTTCAAGGCAAAAGGGACTTTGCAGATAGGATTAATTAAGGACTCTGAGATAGGAGGTGGCTCCGCATTCCCTCGGGGCCCAGTGTTGTCACAGGTCCTCATAAGAGGGAGGTGGGAGGGTCGGAGAAGGTATGTGATGACTGAAGATTTTTGCTGCTCCCTGACCACTGAATAGGGTCCAGGGGTCCAGGGCCCGGGTGCCTCCAGAGGCTAGGATCCAGGTCCTATCATGAAGCCATCAGGAGGAACCACCCGCTGGCATCTGGACTGCCAACCTCTGGAACTGTGAGATCATAAATCTGTCATTTTAAGACCCTCTCTGTTCATTTGTTATAGCAGCAAGAGGAAGTGAATACACATGACATGTCCACTTTCGGATATTTGGAGCCAGGCTAGACAGACAGCTCCTAGGGTTTCCCTTGTCCACACCCCATTTCTCTCATGCTTTTTGCCTCTTCTGAGTACCAGACCAGAAAAGAGCAAGATGACCCTGGAGGGAGACTTACCTGCCTCCCCTTCTCTAATTTGAGCAGAGCAGCTGCTCTCTGGGTCATGGTTGACTTTGGGGTGTGTTCACTGGCCCTGGTTTGCAGATAAGCCCTCATGGACAAGAGGCTGGGACCCAGGCCCTTGACAGACTCCGTTTGGTGACCGTGACTTCCCCAGGCCCTCGAGTCCCAGACAGCCTGCCCTCCTGTCACTGACTGTGGCTCAGGGCTCAGGGGGTGTCTGTGAGCCTCAGGGTCACCTTGACTTTTTGGGGAGTCAAAGTCTTAGTGCTAAACCATTGAGATGAACAAAGGAGGGGTGGGGAGGTCACACCCCACTTCTGAAGCCCCAGTGTGTACTGGTCAATATGACCTCACTCTATGCTCCTGCACTTTCACAGACGTGGTCTGCAGACAGAGATGCAGAGTCATCTATACAAGTCATCTTGGCTTCAGCCTGCAGAAAACACACACAATGGACCGACTTCCCTTCTTGAGTCTCAGCTCAAAATCAATGAATCGCTTTCAGTGTATGGGCAACGCAGCCAAAATGAGCTGTGTACTCTGCTAATTAAGGTGTGAGAGGTCTGAGCTGCAGAGGCAACAACCAGACCTGCATGAAGTGGTAACAAAACACACTCAAAAAAATTTTTTTTTAAATAGACTTTGCCTTGACTTTATGCAGATTTTTTCCCTTTTTATACCAACACATGAGCCTGTAAATCAAGGTCTTTGCCCCGGGTTGCATTATAAACAGAAAGGGTGCACTCCGCAAGTGAGCTGCTCTCCAGCTGATAAAGATGCAACATGTATGGAAGGGGCTGGATGAACCTCAGGTGCACAGATGTTTACTCAACAGTTTTATTTTTATTCAGAAAGTGTGTGCAATTTAATTAGCTACTTTATTTTATAAAAAAAAGGTGCATTTTGACTCCAAGAGCTTCTAAATGACTGCTGTAGATGGGGAGGGACTTTCCTGGTGAGCAGCACAGTCGCTTACCTCGATTTGACTGGACCTTCATTGTGAAGGCAAATGTCACCCGGCTTTGCCTGGAGACGTGCCGGCGACGACAGGCACCCTCTCTGTGCTCTGCACTGGGCGTGGGGGCGGAGGACAGGGAAGTGAGCCAGACCGAGGCTCTGTTTTCAAGGAATCCAAATCGGGACCTCACTCCAAGGCAGGAGGGATTCAGAGGGGAGTCCTCCCAGGTCACCTGGCTGCTCCTGGTCCTCCCACTCGCTCTTGTGGACAAGGTGTGATCCTGTGGATGTGAGTCTGAGGAGGCCTGGGAGGAGCAGTGCAATGCATGTTTGCCAGTTGGGACCCACCATCTCTTTTGGGAAGCCCCTCACCTCCATCTCAGGTGGGTTTGAGCAGGACAGGCCCTCTCCCCTGGTGCCATATTTGGGCCCCAAAGAGATGACCCATGTTGCCTGCCCCTCAACCACAGTGGTTCTGGGGTGGAGTCCAGTCTTGCCAAGGGACAGGGGAGAGGAAGTGTACCCTCTCCTTCACAGACACAAGAGGTGGACGCTGCCCTCTCTTCCACTGGGTGGGATGCAGGCACCACCTCACTGCAGGTGCGAGGATGGGACCTGCCGGGGGCTGGGCACGGGGAGGACTGGAAACGGATGGGAGGATGAGGAAGAAATGATGCTGTGATGACATGAGCTCTCATCAGGTGAATGCTGGGTTTGGTTTTGAGTCCCTCATAACCCAGGCATTGCACAGCAAGGAAGAGGATGATTCGTAAGGAGGTGGCCCGATGGGCAGGAGGGACAGGGACACCGGAAGGGACAGGGACACCAGAGGGACAGGTGTCCTGGCACAGGGACACCTTGAGCTGCCACCTCCAAAGACGATCCCGTGAGGTCGGAGTGTGAATGCCAAGCTGCAGACCTTGTTTCTGTCTGCTGAGCTGTGAACTGTCTCTCTGGACCTGTCGCTCATGGCTCCAAGCTCCCCAGCTCCTCTGCATTAATTTGAAGAGAAAGTCGGCAGCTACATCCAGTGAAGTCACAGAACATAGTGGTGTAGAACCTTATGACAAACCCCCAAATTGACACCGTTTCAAGAGAGCCGAGTCTGCTGAGGCCCACACAGCTCTCATACATAGTTTCGGCCCCAACCCTGCCCGTCTGCCTGCTGCCAGTGGACTGTGAGCACAGCATTCTGTCTGGCTGGGGACCGGCCTCTGCTCTCCAGGCAGTGGATCCTAGGTGTCACAGCCACCCCAGGAGTCAGGCCCAGCCTGATGGGGAGGCTGCATAGGCACAGGGGCTGGGAAGGAGGGAAGTGGTTAAGATTCTGTGCTTCCACTGCAGAGGGCTTGGTTTGATCCCTGGTTGGGCAACTAAGGGCATGCTGGTTTTTTTTTTTTTTTTTTTAAAGGATAAGATGGGAGAGAAATGAAGACAAGCTTTGCCTGTTCACAGCTTTGCCTCAGGCTAGTTTGCTTCTAAGATGGTAGGAGTAGGGAAGACACTGATCAGTAATGTTAATTGTGTCAAGACACACACCTCTCCTCGAGTCCTCCTGGGGCTGCTCAGGGCCACCACCAGGAAGATTTAATCAGCAAGGTGGAGCCACCTCCTCCCACAAAGGCAGCTTCCAGAGTGGCGAGAACAGTGGCCTCTTCCCTACATGCTGCCCCCAAGCCCAGCCCCCCAGCTCCATTTGTCCTCCCTGGGACCCGACCGGAGCCCATAGCTTGTGTGGGGAGAATAGAGACTCGGCTGAGCTGTGGTGGACCATGATGGGGTCCTTCCATCACACAGATCATCAACAGGCAAGAAACGCCTGGCAACAAAGGTAAATATCTCCTTGAGCTTCTTGCAGCCATCAGCTGAGTTTTCAAAGCTGCTTTTTAATTTTCTACTGCCCTTTATGGCTCTTGCAATGACTTTCTTGTCGGGCATTAAAAATAAATAAATCTCCCAAGACCCTAGAGTCCCAAGGCTTAATGGAGCTAATTGTGGATTTGCGTTTTCAATCTTACAGACGAACTGCTTAGGGGCACAGATAAATTAATGTGCTTCAGACAAGCCCTCTTTCTTTCTCACCATTTCGAGCACCCAGGACAAGGGTGACAATTGGGTTTCTCTGGGTGCTGAGTGACAGCAGTGGCTGCTAAGAGCTCTGAGCTGAGCAGGTTCACAAGTCTCCATCTAATCCAGTTGGGATTGTGATGTCTGCCTCAGGTGAGGGAGGAGGGGGTTTGCACAGATGCCATCATTTCGCCAGCCCACATCCATGCCTGGTGCTGTCCAGGTGCTGAGGAGATAGCTAAGCCAGCTGGCTGGTCAGACAGGCACCAGTGAAGCCAAGAACATGGGTTAAGGATCAAGGTTAATCCATCCAACCTCCGTGTTCTCAGCACCAAGAGGTTCTTTATTCTCTCACAACCCTGACGTGCCATCTACAAACACCACCGTCTGGAAGAAGGATGGAGGTGGAGGGGGTTAACAGTACCACTGGCGCTTAACCCAGTGAGGATGGATCTGAAGTGTCGTCTCACTGGAGGAAGAAGCTTTGTTTTATGTTCACACACACAAATGTAATAAATGTCAAGATGCAACCCGCTCTGAGAAGCCGAGCTCCCAGGAGCTGTGCTCCAGTTCCTTCTGCAGCTTCAACTCACTGCCATGCCTGCTGCTTCTGAAGGGAAGCACACACCCTCTGGGTCCATCCTTCACCTCCTCCTCCACGTGTCCCTCCCTGCCCAACCATCCCACTCATAGAAGCTGATCCCAGGAGGAGCAGTGTCTTAGAGCCAAAGCCCCTGACCATCTCCCCAGCCCCTCCCATAGCTTCTCTCCCCACTCCGACCTCTTTGCTGAATTAAATCCTATTTATTCCCAAGATCCCAGTTCACATGTCCCTAAGGAAGCATGCATCCATCAGGCCATGCTCTTTTATTCTATGCTCTGCAGGAGTCAGCAAACATTTTTTTGTAAAGGGCTGAGAGAGTCACTATTTTAGGCTTTGCAGGGCACATGGGCACTTTGCAATTGTTCAATATTGCTGCTGTAGCATGAAAGCAGCCAGAGACAATACATAAATGATGGACATGGCTGTGTTCAATAAAACTTTATCTGCAAAACCAGGAAGGGGGTCATAGCTTGCAGACCCCTGCTCTACAGAGTCATGTTCCTTTCTTCTCAGTGCTCTTTTTTTCATTCCAAGTTTCGATTGTCTGTCTTTCATTAACAGATTTAAACTCTATGAGTACAAACTTTTTTTTTAACCACTATGATAGCTGCTTGTGATAGCTGATAAATGCTTGTGAAATGTGGCACTGAGCCTGGCACTGGAGCTGTGTGAAAGCCATAAGCACGTATCCTGAGAGTTGTATTAACACTGACAGGGAAAACCTCTTTCCCCCTCTCCTTAAACTGGAGAACAGGTAGGTTTGGCTCTGGCATTGCCAGCTTGTCTCACCGAGGGGAGAGCCTTGACTGAAAGGAGCCAAACTGGAGGCGGCAGAAATCAGAGACGTCAGGCCCAGATGATAACGTCTTCAGCCCCTGGATCAAGCCACAACTGAAGGTATTGCCTGGATTTCTCTGCTACTCAACTTTTTTTCATTAGTTACTTTGAGTTCAGTGTGGCCACCTACAGTTGAAAGGGTCCTAAATGAAGAGTTTGATTAAGGAAATATGGAGCTCTGACCCCATTTCCACACTTTTCTAGTGCCTCCGTTTTTAATGTGGTGGAACACTCCATGAGTTCATTAATAGGCATCTGAGCCGGGCTGTGGTTATTCCTCATCTATCCTGAGGCTCTGCCATATTAGTTTTCCCCTCACTGGAACAATGCCCAGGTGTTTAACTTGCCACCGCTGGGGCATATGGCAGCTGGCACAGCTGTGAGAATCTTGGACTTGGCCCCAAGCCCTTCTGGGTGAGGACAGAGCCTGCAGACCAGCTCCTACAGCAGAGCCGCGGACGCGTCCCTCGGGGACTCCCATTGCACGGGTCTCACCCTCTGTGACTGCCGGGTCAGAATCTGCTCATCTGACCAGAAACCTTTGATTCTCTTATTTGGGTCATTTGCCGAGGCTCTGAGTTATCTTTTTTTAAACTCAAACTGAAAACCACATTTTCTCTGTTAAATAAAGTTAAATAAGATACACAAAGTTCCAGTGGCATTTACACCTGGAGACAAAAGTGGGTGGGGCAGTAGCTGGCTAGGACCAGAGGATGCAACTGTGTGTGACATTTATCTCCCCACAGTGATGTGAAGGCAGTGGGCACCACTTCTGGTGTGCTCCACGGCGCCCCCATTACACAAAATACCTGTATCTGTATTCATTTCATTTTCCCCGTTGGGGCTCATGCGCCTCACGTGAGCACAGCGTTGCTTGGTAGAGCACGTATGCAGCTGTCCGCTCGGATGGCGATAGCTTGAGATTCCCCAGTGAAAACATTAATCTTGGCGTGGTTACAAGCGAGGAGATGCTCTTTTGAGTCTGACATATGGGCTGGGCTACTGAGCCGAGAAGGAGAGGAGGGCATTTTCCTGCCACAATGAGGAGAGCGGGAACCTGAGGGCTCAGTGAGGGAGAGGCCCCAGGCCACAGGGTCAGCTGGGGCTGCTGGTGAGAAGTGGATTCCTGGGGCACCACCCAGGGTGGGGGACTAATTGGCTGGCATGCCCACCTGCAGACCACTGGTTTCACTGTGCCCCCACAAGTGTACCAATCGATCAGCCTGAGGCTGAGTGGGACTCAAGAACTGTAGCAATTAAAACTTGTGCCTGCTGTTCCTCTGGGGTGGGGTGGAGGTGGGGGTGAGGATGCAAGGATGCAGGAAGAGATGGCGCGGGGAGGGGCACTGAGTTGCTGGCTGTGCTCGAGATGTTATCGGCACACAGCTTTCCCTTCCATCTGTCCTGATTTGAGTGTATCATGATTGTGTCTGTGTGCAGTTTACGGACACAATCACAGTCGTGATATGAGGGAACTTCTGCCAGATGAGGACCCAGAACAGGCTGTTGCCACTTTCTCTTTTGCTCCTAACGAAAGGGTGGTATTAGCGAGAGGGCATGTGGGGGCGCTGACTCCTGGCTCAGTGGGCACCAGGGCCTAGGGTCCCCTGAAGGGCATGTGCCAGCAGCTCTGTGTGGCCGGAAGACACAGGCTGCCCTCGTGACCCTAGGCGTGCTCACAACTCCCCCACCAGCCTCGTCTCCTGGTCTGTGATGCGTGATGACCACCCACCAGGGGGGCCCCACAGGGTCGAGGCCAGATTCCAGGGTCGTGACGTGCTCTTGGGACCTCAGTTTCACTCTCAACAGCATCCAGACTATCCCCTGGAATGCCAAACCAGGGACAGTTCTCCAGAAATCTCCAAATCCTCTACTTTTTTGGGTTTGTTTCTGAAATGACTCTCAAGGTAAATGCCAAAGTGAGTCCTGAGCACTGGGTGGGGCTCAGGGCTTGGTTGTCCAGTTATAGGACTTCCACCTTCCCCCCCTGCAGTTACTAGGACGGCATTTCCTCCACCTCCCTTCATGATGGGGTCCCTCCAAATGGGGTCCCTCCATAATGGGGTCCCTCTTTGATGGGGATCTCATTTTCCAGGTTTGGAGCTCAGCTGAAATTGGTACCCTCTCCCTAGTCAGCTCAGTCTCTCTAAAGGCAACTTTACGCACAGGTGGGACTGCAGGTGGAGCCCCCATGGCCCCAGCCAGGAAGGGCTCCTGTCCCCAGCTATTTGTCTACAACAGGGACTTAAAAAACAATTGTGGCTGAAAATTCATGGCATAAAACTGTGCATCATCACTGTGTTCCAGTGAACAGCAGTGTTATCTCCACACACCCATCACTGAGCAGAATCTTCTCATCCTACAAAACAGAAAAAGTTCCCACTGAAGGATGACCTGACTTCCCCTCAACCCCTAGCCCAGGGCACCCATGCTCCCACTTCTGGGGACCTCAGATAAGTGGGATCCTATAGCATTTGTCCCTCAGTGACTGCTCGTTTCAGGCAGTGTCCTGTCCTCAAGGTTCATCCATGTTGGCAGATGTCAGATCCCCTCCCTTTTTTTAAGGCTGACTAATATTCTGCTGGATGGCCAGCACACAGTCTGTTTACCCACTCCTCTGTCCAGGGAGCACTATAGGGTGTACATTCTAAGTGGGATCTTACAAGAAGAGGGAACTTCTCAACAGTCACTACACAGTCAAACACAACACGCTTGGGAGAGGAAGAAAACTCCAGCTCTGGTTCCCATGTGTCTAAGGTCTCCTTCCTTGTGGCCACCTGCAGTGTCGTGCACAGAAATGATTCTTCCATAGTGAGTGGTGCAAACTGAGACAAGAAAATTGTAACCACACAAGGACGTGGGGAAAGGCCTTCGACCTGGAGGTGGGGCGGCATCCCCTGGCTTGGGGTGATCCCATTGCCTGATCCTGAGCTGCCCTTCCTGTGTGGATTCACAAGGCTGCCTGAGGATGGCTGGCAGGATTTGTGTGGCTCTGCTGCTGTCCTCGAGCTTCCCACCCTCCTCTCAGGCTCATACCATGCCTGGGTCCCCTCACCTTGCAACTCATAACTGCACCCAGGCTGGCCCTGGATCCCGTCTAAGTGAACACCCCTCCCTCCCTTGACCTGTGTTCTGCCTTTCCACCCACCTGTGCGGGAATACCTGGGGGAACCTCCGACCTTCATCGTGGAGAACGAAACATGAATATGTGTCATATACATTATCATGTGTCATATATACACAATTAATCTATGGGACACACAAGTATCAAAGACATAGGAAAAGCCCATTTTTAAGCAAAGTCAGCTCAGCTCAGAGTTCATGTGACTGATCCCAAGCTCAGGCAAGGTATCCACCCGAATGTCCATTTCCTTCTTTGATCAAGCCTGCTTTCTGGAAGCCATGGCCCTAGAACGAGAAATGCTACTTTTCCAGCCTATTATTTCACTTGTTTAGGGCTTGGCTCCAGGGAAAGCTACAGCTGGGCCCGAATCTTGCTCTGTCATCTTCCAGCGGTGGGACCCTGTGAGTCTGCGCCTCAGTCTCCTCCTCAGTAGCGACAGCATGGCGCCTGGTACGAGGTGTCACTCTGAAAGGTCCTCAGGGGGTGGGGGGTGCTCGGGAGGAGGGGAAAGCCCCTCCTGTTCCTTGTAGCGGTGAAACTGCCTCATTTCAGCTCCTAAAGCCTTGGCTGCAGCTGCAGCTCTTGGGCTCCTGTGAACTGGCTCAGGCCCTAGGCCAGGTCAGCTAGGCCTGGCTCCTGTAGAAAGGTGGGCAGGCAGCGCCTTGCAACTGCCTCGAAGAGGGTCTTGAAGGGGACTCCCTGTCGAGTGCGGATGCCCGCCTGCATTTCTGGCTGTCTTAGGAACCTGGGGAAACCTCCAGTCCTAAGGTCGCTGAAGCCAGGGGAACCTGCTCCCCGCTGGTCCTGTCTTCACCTACTCTGCTTCAGCAGCCTGGAGCCTCCAGCCCTTCTGCCCTGGATAAACCCCACTCTTTCCTGGGCATCTAGGAGACCGTGATGAAAGATGGATGCATGCTAGCATCACTGGCCTTAGCTCAGGATAAATATCTCTGAACTGACAGAGGCTGCCTACCTGCTGTGGCCACAGACAGCAAGGCCTGGGGCCCTGTTAAGACTGGGGTCAAAATTCCTGTTCAGACCACACATAACACTCGTTGGTAGAAGACAGCCAACACGCCCTCCTTGGGAGCTGTTGTTCCTGGAGTGAAAGTCTACACCTTGTCAGAAAGCAGCCTGCAGGCTGGGTATTGAGCTACCTTGCAGCTGCAGGTCAGGGATGCAGAGCCCCGTTTGCTCAGAGAAGCACGAAAAAGCAGGTGGGGTATAGGGGAGACTCCCTCACTTTGCAGCCTCAAAACACACGAGAATCTTCCAGTCTCAGTGCAGTCTCCCTGCCTCCTGCGTTAGCACAGACACACTTATGCACCTGGGCTCCACATTTTCTTAGGAGATGTCAAACTTCTCAACAGCCAGTACACATGCAGGCAACTCTCTTGGAGAAGGGAGATATAACAGCAGCCCCAGGGTGTGGCGAGAAGGCAAATAGCATTTATTACAGGAGCATAATCACACATCGAGGTCAAGAAGCTCCTCTCCCACATCTGATTCCCCGAGTCAAGCACCCACTTTATTTGGCATCACTTCCCTGGAATTGGAGTTCCAGATCAAGCCCAAGGATGTACTGCAAACACAGTCGTCCATACACATTACTCCCCCTACCCCCCATAGCACCTGTGTTCAGGAAGCACAGCACTTGACGCCCAGACCAAAAACAGACTACCTCTTGTCACCCACCTTTTCACTGCCATCCTTAGGGTGGCCCCAGAAGATCCCATTCCTGGGAAGACACAGCACAGATCAAGGCTGCAAGAGCATTGGGCTGCCAAGGCCCACCACCCATGTCTGTAGCTAGGCCTGTGTGCAAGAGAGTGAAGACGACCCAAAGGGCAGCAAACTGTCAGGAGCAAATGTTTCCTTGAGGCCAACAGTGAGATCTTGGATGCAATGAGCAGAGGCAGGGGGACACCAGGTGTGCTCAGAACCCCAGCCTTGGCTCTGTGGGTCCACAGGGACCTTCTTCCCAGGCACTTCCCAGAGCAGAATCAGGAGCCATGTTGTAACACAGTGAGTGCTTGCCTTTGAAGATGGCTATTTGTACATTCTCTCCTGGAGCCACAAAAGGATGGCAGGAGTAAAACAGAGCTGCCGTCATGCATGGCCAAGCTGAGGCTCCCACAAGCCCATGTGCACATTGTGACACAGGCTATGCCTGCAGCTGGTGGGAACAAACCTGACCAAGGCAGAGGAGCTGGCCTTGTCACTGGAGCCGAGCTGCCCAGGGGTGGGGGATCCCACTAGGGCCTGTGGTCCTGGCAGGGCCGCTATCTCAGGTCGGTGAGCCCCTTCCTCTCTTATCCTGGGATAATTTGCTCAGCCACAGTTTACACAGAAAGACAGCTTATTTAACTTTTCAAATTAAAGCGTAAAAGCCCCTAATTAAACCAATAAATCAGAGCTGTTCCTGCGGGAGGGCGAGAGGAGCCAGGCGGACTCTGGTTTCCTCCCTTATGCGCTGCTTGAGGTCTGAGTGGCCATGGTACGCGGTGACTCTTGCTGCTCTGCCAGCCCGACTGAGAGAGAGATGCCCTAGGCTCTGGTCCTGCCAGATGCTGTAAGGTGGGGTGCACATGGTTGGCCCTCACCAGACCCCCCCCAGTTCTCAGGTGATAGCCCAAGAACAAGGGAATGACTGGACACCCTCACACTGAGGCCCCAGTGGCCGAGTGGGCCAAGATTCCAGGGAGTCTTGAAATTCCCTGAAGTGGAATGGGAATGGGTATTGCCACCATCCTGGGCCTGGACTTTGCCCAGAAAGAGGGAGTATCAGCAGCTAGACCTGGAGGAGAGCTGAGCCTTAAGCCAGAAGATGAAAGCTTAAACATGTGTGTTTTGGGTTCTTTTTCTGCCCAGGTTAGAAGAGCAGGGGTTGCAGATGTTTTCTGTGCCGGGCCAGAGAGTAACTAGTTTTTGCTCCTTGGGCATCAAGGAGTGTTTCACAATGACTCAGCTGTACTGTGGGTGCAGGAAAGGAGCAGAGATAAATAATAATAATAATAATAAAATGGCCAGACACTGTATCTTCCAAGACAATGTTGTTAGAGGAGGGAGCAGGTCAGGCTGGGCTCATGGGCCACAGTCAGTCCCTGCCAGGGCCCATCAGAATAAAGATGGTGACCCACCCTTAGTACTGCTTTTTATTTTGTTTCTTTACTTTTAGGCTGTGTCATGCAGCATGTGGGTTCATCCTTGACCAGGGATTACAGCCCCTGCATTGGAAGAGTGGACAATCAGGGAAGTCCCACTCCCATTACTTTTCATGGGACACTCCTAAAAAAATAGGATCTCTTTCCTAATTCCACTGGGCAGGTGTAGGCTGAGGTAGGCATGAGGCTGTGGTGGCTTTGGGTCCCACTAGTTGTGTGGCCCAGAGCAATTACTTACCTGCTCTATGTTTCAGCTTCTCATCTGCAAAATGGGGTAACAGCATGGTTTCTCTTAGGGGCGCAGAGAGGACTAAAGTGAACTAAGTCCATAGAAGCCCTTAACACAGCCACCGCTTCAATTCCCACCAACTGGGCATGGTTTATGTACAGTGGTTTATGTACATCTGGATCCAAAGGATGGAAAGAGAACTGATATCTGATTTCCTACCTTTACTATCAGTCAGAAAAGAAATAATTATTCATTTGTGAGGCTGTACACACCCAGGGGCTCAGGGGTGGAGGTGGCTGGAGAGGCAGTTGTGTCCAGAAGCAAAGGCAAGTACTTCCAATGACTTATCCAGGTGGGACCTGGGGGAGGGTATGCACAGTCCCTACAGGCCCTGCTGGGTGGTAGGCGCTGTCATCTTCATTCTTCATATGAGGGTCAAACTACCTGCTAGGAACTGGTACGTGGCAGCTTGGACCCAGAAAAGGGGAGCTGTCACTCTTAACTCCTTGTATATAATGACACCTGGAACAACTTTTACCATGATGGTTACATGCACTTATAAACCTGAATCAACTGAGTTGCTTCTGAAACACTTCACATATATATATTTTATTTTAGAATCTTTATTTTAGAATCTGTTACCCTGGTCTTGATAAAAGTAATCAGCATCCATGGGCAAGAAGCCGCTGTCCGTGGTGCTGATGCCAAGAGGGTTCCCAAGGTTGTCAGCCACACAGTCTTGCCTCACCCAGTAACCAGAGAATCAAAGCCAACGCCCTCATACAGCTCAGTTCATCTCTTCTTTGCAGATACTGCAGGGGACTCAGGACACCTAACAATTGATAGCAGGAGAGGGAGGTGAGTAGGTGTTTGGGAAAATAAATGAGTTGATGTCAATGGATGAAAGTTTCAGATGTGTGGTGTTTGTGTTTGAAGTGTGTGCAGCTGAGGATCTCAGTGCTCCCAGAGGGCCAACATCTGGTTATGAGTCTTGGTAAGTGAGGGGACCATGGGAAGCCAGTTTCACAGCCCCTGGGACAGAGAAAAAGGATGGAGAAGCCCCCAAGAAGACTCTGGATGATCTTTAACTGCAGGATCAGAAAGTGATGACACCACTTTGCCTGTCTGACCAGTATGCTGGCTCTCACTGGTGACACACGGATCTTCCCTTCTCTGAACAAACCATATGTTCCAACAAGCAAAGATGCTCTTTCCCTGTTGAGCTTCCCCCAGGCCTGCTCAACAGGGAGATGAGGATTAGTCTTTAAAGCCACTTAGCACAGCTGGTGACTCATCAGTGGGGGAATGTGAGGCTGGCACCAACTGGTAGCCAGCAGCCCATTCAGAGGCCCAGCAGCAGTCTCCATGGGGACCGTTGCTCTCTGGTGGCTCTGGAGGTGAGGATGCTGCTATGCCTGTCAGAGGACCTTCCTTGTGTCGTGGGCATGTGGGTCAACATGAAGTTTTCCCACCACTTCTACATGATTGAGACTGACTCTGATTTTCTCTCTATGGGATTGTCCCCTTTGCACCTCAGCTTACTCACTTGTGAAAAGGGACAGTAATACTATCTGCCCCACAGGTTGTGATGAGAATTTGATGAATTATGATAAGTAGGGTCATGGGAGACATTACCTCAATGATGGTGATGACATGATAAAGACGATGTGTTGACAGAGGGCAAAGGGAGAGCATGTGGTACCTGATCCCTGACTCTTCAGGCTCTGGTGATTTCATCAAGGCATCCTCAGGGGCCCCAGCACATGATCTAATCATGACCCTCATTCACTTCACATTTGTTCACTGAGCATTTACCATATTGTGAGAGGCTCTGTGGGGGGGAAGGGGAGGGGGATGGTGAGGGTACAGTGAAGTAGGGGGACTCAGGATGGTCCCATAATCACAGATGACCACAGCATGTTCTTCTCCAACCCCTCCAGAATTGAAAGAAGAGAAAGGCTTGGAGAGAAGCCTAACTGTTCATGCTGCTGCTCCAGAACTTAACTTCTCCATCTGTACTGTCTGCAGTGAAAATTGGTGAGAAGATCAGAGAGAGGGCTTTGAGAACCAGGCACAGCCAGTTTGAGGTTCTCAAAAGGATGGTCCTAGGGTTCAGGACCAACTCCTTCCGGGGACAGGATTCCTGGTGTAAATGACTGAGAATTCCTCTTTGTCCTGGACATGGAAGAGAACTGTGTAATCTTATACCAAAACCCACCATGGGCTGAATGGGGTGAAAAAGATACCATTTCATTATTACTCAGTAATAACAGTTTTCCCTGGTATGCTGTTATCACATTGGTTAAAAAAAAAGTTCAGAATTTAATGAAAGTGAGTAAAAGTAAAACTAGTCCATCAGAATTCCAGCTTGAAAACATAACCATTCTCCTTCTAGCTGGCAATTGCTGTATAAACCCCAACCTACTACAAGAACCATTTTATTGTCACAGCTTGAAATTTGTTCTGAATTACCTTGATAATAATATAGACATCCATTCAGCAAGGCGTACCACACCGTTAATGGATCTCGGAGGCCTAATTTCTAAAATCCAGTGTTGCGTAGTTATCGTATAACTAGAATTAGTGATGCTCCACCAGAACAAAATGGCCTGAGTTTGTCTTTGCATGATTAAAACGTAGGTAGTTACACATTAATGTTGTTAACAAGACTTTTTGGATTCCAGCAGGGCTATCCATCCGAGAAGTTCACAAACAATACTTGCGCTCTCTGTAGTTGCCCCCACCCTGGAAATTTAAGTGCATCCAATAGTGCAGTGATTCCGTTAGAACAAAGGCTCAATTCAGAATAGGACTGTAAATGAGGGGCAATTTTGCTCACGAATTGTATCTCCCTTTTTCCCTCTAAGCTGTCGGATAACAGCCATCACATTAAGAAACTCAATTAATACATAAGCAGCATCTATCGTAAGTAGATCCAGGTCTCGCTGTACATACAATTTACTTCCACTCAAAGGCAACCTTGGAATTGAGTTGCTTTTGCACAACCAGTGTTGTCTTGGTCAAGTTATGTGGAATGAGAGGTCTCTTGGACCAAAAGTCAATAATTATGGCCTGCCGCCATAGTTACATGGGATCTGCCACTGGGTTCTGTAAGTGACTCTGTGGGAAGGTGGCTACCCCATGCGTGTATTTACTGTCTGTGGCTGCTTTGGGGCTTGAAGTGGAGTTGACATGATAGAAATTCCATGGCTGCAAAGCCTATAATATTTGCCATTTTGGCCCTTTTGTGGAAAACATATCTCGACTGCTGCTTAGACCACAGAAGCTTCTAAACCAGAGTGAGCTGCCTGGAGACGGAAGCCAGGGAAATGAGGGTGCCTTTGCCAGTCCAATTCTCTGTCCTCTGTCCCCACTGGGCCAGTTCTGACCTTTGTAGTGATCAGCTCATGGCTCGTAGGGTACCTGCTCACCCATGAACGCAATACCCAGAAACACCCAACAGCAAAGATAAAACTTAATAAAATTTTCACTAACTCATCAACGGCTGACCTTACATTTGGAGAGGCCCAGAAATAAATTTCTCTTTTGATTAAATGGAAAATCAATTTCCAGTGACATTTCTATTCATCAGGCCCCAAATCGAGGCAGGAACCAGTGCCCCAGGAGGAGGACAAGGGTGCCCTGTGCCTTGCCTCTTTTCTGTGACACCCCTGAGCAGAACCGAGCCCCTGCACACCTGTTTGGGGTCAGACACCATCGTTGTGTGACCTGAGGCTTCAGGATTTCAAGGTTCTATGCATGTGACCTCTGGGAACAGAGCTGCTTGGTAAGCAAGCTGCAGACTGCATGTATTCAGAGGGCATGCTACTTGAAGTGGGAATCTGAAGTCACAGCAGTTCCCTGTGATGGATAAGAGGGGTCCTTGGGTCCATTTGTTCTCAACCATGGCTCAGTTAAGAAACATTCCAGTTCACATGTGGACTCTGGCCATTTCACTTGAAGGACTCTTTTAACACAAGTAAGAAGAGCACCCAGGGGTCCTGGTGGTTCTGAGAACACAGCCTCTGCACAAAGGACAGATGGCCTGCACCCCAACCCCAGAGCCTCTCGCGCTACGATTTCTTTCTTTTCAATCACAAAAAGGTCTGAGTGGCTATCACTCCTTTCTGAATCCTGGGGGCACACACACTGTGAGAGAACCAAGCCTGTGTATGCCTACATCATTCTGGGTTTATTTTCTAGAAGAGAGCCAAGCTTTGAGGACTTGGTGACGCCCTCATGCACACTCTCCTCGCCAGAGCACGTGCTGGGGTTACAAGGGCTCTTCTGAGAGAGGCAGAGGGATGTGTGTGTGCTTCCCTGGGAGGCAGGGGTGCCATGGGCCACCCCACCACATGATGAGAGGGTGGCCGAGCAAGAAGGGTGTTGCCCTTTCTTGGAGCTGCTGGCAGGAGCAGACATAGGCTGTCTCTTTCTTTAACACCATTTTTGACGTGTCATTAATCTTTATGGGTTGTCCCCATGCAGAAGGCCTCATGGAACTGAGTTGTCACACAACTGATAACCATGTGCCTCCCGCTGAAAACAGGACTTTGTCATACCTCCTGGAGCAACGCTGATGATTTCTTGAGGTGGGCGGGAATTGTTTCTAAAAGTGAACGCTCTGTGTGATTTAGGTAAACTTAATATGATAAAGGAAGGCGCTCTGCCAGTCTAATGAGCCCGTAACTCATCGTATGGGTTCCATTCATCCCAAACGGAATTGCTGTTTATGTGGAGTTTTTAAGTAAAGGGTGCGATTTTGTGATTCATCACATCAAATCTGTTTCAGTCCCTGCACAAATGACTCCAGAGGCGAATATAATCAGAAAGATGGAAAGCAGCTTGTCCTTGAGTGTGGGGCCTGGTGCTCCAGGCAGAGGGGGAGCTGGGTGGGGCAGGCAGGGCTGTCGGAGCATCCACAACAGGACACCATCCTGCAAGGAGGGTGGACAGGCTACCCCTCTCAGCAGGCTGGGTGAGCCTCACAAATGTCGAGGTGGATGAAGGAAGCAGACTTGACATGGAGGTTGCTGGGTGCTCCCCGCACACGAGACTCGCCAACAACATGGGTCACTTGTGCTGAGACGGGTTAGGGCGGTGGCTGCCTCCTGGGCCGGGGCTCACTGAACCAGAGGGGTTTTCAGGGATGAAGGAAAGGTCCTGCCTGCCCCTTGATCCACTTGCTGGTCATATGTGTGCAAACTCACTTTGTGACAATCTCGTGATCTGTGCACTTTTCTGAACTATTCTATACCCTATGGCATTTGCCAGATAAAAAAAGGAAAGGACCGAGTTGACGTGATGAAGCCTCAGACAACACGAGGAGGAGAAGTTCTCCCTCCTTCAGCACACTGACTAAGCACCTAGTGTATGCTGTGCCCTGAAATACACAAAATAATTATCATGTTTATCTGCTAACAACCCTCCAGGGCCACCATGTTCACACACCTCCATTCATTACATCTTTATAAACCCTTGGTAGGAGGGCCACTCCTAAAGGCCACCTGATGCCAAGAGCCAACTCATTAGAAAAGACTCTGGTGCTGGGAAAGATGGAAGGCAGGAGGAGAAGAGGGGGACAGAGGATGAGATGGTTGATGGCATCACCGACTCAATGGACATGAGTTTGAGCAAACTCCAGGAGATGGTGAAGGACAGGGAAGCCTGACATGCTGCAGTCCATGGGGTTGCAGGAGTTGGAAATGACTTAGCGACTGAATAACAACAACAACAAGGAGGGGGAAACTACTATTACCTGCATTTGTAACTAAAGAATCCAATTTATTATGTTATTTTATTTTATTGGAATATAATTGTTTAACAGTGTTGTGTTAGTTTCTGTTGCACAACAAAGCGAATCAGCTATATGTTTATATATATATATCGCCTCCCTCTTGAACCTCCCTCTTATCCCCCCCACCCCACCCTTCTAGGTCATCACAGAGCACTGAGTTGAACTTCCTGTGTTTTGTAGCAGGTTCCCACTAGCTATCTATTTTGCACATAGTAGTGTATACACGCAGGCTTCCCAGGTCGCTCAGTGGTGAAGAATCCACGTACCAATGCAGGAGACACAAGAGATGAGGGTTTGATCCCTGGGTCGGGAAGATCTCTGGGAGGAGGAAATGGAAACCCACTCCAGTATTCTTGCCTGGAGAATCCCATGGGCAGAAGAGCCTGGTGGACTACAGTCCATGAGGCTGCAAAGAGTCGGACAGAACTGGGACTGAGCATATATACATACATACAGTGTATACATGTAAGTGAGGAATCTGATCTGAAGTGAAGCCATCAACCCCACACCACATGGGTGGGCAGCAGAGCCTGGATTCCAAGGTCCTGTCTGACCACGGAGTCCACTCCCCTCCTCACTTTCTTTGCTCCCCTCGAGGCAGGAGGCAGCTTGGCACTGGCTGCCTGGAAGCTGAGCCACGTAGCTGGTGGGCCCTCTGCGTCCTGGAAGATTGGCTATTCGTCTCTCAGCATCGAGAAAATGTTAAGGATGAATGCGGATGATGCCTTCGCAATGAACAGGATGAGGGGATGAACGGAGAAGGCTGCACACCCTTAAAGCACATGAGGAAAGCCCTGAATTTATGAGCCTATCAACAAAGAAGCAACTGTGGACAAGCCTCTGCTTCAGAGCTCGCCCTGCCCCCGCCCCTTCCTTCAAAGCACTGAACTGTTCTTTAAAAGCGACACCAACGTTGGCCTCACTGAGCTGAATCTGCTTCTTGGATAGATACCAGGATGGTGTCTGTAGCTTCTAGGAGCCTTCCTCATGCTCCTTTCTGGCATCGGCATGCTCTGTTATCCTGGCTGGGCGTGGAGCTCACGGTGCTCTAACCTGCGACTGTAATACGTATTTTACATCAATTGCTACTTCAACCTTGGGGTCAGAAGCTCTGTTTCTCAAGACCACAGGAGGATGGTTTCTCATTGTGACACTAAAAAATGGGGAAGATATTGTTGTTTGTCTCCTGGGCTGAGATGTGTTTGCAAAGTAGAGATTTGGAGTGACTGACAATGCTGCTTAAATGACTCCTGTGGGCCTTAATCTACCCCTGCTATTACCACCCAGCCGTGAGGCTTCCTCGCCCTGAGAAGTTGGAGCCATTTGTAATTACACAAAACGAGACACAACGCTTTTCTTGCCGAAGGTTTCAGCTCCGTAATCTTCCAAATTCATTTCCTGAATGAGCCACCTTTATCCATTAGTTGGATGATAATATTCCAATCACTTGCCAATTCCTGTAATATTCCAACTCCCCCCTTTTCCCGTCTCCTAATCGGTGACGTTTCTTTTTAGAAGAATAAGCATTGAGGTGTACCGTTAACTGTTCTTTAAAATCTTACAAGGTTGGGCCATGCAATCAGAAGCTGCTAATCTCTGCCTTTTCTCTCTGAATTGCTTAAAGCGGGTGCTTTTAGAGGCAATTTGTTTACTGCACTCTGAGAATTTAAATTTCTGTAAATACACTTTAATTTTTTAATAGACATTTTAAGCGATGAAAACGCAACCCATCTGAATAAAAATGTTGCCCCAAGAACTTAATAGTTTTAAAAATTAAAATGTAAACTATTCAGGAGATCTAACAGGGAAGGATTAATGTGAACATCGCACACAAACACACCAGCTCTGTCCCTCTGTCCCCAAATCTTGAGTCTCTCTTCACCTTCTCTCAGGCTGCCCCTGGTGCCTGCCTCTGTTGCCCTTATCCTGCCACCCAAGCCTGAGCCTGGAGCCCCCAGGACCCTCTCACCCCAGGCCTGCACTCCTGAAAGGCTGGGCAGTGGTTGGTTATGGGTCCTGGAGTGTTTCTCCCACTGTTTCTCCATCACCCTGAATCTCTCATCATCTCTTACTTCTAAAGTACGTAGGGGACCTGACCTCATGTGCCTTGATGGATGACCTGGCCACTTCAGTGAGCTGGATCCTTCCTCAAAACAAATCACAGCAAACCTGCTCAGGCCTCTGGGTGTGACTCCCACTGACAGGCACATGGTGCAGGGAAAGGAGTCTATTACACCACACTGAAGGTAACGATGCAAACCCAGAGTTGGACCTCTACAGGGCAGACCACCACCTCCTCCCCCGCAAACCAGAAAGACCAAAGAGCACTTTACACAGTGTAGACCCATCTGGATCCGAACTCAAATGAGCCATTTTTAAAGATGACATTCAAACCCCAGGTGTGTGGATGGGACTGCAGCACCCAGGGGACCAGGGGACGGGTTGAGAACCTTTCAGGTGGGATGACAATGTGGTCGGTTATGGGGGTGAGGTCGTGGAGGAACCCACCTCCCCTGCAGTGTGTGTTCAAACAAAGCTCCGAGCCAGGCTGGGTCCCAGAACTAAACACAGTGCTAAGTTCATCCCTTTCAGATCAAATAGCAGCAGGTGCTGAGGTGGGGGCTGGAAGGAGACCCTCTCGGTTCTACATGCCCTTCTCAAGCCTCACCTCTTACAGTCGCTTGCAGCAACAGAGAACTGTGTCCCATGGACCCTAGTGTCCCTACACTAGTGTACCATACACTCCCCCCCAAGCCCAGGCCTCGTCTTTGGGGCTGGCCTTACTCTATATTCCCTGCAGGCAGCTGGCTACCTGCTGGCTCTGGTCAGTCCAATGGCCACCTGGGAGGTCAGCTCCACCTGCTCATGGAAATGACTAGAAGCAGAACAGACATC
The DNA here is from genome assembly GCA_007570785.1 of Antilocapra americana. Lineage (NCBI taxonomy): Eukaryota > Metazoa > Chordata > Mammalia > Artiodactyla > Antilocapridae > Antilocapra > Antilocapra americana. The sequence continues at coordinate 6,826,511 of ML660204.1, read as the reverse complement.
CAACAGGCAGAATAGAAAAGTCCCCCTGGATCTGGACTCCTGGCATCACCGGCATGGCCCCTGCACTCACCTCACCGCCCCCTCCTCTGCCTGCTCCCCGGTGGGGTGCACTGGGCCCCACACTGACCAGGAGCCCTGCGTCACAGAGCAGACACCCTCCCGTCCCAGGAGACAGAACGTATCAGGGGCAGCAAGATGTCCCTTCCCTGAGTGCAAATGGCACATTGTGTTTTATTTTTTATTTATTTTACAAATGTTTATACAAAGCTTACTCTATGCCAGGATGCTGTTTGGAGGCTTTTCAGACATTCACCTAGGCAGCCAGCACCTGGGTCACCCTGCAAACCCTGCCTGGCTCATGGCTGGGCTCTGAGGGCAAGCTCCCCTGCCAGCTGAATGGGGGGACCCCTGCCCGGGGCCCATCATCTTTCGCCATTGCTGTCTCTCCCAGCATCTCCCAGGGTAGCCCTCCTCTTGAGTCTGCTAAACAGGCTGGTGGGGGTGGGGAGCTTAGACTGCCGTCCCTGGAGCCTGGGGGTCTGTCAGTGCCGGGTCCCGGCTCACAGCACTGGCGCAGAGGATGGCAGGGCCCTGCTGAGCACCCCCGGGCCCTGCTGAGCTCCCCCACCCAGCAGCCAGACACCTGTTCCAAGTCTTGCAAGAACACGCACAGGTGCAAGGCATCAGTGTGAGCATGTGTTTACACACACACGGGCACATGAAAGTCTAGCACGTGTGCACACACTCAAGGAAGTAAAACCCAAACAGGCACACACGCACGTACACGTTGATGTATGTGCGCACACACACGTGTGCATGTGTATGTTACCGGTGTGGGTACATGCATTTAAGTAAATGTGTATGCTTGTTGAGTGCATAGGTGCATATTTTACACATATGTATACATATACACACGTGTGCACACACGCACATATAGGTACGCACACATATTTAGTCCTTTAAACTACCCCATGGGTTATCATTTTGTGTGTATATGAACAGGTGTTACACACAGGCATGTATATAAGCATGTATGTGTGGGTGTACACACACCCAGGTTTGCATGTATATGAAGCTTACACATGCGTGTAGGCACACATATCCAGTCCCATAACATTCCCACACAGGACTGTGTTACAAGGGAGGTGAAACACAGGTGGGAGGGATGGTGAGAGAGCTCCAGGGCTCCTTCCCAGGGTCGCCACGCCTGGAGCTGGACGCAGCCTCTTCACTGCCACCCTGAACCACTCTCGAGGCCTCAGCCTCTCTGAGACTGTTCAGGATGGACCTTTAGGCAGCACGCTCATTGCCCTACCAGCTCTGTTTTCAGTTAGTCTCTTCTCTGTTGCAACAGACAAAGAGACACACACCAGCACACAGCCCAACCTACCCAGATTTTCAGGTGAAGACTCACCTGAGAGGCAGGCAGGACTTAGCCCCTTAGCTAACTGAGTTCTGGGGGCGAGACTTTTCAAACATGCGGCAGACAGCAGAGGTCATACATGAAAGAGATACCGTGAGCTTGTGCGTGCTGACGATGCGAAGTGCATGCCTTTGAAGTTTATGCCACGTGTACATATGTTCCACGTGTGTCACACACACACTGTATCACGCATAGTGTGCACACGCACGATGATACACATGTGCACACTCTATGCAGCAGGGAACATGGGTGGCGCTGACCTCCGAGGGTTCCAGGAGAAATGGAAGGGCGGACCAGAGAAATGAACCTGAACTTGATCCTGAAGTGGGACTCACGTCACCAGCTGGACTTAAGAGAGAGGGGAGGATGGGGTCGGTGTGGGGGTATCCAGATGGACGACTCAACATCTGACATCAGGGCCTGGGTCCAGCGCGGGGCCACGGGGCCAGAGAAGCCTGTGTGGGCAGTCAGCATCTCTCCCGGGCCTGTGACAGGCTGATGGCCATGACCCCCGGGAAAGGGCTCTTACCTCTGACAGGCCTCTGCAGTTTGAACAAATTTCCTACAGCCTTTTGATGGATGTTAATTGCTCTTTCATGAGTTTCCCACCACTTCCCAAATGTACACTTGCTGGACATGGCTGCAATTTCAGCATTTTAAAGGTAATTTTTAGTGTGTTGGTTGGCTTGGCCTTTTAGAAAGGTTGTGTTTGTTCCCATGTGGGAACAGTTAATGCCATGCTGACCCAAGGCTGCTCAGCCAAGTGACATGTTCCCTGGGGGAGGGGGCAGAATTGCCTCTGGGTGAGAACCACCCATCTGAAGAGACCCCCTGGCAAGTGGATCCACACCTTTGGGTTTCTGTCCCTAGGAGCTGGCTGTGGCTCTTGGAGGAGGTGGGCCCTTCCTGCGGTCCTCAGGCCTCAGTGGTGAGTGAGGGGTAGTCATGCTGCCGTATTCTTTCAGCCCAGCTGAAAGGGCATCCTTGCTGACAACAGGGAGAGCCCAGGTCAGTGTCTGAGCCTCTTCTGCAGTTCTGGAGGAGGTTACGAGACCGGGAAGGGGTTCCTTAGGGGCCCTACCTGGACAAATAGCCTTCAGCTTGACAAACCACTTCAGCTTAGTGGTTTTAGGGCAGAGAAGGTACCAGTTCTGCGATGCACAACAAAGGTCCACTGACAACCACATAATCATGGGTAATCAGGAGATGTTCAGGATGGTGGAGTTTTAAAGCTGTGATTTGTGAGCGTGCGATTTGTGTGTGTTTGCTGGCTGTGCAGCTTCTTACTTCAATCTCTGCCTCGTCTCAGCACCAACATAGTTCAGATGTACCCTGAGCATTTTGGGTTTAAAAAACTTTTTATAACCTAAGTTAGAAAGAAAACAGTGCTCAGTTTGGCAGTGTCGCAAGTGACAAATGAAACCTATTACGGTTGTGAAATTAGCGAGCTGTGACATCCGTGAATTTAGCAACACTTCTGAGTATCAGCCCAACTCTGCATTCCAAGCTTTTATGAACACAAGAAACTGTCATTCTTCCAAACCACAAGAACTTGAAACATCACTTGCAGAGTCACGTTGGACCTTCCCAAGGGTTGAAGCCGCTGCAGCCATCATTATGAGTGACAGGATGTGAGCTGAATGATGGCCCTTCCAATGCAAGAGTCATTTATTAAAAAGCACAGAAAGACCCTTTTAAGATGCTCTGCTTATGAAATATCCCTCGTGTGGTACCACAAGTTCACTGAGCTGGTAAGAGCTTCCTTTTCTTTTATGTCAGCATAGAAAATTTCCCAATATTGTGCAAAATATGAATTATTGTTTATTAACAGGGTTGTTGGACTTCCCAGGTGGCACTAGAGGTAAAGAACCCACCTACCAATGCAGAAGATATAAGAGATGTAGGTTCGAACCCTGAGTCGGGAAGACCTCCTGGAGGTAGGCATGGCCACCCACTCCAGTATGGTTGCCTGGACAATCCCATGGACAAAGGAGCCTGGTACAGTCCGTAGGGTTGCAAAGAGTTGGACAAGACTGAAGCGACTGAGCATGCATACATGCATGCATGACAGGGTTGTCATTTACATGATCACAGGGATCTCTAACATTTCAGAGCCTGACACCATACACTTTATCTGTAAAGAGGGCTCCTAGGGAAAATTAAAACAATGGGACAACAAAATTCACACTCCTCTGTCTGGCAAACATGCAATGTCTGTAACGTGCTGGGGTCATTCGGAAGGAAGGACTGGTGCATGGGGGGAGGGTAAACTGGTTCAGCCTTTGCAGACAGTGAGTCAGCCAGGCCAGAAAAGTTGAAAATGCAACTGCCTGTTGACCCAGAAAATTGAGGTAACCACTCTAGAGAGAGCTAAGCACCCAGACCAGGAGACGCATGAGGCTCCTCACAGCCATGCTGCTTATGATGACACAAGTGGGGACTGGAAGTCGATGAGTCCAAACAGGATGGCTTCGGCTATGCTAACAACCAGCCCAGGTCTCAGGGGCTTAGCCCCATGTGAGGAGTGTATCTCTAGCTCAGGCAGCCCTCCAGACCTACCGCCCTGTGGGTGCTGGCTCAGTGTTCTGAGCTGCTTTGAGCTGGAGGATTTCCGCTCACAGGTGTGGCAACTCGTGTGACACACAGGATCCTGCTCACCTTTCATCTCCCAAAGCACGCTGCCTGGCCACATCCAACTCCAAGCGGCAGATTAGAGCAACTGTCTCCGGTGCTCTGGAGGAAGCAGAGGGCGGACACTGTGGAATCTCAGAAACTGTATCACGCAAAGCAAGCCAGTTCCAGGATGACAGGGTGCGATGCCACATACACACATGCTAAGTAAGTCGGCATAAAAATTCAGCATAATCTCTGCACACATATGATACTGAGAAAGTACAAAAGAATGGATGGAGAGATGCCACACTCAGAAGTGTTGCTTCTGGGGATGGAAGGGGTTGTCACCTTTCCTGTAATGATCTTATTTCTGTAAGAGGTCTATGTGTTGTTGTTCAGCCGCTAAGTCGTGTCTGACCCTGTGACCCCATGGACTGCAGCATACCAGGCTTTCCTGTCCTTTACCATCTTCTGGAATTTGCTCAAACTCATGTCCATTGAGTCGGTAGTACTATCCAACCATCTCATCCTCTGTTGTCCTCTTCTCCTGCCTTCAATCTTTCCCAGCAACAGGGTCTTTTCAAATGAGTCAGGTCTCCCCATCAGGTGGCCAAAGTACTGGAGCTTCAGCTTCAGCATCAGTCCTTCCAGTGAATATTCAGGACTGATTTCCTTTAGGATTGACTGGTTTGATTTCCTTGCAGTCCAAGGGACTTTCAAGAGTCTTTTCCAGCACCACAGTTCAAAAGCATCAATTCTTCAGCGCTCAGCCTTCTTTATGGTCCAACTCTCACTGCTGTACATGGCTGCTGAAAAGTATCTATTAACATCTATTAATTCTGGACTGTGGTCCTCCCTTTGTTTGCTCTGTCATTTGCACTTTTCAGCGTCATACTGATTCTTTGGACAGATACAAAGCTAAGCAGGGTGCTTACTGGAAAAGAGAAACACACCCCACGTGGTGGCACAAATGAAGACACAGCAGAGCCCAAGGGTGCCCAGGTTAAACCCAGGGCTGGTGCATCCCCCACAGAGCTTCGTCTCTGTTCTGAGGTGTGAACTCTCTGTATCTTATTCCCTCCACCCCGTGTGTTCACTTTCACTAATCTTCTCTATACTTTGTCTCACGAACATAAGGTATGGACTCCAGTCCCATGACTGCAGCTGTTGGAGAATTCTGTATTTTGATTAATAACCTGAGCAAATACCTGTGGCATGAATGTTGACTGAGGTATTTGACTATTTTCTGGAAAGGCACAGAGAAGACACTAAGTTCCCCTTATGACACCTTTTGGGCACACCAATAAGGGCTTCCCAGGTGGCTCAGTGGTAAAAAATTCACCCGCCAATCCAGGAGACACAGATTCTATCCCTGATCTGGGAAGATCCCCTGGAAAGGAAATGACACCCCACTCCAATATTCTTGCTTGGAAAATTTCATGGACAGAGTGGGCTATAGTCCATGGGCTCATAAAGAGTTGGACACGACTGAGCAACTGAGAACAGTAAGCTGTTTTAGGCAGCAGAGGGAACCATCAAGTTTGTCCTCCCCATGTCCTTGAACCTGGAGACACTCCAAGGAAACTTGTAGGGAATCTGGGCACCCGCTGATATCCGGGTAATTGGAGGTGCCACTTTCCTGGCTCTGCAGTGTCAGGGTCTCTCTGACACTTGAACTCTCTGCACAACACCAGTGCTGACCTTTTCCCTGGCCCCCAGTGGGCACCCCGGGTACTGCCTTCTGCCCCATGAGAACTGCAGGGTTGGGGTGGGGAGCTCACAGCTCTCCAGTGAATGGACAATCAGGCTTCACAGCAATGAGGCAAGGCTGGTATGAACCAGGAGGACCTGGCAATGGCACCAGGATGGACATGCAGTGCAAAAGGACTGGGCAGAGTGGACAGGATGGGACTGGCCTGGCTGCCCCCTCAGTGGCTGGGATGTATGCCACTTTGGGGACCGCTTTCTCCAGATCTAAGCCAGAGCCGCTCTGTGAGGCTCTTTTTCAGTCTCCATTTTGAAAGGCACAGCTGGTTACTCCCCAGGAGCCTCTGCCTAGAGTCTTCTGTAGGGAATGGGCAAGGAGTGGAGTGAAAGGCTTGAAATTACTCCTCAAGGCTTCACTGGGGGAGGGGAAGGGGAGGGCCGATACAGAAGCTCTCCTGCCTCCCCCAGTCACCCCGGCTTCTGCAACTAAACTCCAAGGGCCCCAGCGCACTTACTGCCCAGGTATGCCGTCCTGAATGTCTGAATACTCCTTTGAAGGATGGCCTATGTTTTCATTCATTCTGCACTGGATTTCACAAGTTACAACTCCAGCTCTGATTCTCCCCACATATAATTTCTTTCTAAAAACATTATATCTGAAAGGTTTTCTGGATGACTACAAATTGATTTTCTTCCTAAGCCTGGTGTTAGGACCATTATTTTAAATCCAGTTCTATCCGCTCTGGATCAGCAGCCGTTTTCAACAAACAGGCCTGTGGACTAGATCGGCACATACAAGGTCGAGCCCTAAAGGGCCCTTGGGGGATTGTCCCCATGGCCAGGGGCCCCCAAGTGACTCAGTGCACCCTCGTGGGGCTGCTGGAGATCCAGAGGAGGCCACTGGAGCTGCTCCTTGTCTAACTGACTCTAATCTGCCACTGAAGTCAGTAAATCATTAGCTCATGCTTCTGAGCCTCACCTTCCTCATCTGTGAAATGGGATTCATTATACCCACCCAGCCTGGGTCCTTATATTAACAAAAGTGGGGACTCGGGTGACAGAGGCCACAGATACCCCTCAGATGAAAGGCTGAGTTAAGGGCAGGTCTGTATGGATAAGGCAGAGACTGCCATTTGAGGCAGGCTTCTGGTATCTGACTGCCCCAGCAGACGGGCAGGTTGACTTCCGAGCGAATCTGGACCAAGGTTCCTTTTCCACCACGCCCACAGGAGGCTGTCACAAGGGGTGGCATCCTTGCTCTATGGTATCCCGGCTCAAGAGGCCTTGGGAAACTAGACAAGGCACAAACTGGGGAAAGACTCCGAAAGAAAGAGAATCTGATGAGTGCAGATACCAAGGCTACTTCTGAAGCTCCAGGCCCCATGAACAACCCGACAACGGCCTCAGGGTGCCCAGAGCAGATACCTGTGGACGTCTCTCAGGTGGCCCCAGACAAGTCTTGAGCCTGCTTTTCACTGTTTGGTAGCTTTTCAACAACTGTATTGAACACAGAACACACACGTCCAGGCACAGACAAAGTCCTGGAAACCAAGCATGCAGAGACTGGTTTCTTCTTCCCTTTGTGTCTACGGTTGGATCCTTACCCACTGCCACACGGACCCCTCCCACCTCCAAGGGAAAGTCACTCACTGCTCTGGCTGCACGAGATGCAAGAGCACATGGGAAATGAAGGGAAAAAAATCGAACAATCTCAATAATATTTTAAGCCACAAAGTAATATTTCTATAGCGGAGTGCAAATAGAATTTTACATAATGCACAGAATAAATGCTTCTGAAAATCAATATTTCCAGCTGGATGTACAAATTAAATGATGATATTCAAGTGCGAGATTAAAACAATGATTTAAGATAGAAATTGAGTTATATTATCTCATGCCTGCTTACTGCTGAATATGTTAATAGAACAAATTTGTTAGTATTCAGTCAATTTGTCTCCCTAAACCGAAGGAGGTGGGGATTACTATCTGAAAAGCAAAAGGTTGGTGAGGTAAAAGCTCCCCAAACACATTTTGGGTGGAAAGACAGCAAAGCCAGATGCTCATGGGGGGTTCGGGGGAAGCTGGGTACGGCCTTTTCTCCTCCTTCAAGGAGATGCGGGGTTAATTTTCCAGATGCTTCCTTGGTCCCACCATGCCTGTGAGTGAGGCTCCCGCCTCCTCCCCAGGCGGGGGGGGTGATTACCAGGCATGTGAGGTCTGCGGTGCTCAGGCTCCCATCGTTGGCAGCCCTGGTCACGTCCTCACCCTATTTATTCTCTTTGAAGACCGGGAGGCCTGCTCTGGTGCCCGGGACACCCACTCAATAATGCAGCAGGAGGCGGCCCCGTTCACATCTCCGCACGCTGAGCAGCTCTAATTGTAGGGAAGGGTGGCCAAGGAGACTCTAACAGGGGTCGTGTTGGCTGAGGCCCCTGACACCGAGCTGCCCTCTCGGGACACTGGGTCTTCCCATGCCTGGGTGGACCTGGGGCACTTAGTCCGGGCGTGGCTTTCTGACCTGTCTCTTCTGAGGGGTCTGCCTGCCCTGGGGACAGAGGGAAGCAGCAGGCACACCCACACAGCCCGGGGCACCTGTGGAGCTGCAGCCCCAGGGGATCTGCACACACGCGGCCTCCCTCACCTGTTGGTCCTAGGCCTGCCCTGCATTGCCTGCCCTGAAGTTATCAGCTGCTGTGGATCCTCCTTCCCCGAAAACGTGCTTTTACCTTGAGCTCAGCAACACCAAAGGTTCCAACTGCCCCCGTCCTCCCTGGCTGAACCTCTTCCTATCAGCCTCCCCACAGTCTCCCAGGGGCCTAGCCCTGGAGCCCTCTCCCCCTCGTCCCTCTCACCTCACTCAGGGGCCTTCCTTGCAGAAGAAACCACGTGGGAAGCAGAAGGAAGTGAGTTCCACCTCAGCTGGTGAGCCTGGGGGACCCTGGCCCTAATGAGAATGGAACAGTAGCCCCAGCCGACCCCTGCTCTTAGCTAGCACCGTGAGACCCTGAGCTGAGAGTGGAGCGGCCCTGTGAGTGCAGGTTGGGGTCTCATCTGGAGCCGCCACTATCGCAGTGACAGTGACCTCGGAGCAGAAAACCGATGCACGTGCACCTCTCTGCCTGTCCGCCCCCCAGATGGGGCCTCATATCTCCTCACAGCACTCTGTGGGGGGGCCCCATCTGCTCAGGGCCTTCTCAGCACTGGCATCCAAAGTCTAGATTTCTGCTAATTAGACTCGCGTGTGGGACACTCTGGTTTGTTTTTAAGTGGATAAACCATTTCTATGTTTACCGCTTTCTTGTGTGTTTTCCCATGTATGTCTTTTGCCCACGTCTCCACTTTCCTTCTGTTGTATTATCTCTTTTGCTCTGATCCATATGTAAAGCAGGTCTTCCTACAGATGAACTGCATTTGACTGGAGAGATGGGGGTAGGGGGCTGAGATTTAGCGATCCGTTTGTATTTGGCCCAGATGACTAGTCTCCATTCTGATATCTGCCCCTCGTGCTTGTCAGGGCGTTGGACTAATCATGACACCATCTAGGATGCCCTTTATGTGTTAAGACGTGTGAGAACAGGGGTCAGGGGATGGAGAGAGGAACCTGTCACCTGCGGGCTTGAGGAGCTGGGTTCCCTGTGGGACCACCTGGGGTCTGTTCTTCAGGGTGATCATGACACGGTTGAAGGGCGTATTCCTCCATCACAGAGGTGGGGCCCAGCGATTGGTTCTGGCTTCGTCAGCACTGGTTTCCGTCAACATCTCTGCCAAGGGTGGCAGGAAGCCACAGGCCAGTGCAGGGGCCATTTCTTCAGGGTTGCCTTGTGCTTTTTCTAGCTGTAGGCTTTGGACCAGGGCCCCAGATCTCCTCAAGTCCCCACACTTGAGTGGCACAGAAGATGAAAACAAACTTTAAAATCCTGGATAATCCTCACTTTACTAATAAGCAGTTTTATCTAAATCCTGCCTTTAAAATTGGGCTTCCCAGTCTGATGCTGGTGGAAGCATTTTGACATCCAATTTCCAGGCTGCACTTGGACAGCATGACCCCTGGGCTCCACACCCCCCCTGAGGCTTGTCTCAGACCCACCTGGTCTCCACAAGTGGGGACTTGGGCGATGCTGCCTCCACTGTCTGCCCTCAGTGTCCAGGGACCACCTGGGAGAACAAGGAGGAGGGTCTTGGCTTCTTGTGGATGAGATCAATCCTCTGCTCTTTACCAGCCCACCCATTTAAAAAAATCTTTTCATTTATATTATTTAGGAAACATTTTACAACACATGTTGTGATGTGCCAGGCCCTCTAGTGGTTTCATATTCATTCACTCAGTCCCTGTAACAACACATAGGAAGATCCCTCTGCGATGTCCATTTTACAGATGGGGAAACTGAGGCAAGAGGTGGTCACCCAGTAGGGAGTTCTGGAGCTGAACCTCAGACACAGCAGCTGGGTCCAGGATTGCCCCTCTCGGATGGCAGCCTTGGGCAGTGATTCCAATGATATTAAGGTTGTCCAGTCTGCTTTCTCCCGCGACCTCTAGACATGAATATGAATCGTCCTGACAACAAGGAAGAGCAGCGTCATCTTTTAGCACCGCCTCTGTGGACAGCGCCATGCCCCAGACTCGGATCCAATGGATGGATGCGACTGAAGCAGATGGACTATAATGTCTCCGCTGTTGGGTCAAGCGGAGGGCAAGCATCCTTCACTGGGCACGAGTATATGCTCCTGGGCCTGATTCCTGGACCAAGAACCTATGGTCAGTAGAGCAGGTCCATTTGTTTCGTGACGTGAGACTCTCCTGATGCAGCCTCTTCCCAGCCAAGCATCTTCCTTCCGGCTCTGTTTTCCATGAGACTCTGGCTCTTTACTGGGGCCATTCTTGCTGCCTTGCTCTGTGTCTTATCCGGTTAACTTAGAGGTGCCAGGACAGGGGTGGCATTGTGTTCCTGGTGGCATGGGCTCCAGTGAGAAAACCCTTGGGTCCCTCCATCACTCACTAGACAGCTTCCACTCAGCTTGACTTCACCCACCCTATGTGGCTTCATCAACACCAGAGGGCCCCATATGTTGTCAGAAAGAGATTCTAAGAAAAGGGTAATTTGGGGCAACACCCACAACAGTCAGAGATGAAAAATAATGCTGTGAACATATTCCACGCAGCAAATGTCTCTTCAAATAAAAGAATCTAGAGTCAGAATAGGAAAATACACTGTAAATTCTCAAGGAATCAGGCTATAGATTTCCTGTAGATAGACTCCATGTCATATGATGACACATTTGTATGAAATTATAAAAACCAATATCCATCCTGGGATTGTGCAATAAATAGAATTTATTAAAGTACTTGTGAAGCACCTCCAGTGAGAAATTCATCTTTGATCCAGATTTTAATAAGGATTATATAATCATAATGAGACTGTAATAAAACAGCATTACCTGAATAATCCATTTTATTACCAGTTTTATTATGAGTTCCCATTTATTACCATTCATTGGATATTTAAAGCATATGTAAATGATGCAATGTGAAAGATACGAGGAACAAGAATTACGGTATATGTCTATGTAAATTTATCTTCCTGATATCCAAGATCTTCAGAATTTCAAAGTTTATACAGTCAGAAAGGATCTCAAGAGAACGTTAAAAATGTGGCTTTGGGTTTCAGGCATCAAATATGAATGTCTTGCCAAGAAAATGGCCATTCCTTCTGACGGATATGAAATCCAGAGTCGTAGGATTAAATCTTTATTAGGAGTAGGAGACTTTACATGACACCAGAAAACCCTGTTTACTTGGGCCTTGAATGGAAATCTTTCTAAAATGTCTAGCTCCCTACATTAGCAAGTATGTGGACCACACCTAGGGCTTCCCAGGAGGCGCTAGTGATGAAGAACCTGACTGTCAATGCAGGAGACGTAAGAGACGCAGGTTGGATCCCTGGGTTGGGAAGATCCCCTGGAGGAGGAAATGGCAACCTCTTCCAGTACTCTTGCCTGGAGAACCCCATGGACAGAGGAGTCTGGCATGCTGCAGTCCATGGGGTCGAGAAAGAGGGGGACAGGACTTTGCGACTAAACGAAAAACAATGGTAAGGAATCAGGTCCTTGGAATCTTGTTAAGGGGGTAGGGCTCATGTTATGAGTTTTTACTGCAAACAAGAACCACAGCAAAGGGACATGGAAGCTTTTGGTGTTGACAGACATGTTCATGACCTGGATTTGATGAGGGTAACAGTAGACATATGTCAATACTTATTAAATTTCATGCATTCATTATGCAGTGTTCTGTACACCAATCATACAATAAATGTGAGGGTGAGGGGCATAGATCCCATGCATTTAGGGACTTCCTTGGTGCTCCACTGGCTAAGACTCCACTTCCAATGCAGGGGGTTGGGGTTTGATCCCTGGCTGGGGAACTAAGACCCCACATACCATGCAGCCAAAAAATAAAAATAAATAAAAAATTTAAAAAGAAACTTTTATTTATTTGAAAGAAAACATGGGAAGGGGGTATCTGGAGTGCTGTTTATGTGATCGTCATGCTTTTGTGAACATCCAGAGGGATACTGCCTGCAATTTGTTCATTTTTCTGTATGTGCTATAGTTTATGAAAAGTTTGAGAATGTTAGCCAACATTCCCAGTTTTGGAAGTACCACAATGGGCAGAGAGCCCCTCTGAGTACCCAGGAGGCCTCTCTCCAGTCTGCCACATGCTGTCGCTGCTGCCTTGAGGGCAGAGCATTTGACAATCAAAACTTGACTCAATTTTCAAAGAGCTTTCTGGAAGAACATAATTAGATTAGAACGTTACATTTGTTAATTTTTCAGTTGCTCATTAAAATTGACATGTCATTTGATTCTGACAGAAACCTTTTTATCTTGATGTAAGGCTGTAGGCTTTTTTTTTTTCTATAATAAAGCTATATTTGGGAAGTTCTGAAATATGACAACTGCAATAATGAAATGGAAACCACTCGCTCCATCATTCGTATCTAAGAATCATGAAATAAATGATCTTTCTCCATAATATTTAAAAAGAAAAACAAATGAGGCTGAAGTCTTTATTTAAACTTAAAAAAAAATGAGACCATCGTGGGAATGAAGTGTTCGGAACCCAAGCAGCAAGCCTGCTCTGCAGAGGAGTTGTGGGCATTCGGACCACAGGACATGGGTTCAGGGACATCTCTGCTTCCCTCCTCATGATATGTGTGTGTGCTGTCACTTCAGTTGTGTCCGACTCTTTACGACCATGGACTGTAGCCCACCAGGCTCCTCTGTCCATGGATTCTCTAGGCAAGAACACTGGATTGGGTTGCCATGCCCTTCTTCAGGGGATCTTCCCAACCCAGGGATTGAACCCACATCTCTTAAGTCTCCTGCATTGGCAAGCAGATTGTTTACCACTAGTGCCACCGGGGAACCCTCACTAAGCCCCCATCTGTAACCTGTGACACAAATGCTAAGAGGCCATGCTCATTCCTGCAAAGAGAAGAAAAGATGGCCTTCTTCCTGCTTTGATTGTGTCCTGTCCTGTTCCGCTCTGCAGAGTCAGAACGGAAGCCCCTGGTTGGTTGGTGCACATCGGACAAGAGGGAGTGGGTGGTAGGATGCACTGGGACTCCTGGGAATGGATGGCCTAGGTCTTAGTCCCCTCTCCTGACTTAGCCATGTGCTCTGGGGCAAGATGGCTGTTCCTAGACCTTCTATTTCCTCATCTGTAAAATGGAAGTAATGCAAGTGTTAATTTTGTACAAAGTGAGGTGGTTAACCCCAGCATGTGTGCCCTCCCTGGGAGCAGGTGCCCACGCAGGGACACACCTTTCTTCCACCTTGCAGACACATGCCTGTCCACCCTTAGTCTCTCTCAGCTCTAACAGTTAGATGGAGGGAACTCCAGGGACCCAGAGCAGGTTGGACACTGAATACAGACAGAGTCTTGGTTTCTGTGTGATGCTGGGCAAGGTACCTCAGCAGAGCTCTGAGCCGTGAGTGAGAAAAGGGCATGCAGAGTCCCTGGAACTGGGGTTTCTTGGCTGTAGAGACTTATCAGTGAGGCCACAGCAGCTACTACAGAGAGTGCGGGTGGGGCCGTTTGTGGCACCAAGAACACAGCTGATGCTCCACAAATCTCTGCTTTCCTCTCTGTCTTCCTTTAAGCAAGTTGCTGGTTCCTGCCTCTGGAGGGGTTCCGTTGAAAAATATCTTGGATACAAAGAACACACTTGCTGGGGTCACGGCTATTTCTGAAAAGCCGGCAGACACCCCTAAAGCACCCTTAGTATCCTGCAGAGGCATCTGCAAGAAGTGTCCAGAGCCACCCTTCCCAGGTGGGTGTGCCACGTCACAGGTGATGGAAACCATCCAAAGATGCCCAGTGCAAACCCAAGAGTGAGGCAGAAGATATGAACCCGCGAACGTCCTCACTCCCAGTAAAATTCCCACGAAAGCTCTTTCAAATCCACAGCTGCAGCAGCTCACCCCCCACCCCCACCATGCTCCTCCACTGTTCTAGCCTGGTCTTTCACCACCAGAAACTTCCAACTGTGTTAAATTACACAGGGGACAAGCCAGCAAGTGGGCACTGGGATGAACCAGGGAATCTGCCCACGAGACATCCGGCTAAGGTGCCATTTGAGCTTAGTAACAACAATGATCATTCAGAAAATGACCTGCTCTGAGTCATTGCTGACCTGGAAATGGAAAGTTGGCATCGGAACCAGTCTCGCAATTTTAATGCCTATTTCAATGTTCACATTAGAACGAAGGATTATTTTTTAAATAGCAGGGAGGTGAGAGGAGGTAGAGAGAAGCCACCTTTGTTTGTGAGATTCTGGTTTCTTTTCATTAAAAGCTAGTTTGGAGAATTTGTTTATCATCCAACCTGAGAAACTTATCTACAGAGCCATCATCTGATGAGAACTGGAAGTGGTGAATGTGGGCTTTCTACATTTTAATTTTGGAATAGTGTAAGACTCACAGAAGTTGGAAACTCAGTGCAGAGAATTCCCGAGTCTACCTCCCCTAGCTCCCTGATGACACGACATAGCAGATCCTTGCCCTGGAGGAGAATAAGGACAATGTCATCATGAGGGACCCCAGGGCAAATGGTGGTCAGATTCACCAGTTTCTGTGTGTTGTTTTTAAGAGGATGCAGTTCATGAGCTCCTTTCTAAACATATCCCTCCAACAGGGAGGTGTTCCAAGTGGAATGTGGCTGTTTCATGGCAATGTTCTTCCAGCTCCCCAGCATAAACAGAAAGTAGCATAACTAATTACAGAAGCTACTGAGTTTCAGTGACTTTGTGTCTTTGTAGCTTTAATAAATGGCACTAAGAATAATGGGACAATCCCCTGGAGAAGGCAACCCACTGCAGTATTCTTGCCTGGAGAATATCATGGACAGAGGAGCCTGGTGAGCTATAGTACGTGGGGTCACAGAGAGTCAGACACGACTGAGTGACTAACACTACTACTACTATCATTACTAAGAGCGACAGGCTGATACACTCTTGCTGGTCACCAGGGAAGCCCCATGAGCATGACTGAAGAGCACACTTCCCGCCCCCCCACCCCCCCGTCACCTGGGGGACAGAGCAGCCTGGTGGACATCACAGCCCCCTGTGTGAGTCCCCTCTCCCCCACTGCCAGGGCCACAGGCACTCTCAAGAGAGGAAATGGCCTGCATATCCGCCCCCTACGCCCAGCCCTCCAGCCTCCCCATCTGATTCTGCAGACCTTCCCTCTTTTAAGGCAAAGAGCTGACTTCTGATTATATAACTCTATTCCGAGATGAGCTCCTCAAAAACCTTGATGCTGGTTCTGGAAAACAAGCAGAATTGTGCTATTTACAACACGAACATGGCTCTGCACCAGCCTCCCTGCACCCAGGGGTCTGCATCTGCTCCCCTTCTCCTCCTTCAGGTCTCAGCAGCTTAGGGGGCAGCCCCAGGGTCCATCTGGGTGCTCAGCTAAAGCAGAGGGCCCCTCCCTGGGCTGCTCTGGCCCTTCAGCCTCTTATCACTTTTTATCATCACAGTTAAGTGAATCCCAATTCTGAAGAGTTTACTGGAGAGTTACTACAGGAAAAGAACTCTATGTGTGTACCCGTGTGCATGTGTCTGCAACCCGTGCACATGTAGGTGTGTATACATGTGTGTATATGCGTGTGCATATTTGCGTCCATACGTGGTGCGCATGTCCAGGGTACTGGGGAAGTCTGAGCTGACTTGCTTTGTCATGTGGGCCCGTCAAGTGCAAGCAGAACCCATCATATCCCTCCTCCGGGCCATGTTCTAAGTCAGATTCTCCATCTCCTGTCGCAGCTGCTTGAGGTGCAGAATCACAGGTGAGGCGTCCCCGTGTCTGAACTTAAGCTCCCATCACTCTCTTCCTGCAGCCCTGAGAAATACCCACACAACTGCCCAGGACTCACATGGGGAACCGCCCTCAGCTGGGCTACAGCCCCCACTGCAGGGAGGGCTCCCCATCCTCGGCCTTCTATGGAAGGAGAGCATTGGCCTCGGTGCCATGTGGGGCAGCCCCTCTCAGGAGTCATGCTGTTGAAGCGTCATGATTCAATAGGGCAGAGCCTCCTCCTGGGAGCCCCCAACAAGGCTCACAGCCCAGGGAAGAAAGCCCCTGCCACCCCTACAGCTCCCACACTGCATCTTCATTAAAGCAGAAGAGGTGGGCGGTGGGTGGTGGTGGGGAGGCTTGGCAGATGAACCTCAGGGCTCAATCTGATACAAGAAGCAATTTCTAGACGTCTTCTCAGTTGTTGCTCCTGTTATGTTATTCTGGTTTTCTTCCCCAGATACCATGCGCTTCTGGAAAATGAAGCCCTGCCTGGACCTTGGCCTCCTCCCTGCCCTGGAAGCCCTGGTGGGCTCTTCCCATGGAGGTGGAGGAGGTCACTGATGGTTATGAAGAGCAGGAGCTGATGTGACAGCCTGGGTGACGGCCCGGAGCTCTGCTCTGAGGATGAGCTGTCCTGGCAGACAATGTGCCTGGTGCCAGACCAACACACAGGAGCTGGGCTTGGCCTGGGATGCCTTCTCTGCAGGCCCATCAGATATTCTGCAGCCTGGTCAACTGGGGCGACTGGTCCATCCCACTCCCGCCCCAGGGACACTGGGCGACATCTGCAGACATCTTGGGTGTCACAACTTGGGGGGTGGAAGCAAGGGATGCTGCCAGACACCCCACTACATGCAGGACCTCCCCTGCTCCAGCAGAGGATGGCCCAGCCCTGAGTTCAACAGTGTTCAGGTTGAGAAACACTGGCTTTCTTACGCAAATATTTCTTATCACAAGTTCTTATAAAAATGTATTATCATTATCGTTTCAGAAATATGTATTTTTGAGAATAAAAATATCCTCAAAACTTATTTAGGGTGGTGGGTCAGATTAAAAAAAAATAGGAAAAACGAGCAAGTATTTCATGATATTAAAGTAAGAATCTGAGGAATTTCCTGGTGGTCCAGTGGTTAGGACTCTGCACATCCACTGCAGGGGACATAGGTTCGATCCCTGGTCAGGCAACTGAGATCCCACAAGCCTCATGACACAGACAATAAATAAAGGCAGATTCCCAGACACTCAGTGTACTGAGTCCAAGTTGGGCCCCAGGAATAAGAAAACAAATAAAGAATCAGGTTTTTTTTTCTCTTTTTTTAATTTGAAGAATCTGAAGCAGGGAAGGACGTAGGTTTTGTTTTGTTTCCCCCTTAAAGTCACATTTTAATAGATGTCCACAAACCCACTGCGACACAGCTGTGTTTTGCCACCCCTTTTTGCCTCCCCCATAAAAGATCTAGATTTAATTAATTTATCAGTGTTTTTCTTTGTTCCAGTTGAAGTTCAATTAGTTGGTCAAATGACATAATGGATATGGAGAAAAGCTTTGAGAAGGGTTTAAAGCATTATTCACATATAAAATATCATCATCGAAACCTGGGAAACAATTTGTCCTAATTATAATCATGGGATATTTGCATGGGTAAGTAATGACAGGCGGTGTGCATGTACTGCTCTGGTATTTACAACCCCCTCTTGCATGCATTATTGCATCAAAAGAAAGTGAAGCGTGAGTGAGATGCAGGTGCCAGCGCTGCAGAGACAGCCCACCTTGAAATTCAAGCCAAAGATCACTTCCTTTCCCTTCAGTAGGTGGACAGAGTTGAGCTGAGTTGATATCTGCTCCCTTCATGTGAGAAAACCCAGGTGAAATGACTGGTTTGTCTTGGCACACATCCATCAGAAGCTCAGGGTTATTGCAAGCAATTTCCCCTAAATATTAACCAGGGTTAGTTCTACTTTTATAGAAAAGCAACAATTGCCACTAGGATCCCATACGGGAAATGGGTGCATGTCTTTCTGGTAAGGAGGAGAGCTCAGAGCTTACAGGTGACGAAAGCCATGCTGTCAGAGCTGACGGTGGGGGAGATGGATGGATGGTGTGTTCTAATCAGATGGAGTGCAGAAACGTTAGTGTCCACTCCTGCCCTGGCTGTTCCTGCCAAAGGCGAGTGGCCCGGAGATGCCCTGAGACCACTGTCTACGGCACTCCCCACAGAACACTTGTGATCAGCTGAGATGTTAATAAATGAATGCTAGTGAAAATTACGGCTCTCAACTGAGAGGCTGCTGGAGGCAGAAATACTTTACAAAGGGTGCTCTCTGTAAGGCCATGGAAGAGAAGGATGGGCAGGGGTGGACTTATGGGCTCTGGGTTAACCTTGGGCTTCCCAGGTGGCACTGGTGATAAAGAACCTGCCTGACAATGCAGGAAATATAAGAGAGGAAGAGATGCAGATTGGATCCCTGGGTTGGGAAGATCCCCTGGAGGAGGGCATGGCAACCCATACCAGTGTTCTTGCCTGGAAAATCCCACAGACAGAGGAGCCTGGTGGGCTACAGTCCATAGCGTCCCAAAGAGTCAGACATGACCCAAGTGACTTAGCATGTTCGCACCGGGTTGACCTTATAGCTCTCTGAGCACTCTCCAATCCAACCAGGAATTCACCTGAGGACTCAACAGGCTGTGACCTTGGACAGAGCTTCCCAAGCTGCCTGAAAGTTTCCAGCGCGAATGAGGAAACTGGGCCCATGCACCTGAGGTTAGAGAGACGGCTAGAGGGTGGATGGGTGCATAGATAAAGCCAGCCAGCTTGGGTAAGCTGGAGTCACCCACTTGTAACCTCGGCTGAGGGAAAAGCGGCAAAGTTCAGACGGAAGCCAAACCAGGTTACTTGTTATGAAGCATCTCATTTCAAGGCATCGGTGGTGGATGGAGCTGGCTAGCCTGACCGCAAGACACACGCTCTGAATGCAGCATGGTGGCCCAGATGGGCTCATGAGTTGACAGTTTTGTGTGACTCCTTTCCATTCTGCTTAGAGAAGATGCTGAAAAGCTGCAGCCCACCTCAGCAGCATGTGCCTGACTAATCAGTTGTACAGGATAACCCAACAATAAAAAATTAAAGGGAGAGGTGAGGCCCTGGAGTGGATAACAAGACACACTAGCACCTGGGCGGTCAATTAAAGTTTCCATGGAAGACAGCGGCCAGCACCGAGGTGAAGGGGCAGCTGGGGCTCAGCAGGGAGCGGCTCTGCACATAGGCCCCCCACCTCACCCCACCACTGGGGCCTCAGCCTGTCTGACTGGAGGGGGAAAATGAATCAATTAATAAAAACAAATTACCTTTTACCAAGTTAAATAAAAGCTAATATAAATGAAGCACCGTGCGTATGGCAGATTTACGTTCGCTATAACCATTCCATTCCAGGATGGAAACGCTTTAATGTGATATTAAAAAAGATCAAATTAAACTTTAATGGATGCGACACTTGGTGTCAGAATCAGCACGGCGCCAGGCTGCATCTCCAATGACACGAAATCTCTAGCTGTGGGGAGGCGCCTTTGGGGAGGGGGTTTGCCCTGCCCACCTGCTAGCCTGCTAGTGGGTTTGCTGTCCCTCCTGGGTCTCCCTCCCCTCCCCAGGCCCGCCCATCTTCTGCATGTTGTGGAAGGGGGGAAGTTTAGGAAGGCCCCACAGGATCACAGCTAGGCTTGGCCGGAGCTCATGCGAGCACTAAGGTGTCCTGGAGTGCTGACAGGGTTCCTGTAGGAAATGCATCCCTAGTCCTCTGGTCTACTGATCCACGTGGCTCCCTGGGAACACAGTGTCTAATCATCAAATCCGGATCTGGCAGGTCAGGATGTAGCTCACTGCTAGTGCAGACAGGGTTCATATCCTGGCCACCCCAAGACCTTGCTGATCCTCCTGTGCTGTGCCTGGGGCTCCCCCTCTGTAAAGCGGGCACGTATTCATCCTCTCGAGGTCCTCGGAAGGTTGGTGAGGTGGGATGGGTGCGCGCCATGTGCTCACCACCAGCACACATGGTGATGTGTTGATCTGGAACTTAACCTACGATGACGCCTTCAGATAATGATGAGAGTGAGGCTGACCCCCACCCCTTCTTGTCATTGTCCCTTTGGACTCGTTTCTTCCTTCAATGGGTTTCATGAGAGAAACGTTTGAGGCAGTTTTTAGAAAATAATGTGTTATTATGCTGTCGATGTACCTCCTGGTCTCAGAGGCCATCTTCATCACTCTGCAGCATGAGGTGCTGAAGGTACAGGAGTGACCAGGCTGTCCTGGACCCTTAGGAGCTCAGGGTCCAGCTGGATGTGCAGACACACGGCGGTCCTGGTGGCCCTGGGAACCAGTGACAGTTGCTCATGCTCAGAAATCTATGAAGAAATCTAGGAGACCTGCTTTGACAGAGCAGAAGTCCATTCTGATGGGGATAAACTTGAAAGAGACTAACGATTTTGTAAGTGTTCTTAAAATCAAAGCAGACAGCATGCTGGGGTTCACAGTTGATCCCCAATACAGGGTGCAGGCCCTGCTCTGGTCTGAAAGAACCTCCTGCATCCCCACCATGATCTCAATTCTATTTGGCCTTTAGTAGTCATGTCCCCCACTTCTTGTTGGCCTCCAGCACAGATAAAGATCTGCTGCCATCTGAACATTTAATTATCTCCATTTAATTGTCTCACCATAGTTTGGACAAATATAATCTTATCTTCACAATAAGGATGCAGTGGGCAGATGGGCTGGCAACATGGGGTCCAAGGAGTTGCTGGAATTTCCATGCAGAGTGACCCCTGGACTCCACGGAGCCTGCAGTCCGTGTGGGTCTTCAGGGAGGGGCCCTGGGAGGGAGCCAGAGAACTCATTCCTGATACATAGTGTGTCAACTCAAACAGGAAAGGAGGCACCTCAGGCCGTCGGTCACTCTGCAGCTGTCTTAGGAAGGCTGCACTGCGTCCACTGGAAATACACAATCTCGGCTAATCAGATGGCTCTTTGGACCAGCCAGCAGGGCAGTAGCCTTCATGGACTTCAGTGTCTTTTTGTGTTAATCCAGGGCCTTTGGGATGTGGCCCACCCACATTGCCAGGTGATGTCCCAGAATGGGGTGCTCAAACAGAGGTGGGCAGCGGCCACCAGGTCCGTGGGGTCTGGGCCAAGAAGAGACTTTAAATCTTTTCAACCATTTTGCAAAATGTAAAAGAGAGCCAATTACACATTAAAACAGAGTTCCTGTTTCCTCTTCTTTCAACTCCATTTATGATTAAGGGCCTGTGCCGTGCCTGACGCTTTGATGGCAGCTCCAGGACAAGAAGCCTCTGTTTGCAGGTGAACGGTCCAAGCCCAGCGGGGTGCCTGGCCCGTGTCCAGGCCCCAGGCCACACAAGGGCCAAGGTCAACTGTGCTGAGGCCTCAGAGGGGCCCTTCCTCCTCACCCCAAGGGCTGTCTGAGTGCTTCTCGTCACCACTCCTAGTAAACGTCGTATTTACGACCATCTAAACCTTCTTGACCACAATTCTGGGGCTTCTCTAGGATGATGAATATCTGGGCCAAATCCATGCGTATTTTCCCAAGGCAAAATGAATCTATGGCTCTTCATTCAGCTTCCTGCCGAGGATCACGTCAGTGCATTGCCAGCCAACTTCAGCCCAGGGGATACTTGGCTCCGATAAGACCTGGTCACTCAGTTAATGGCCATGGCCCTTGCAGGGACCCATGACAAAGAAGATCGGACATGGTCATGACGGGGAGGCCAGCCTGCAGAGCAGGGAAGGGTGACAGGGGAGCAGATGGGGACTCATGGCCTGGGGTTGGATTTTCTTTTCAATGTATTTAAGAGAAAAGAAAACTGGTTGCGTTTCAGGGATGAGATCTGGCTGGAGGGAAGGGAGGCGTGCTGAAGGTGGACACAACAGTGGCCACGTGTGTGCATCATGCTTACGGACATCATGTTTCCCGAGCCTTGGGTTCCTCCCTGTAAGATGCGGGGCAGTAAGTACAGCATGGCCTGTGGGCTGCAACGAGAGGATGCAGGGGCAGTCTGAGGATGTGCACTCCCCAAACCAGGCCTGTGTTCTTATGGAGTGATGGAGGAGTGGACACCACAGCCCCATCCTGAGCCCTGTGCGCTGGCCGCCACTGAGACCCTTGCCCCTTCCCACCTCACGCTCCCATATCCTGTGATATCACAGGTTGGCAATCTTCTCCCAGGCAGAGACAATAGGTGGCCACTGGGGTGGGAAGAGGCCAGGCCTGGGCTGGCTCCAGGAGGACAGAGCTCCGGGCCTGGCAGAAACGGCTCTGCTCTTCAAGTGGAAGGAAGCCAGTCATGTGCGATGTCCAAGGCTGTCTTGTGAGGGGATGGCACGGGTCCCCTCTTGGGCTTCATCTTCAGTGGAGGTGGCAGGAGTTGGGGGAGGGGGGAGGGGGCACATACACACTTTAATTGTGGAGAAAAAGAACTCAACTGGTATCCAGATTCTACTTTGAAAAATCCATCTGATTTTGATGGACTGAATTTATAATTTGCCAAAATAGACTAACAAGAAAACCTGAATTACAAAAAACTTGACACTGTCCCCATGCATGCTGAGTTCTCTCTCGGGAACATGAAGCCAGTGAGTTTACAGGGGGAGGTGAGGGCAGACCGGCCTGTTGGCCACAGGCTCCACATCACCAGCAACCTGCCTCTGAGGGGCTTCTGTGCAGGTAACCGATGGCCACGTGGGGAGGATAAGGTGAGTCTGGGAGCTGGCTCCAGCCCTCAGCTAACTTTCGGAAGCAGCATGGGCACATTTAAGTGACTGTCATGGAATGATTTCTCCCCCGTACCCACTCCATCTCCCTCTGATGACCTACTTTCAGTTTTTCATAAGCCAGCACTTAGAGAACTGGGTCATGACAGGAGGGAGGCTTTGGTGATGCATATTCTCATAGACTCAACCATTTAATCTCCCTTCTTCTGGGCCTGAGACAAGCCAAGGCTTATTATTCAATCTGCAAACAGGTTACTCAGAGAACGGTCACTTTAAATGATCACAGCTCATGTTTCCTTATGTCTGGGGATCCCTCTGTAAAACCTCAAGGGGTCTTTTTTTTTTGAGGCATAGCACACAGGATCTTAGGGATCCCCAAACCAGAGACTGAACCCATGACCCCCTTCAGTGGAAGCACAGAGTCCTAACCACTGGACCAAGACGGAAGTCCCTCAAGGGGTCTTTAGAGCAGCTCACACACTCAGACACACATGCACACTCAGATCACCACCGTGAGGCTCTGAAGAGGTGGTTGTGGATCCTGGGTGTGAGTCAGAGAGGGCACTGGACGCTGCAGGCTGGACCATGGGGTGGCCGCAGGACAGAAGACTAGCTCTGATTTCCTGTTTGGAGTCAGTACCCTCCCTCACCTCCCAGGAAGCCCAATGAGCTTGACTACCACGTTTGTAGTCAGTGCAGATGAAGGGTGTTCTTTGTGAAATGCCAGTGTCCCAGGAGGCGAGCTTCATAGCTCCTGAAAGCAGATAGAGAGCTCTTTATCTGAAGGCATCTTATCAGCAGCATAAGGACTTCCCAGATATTTACTCTCCAGGATAGCCATGGAAAAAAAGAGTCTCACTGAACTGTGATATTGATGTCTTCAGGGCAGGAAATAGTGCTGAGCGTCCACAGTGACTTAATCTCTGCAGAGTGATTAGCTCTGTTTCTGATTAGGAAGCTTGGAGCTCCTCAACTCCCTGAGCGAATTCTTCCATCTACACAACGGACGGTCAGCACCTCACTTAAAGCAGAAACCTGTTTTATGATTCATGAGCAGATTTGTAAAGAGCTACGAATTGGCTTCAGTAAATGTTGGAAAGTAGCACGTGTGCTGGTCAAAGTGAAGAAATGTTTCTTTTAGGCTTTTTCTTGGTGGCTGGGGAGGGGCCTGTTTCTGAGTCTACAGTCTCATCCGAGCTAATCTGACTGAGCAGAAGTGCTTTTTAAACGAATTCTCCATTTCTGGAAGTGGACAAGAGAACCACAGTACAAGCCATGGAATACGAGGGAGGTTGGAGGGATAGAAGATGCCTTCCAGGCCAGTGGTCCTCAAGGTGGGCTTCTAGGCTCTACCTGTAGAAACTGAAGGGGCTGGGGCTCTGAAGCCCCCCAGGCGAGCCTGATGCATGCACAAACACAGACACAGACACAGATACACACACACACACACACGCACGCACACACACACCAGCAGCAGAATAGGAACATGACACATTTCCTGCTGAATAAACAATATGTCCTGCCCAACTTGTATATTCCTCCTCATGCACTTAGGACCTGAAAGTGTTAGTTGCTTTAGTCATGTCCAACTCTGCGACAACATGGACTGTAGCCCACCAGCCTCCTCTGTCCATGGGATTCTCTAGGCAAGAATACTGGAGTAGGTAGCCATTCCCTTCTCCAGGGGATCTTCTCTACCCAGGGATCAAACCCAGGTCTCTCGCATTATAGGCAGATTCTTTACTGTTTGAGCCACCAGGGAGGAGATACTTGGGATCTACCTCCCCTAAAATAATTTAGAACACATGTTTCTACCACTTTTATCACTCATGAAATCTCTCAAACAGTCCTGCTGTGGATGGCCAATGACAAGGCAACCACTTGGAGAAAGGTGGGGCAGCCGGCCACCTGCTGCACTCTGGAGGCTGTTCCTCCAGCAGTGACCACGGTGGAATGCTAAGCAGGATGCTTGTCTATCTCAGAGGAAGCCATCACCCCGTCTGGAAGATCAGAGTCAGATAATACAGGAGCCCTCCACTCCTTGGATGGGAGTGAAGGGAAGAAGCCAGGTGAGGCCTAGAGTCCACTGTAAATTTCTGCCCCACGCTTTCCCAGGGACCAGCCTCAGGCCTTAAATCACAGTCCTCAAGGTTAAATCCAAACTCACAGAACTCAAGTTACAGCCTGTCCACAGCCACACACCACACGTTAAGGATACAGGTTTTTTTTTTTTTTTTTTTGGCTTCTCTGAGCGGCTTACGGCAACTTAGTTGCCAGGGATTGAACCCAGGCCCATGGCAGTGAGACCACTGAGTCCCAACCACTGGAAGGCCAGGGAAGTCTCCCAGGGATACAGTTCTTAGTTGTCCTTTTTCTAAGCATCACTTGGAAGGATCATCTCAGAGGATAGACATGAGCGTAGCGTCTTTCAAATCACTAAATTTCTGGGTTGGAGATCTTTCTGATCAGATTTTCAAACAAGTTTAAATGAATAACATTCCACTGAAAAACACACGCAAAGCTATACAGGCTTTCAATAAGGAAATTTCAAATGCTGAATATAGATGCAGCTGATATTTACAAATGATTTCCAAATGATGTTAACCCAGCCATTAGTGAAGTTTACAATTGGTTTTAATGAGAACCTTCACCATATGGAAAGATCCCCCCACCCCTTTTTTTCTCTCTCCCTCCTTTTTTACCCCTAAAATATGATGCTCCTCTCCTTAGCATCATGGTACCAGCTGTGAGCAGCGAATGAGCTGTCTATCAGCCTCTGTGAGTGGTCGTGAGCTGTCCTCCTCAGACCTGATCTGAATGGTCCTGATTTCCCCTTTGATGTGGTGGCTGACACTGCCTGAGGCTGGGGCTGTCTAGCAGAGGCCTGCAGAGTCTCTGAATGTCAGGTCCTCCTGGTTCCACCACCCTATCCAGATTCCCGTCCTCTAGCCTCTGACCTCATTTGGCTCCAAGTCCTGCAAATGACACCCCAGGCTCCTCATACACCCTCTTTCCCCACCTGCTGCCCCTCCCCATTCGGCCCTAGGAGGGAAGGTCCCCATCACCCATCACTCATATCCTCATCCTCCTTCAAGCCCACCTCCTTCAGGAAGCCTTGGCTGATCTCCACTCCCCACGCTACACACACAGCAGCTTTCAGTGGTGCCTTGAGCTTCCAGGAGATGAGAGCGGCTTCTCCAGAGCTCAGCCTCCAGCTTGGAGCATGAAGACCACCACTGGGGCCCAGGCGCTGCCTGGGGTTGCGAATGTCTTGTGACACAGAATCCATTTCTGAATTTACTTCCAGTCTCAGGATGACATAGTGTTCCCCGAGACTGAGTCTATTCATATATTGACTGACCAAATCACTTTTAGTGACCCAGGGATGGTTCTGACACCTCTGCATCATTTAGGGGAATAGCTGGTGATATGGACCCTTGTCCTGGTGTGCTTCTCCCTGTGAGGCAGTGTTCACAGGAACAGCAGAAGACGTTGAGAGATTGACGGCGACATTTCTTCCTAGCAGTGCTAGAGTGAATGGTTCTATGTTATCTTGTTTATATGTTTTTAAAACAGGCCCTTTATTTTAGAATAGTTTGGTTTTTTTTTAATAATAGGTTTTTAAAATGAATTGCTTCTTTTAGTTGCTGGAACCTGGGCGCCCTGCATTGGGAGCTCAGAGTCTTAGCCACTGGGCCATCAGAAAAGTCCCAGAATAGTTTTAAATTTACTGAAAAGTTACAGAGATAGCACAGAGAGCTACAAAGTATGCACTCGCTCTTTCCTACTGGTAATGTCTCGCCTTCACTAGGTACATTTGTCATAACTAACAAAGCAATATCGATACATCATTATTATTAGCTAAGACCACACTTTATTCTGGAGGAGGAAATGGCAACCCATTCCAGTATTCTTGCCTGGAAAATCCCCTGGTGGGCTACAGTCTATGGGGCCACAAAGAGTCGGACATGACTGAGCGACTGATCACATACACTTTATTCAGACTCCCTTAGTTTTTCCAACTGTCCTTTTTGGCCCCGGATCCCATGTGACAGTTGGTCGTCTCTCTCCTTAGGCTGCATTTGTCTGTGACGGTTTCTCAGACTTTCCTTGGTAGTTGGAGGATTACCAGTCAGTTCTGCTGTTTGTTTTTCCCATGGCACTCCCGTTTTGTTTCTATTCTCCAGATTCTGTTGTAAGTCCCTGGCTTTAGCCATCAGAAATATTGATGAAATCCAATCATGACTAGGAATTTTTCAGTGACTATGTATGGAAATATTGGGAGATTCATAAGTTTAGGTTATGGAAGTCTGGGTTATGGAAAACCTTGATGTTCGTTAACATGGAGAAAACTAGATGACCCAAGTAATTAGCGCTGCAAAGAGTATCATTTTTTCTTAGGTGTTGATTACCAACCACTGGATAATTCCATTGATCACACACATGGGCACTGCCTAAGCCAGTTTTATGTGATAGAAATGGTCAGCCTGCTGGATGCCATTTATTTTCTCCCTCAGGTATTTGTGCCTATGGACGTGTGGCCTGGCTACAGTCTGGGAGGCAGAGAGACGGTTTATTGAGAATGCATGCATGGCTTTGTGGTCCTGATCTCAACTCTTTTGGATAAACACCCAGCAGTGGTGTTGATGGTTATGTGTTAGTTCTGTCTTTAGTTTCTGCAGGAATCTCCATACCGTCTTCCTTCCGTAGGGGCTGCACCACCAGCACTGTGTAAATGAGATGATTTCTCCACATCCTGTCCAACACTTGGTGCTTTTCTGTGGTCACAGCCATCCTGATGGTCGTGAGGTATCATCTCCCTGGAGGTTTGACCTGCGTTTCCCTGAAGTTACTGACATTGAACTTTTTCATATATATACCTGTTTATCACTTGCATGTTCTCTTCCGAGATACACTTGTTCAAGTCCTTAACCCATTTTAAGTCAGGTTATTTGTTGTTTCTCTGCTGTAGCTGTTTTTGTTTGCCATTTAATTGTGGAAGTTACGTATGTATTTCCGGCATTAACCCTTAACCTGATACATGGATTGCAGATATTTTGCAGGATGTACCCTTCATTTCCAAGTGCACCTTTGTTTTTCTAGAGCGGAATCTTCTCTGAGACAGAGCGAACCACCATCATCGCTGTGGGTTTTTTTTTTTTCAAACTTCCTCCTGAAAAGGCCAAGGCTTGAGTGCCACCAGCCAACTCTTTGGTTTCCTCGCTTGCTGAAAACGCTTCATCTCCATTTGGATTCCTGACTTCAAATAAGGACTAAAAATAAACCAAATCTACTTACAAAATAGATGTTCAGTGAGCTAATTTAACAGTGCATTATCTGAAGACGGTTATTATAATCAAGATGGTTGTGCGTTGTTCTGCAATCTCTTAATTAGATGTGGTACCAAAAGCTACCCTGGCTTTTAGAAAAATTACCTTCGGAGAAAATGTATGTATTTGTAAGTGTCTCTAGTGTGTGTATATTTATTTTGAGTTGTTGCATCTGACTTGAGAAACTGTATTTTGCTACACAAACTCACATAGCATGAGGCAAAGTCACTTAGGAGGACCGAAAAACCCCAGAACTCTCAAATGGGACAGATTTTCACTAAAGCTGAGTTCTGAGGAAGCTGGAGGAGTCATGAGCCACTGAGTTGAGTGATTTTTTTTTTTTCTCGCAGTGGCCTGGGGCGCGTATAGCCTTGTGTCTGACGGTGGGCTTTGACGGCTTCTATGTATATTCCTGGCTGACACAGACTGTGGTTGCATTATAAAACACTTAAACCCTAACCAGCACTGTGGCCCCACCCCTTCACCTCTCATCCCGCTCAGAGTTAGAGGAGCAGACCTGATGGATATTCCTCACCTCGGGGTGGGGAGCCTTTCTTGAATTGCTGTGAGCACTGCATATGTGGAGTCCTCAAAGACTTTTTCTTTCCCCAGATCTTGCAGGTGGGCTCAGGTTTCTATCCACCCAGGGGGAAAAAGTCTTTGCACATAGTAGGTGCCATATAAATATTCACTGAAAGATTTCTTTGATATGTTTTAGGCTAACTCATTAACTTGGTAAAATGGAGGGTTTATCCTAAAGGGGAAAAGGAAAAATAATGTAGGTAGGATTTAATGTTTCAGCAATTTTTCCTCCTTCACATTTCTTTTACCCAACAAACCCCTGAAAGTCAGCTGCAAATGAGAAGCAGCTCACCAGTGGTGAGAAATGTGAACTGGAGAGAACCATCACACACAGCCGAGCTGTTTAAACATTTATGTTGCATCCGTAATACCCCAAGTTTAAGGCTGAGCTATTACTGTAATTGGATTTTAATAAGGACAGAGAATTGTCTGGAGTTCCGGTTCCTGCTCGCACCACATCTGAAAATAAAATGCGTGAGCTTCTTTACTCTCCACCAAACATTTTCTAACTCATAATTCTGGAAAAGACTCATTTCTATCATAATGTGTCAGCCTCTGTTTACACCCCTCTATAAACTATGTAAATATTTAACACTAATAATAAAGTCGCTTGGTTTTTTTTTTTTTTGCTGCTATTCACACTCAGAATTATTACCGGGGAGCAAATGACTACCAGATCCTATATGGTATGAGGTTCATTTATGAAGCTGTGATTGCATGTGTCCAATTCTAACTCTAGATTTGGACACCGTGTTTGGACTTCTCATGGACCTGGCCCACTTATACGCATACAGGTTTCCTTCTCAACTTATCAATAGAGTTTTCCCACCTTTAAGAGTAGGGAAGATTTAACAAAGAATAGAAACTAAAGAAGGGCACTCCATGTGGACCTGGGGATGCTGTGGGAGAAGCAGTGATGGAATCCATTGGTGTGCTTGTCAGTGTGATGATAGGGCTTCCACTAAAACACACCAGACTCTGAGTTTCTTGGGCTTGAAGACACCCTCTCCCATCACTCTCTCCTACTTTCTTTTTTTCTGCCAAATTTAATTCAAGGCCTATCGCATGCCAGGCAGGATGCCAAGTGTGGGTGACACATAGAAGAACAAAACCAGTGCCACCAACAAGATTATTTCCCCCAGGCTGGGCACCGTCACTGGTAAACATGTGCTGGTTGGTGTGTTTTACAGGACCGGCCAGAGCAGGCTCACAATCTGTGGTCCATGTGGCCCCATGAACAAGACAGGGCTAACTGCACAGCCCAAAGTCGGGATGGGACTAGGCACCCAGGAGAAGTGCCCTCCCTCAACCTCACTGTTGTTCAGTTGCTAATTCATGTCTGACTCTTTGTGACCCCTTGGGCTATAGCACACCAGGCTTCCTTGTCCTTCACTGTCTCCCAGAGTTTACTCAAACTTATGTTCATTGAGTCGGTGATGTCATCCAACCATCTCATCCTCTATTGTCCCCTTCTCTTCCTGCCTTCAATCTTTCCCAGCATCAGGGTCTTTTCCAGTGAGTCAGCTCTTCACATCAGGTGGCCAAAGCATTGGAGTTTCATATCCCCCGGACCTCACATCCCATTTCCACTGATTGGACCCCAAAGTCTGCTCTCCTGGGATGACGGCACACTTCTGGTGGGTGACAAACATACAGAAAGAAGTTCATGGTCGGGAATCCAGGATTCATTCTTAACCCCCTTCCCTTCAGCTGGCCAGTAGCAGAAAGTCACGCGGGTTGGTAGGCCTGCCTCCCCAGTTCTAGTCTCTATTTGGCTCCTTAGCCACCAGCTCATGGTGAATTCCAGGACACCCCACACTGCATCAAATCTGCCCAACACGCCTCCTGTCACAGACCTTCCTTCCAAGATGTGAATAAAAGCGGTGCGAATTTGAAAATAATTTCTAGGAGAAACACAGCCTCCAGCCCTACATCTTAAGCAAAATGTTAAAATAAGAAACAAAGAATGCTGAGTTGTGTAATGGAAGAGAAGCACCTTTCCCACACTCGGAGGGCTTTCGATGGCCTGTTTTTATTGTTTCATCTTTTTCTCCCCCATTAAATCAGACACTTCTTCTAAATCAAGCCCTCGGGGTGGAACCGGAGAAGTGATGAGAAGCCGCTGTGTGGATGGGAGGGGGAGCGTGTGTTCCTGCCTCCCTCTGCACCCAGATCAAGGGGAGTGTCACCACCCACAGCGGTCGCAAAAGAACCTATATAACCATGCTTCTGGTACCATTTAGGTCATTAATCAGGCTCCCACGAGCAGAGACACCAGGGCTGTGACAGCAGATCATGCCCACAGCTGGTTATTAAATGGAGGGGCAGGAGGCTGGGAGAGTGCTTGCATTGGGGAGAACAGGGTCACCCCTCATGCCATGAGGGGTCTACACCAGCCCAACTCTTGTCTGGATGAGAAAACGCAGCCAAGTGACAGAGCAGGGACTGTGCAGCCAGGACGGAACGGCTCCACCCCTGACGTGCTGTGTGATCTCGGGCAGCTGCCTAACCCCGCTGGGCCTTGTTTCCCCATCTGCAAGGTGAGGGTGAGAGCCATGAGCACCTTACGGAACCAGCAATTAAATGAGTTGATGGACAGAGAGTCTGCACCTCACCCTCAAATCATTGTTTATGTAGCATTAATATCAAAGCTTTTTATCATCAGTGAACTCGGGGTCTCGCATCCTCGGCCTTACTGACACTTGGGATGGGATGAGTCTGTGCTGAGGGATGTCCTGTGCGCTGAAGCATGTTGAGTGCCTCGCTGTACCGAGCTGACATCTCCCCACAGAACGGTGAGGACTTCAAATGCCTCCAGACTGCCAAACACCCCCAGGGGTCAGTCACCCGTGGAGAAACACTGAGTCAAAGAAGGGGAAAGCCCAGATGTCACATGAATAGCCCAGGGGCAGAAATCCTCTCAAGATGGTGTGTAAGGACCAAGTCAGAGCACTGCCTCAGTAGCAAACGTGTCTCTGCAGAGAGCTGGGGTGACCACCAGGTCTGAAATCAGACATCCAATGGGGACTCACCGAGTTTCAGACCCAGATGGTCTCAGGTCAGACGAAGGCAGAAGTACCTTGGACAGAATCACCAGTCCTAGCCATAGAGCACCCAAACGGGCTCCAACTTCAGTGCCACCTGGGACATTGGGCGCTGTGACCCTGGGGCGAGAGTGCCCTGCAGGGCATCGGGCAGTGATGAAGTCTTCATTCCCAGGACAGCAGTGCCGGATCCTTAGAACACAGGAGGGGCCACCATAGCCCAGGGCGGCAGCTGAGGTAAGTGGGGAGGCGAGTGTGTCCAGCCCCAGTTTCAAACTCCGGGCTCAGGCAGACAGCAGGAGGGGACACCCCACAGAGCCCTGGACACACACAAGGGCTCTCAGCTCGCCTATCCAGTCACTTTCTGTCCCTCTGAGGTGAGCCCAAGACACACTGAGTTCAAATGGTAAAACACTTATCCTTGCGGGAATAAATGCCAATACTCACATGGAATTAAAAAAAAAACCATGCCCATTTTATCCATAGACTTATGAGACATGTTAAATAACATGATGCAAATAATAAAATAAGATCTAGCCAGTTCATTCAGAATGTGTGTCTTTTTACCTTGGATTCAATCACCCTGAGGCCAAGCACTATGCCTGAATTCAAGATAAAGCCTGATATATGTCCTTACACATAGGACCTATGACATGCGACCTATATCCTTCCACAGACTCTAGGAGAGCTGGGGCAGGGGGGCAACCCCCTACATCTGGAACATCCGGGCTGCACCCAAAAAGCATCCATCATTCACGCTACCATCAGTGAGCTTTTCCAAGAAACTAGCACTTTCTTAGGAGATTTTAGGTTCCCTTTTAGTGATATAGTTATCTTATGATCTTTTTTCTGTTCCTCTTTGTCTTTTTTGAGAAGAGAGTCCTGTACATTTGCAGTTAAGTCTGTAGCTGAAGAGCCTGAGATCAGGCTCCCCAGACTCAGAGCTCAAGATGGACGCCCTTCTGCTCCCCTGTAGGGAGCATCTTCTCTTCCCCAGAGGGCCCCACTTGGTTGTGGGTATCCTGCTACCATGCCCAGACCCTAGGACCCTGCAGCCCAGCCTCATGCAGGACAACACACCCTTGATTCTCACCCATGCTTCAGCTGCCTTCCCAGGATCTGTCTCACCCACTTCTCCAGGTGCACAAGGTTCCCCTGGGATCCACCAAGCCATGAAAAGAAAATCCATTTGGGCCAGATCACCTTGGCCAACAGTCATGCTTTCAATGGGCCATAGTTTAATGGTATTCTCGACCACATACACTTTCTGCTACACCCACAGCTGTCTTTCTGCGAGCAGAGGACAATCCTCAGCTACTTTTAACATGTTCTTTAACCGAAAGCACCTTTGAACCATTTGCCACAAACCACGAGAGCAACCTTGTCTCCTGAGAAGCCAGCCCGAGGACAACCTGGGAGAGGGACAACGTGACTCCCCAGAAAGTGTTCAGGATTGAGAAATGGGTGATTCCAGGTCAGATTCGAGAAAAAAGGCAAAGCACACCACCCGGTCCCTCAGATAGAAAAGCCGCCTCACAGTGAGAGCAGGTCTGGAAGCTCACATTGAGATGCTGGGTTCAGTCTCACTTGTGTTGGAGCAAAATCGAATCACTGTCCAGGCTGGCTTCTCAGGTTAGAGAGTCCAAGTCAGGTCCCCTTTTTCTGGTTCCCGCGTGACTGTCTCACCCCTCACCCCCTCCTTCATCAGCACAAGTTTGGCCAAGAAAGAGGAGGCCTGGGAAATGTGAGCCCACCTCACTCTCACCGGGTCCACCCAGCTCACACATTCCCGGGAAGACTGCAGAGAAGCCGGGGAGTGGAGACAGATTCTCGTAGGTGAGATGGGCATGTGAGGACACGCGTGTGCATGAGCAGCGGGATCACTTACCTAGGAGGAGAGAAGAGGACAGGTCATTAGCTGAGCTCAGAGCCTCCCCAGCATGCACGGCGCTGATGCGCAAGGTGGACCCTAGTTAAACCCCAGCAGCCTCTGCACTCTGCACGGCACAGCCTGCTTTCACAACCTGCTCCTCTATGTGCTCTGGGCCTCGCTCCAGCTGTCAGGTAGTGGGGGTGGGAGACATAGGCTCAAAGGTGTTGAGATTCAATTGCTGTGTGTTGGGGGGTGGTCCTGACCTTTCAGCCAGTCCTCTCTCCAATAGCACTTCCATCAACAAATTATTCCTAATGGGATGCTTAGTGACTGGACAGGTATCCAGGTAAATATAATCGGTAGCATTTCCTAAGGATGTTGTCATTCCATCTCTCCAGGCGCTCTTTTCCATCAGTTGTAACTGTTTTTGTGCATGTGTGTGCTTGTGCTAAGCCGTTCCATTTTGTCCAACTCTTTGTAACACTATGGACTGCAGCCTGCTGGGCTCCTTTGGCCATGGGATTCTCCAGGCAAGAATACTGGAGTGGGTTGGCATTTCCTTCTCCAGGGGATCTTCCCCACCCAGGGATTGAACCTGTGTCTCTTATGTCTCCTGCAACTGGCAGGCATGTTCTTTACTACTAGCCCATTCTTGTGCACAGAAGCCAGATAAGGTAAGGTGTCATCTGTATGATCTTAAGCCGCAGGCTAAGGGGACCACCGAGGATGTCGGTACAGTGAAGCCTGAAGCATCAGATGTGGGGAAGTAGCCTGGATGAAGACTTGGGCTGTGGGCCCACCTCCCCGACCCTGGTTCTGTACAAGCAGGCCCAGCTGGCCAGGCTTAGGAGAGGACACTGCCCTGGAGACCAAGAACCTTCCCCAGGAGGAGGAGGCTCCTTCTCTCTCACCACCAGGAGCACAGTCAGGGCCCAAGTGCCATGGGTGTGTGAGTAACAGCCTCCTGGAGACACACTCAGTGCCTGCTGTAAGGAGAAGTACACGCTGCAGAACCTTAGGAATAACGGGTCCGCCTTCTTGTCTCCAAGCCCACAGAGTCCATGTGGTCATCCACACGGCCTGTGTCAGGGGTCTCGACCCACTGACTCAGCACCCAGGCTGGTTCGGCACTCGGGGCCACAAGGCTGCTGGTCATGTGCCAGATGGGTCCATGGTGTTGGGACCCATGGTGTTAGGACTTGTAAGGATGAGCTATGAACACCGATAGAAATGCCTCTGCTTGACACCACAGAAACATCATCATGCAGCCCTTTGTCTCATCATAATGTCACTTTATGACATTTGAGCCCCCAAGGCCTCGCAGGTCTTCCTCTCCACATCTCCAGGGGAAAGTACACACGACAGAATGCGGTCACTTCTCTCCCGTGTTTCTTGCTGTCACTAGTGGACACGGTCACAGAAGTCCTTTTAAGGCAGCTTTGTCATGGCCTGAGATGAAGCCCAGGGAAGTGGATGCTGAGCTGACTGGGAGCTGGGCTTTCGCTTCTCCCCACTCAACAAGGCAGAACTTTACTGAGCAAGTGGCGTGAGCAGCCTTTGCTCCCAAACAGGCTTCTAGTTCAGAGAAGCAAGTGTCAGTAATGACTTCATGATTTGTAATAATTGTGAAAGGAGCCTCCTTTGTGCTCCTCCTTTCCGATTATGACTGTATCTCTTATTATAAATTTAATTTCCATTTCTGAGCACAGCCGATAATATCCTCACTATTTGACAAATGTAGCAGGGATGTGAATGGATTACCGACACCCCTCCTCCCCATGACAAAGCCAGAGGAAGCCCCGCCCAGCTGGGCAACCCTCTCCTCTCTAAGGACACACCGGAGGTTCCTGAGAGGAGAGTGAATGACCTCACAGGAATGGCCATCGTCATGGCAACAAGAATGCTTATAAAATTAATAATAATAGTTATAATGGCCCAGATGACAACTCGGTGACCCTGGAGTTGGGCTTGGCTCTGTCCTAAGGAGACTCCCTGCGGAGAGCCCCCACCACCCGTGGAGCAGACAGAAGCATCACCCACGATCGGGGGGCTGGGGGTTGAACACACACGAGGCTCAGAGGTCCCCAGGGTGGGGGCGTGGTTAGGGTCAATCACAGGCATCTGACCTGGGGCCTGGATGGGTTCATGCAGCTCCTGCCCATGAGGTCCATCTCTGCCTCTAGATGTCCCTCAATACCACTATTCTGGGGACAGGAGAGGGAGGGGATTCAAGCATGAGGCCCGGGACCCTGTGCACAGAGGAGGAGGGCACCCTGCCAGGATGCTGGTGGCTGCAGGCCAAGGCTGAATTCTGGTTCTGCCACCTCTTGGCTGGGTAACCTCAGGGACCCCAAATACAATGACAACATCTTGGCCTTCTGAGATAAGTCCAGGGTTTTTCCCAAGGGACCAGGGTGTCCATAGGACATCACTGCCTGTAACTCCTTTCCCATGTGTGGTGGAGACTGCCAGGCTGCCCCTAGCCACGCTGCGCAAGCCTGGAGACTTGGTCCCTATGCCGCAGCCCCCATACCTATGTGTGGTATCTGCAGTCCTGGGCTCAGTGCCCATGACTTCTGTCTACACCTCAGCGGGGGTGTCCTCAGGAGGAGTCCAGATCCCCAGAGCCTGAACTCCAGGGTGAGTTTCCTTTATGGAAGAGAGCTGGGGTAACCAGGATCTGGTTAAAAACCGAGTCTGGTTTTTGGGAGGTCTTCTGGCAACTGTCCAATTATATTAAGAGCGGTTTTAAAAATTCAGTGGTTATAACATTGAATCACAATTTTATGTATTTTTTTGGCTCTATGGCCTGTGGGATCTTAGTTCCCCCACCAGGATTGAACTCTCGCTGTTGGCAGTGAAAGGCAGAGACCTAGCCACTAAACCACCAGGGAATTCCCTAGATTTTCAAAGAGATAATTAGAAGCCTGAACCATACTGTCACCTGAGTTTGCTTACCATTAATGATTAAAATTCTGATAAATTTACAAGGTGGGGAGAGTTTGAGGGTATACTTTCAGTCATCCAGGCCAGGACATTCTGAAGGTCCCACTTCAGCTAACTGTGAAACCAGCCTGCCGATGTCAGTCAACTGCTAACCTATCGGCCTTATTCATGTCACCCACTTGTCCCTCCCACGACTGCTGCCTGACTTCGCCTTTAAATAACTCCTGGAACAGATTCTGCTTTCCCAGAGATTCCTGGAACAACTCCTGTGACATCATGCAGAGGCAGAGCTAAAATTCCGATGTGTGTAAGTTGCTTCAGCTGTGTCCAACTCTTTGCAACCCCATGGACTATAGCCTGCCAGGCTCCTTTGTCCATAGGATTCTCCAGGCAAGAATACTGGAATGAGTAGCCATTTCCTCCACCAGGGGATCTTCCCGGTCCAGGGATCAAACTCATGTGTGTTTGATCAGCCTCTCCTATATCGCAGGCAGATTCTTGACCATCTGAGCCATAACTGGGGAAACCCATAACTCCAATAAAGAACTGCAAATTAAATTCTAGAAAAATCAATGAATGTAAATAAGGAGCAAAAGAGAAATCATAAAGGGACATGAAATTAAACCACAAACATCAAGCTATAAACTCAATTTCAAACCCGTCAGTCATGAAACCAAGAGGAAGCAAACACTCCAAGCTCAAGACAGAAGTTGTCATCAGTTCAGTTCAGTCCCTCAGTCATGTCTAACTCTTTGAGATCCCACGGATTGCAGCACACCAGGCTTCCCTGTTCATCGCCAACTCCCAGAGCTTGCTCAAACTCATGTCCATCAAGTTGTTGATGCCATCCAACCATTTCATCCTCTGTCGTCCCTTTATCCTGCCTTCAATCTTTCCCAGCAACAGGGTGTTTTCTAATGAGTCAGTTCTTTGCATCAGGTGGCCAAAGTATTGGAGCTTCAGCATCAGTCCTTCCAAAGAATATTCAGGACTGGTTTCCTTTAGGATGGACTGGTTGGATCTCCGTGCAGTCCAAGGGACTCTCAAGAATCTTCTCCAACACCACAGTTCAAAAGCATCAATTTTTCAGTGCTCAGCTTTCTTTATGGTCCAACTCTCACATCCATACCATGACTACTGGAAAAACTATAGCTTTAACTAGATGGACCTTTGTCAGTAAAGTAATATCTCTGATTCTTAATATGCTGTCTAGGTTTGTCATAGCTTTTCTTCCAAGGAGCAAGCGTCTTAATTTCATGGCTGCAGTCACCATCTGCAGTGATTTGGAAGCCCAAGAAAATAAAGTCTGTCACTGTTTCCATTGTTTCCCCATCTATTTGCCATGAAGTGATGGGACTGCATGTTATGATCTTTTTTGAATGTTGAGTTTTAAGCCAGCTTTTTTCGCTCTATTCTTTTACTTTCACCAAGACGCTCTTTGCTTCCTCTTTGCTTTCTGCCATAAGGGTGGTGTCATTTGCATATCCGAGGTTACTGATATTTCTCCCTGCAATCTTGATTCCAGCTTGTGCTTCATCCAGCCTGGCATGTCACATGATGGACTCTGCATATAAGTTAAATAAACAGGGTGACAATATACAGCCTTGACGTACTCCTTTCCCAATTTGGAACCAGTCTGTTGTTCCATGTCCGGTTCTAACTGTTGCTTCTTGACCTGCATACAGATTTCTCAGGAGGCAGGTAAGGTGGTCTGGTATTCCCATCTCTTGAAGAATTTTCCACAATTTGTTGTGATCCACACAGTCAAAGGCTTTAGTGTAGTCAATGAAGCAGAAGCAGATGTTTTTCTGGAATTCTCTTGCTTTTTCTATAATCCAACAGATGTTGGCAATTTGATCTCTTATGCCTCTGCCTTTTCTAAATCCAGCTTGAACATCTGGAAGTTCTCGGTTCATGTACTATCGAAGTTGTTGTAAAGGAGAAAAAATCAAGATCATTTCAAAATCACGCTATCCACAGGGGCTTCCTGTTACAGACAGAGCTGGGTACAAAGTGTAGACAGGAAGATGCACACAGGCAGCAGTGAGTGTGCCTGGCAGGGGCTGCTCCATCAGCATCGCAGAGCAGGGCTCTCCACGCCGAGCAGAAGCACCTGTGTCACAGCAATTTTCTTCACAGCGGCCCCAAACCGGCTGCAACCTTCCACTGGTACAAGGTAAAGCCCACCCCTAACCCCCAAATAGGGGGCATGATCAGTGGACTCACTGTGGGCAAAGTATGATGAAAAAACCAAAACAGCGATTGCCTCTGGACCCGGGGGAGGGGTGGCCCACCAAAGAGCAGGAGAAAACTTCCTGGAAAACGGTGCCCTAGACCAACCTCCAGGCTCTAATGTCTGATGATCTGAGGTGGAGTTGATATAATAATAATAGAAACAAAGTGTATGATCAATGTAATGTACACTTGGTCTCCATCCCTCCCCGCCGGGGTCTGTAGCAAAGTTGTCTTCCGGTCCCTGGTGCTGAAAAGGTTGGGGACCACGATTTAGATCTTGACAGGACTTTGGGTCACTTGGGCGTATACATTCTTCAAAGTTAAAAGGTATGCAGTTTTCTCTCTGTGAAAGCTTGCCTTAACATGTAAATAAACATGAGCTTTATTTTGTGAGCTGCCTGCTGAAGAGTTTAGGGGGGATGTACACTGATTTCACTGTGAAATCCATCAGAAGCAAGTTGGGTGTATCAACTGGCAGCCTGTGAAGTGTGGGGTTTACACGGTTGTTACGTGCAGGATTTTCACAGTGGGTGCACCTCCATCAACTGTCGAGTTCACTCAGCTTTTCTGCAAATGGGAAATAGTTCATAAACACTGGAGGGCAACCCTGGAGTTGCTTCCCCTAGGCAGCAGGTGCCTGGTGTATTCTCTTCTCTCTGTCTCCTGCTCATGGCCCCTGGCTCCCTGCCGTCCCTCTAGCCTTCCTTCACTCCACCTGGCTGTCCGTCTCCTGGACCCAGGTCCCCTCAGCCTCCTCCCATACCTGGGGGATCCCTGACCATTCGACCCCTCCAGTACTGTGTTATCAAGGGTCACTGGTGGCCTCCCTGGACAAGGCTAGGTCTCCTCTGTGCGTGGCTCCAGACTCCCTCCCACTTTGGTCCCATGCTTCCTGCTGTGTTTTGTAATTAATGGTGTTTTGTGTCTTCAGGGGCCTGGAGCCGTGTTTCTCCACATCTGACACATAAAAGATGTGCAACAATCAGTTCTGAATAAAACAAATGAATATATCACCCTCTTTCTCTCTCTGTACCTCACTTCTACGTGACTAGTGTTGGGTTGTATAGGATCATGTGTTAATTTATTAAAATAGCAGGTATACCCTTTCTGTGGGTCTCCCCACCCTGGGCTCCCATGCCTCACGTTATAAACTCAAGTCTCTGCCTATTCTTTTAGCCATTCAAGATATATTCCCTGGGCAGCTCCCTTCCTGCCTCAGCTTCCCTGGTATAGACACTCCTCCTGCAGACAGACCATGTCCAGAGAACATGGATTAAGTGAATAAATGTCAATCCTATATTTGTGGTTAATTGTGATAACTTAACAGCCTAGAGGATTCCACCTTCTAAAGAAAATGAAGCCAGAGAACAGATAAAGAATTCCACCAAGTAGGGAATAATGCCAGTTTTCAATAAATTCCTTCTCTCCCATGCTTTGTTCTCCCAAATTGATGGCTTTGACTAGATGTCTCTTAGAAAAATTCTTAACTGCTATGTAATAAAATCTATTAGGGAATAATTCCAGTTCCCCCACATATAGATTTTTGTAGATACAGAATGTTTTAGGAGAATTATTCTCTCACACGTATTTTATTAAAAAGCCTAGCACTAAACATCCCTCTTCTTAAAGCAAAATTACTACCTGCAAGGGAGTAGCTGTTTTTGAAAGAAAGGAAGGGAAAAAAAGCCCTTCCAACTGTGTCTTTCTGTATCTCATTATAAGTTGTTTGTTAAGTACTGAAAGGATAATAGGTAACAATGCATTTGTTAAATGACAAAACTTCAAATATGAAGATTCATTTATGGTTCCTTTCATAGCGGTGTGTGATTTTTCTAAGTCTATTCAAGGTTTATAGATTTTATGATTTGCGCACAGAATGTGAGGGCAGAGAGGGAAATTTTGCTATTAAGTTTAGAAAAAAATAGCAAAGATGAAGGCAGAATCACACACAAAACTTCTCTAAACTTTCAGGATGAACAGAAGCTGTGATTTTTAAAATGATCAGACTGTAGGGGCATGCGGCCCTGGGACTCACGGGGACTCGGGCACAGCGTGCAAGGACCGGCCCGGACACCGCTCTTGTCACTGGCTCTGGGATCGAGTTACTGGTAACCAGCTACAGTCCCTCACCACATCTTGTCCAGGCAGTTTAGCTGTAAACTGTCTTGGCAACACACACCTAGAGTCTCACGTCTGCCTCTGTTTCCTTGGCATTCCTGAAGTGTCGTTGGTAAGTGATCCTACACCAGACGCACCCTGAACGCTGAGAGGACACGGAGACTGAAGAGTGACAGCAGGTCAGGCAGGGGAGGGTCACCTGAGCCCAGGTCACACAGAGCCCACTCACCTGTGCAGGTGTGTGTGCTGGCTCAGCATCAACTCCCAGGCAGGATGTGATAGGAAAT
This sequence comes from Antilocapra americana, assembly GCA_007570785.1. Lineage (NCBI taxonomy): Eukaryota > Metazoa > Chordata > Mammalia > Artiodactyla > Antilocapridae > Antilocapra > Antilocapra americana. The sequence goes on along the minus strand of ML660204.1, from coordinate 6,785,215 downwards.
GAAACACAAGGTAAGCTTAGGAGAATAAGCTACGGTGACCTAGTAAAGGAAAACCCTAGTAATCCTTGTTATTGGTCAAAACTGCTACAGTTACAAAATGGCAGCATCTTTTAGCAGACCAATTGCACTTGGCTCTAACAGGAGGAATCGGGGGAGCCCCGATTCCTTACCCAGTGGGTAAAGAATCTGCCTGAAATGTAGGAGCCGCAGGAGTGAAGGGTGACATCCTGCCTGGGAGTTGATGCTGAGCTAGCACACACACCTGCACAGGTGAGTGGACTCTGGGCTCAGGTGACCCTTCCCTGCCTGACTTGCTGTCACCCTTCACACTTGAACCCAGGGTTTGATCCCTAGGTTGGGAAGATCCCTTGGAGAGGGAAAAGGCAACCCACTGCAGGATTCTTGCCTGGAGAATCCCATGGACAGAGAAGCCTGGTGGGCTGCAGTCCAAAGGGTTGCAAAGAGTCAGACACAATTTAGTGATTAAACAACAAAACTTAGAAGAAAAGAGGCCCTTGCTGGACTGTGTCGGCTGCGCCCGTCCGCTGCCCCAGCCAACTACATATCACGGTCCTACGTGCCACCTGACTGCCTCCTCTCTACGACCTGCCATTTGGAAGCAGGAAAGAGCGGGCGTCCTCCAGCCTGGGGCCAAAGTCAGGACTCCAAGGGGAGGGCAGGCAGCACCATTTTCCCGTCCAGCCTCACAGTGATGAACTGCAAACCCGAATTCCCACTGGGCCCCTGCCTCTCGGCAATGGCTGGACTCCTCGGTACACAGCAGCCCTCAGACCCAAACACGGAGGTGGTCACGAGGGAGCATTCTTTACCTGGGGCAGCTCCACAGGGGGAGACCCCTTCGCTGCTGCTTTGGATAATCACCAATTAACATCACCCGAATCACGGCTTACATTTGCTCTAACATGTATCCGCCTATCCTTCCGCTCCCCTGTCAATCTTGTTCATTTTGGCTTACATCAAAGTAGCTACAGACTTCAGAGTGCTTTGTCCCTAAACATTTCACCATGCATGCCATTAATGAGAGTTCCATATTTCATTTATGTTTCTTTTTCGATATGGAGTGAAATGTAAAAATCTTGGGTATGACAATGTCAGACCCCTGTGTAAGGCAGTCCCCTGTCCAGACAGTGAACATGCCCCAGAAGTCTCCTCACTGCCCACTCCAATTCCCATCATCAGCTTGGCAAACACCCTGATAATTTTTTCAAACCGTCCATTGGTTTGGCTTCTCCTGGAATGTTACATAAATGGAACTGTACACTTGAGTATGTCCTTTATCATGTGAGTTTCTGTCTACTCTGCATGCTTTTGAGATTCATCCACTGCCTGTGTTAGCAGCTTGCTCCTTTTCATTGTTGAATAGAATTCCATGACACAGAGATACCTGTCTGGTATTGGTCACCTGGACTGTGGGTTTGGCCTACTGTGAAGCTTGTTATAAACCTTTGGTTCTCTTAGATAACCCCTAGGAGAGAAAAACTGAGCCAAAGGGTGGTGTGGGTTTGATTTTCTTTTTGATAACAACATGACTGTTGTCCACCGGGAACTTGTGGGCAAAACAGCAATTTTCAAGTGGGGTCCATCATTAATGCAGATTCCTGGCCCTCCACTGACTGACTCAGGAGCTCCCTGAGAGGGGCCCGAAGGAGCTGTAGTTTTCAGAAGTTTCCCCAAATAATGCTGATGAGGGGCCATGTTTGGAGACCACTGGCCATTCAGCTGGATTGGGTTCTGACTCTGAGACCACCTGGATTGTGTTCCAAAAGCCAGTTACTTAACCACCCTGCCCTGGTAAGTAATTTAATCTGTACATTGAGAGTCACAGCAGTGACCACTTCCTAGGGTTACAGGGAACACGAAAACTTTATAAATGCCCAGTACTTAGCGTCTGACCACAAAGCACAGAACACACTGCTACATTATCAGAACCAACTGAGCTGCCCACTCAGCCCTGGTCAGGGGTTCAGCTCAACCCCAGCTGTGACGCTGGCCATCGGTGCTCGGCCCTTGGGGAACAGGGAGGGACACATCAGAGCAGTTTCACGTTCAATGTTACTTTGTCACAACTTTATCTGTGAACCAAGTCATCACTCTGCTGTGCCAGGTCTCACCTGGGTTCTGTCTGCACTCCCTGGAGATGCAGGGAGTTCCTTGGAGTAATGGCTGTCAAGTAACTAGAGACCCACAAGGGACCAGAGAAGGACAAGAAACTGATGCCTGGAGCTCCAACACGAAGATCTTCAGCAGGGAGACCAAGGGTGGATCTCAAGGTATCACCTCAAAGTACCAAGTGAGGAAACAGCTTCCTTTCCCAAACTGATGGATGAATATTAAAAATACAAGCAACTCCTGCAGCTCCATTCTAGGAAAATAAATGACCCAATCAAAAAGTGGGCCAAAGAACTTAACAGACATTTCTCCAAAGAAGACATAAAAATGGCTAACAAACACATGAAAAGATGCTCAACATCACTCATTATCAGAGAAATGCAAATCAAAACCACAATGAGATATCACTTTACACCACTCAGAATGGCTGCAATCCAAAAATCTACAAGTAATAAATGCTGGAGAGGATGTGGAGAAAAGGGAACTCTCTTACACTGTTGGTGGGATTGCAAACTAGTACAGCTACTATGGAAAACAGTATGGAGGTTCCTTAAAAAACTGCAAATAGACCTGCCATATGACCCAGCAATCCCACTGCTGGGCATATACACCGAGGAAACCAGAATTGAAAGAGCCACGTGTACCCCAATGTTCATCACCGCATTGTTTACAATAGCCAGGACATGGAGCAACCTAGATGCCCATCAACTGACGAATGGATAAGAAAGCTGTGGTACATATACACAATGGAATATTACTCAGCATTAAAAAAAAATTCATTTGAATCAGTTCTACTCAGATGGACGAAACTGGAGCCCATTATTCAGAGTGAAGTAAGCCAGAAGCAAAAACAACAATACAGTATATTAATGCATATATATGGAATTTAGAAAGACAGTAACGAGAACCCAGCATGCAAGACAGCAAAAGGAACGCAGATGTATAGAATAGACTTGTGGACTCTGTGGATGAGGGAAAGGGTGGGATGATATGGGAGAATGGCATTGAAACATGTTAATTACCATATGTCTAATCAATCGCCAGCCCAGGAATGATGCTCGGGGCTGGTGCAACGAGATTTCCCGGCGGGAGGGAGGAGGGAGGGGGGTCCTGGAGGGGGAGCATATGTAAACCCATGGTGATATCATGTCATTGTATGGCAAAACTAATAAAAAAAAAAAAAGACAAAAAAAATTAAAAAATTAAAAAAAAAAAAAAAGGAAACTTGAGATGTATACAACAAGCCGATTTCCTGTCTTTGCATCTTTAGGCAACATAAGCCCTCTCGGGTCACAGTGGTCCCAAGACACACTCAAAAAGTAGGTGTGCGCCTCTAAATTCTCACCATCATGGAGAACACTCAAGGGCCAGAAGACAGCCAGAAGGAGGGTGCTCTCTGATTTCTTTAATAATTATTGCAGATGTTTTCAGCCTCACAAGTTGGGAAAGTTAGGGACAAGCTCCTCAAACATCAGGAGCCCAAGAGCCGGCTTCTCTTACTTTTGGTCTCTCCTCATTCAGCCAGCCCTCCTGCTACCAATCAGGCTCCAGGGTGCTTTTTATGGAGGCTGGTACTTTAGAATTTATCCCACAATTTAAAATAAATTAGCCCAGTACACATTCTGCCGCCAGCATAATTCACGCCAACAGAAGTGATCTCAGGGCAATCACCCCTGCAGGACGTCTTTTAGCCAAATCCACTTAGAAGGATCATTTCAGGGGGACCCACAGGAACTCCAAGCATTTGTTTATAGAAGCACTCAACACATGAGTTAATTTGGAAGGTTCTTTAAAGAAATTAAAAATGGGTCTGTACTATTAAACCACTCTGAGTTTTGGCGACGGCGGCTTGTTACACTCACTCCCTGCTCCTTGCAGAAGGTCATGGAGGTGAAATATGGAGAAGGAAGCAGGTGTTGATCCACTTTTCAAAAACTGCAGTCATGCTTGCTAACACCAGGTGCATACTAGTGGTGAGTTCTTCTGCAAACTGGAAGAAGTTAATCACATGGAATTTGCCAAATCACCACCACCTCTAGCATCACGGACCAGACTGCTTCCTTCTGATCTGGGCTGTAAGAAACAAACATGGCTGCACTGATGGAGGCCGAGGACTTGGGCATCCTCGTGTCCTCCTACTGAGAAAGCTGATCTCTACTCGTCATTTTCAGGCCCACATGGGGCTGACAACACACAGACATTCCTGTGCACGAGGCTTAGCCGTTTTGAGTTGCACCTCAATTACCAAGAGGATGGGTGCGTTAACAAGTCCTTACCCGGTGGACCCGGCAGCTGGGAGACTCAGATGCTGGGTTTTGACGAATGCTGGTGGAGCATGAACATTTCAAGGTAGATTTCTGGCTGGAAAATTGAGGGTACAGGACAGATTAAACTGCCAAAGGGCTGCCATGTCAGCTGGCAGCTCATTTCCCTCTGAGGCTTGTCCTGGGAGGAAGAGTGAAGAGTAAGGGTCGGAAAAGCACGGCAGGCTCAGCTGTTTAAAGGGCGTGTGTGTGTGCTCAGATGCTCTGGTTGTGTCTGACTCTTTGTGGCCCTATGTGACCATGGGATTCTGCAAGCAAAAATACCTGAGTGGGTTGCCATTTTCTCCTCCAGGGGATCTTCCAGACCCAAGGATTGAACCTACCTCTCCTGCGTCTCTTGCATTTTGGGCAGATTCTTTATCACTAGTGCCACCTAGGAAGCCTTGTTCAAAGGGCAGGTGGACCCAAATCAGGAGTCTGGGATGAACTTATACGCATTGCTATATATAAAATAGATAAACAACAAGGACCTACTATAGAGCACAGGGAACTCTATTCAATACTCTGCAATAAACTAGATGGGAAAAGAATTTGAAAAAAAAAAAAAGATATATATAAGGAGAAGGAAATGGCAACCCACTCCAGTATCCTGTTTGGAGAACGCCATGAACAGAGGGGCCTGACAGTTGCAAAGATTCAGACATGACTGAGCTATTGACACACAGATACATGTATATGGATAACTGAATCACTTTGCCATACACCTGAAACTAACACAACTTCATGAATCAACTGAAGTCCAACATACAAGAAAAAAGAAAAAAAAAAAGGCAAGTCAAGACATGCTCTCTGGGTCGTCTCCCTAAAATCTTGCTCCCATTTATGCTGTTGTTGTTCAGTTATCAAGTGTGTCCAACTCTTTGTGACCTCATAGGCTGCAGCACACTGGACTTCTCTGTCTTTCACTGTCTACTGGAGTTTGCTTAAATTCCTGTCCATGCTATCTAATCATCTTATCCTCTGTCATCCCCTATCCCTCCTGCCTTCAATCTTTCCCAGCATTAGGGTCTTTTTCTGGCTCTTTGTATCAGGTGGCCAAAGTACTGGAGCTTCAGTGAAGTCAAGGGGTTGGCACATGCTGCCTTTGTCTGCATTAGGTCAGTGGCCTAACAGTCCTGCATTCGACCTACCAGCTGCAATCTGACTTGCCTTCTCCACTGTGGGAACTGGAAGGTGGGTGGGGGTCCCAGCCGGGACTGGATGTCAAGTGACTATGACCCATCACAGCCTGGTGACCCACTCCAAACCAGGCTGAGGGACTGTTGTGCAGATAAGCCTGTTTACAGCTCCAGGAAATATCTGCGGTATATGACCTTTACAGCATGATATGGGGGAGAAGAAGAATGAAAGAACACAGCAGGCTTAGATATGTTGCCTTCAGTTGGGTTTCTTAAAGGGGGTTTTGTGGATTTTTCTGGTTCATAAAATTTCACAAATGAAAAGAATTTTCCATCATGGAGGCAAATACTTGGCATTCCCCTTTGGAAAATGGCACACTCTAGCTTTCTTTGCCTCAATCCCCAGAGAGAATTAATAAAGCACTTGAGCTGGTGCATCTGTGGTTTGTAGGTCCAGGTATAGACAGAGGAAACCGTGCTGAGTTCCTGTGTTGATTCCTTCGATCAGGGAGAACCCAGGGTCGCCGCCCCTGTGGGGCCTAGGACTGACAGGGGAGCAATCCAGCAGCTGTTCCCAGTGACTGTGGCTGGTGGTCAGAGGGCATATGGCTGAAACCTCCACTTGGCAGTTGGTGGGAGGAACGGGTTCCAACCCTGGGCACTGAGGCAGGGACAGCTGCCCGGCCCCAGATGGGCAGCAGTGTGCAGCCCATTCTAATTCATTCTACAGCCGCCCTGCCCTTGGCTGCAGCCAGGGGTCTCCCCGAACAGCAGCACAGAGCAGCTTCACTGAGGCCCTGGCGGTGGACAGCAAGCCCTCTCGTGGGGACCTTGCACATGCTCACACCTAGGCAGTGTGCAGTGGACACCTGTCCCCTGAAGTCGGCCTCTTGGCTGTACATTCCCAGGACCCAACACAGTCCCCAGCAGAATGGACAGGCTCAGGCACATTTGCGGGTGGAATCCATAAATATGAAGAGTCTGGGGTGCTAGCCTCAACCTCCATGCCATGGGATATTCTGGATGAGGCTGTGGGGCTGTGATCCACAGGAGCTATTCAAGACCCAGCCAGAGAGAGAGAGTGGGGACAGAGTGAGAGTAAATGGGTAGGGTTCCCTGTCGCCCTGTAATTATGTTAGAGAAGTAAACTGAACACAGTCCCCATCAGGGAGATCTTCAGAAGCTCAAGGCTGCCAACCACATCCTGCATGAAACAGGGGTGCTGACTTCAATTGTAAAGAACCCAAATCCTTGGCCAAAAGCATCAAAATGGAGTGTGGTGTGCCAACTCATTTCATGAAAGGAAGCCACCCACTGGAAAAGGATGAAGTTATTTCTTAGCAGGGTCTGGTCTACCGTCTTTATTTTTTCATGCCTAATTTTTGGGTACTGCCCAAGAGTCTTTTCTTAGCTCCAGGAGGAAGCACGGATGACTCTGTGCTCTGATCTGATCAGATCTGCTCTGAAAAGAGAAGAGATAAGACAAGTGCCTGGAGGCTTTGAGGGGCAGTGATTAGGAGCTGACTCCAAACCATGAGGAAGAGAGCTTAGAGCCTGGCTGTGCTGCTCTGCAAGTGACTTCACCTCTCTGCTGTATCAGGGAACCCCTCTCCCAGGGTTGGTCTTCAGGTTTTCATGAGAAAGGATGTGATACATTTCCAGGGTGCCTGCTAGGGCAGGTGTGCCCAGCAAATACAGGCAACTAAAATTACTGAGGACAGACTAAGGGCAAAGCCAGTCCAGGGTCTCAGGCTGCTTACTACCTGGTGCTGGTGACAAAAGGAACATAAGCTGGAGCATCCATGGTGGCAAGTTAGTGGAAGATGAGCAGGGCTGATGAAGAGGGGAGCAGGATGGACTGTGATGGCAGGACTCCCCCACAGTGGATGCTCTGAGCTGAGGGTCCAGAGGAGCAGAACTGCCCAGTGAGGTGGTCGTCAAAGTCTGTACAGAGGAGGTGGGAGCGAAGTGGGTCTAAAGAGTTAGTAGAACCTCAGGAAAGACAAGAGTGCACAGCTTGGGAACAGGAATACTAGGGTGAAAGAAGACATTGTGGCAGTGTTTTATTAGGGGGGAGGATGCAGTGGGAGCTACTGTCTGGAGAGGCCAGGCTGGACTGGGCAGCCCAGTGGGGTCATGAGGAGCACAAATGTGGAGGCTGTTGGCTGGCCATTCCCTGTAGTGTGACATATCTCAACTGCTCTGTGCAGTTGAAACAGACCAGTTGTTTTCATGAGCATCTCCTTATGAATAAAAGAAAGGCAAACTGGGGACAGATGCACACAAATATTTTGAGAAGTGTTGGTATGAGTGCATTTCGGCATCATTCTGCTGCCAGATCTCTGATAACACCTGGCATGCTCAGGGCCCTATAGAATCCTTCCTCCGTTAATCTGCATTTTGCAGCACAGGCGGCAGTGGCGCAGAGAATCCAGCCACTGGACTAAGCAGGCACGATGGGGCCAAAGGAAGCTGAATTCCAGAGGCTGAGACGCAACGGGCTCAGTTTCCTGAAAAACAAAGCCTCAGACCCCTGCTTGGGACCAGCCAGCTGGACCTCGAGAGGGAGATGGAAAAAGAGACGAGCAAGGAGATGCAGAGTCATGGATATGGATGGACCTGCAGAAGAATCACCCGAGAACATTGTGTAACTAAAAATGCATGAGCATTTTACTGGATTTGAAAAGCATTTGCTGAAGTAGTTTGGTTTCTAGGGAGGGAAAAAAACATTTTAGTGCTTTCTTTTACACACAGAAATGCACAGAGAGCTAGAATGAGAAACAAACTATGTCTTGTTTTAACTTGCTATTGCATTTTTAGCATCAAATTAGCCCTCTAAGCTGTTGTTTGCCAGCACATTTTAGCCTAGGCTGTGCTTCAGAAGGGAGGCTGCTTGACAGAATGGTTTTTGCTTACTCAAGCTTTGCACACCCTGGAAGGACATGTCTACTGTATTACACCTAGGACATCACTGTAATGCACCTGTGTGAGTGCCTGGACAGCAGAGGGGTTTAAAGAGATGCACCTCCTTTAGATGTGTGAGGGCAACAGAGCCAGGAACTTGAAGACTACTGCATGATCGGGCTGGAATCATGAGATTTTTATGTGCACAGCATTTCATGGTTTCCGGAGCACTTTCACAGGAATGTGTGAATGAAGGGTTCTCCACCTCAACCCCGTTCCTCCACTCTGGGGCCACATCACTCTCTGCTGCAGGGCATCCTGCCTCCACTGGCCACCCCACCCTGAGTCTAGTAGCAGCCTGCCACCCCACCCAAGCTGTAACAACCAAAAGTGCTTCCTGACCTTGCCAAACATTTCCTGGGGGGCAAAACTGCCGTTGAGAATGGCATGAGTTTACTCATGATGCACTGTGTGTGGGGGTAGAGATTTGGCATTGAGAGACTTGAGTTATAGACCAAGGTGGTCACTGCCTTCTAGTGACCTTTGGCCAAGTTTCTCAGACTGTGTGCACTTGGAGTCATCCATTTGGGGAACTGACAGATAACTCAGAAGAAATCTGCCTTGGGGATGAACTTAGCCCTGGGCTAAATATTGCTTTAGTCCTGCCTCTTACAAAGGACGAAATGTTTCCAGATAAGTTACCTGTGCACCAGAACAAAGATGGAGATAATTAATAGGTACACAAAAACGCCCACATCCACCAAAGCAAAACTCAAAATATCTGGCATCCAATGAAAATACCAAACATATAAGGAAGCAGGAAAATATGACCCATAATAAGAAGAAAAAGCAATCAATAAAGAGGTCAAAGTGAGAGCTGGTGGACTAGGACAGTAAAAAGTTACATCTCTATCCTGCACATTCAAGTAGGTAGAGGAAATCTTAACCATGATAAGACACAAAAATGACCCATATCAAACTTATACAGATGAAAACTATAGCATTTGAGGTGAAAAATACATTTGATGGGATGCATAGATCGGACACCATGGGAGAAATATTGAACCTGAAGATACTAATAGAAAGTATCCAGATGGAAATACACAGAAAAATAGAATTAATAAGACAAAGAACCAGTGAGCTATAGGACAATTCTGAGTGGCCTGATAGGCATGTAATTATATTCTCCAAAGGAGATGGGGCCAGAGGGACAAGAATATTTGAAGAAATAATGACTATGAGTTCCCAAATTTGATAAATATTGTAAATACAAAGATTCAAGGAGCTCAACAAAAGAACCTCAGACAAAAGAAATATCAAGAAAACTAGGTGAAGGCAGCTTATGATCAAACTGCTTAGAACCACTGATAAAGAGAACAATCTTAAAAGTATGTGAGTGGGGGTTAGTGCATTATGTCATTAGATTAGAACAAAATTAAGAAGGATGGCAGACTTCTTGTCAGAAATGATGCAAGCCAGAAATCCTTGGGACAGTAATTTTCAAGTATTTAAAGACCAAAAAAAGTATGAAACTTCCAACCTAGAATTCTACATCCAGCAAAAATAAGCAAAATATAGACTTCCTTAGAATACAAATGCTGTAAGAATTTATCACCAGTAGACATGTACCATAATGAATGTTACAGGAGGTCCTCATGACAGAGGAAAATGGCACCAGATAGAAGTCTGGATTTATACAAAGGAATGACAAGACCCCAAAATGGGAAGCAGAAGAGACAGCTCTTCCAATTTTATCTCTATTTAAATGGTAAACAAAACATAGTTTATCTCTGTTATGCATTTATCACATCACTGTGGTTTCTTGCTTCTGTGTTTGCTGATTCCGGTCTTGGACCCTTGAAGAGAGGAAAGTAATGCATATTCATTTTATATCCTTAGCAAAAATATGGAACCTGGCAAACATCAGATACTTCACTGTTTGCAGATGATATGATCCTCTATATAGAAAACCCTAAAGACTCCACCAGAAAATTACTAGAGCTAATCAATGAATATAGCAAAGTTGCAGGATATAAAATTAACACACAGAAATCCCTTGCACTCCTATACATTAACAATGAGAAAACAGAAAGAGAAATTAAGGAAACAATGCTATTCACCATTGCAATGAAAAAATAAAATACTTAGGAATAAATCTACCTAAAGAAACAAAGACCTATATATAGAAAACTATAAAACACTGATGAAAGAAATCAAAGATGACACATATAGATAGGGAAATATACCATGTTTATGGATTGGAAGAATCAATATAGTGAAAATGAGTATACTACCCAAAGTAATCTATAGATTCAACGCAATCCCTATCAAGCTACCAGTGGTATTTTTCAGAGAACTAGAACAAATAATTTCACAATTTGTATGGAAATACAAAAAACCTCAAATAGCCAAAGCAATCTTGAGAAAGAAGAATGGAACTGGAGGAATCAACCTGCCTGACTTCAGACTATACTACAAAGCTACAGTCATCAAGAAAGTATGGTACTGGCACAAAGGCAGAAATATAGATCAATGGGACAAAACAGAAAGCCCAGAGAAGTCCATGCACCTATGGACACCTTATCTTTGACAAAGGAGGCAAGAATATACAATGGAGAAAAGACAATCTCTTTAATAAGTGGTGCTAGGAAAATTGATCAACCACTTGTAAAAGAATGAAACTAGAACATTTTCTAGCACCATACACAAAAATAAACTCAAAATGGATTAAAGATCTAAATATAAGACCAGAAACTATAACACTCTTAGAGGAAAATAAAGGCAGAACACTCTCTGACATAAATCACAGCAGAATCCTCTATGACCCACCTCCTGGAGTAATGGAATTAAAGGAAAAATAAACAAATGGGAGCTAATTAAACTTAGAAGCTTTTGCACAATGAAAGAAACTATAAGCAGGGTGAAAAGAAAGGCTTCAGAATGGGAGTAAATAATAGCAAACGAAGCAACTGACAAAGAATTAATCTCAAAAATATACAAGCAACACCTGCAGCTCAATTCCAGAAAAATAAATGACCCACATTTCTCCAAAGAAGATATACAGATGGCTAACAAACACATGAAAAGATGCTCAGCATCACTCATTATCAAAGAAATGATTATTTGATTTGATTATCAAATCAAAACCACAATGAGGTACCAATTCACACCAGTCAGAATGGCTGCTATCAAAAAGTCTACAAACAATAAATGCTAGAGAGGGTGCGGAGAAAAGGGAACCTTCTTACACTGTTGGTGGGGATGCAAACTAGTACAGCCACTATGGAGAACAATGTGGAGATTCCTTAAAAAATTGGAAATAGAACTGCCATACAACCCAGCAATCCCACTGCTGGGCATACACACCAAGGAAACCCAGAATTGAAAGAGACACATGTACCCCAATGTTCATTGCAGCACTGTTTACGATAGCCAGGACATGGAAGCAACCAAGATGTCCATCGGCAGATGAATGGATAAGAAAGCTGTGGTACATATACACAATGGAATATTACTCAGCCATTAAAAAGAATGCATTTAAATCAGTTTTAATGAGGTGGATGAAACTGGAGCCTATTATATAAGTGAAGTGAGTCAGAAAGAAAAACACCAATACAGTATACTAATGCATATATATGGATTTAGAAAGATGGTAACGATGATCCTATATTCAAGACATCAAAAGAGACACAGATGTAACAAACAGTCTTTTGGACTCTGTAGGAGAAGGTGAAGTGGGATGATTTGAGAGAATAGCATTGAAACTTGTATATTATCAGATGTAAAATGGATTTCCAGCCTAGGTTTGAGGCATGAGACAGGGTGCTCAGGGCTGGTGCACTGGGATGACCCTGAGGGATGGGATGGGGACGGAGGTGGGAGGGGGGTTCAGGATGGGGGAACACATGTACACCCATGGCTGATTCATGTCAGTGTATGGCAAAAACCACTACAATATTGTTAAGTAATTAGCCTCCAATTAAAATAAATAAATTTAAAAAAAAACAGGAAAAAAATTTACTATTAGAAATTAAAGAAAAAAAAAAAAGTCTGATGCATTAACATATACTTGGGGCTTCCCAGGTGGCACTAGTGGTGAAGGACCTGCCTGCCAATGCAGGAGACATAAGAGACTCTGGTTCAGTCCCTGGGTTGGAAAGATCCCCTGGAGGAGGGCATGGCAACCCACTTGTGTTCTTGCCTGGGGAATCTCATGGACAGAGGAGCCTAGTGGTCTATAGTCTACGAGGTCACAAAGATTCAGGCATGACTGGAAGCCACTTAGCACAGCACAGAACATAAACATACATATTGGTGCAGGCCCCATGCACATCCCTGTGGACAACAATACTACATGGTACATCACACCTGGATGATCTGCTGGATGGCAACCAGATTCAGCCCTGGGTATCCACCAACCACATTGTTATGGGCTGACCCCTAACACTTGTGTGATGGTATTTGGAGGCAAGCCTTTGGGAGGTCATTAGGTTTAAGATGAGGTCTTGAAGAGGTGCCCTAATAATGGAATTAGTATCCTCATAAGAGGAGGAAAAGACGTCAGAGCCTCTGTCTCTGCCATGTGAGGACACACCCAAAACCCGGCATCTGCAAGCCAGGAGGACAGTCGTAACCAGGAGCCCAATCTACCAGCATCTTGATCTTAGACTTCAGCCTGAAACCGTCTGCAGTTTGAGTCCCCCAGTCTATGGTATTTTGTTACCATAGCCCAGACACACTAAGATCCACATAAAATGACATGTCCTGTTGTCGGGTTTGAGACAGCAGAATCCCCACTGCTGGGCCACTAGGGTACTAGTTCGGAGGATGAACGCCGAGCTCGGGCCTGGCTGCCTGGATTCTCCTGCCCTGGCACAGACAATGGCTCCTAACGTTCCTGCTCCCGCTCGACCACTCTCCCGTGCACACCAGGCTCGAGGTAAGCAGTGGGCGTGGCACCTGGATGTCTGGACCCAAATACTTGGGGAGAGTCTTCTTTGTTGTCTGGGGTGCCAGTAATGGCCCTCAATTTAGAGGCATATATTTGTGCTCCGAGCAGTTCTGATCCCTGCCAGCAGACGGGAGGAAATGTCACTCCTTGTACGATTACAGACAGCCTCAGCTCCCGTCTTACAAGGAGTTATATTTACATCTCATAAACGATGTTGGTGCTTTATTTTAAACAACTAAAGCTCTGTGTCTGGGGGTAGGACTGGGAGAAAGGAATTATTTCCCAGCCCATGAAAACTCCTACAGAATTGAAAGGTTCTGCTTGAGAATACTATCTCTTAAAGCTTTCACCCAGCAACAGGGTCGTAAACTGCTCTAGGAGGGAAGTTGCCCTCCCTTGGGAGAGAGGCATGCAATCTTTTTTATGAGCAATGGGGTGGAAGGAGGGGATGCTGCTCCCAGGAGGGTGTTCCTGCTGCAGAACTGAGCTCCCCTCACAGTTGCTGGATGAGTCATTCACTGGGTGTTAAGTGCAGGGTAAGAGGGGGACCCGCTCAGGAAAGACTGATGACTAAAAGGCATCTGGGGTAATGTACCGATCCATGCAGATCTCTTTCCTGTGTGCATGTGCACTCAGTCACTTCAGTCTTGTCTGACTCCTTGCAACCCTACGGACCATAGCCCGCTGGGTTCCTCTGTCCATGGGATTCTCCAGGCAAGAATACTGGAGTGGGTTGCTGTGGCTTCCTCCAGGGGATCTTCCTGACCCAGGGATCGAACTGCATTATAGGTGGATTCTTTACTGCTGAGCCACTGGGGAAGATCCCACTCTCCTGCATTCGATCCCAAAAGTCTCATATGGATTTGAAAAGACCAAGTGAGGGTCAGCCAATCTGGAAAAAGTACTGAACATGAAATCCTGCTTTAAATTTTTAATTAACAGACTGTTTTAAGAGAAGTTTCAGGTTTAGAGCAAAAGTGAGCAGAAGGTAGAGATTTCCCCTTATATGCCCTGCCCCCTCACATTCACACCCACTCCCATTACCACACCCTGCACCAGGTGGTGTGTTAGTTACAACGGATGAACCTGTGTGGATATGTCCTCATCAACCAAAGGCCAGTGCTCACGTGTGAGTTTACTCATGATGCTGCATGTTCTGTGGGTTTGGATAAATGTACAATGACACATATACACCATTATAGCACCATACAGAGTAGCTTCACTGCCCTAAAGATCCTCTGTGCTCATCCCTCCCTCCTCTCACTCCCTGGCCACCCCCGATCTTTTTACTGTCTCCATAGTTCTGCCTTTTCCAGAGTGTCACAGAGCTGGAATTGCACAGTCTGCAGCCTTTTCAGATTGGCCTTTTTCACTCACTAATGTGCACTTAAGATTCCTACATGTCTTTTCATGGCTGACAGCTCATGTGTAATTTTCCACTGTCTGGATGCACTACCTCATGAACAACATCATGGTGCTGCCGAGTGTCAGGGATTATGAATAAAGTTGCTATGAATGTCCATGTGCAGGATTTTGTGTGAACATAAATTTACTCCTTTGGGTAAATGTGAAAGCACGTGACTGCTGGAAATTCTGCTTTTATCTAAGAAACTGCTTCCCAGGTGAAGAGTATTGGATGTAACTGCCTACCTTGCAGATTCATTCTTTCCGAGGCCACTTGAACAATGAAACAGCACAGTCCAGTGCTGGCTGTCCAGTGGAATTTTCTTTGGTGATGGTATCTGCCCTAATACAGTAGCCACGAGTGGGAGCTCAGCACTTGACACATGGCTTGTGTGACCGAGAAAGCGCCTGCTCACTATAGTGCAATTTAGTTAATTTAAGTGGGTCTGCATGTGGCTGGTGGCTCCGGTGCTGGGAGGGGAAGGTCTATTGGCTGAGATCAGAGCAGGTGGGGTGGAGGCTGTGCCCAGGTGTAAGGTCTGCTTCTCCCACCTCCCAGGCTCCCTGCTCTCTCCACTTTCCCCGCTTCTGGAAACAGCTGGGCAGAAGGGACCTCCCTGCTCCCTGAAGCAGGTGCCTCATCACATCCGTCTTCGATGACACTGTCCCTGAGCCTCCCCTACCCAGCACCCACTCCAGCCTTTACTGTGCTGGTTCTCAAGCATGTGTCTTGTAAACACCTGTTACTGGCACAGCTGTTCTGTCCAGTATCTCAGGTCCTCCTCTTCCTGGCCACTTTGAGCACCTGCGTCCTCTCATGCTCCACTCTTAACCCCAGGGTACCCAGCTATGTCGACAAAATCTGCAAGAATTTTTGCAGATCTGGTGCTAGGTGGACCGGGTGAGGAGCCCCTTACTGTCCATGTCTCATTGTCCATTTCCATGTGTTTACATTTTGTATACATACATGTCGTGTATTTGTTCAGAAAAAATAGATGCACACCTCTATGTTTGGAGCATATATTCAACACACACACACACACACACACACACTCACACTTTTAGATCCACTGGACAGGCAGTGAATGTTTAGGAAATTTTCACTCTGACTTCCATCTTCCCAAGGACAGAAACCAGGACTCAGACCTCCCCACTTACTAGAATTTTTCCTGTTTCAAGGCTCAACACAAGACTGAATCTAATGAAACACTTGTTGAATAAGAACTCAAAGAAACAGCAACAAAATGTTAAAACCTAAGTCGAAATTACACCTAATGTGAAATTACGCGGTTGGTCTTTAAGTCTGAGTAATATTCCAGCAAAGAACCGTTAACCAGAACCAAGTTGCTCTGAGTGTGTTTATATCACTGCTATGAGCTACAGCGTAGTCCGTCCAATAACACTAATTGTTAGTGTTACTGTTCCCGGGGTGACAACACCCAGATCCCTTTGGTCGTTATGGCTCACGCTTGCCCCTTGCCCAGCCCGGGTTCATGATCCTGACATCACCTGAAATTCCATCTCTGGCCACAATACTCAAAGGCAGATGCAGAAGCCACAGCGCTCAAGGAAGATTTCTTGCAAAATCAGTACACCTACGCCTTGCAAATTTATCTCACAAGCAGTGTTCATTTGTAATCTGTGATGAAACAGCAATGCACAGGCACTCAGAGGCCCTGATGGAAGTAGCAAGGAGGTTTATTGGCAGGCGTGAAGCTCAGTCACAGCTTCTCAGAATCCAGAGCTGTAGGGGCGGGAGGTAGGGCAAGGGAGAGATGAGTCCTACAGGGAAGAGAGTGAGGGTGGGGTGGGGGGCAAGCCTTTGAAGCTCCAATTCAGAACACCCGCATTTTTAGGCAGTTATTTTGGTGGAGAAGAATTGCAGGTCTGGGTGTCTGAAGGAGGTTGGGACTGAAGGAGGCTGGGGGTGGGGGTAGCAAGCATTTCTAAACCCCACCTCTGTGGTTCAGCTGAATCTTCTCTCCAGGTATGAAGTCAGCAGACACAGCTACACGTCCCCGAGTGCCTTTTGGTCCTGGGCTCAAAGTGATGGGGAAAAAGAAGTGGCCGAACGGTATCTGACTTCACAGCACACACATCCCCTTTGTGCAGTGAATCCAAGGCTGGTTTATACACTGTGGGCTTCTCAGATAAAGCACATCATTAATTATGTGGGGGTTGCTATAATCAAACAGCATCACAAATCAGAAATGAATATGAAGACCCTGCTTCTGCTGTATTTGCCTTGGAGATTTAAATCTATCTAGAGATGCTGGAAGTAAATTATATTAGGAAACAGGTTTCTAAATGGACAACGAAAAGCCCTAAGTTTACAACCAGACCCTGCAGCTTGCACTACTGATAAAACATTCTGAAATGCTTGATAATGCTGTAAAATCTCACTGAGGCAGAAGCCTCAGACTGCTCAAGAGTACTTGCTGGTAGCATCTGCCACAGCAGGAATTTTCTTAATAGAACATATAAAAATGCCCCAGGCAGGATCAAAATAAAGTAAAAAAAAAAAGAAAAGAAAAGAAAAGAAAAAAAGAAAGGATATTTCCAGAAAAGAGAATGTTGAAAGCAATCATAATTATGTCTTAAAGAGAGGGTTTGATTGCTTCACCAAGTCACCCAGGGCACAGTGATTATAAAACTCATCTCTCCTCCAATCTCAGGTAGGAGAAGCCCTCTTAATAATCTAAAAAAATATTGCTGCATCTCTCCCAACCTCTGTGAATCAGTTCTATTTACAACCCGAGGGTACTGCATTTCTTTTGTATCAAGGAACACTAATAATAATGTACTGTTCCATTACAAAAGAACATTTCACCGAATGGATGTTTTCTGAAGACCCAGGAAGTGGAGGAAGTTTAAAACCCATCCTGTGTGACCCTCCGCAAACAAGCCTGGATCTTTACAGAGAACCAGAGTGGTCCAGTACTCTGTGCTGCTTGTTACAACAGAGTCCAGAAGAAGAGCCATAAAAACATGAACTGGTGTGTAGCAAAAGAAAAGAGGAAAAACCCCACCAGTACATAGTTATGCATTCAGAGCTGATCTCCAAAACCAGGATTGCCTTTTCCTGCTGTGGATGTAAAGAGAGGTCGGGGTGTGTGTGTGTGTGTGCACATGCGTGTGCACACGCACGCATGTGCTTGTGTGCCTGTGTTATTTATTCCACGCTCACTGCCTTATTAAAGTTGTTTTAACAAAATCATACAGACTCAGTGGACTTTTCTCCCACAAAGTATTATATTACAAGGGCACAGAACCGAGAACTATAAGCAATCTGCTAAATGAACCAGAAATTCAACTTTCTGCTTATGAGTTAAGTTATGGTGCCTATTGGTTAAAATGTGAGCTCCAAAACTAGGTTATTTCTAGAAACAAAGCCTTAGGTTGGAGAAAATAATACTCTAGATGAGATAAGGCAGGAGAGCCATGGCTCTTCATAAGAGGGGCCCACAAGCTCTCTGGACACAGCCCTCGCAGTTGGGGCGTAGCCAGCTGTGTGTAGTGAACTTCTACAGACACGATGGAGCCCTTTGATAAATATCTAGAAAATGTGTCAGCCTGTTGTGAATCACAGCCACTGTTAAAAATTTAAGTGTACAGGGCTTCCCCAGTGGTCCAACGGTTAAGAATCTGCCTGCCAATGCGGGGAACACGGGTTCAGCGCCCGGTCTGGGAAGATTCCCCATGCTGTGGGGCAGCTGAGCCTGTGCATCACAACTGCTGAAATCTGCACACTCTAGAGCCTCTGCTCTGCAATGAGAAGGCATTGCAGAGAAGTCTGCACACCTCAACTAGAGAGTAACCCCTGTTTACTGCAACTAGAGAAAGCTTGCATGCAGCAATGAAGACCCAGTTTAGTACCCTCCGCATATTAAAGTGTATAAACTCACTATTGGAAAAAGAAATTTAGTCACACAGTTGTGTCCAACTCTTTGTGATCTCATGGATTGTAACCTGCTCAACTCCTCTGTTCATGGAATTCTTCAGGGAAGGGAGTACTGGAGTGGATTGCCATTTCCTTTTTTAGGGTAAGGCAACCCACTCCAGTACTCCCTTGCCTGGAGAATTCACAATGCATTATATTAAAAACAGCAGTAATGAATACTCAAAATTTCTTTTTAATAACTTCACTATTTTCTACTAATATCTATCCTACTGAGGTTATTTCAGTTTATTTTATCTAAAGGTAGAAATATCATACGATGATGTGCTATTTTCATCTCTTTGCAATTATACCTCAACAATGTCATGTTGTAGCTTGAAACAGACTACAAAGTGACACCCTGGTAACCAGAAAACTCTATCTACTCTTACCTCTCCAGTCCTACGAGACGAGGATGTCAGTAATCATTTACAAGAACACTGAAGGTACAGCTTATCAATTTTATGCCATACTTTTTAACTGGAAGAGAATTAAGTAAAAGCAAAGTTTCCATGGAATCTAATTTTGTAGGGGACTCGCCAAGTCTCTTTTCTTACAAAAGGGAAATAGATGATTCATACTTGAACACAAAGCAAACATTATTCAATTCTGCTTACCGGGAAAATATCAGCCAACGGTATTGTTTGCTAAAGAAATTCATCAGTCAATGTTGTAGACTTAACAGAACAAACCATAACAGGCTCCACAAATAATGGTGGCTTCCTGGAAAGTGGAAAAGTCATGACTACAAAAGTATTCGAAAAATTCCAACAGTTAAGCTGTATAAGAAGGGCTTCCCTGGTGGCTCAGATGGAGACCCAGGTTCAATCCCTGGGTTGGAAAGATCCTCTGGAGAAGGGAATGGCAACCCACTCCAGTATTCTTGCCTGGAGAATTCCACGGACAGAAGAGTCTGGTGGGCTACAGTGCATGGGGTTGCCAAGAGTCGGACACGACTGAGCTACAAACACTTTCTTTTTTTTTTTAATTGGTTTTGCCATACAATGACATGATATCGCCATGGGTGTACATATGTTCCCCCTCCAGAACCCCCCTCCCTCCTCCCTCCCGACTCCCTCCCCCCGGGAAATCTCGGTGCACCAGCCCCGAGCATCAACCCTGGGCTGGCGATTGATTTCACATCTGATACTTAACATGTTTCAATGCCATTCTCCCATATCATCCCACCCCTGCCCTCATCCACAGAGTCCACGAGTCTGTTCTATACGTCTGTGTTCCTTTTGCTGTCTCGCATGCTGGGTTCTCATTACCGTCTTTCTAAATTCCATATATATGCATTAGTATACTGTATTGCTGTTTTTCCTTCTGGCTTACTTCACTCTGGATAATAGGTTCTAGTTCCGTTCACCTGAGTAGAACTGCTTCAAATGAATTTTTTTTTTTAATGCTGAGTAATATTCCATTGTGTATATGTACCACAGCTTTCTTATCCATTCGTCAGTTGATGGGCATCTAGGTTGCTTCCATGTCCTGGCTATTGTAAACAATGCGGCGATGAACATTGGGGTACATGTGGCTCTTTCAATTCTGGTTTCCTCAGTGTATATGCCCAGCAGTGGGATTGCTGGGTCAAATGGCAGGTCTATATTACAAACACTTTCACTTTCAAGAAGGCAATAACTTTACACAGGGAGTGGTTTGGCCTCAGATTCTCTAAGCCCTTGGGAAGCCCTCCCTGATAGGAGTCTTTCTTTGCCTGGGGACCTTGGACCAGCCAGAGAGTAACAATGTGAGTAGGGTGGGGGCTTTGGGTCACTGCCAGAGGTGCTGGAGATGAGGTCAGCCACTGGGCAGTCATGTGATGGAGCTGGCCAAGATTCTGGACTCCAAGTGAGCTTCCCAGGTTGGCACTGTTCCATGGACCACTCAGCGACACTAGGTGAACAGCCCTGCTCCTCCTCGGAGAAACCATGCACTCAGTACCCTCCCAGAATCTGCCCATGAGTCTCTTATCTGGACTGATTTTAATCTGTCTTTTTGAGGTTAGAAACTGTAACCATGAGCATGACAGTGAATTCTGTGTGTCCCGAGGCTAGTCCCAGGGGCTCCCAGACTCTGCCCTTGGTGTCCAAAGTGAGGGTGGTCTGGGAAGCTGTCCCCTCTAACCTCCCAGCTGGCCACCTTCACAAAGATCACCAACAGGACTGAAAAGGTAAGCATGGCTCGGGGACAGCCATAGACTCCACCAATCCTGCTCTCAGTCGGGTGGCAGGGTGTAGAATGTATCACTGAGAGTCAAACACTGAGGTGGGGTAGCCTTTCTTAACCCATTCTTATCATAGTCAAGATGATGTTTCAGATAATTGACCACAGAGCTCATCAATGAATGGAAAATGTTGAGACTCAAGAGCTCAGAAAGGAAACTTTCAAAAAGATCTAGTTGAACTGGAAACTTGGTACTTCATATTTAACACTTTAACTGAGTGAGTTAAAATGTGTAAGACTTCCTTTGCTGGTTTTTATTGGTTTGATTCAGGCTCGATTTAGGTGAACTGGTGGTGATTTTGAGAGTCTGTAGTAAGAAGAATGTGACCCCTTCCCCGAGGCTGGTTTCCTCGTCCACAAACCAGAGAGGAGTCCAATTTCCCCAAAGGTTATTTATGAGGAAATAACGCTGTGATGGTGTATTGAAGAACCTGGCACAGAGCAAATACTCACATATGGCAAATATCAACATCACTGAGAATATCATTGCTTTGGTGGAAAACATGGACAGAGACAGGAATTTCAAAACTGAATAAATGTTTTCAACAACTATTAAGAAATGACAGTTTGACTGGTCAGCTGTCTGAGCCCTGTCTCTTGAATAGGATTAATTCTCAATCCATTGTGGACTGCAAGGAGATCAAACCAGTCAATCTTTAAGGAAATCAACCCTGAATATTCATTGGAAGGAATGATGCTGAAGCTGAAACTCCAGTACTCTGGCCACCTGATGCGAAGAGCTGACTCACTGGAAAAGACCCCGATGCTGGGAAAGATTGAAGGCAGAAGGAGAAGCAGGCAACAAAGGATGAGATGGTTAGATGGTACTGTTGACTCAATGGACATGAAGTTGAGCAAATCGGGGAGATAGTGAAGGACAGGGAAGCCTGGCATGCTACAGTTCATGGGGCTGCTAAGAGATGGACACAACTTAGCAACTGAAAAACAACAACATTGTCACTGTAAGCAGGATGCTGCAACCTGTAGTTTATAAAAAGTCTTTTCTGGTCCTGGATGGTGGTTCTAACATGGTACTGAGTCATCTGCTGTGCTTTTCTTCTCTCAGTTATGAGGTACACTTTGTGTTTGCTCTCTTATGACAACTATGCTATAGCCTCTCTCTAGTTAGCAGTAGTTTAAAAGAAAAAAAAAAAACATGGGAAGGAAATGTCATTGAGTACTGCAGCAAAATCAACTATTTTGGTAAAGACAATCCAGCTGTGTTCACATATTGTCAGACATCTGGAGAGAAGCTTTAAAAAAAATCATTCCAGTCAAACCATCGGATGTCTGGGCCTGCATGAATGCAAATGCTGCTTGCTTCTTTGCAAATCTTTGACTAAATCTTTAAATTTTCAGCCTGATGTTGTGGAGGTGTGGGGTTAGCTACAGAGAGAAATAAATGGAAACTTGCATCTCCTTTGGTGGACAGGAGCACGTTACATGCCATCCACACACTGAGCTAAATGTGATGCAATTTCACAATTAAAGACTGTCCCAAGGGTTGGTTCCATCCCATTTCCTCACCATTCCAAACAAGATGCTTCCTCCATCTGTGAACTCACGCAGGCAAAGTCCCTTGGAAACCAGAGAACAGAGGGAAGTCAACGTTTGTCCGAAGAAGTAAAGGAGAGGAAAAAGGCTGTACTTTCGACCCTAGAAAGGAACATGCTAGACTTGAGAGCCTGTCATTCTGGTTTATAACCTCTAACAATGTGACCTCACAAGTGAAAATCAAGTTCAAGAATTGACAGAAACAAAAACCAGGAGATAAATACTCAAGATCAAAGTAAAGCCATTGAACTTCACACCGCCAACAGTTCAGAGCAATGTTCACTGAGATGCGGTTCTTCAGATGCACGTAGTCTCTGTGTCGAGTCACTGTGTGTGGACTGTTGACAGAGCGGTGCCCCGTGTCACCTAGTGTGGTGACGGAGCCTCTCTCCCTAGAGGCATCTTTAAGACAATAAAAGGATAACTTCATTATAATGAGTACATTTGGCTATGAAATATTGAACATGTTTGTATGGAGGGAATATAGCAGAGGTTTAAAAAAAGATAGCCAGGTTTGATTCCCACTTGCCCCTCGCCACTGTCACACCTCCCTGGAAAGTTTGCATTTTAAATGCATGATTCCAACAGAAATTCCATTCTTCCTGAATGTGCTGATAAAAATTGGAAAGCCGCAGGTTAGCTAGTCTCATAGAATCAAAACACAGACTCTCCAACAAACCCCTTCCTCGTTCTCAGAGGGATGGAAAAACACACAATTCGCTACCCCTTCCAGCTTTCTCTCTGTCTGATCAAAGTCCCTGCTGGCGGTCACCTGGGATGTTCAAACACAGCCTCTAAATGTGTAGGCATATGAAACTCACACACATGTTTGAAGATCTCTGCACACACGCAGGATCTGCTTAATAAAGGATCCAAATTCAACATTTTCAGACACTTACTTTATTAAACAGGGAAAATGTAAAATGTATGACCTGGATAAAAGAGCCATTCTCCTTACTGGGCTTCTTTGTTCCCAGTGAAAATTAGTTTGGTAACAGCTCCGAGTCTACAGCAGGTGGTGAGACCCACTCCTCCACCATAGGTGGATACCGGCAAGAGGGTCCCCTCTGATTGGGAGGGGGCCTGGGCTCAGGGAGCAGGAAGACTGAATTGCTTCTCCCCCAGGGAACAGCGGATACATCAAGTTAGTTAGTGGACTATTAATAAAGCTGGATCCCCGAGACCTCGTGGTCCAGCCTGTGGCTCTAACCTCGATGCTGAGATCCAGGGAAGCCGTTGGTGTTCACGTTTGCCCACATCAATTAACCTTCTTGAGTGTTATTCCCTACTCAGGGACAAAATGCTGTGTGCACAGGCAAAATGAGGGCTTGGCCAGGCCCTCAGTGGTGATAAAAACCCAGCATATTCTGGTCAACAGCCCACCTCTGGATGGTCATTTCTTAACTGAATTATAGGGAGGCATTAACTTCTCTTCTTCTATGAGCTGAAAATGGCCAGAAACATGCTCTAAGCGCTCACTCTTTACATTCAATCTGGACTCCAAGTGGAGGGTAAAAAGATCACCTCCTGAATATCATACCTGGTAGCTAACCTGCTGGGACTTAGAACACATCACATTCTGCTTGGCCATCTGACTGCAGCAGGGCTCCCCACATCCTCCGGGCACTTTCTCCCCAATACCAATCAGGGCCCCAACATGCTAAGTTTCCCAGAAACTAACAGCCCCTTAACTCTGTTACCTTATAACCGTAAGCTCTTGGGCATAGTGACATTAGAGTGGAAAATGAGTTGTTCAGGGGAGGGTCACTGCTGTGGGCTTAAAGTGAGAAAGTCTCAAGTTCAAATCTTCAAATTGCCCTTTCCCCTCTGACCAAGATTGCTGCAATGTTCCCCTCAACTGGGCCAAACTCTAGGCAAGTTTCTTCCTGACTATGGGCTCCCGACCTCTTTCCTTGGAGCATCTACTTAGAAACCTTGTTACTACCGAACTCTTCCTCTGTCCCTTTGACAGACCGGGAATGACTTTACCAAGGACCTAAAATGAATCACTGAAGGAGACTGGTTGGCTTGGTCTCTGTGGACAGAAGGCACCTAACTCTCACTAGGGACAATTAGCACACTCAGGTGGTCTACTTGCAATGTCCACCGCGCCCCAGAGCTCTCCAGGACCCTGCCACTGCCCCCGCTGTTGTTCCAGCAGAGTTAGATTCAAATCTCTCTCCTCTATTACAGGAGTCTCGAATAAAGTCTCCCTTGCCTGTTTCACTGGCTTGGGGCAATTTTCTTTTTTGGTTCTGGTGCCATGACTCAGACAGGACAAGATTCATCACTGGACCTGAGTTCTCTCACTCAGGACCTGGGGCTGCATCCCTGAAGCCTCTGTCTTCCCTCCTGACTGAGCGCAATCTACTGATAAGTCCAACTCCTGGTCCAGAGCCTCAGACGGCATTTGAGGCATGGGCAGGACAGTTTTGATTCTCAGGATTCTGAGCACACTTCTGGGGTGGGTTAGAGTTTCGGGCATATTTGTTTAAGAAGAACCACTGGTTTAGAAATGGGAAATGCTCACTGAGCTCTCACTGGGCTGAACTTTGCCTGGTGCTTCTGTTGCTTTTGTTCAGTCCCCAAGTTGCATCTCTTTGCCACTCCATGGACTGGGGTTTAGCAGATGCTGTTCCATGCAGAAAGCATTCAGATTGTCTTCACTGCTGTTACTCTTGCAGGTCTGTCCCCCACAGGGACTCTGACACTCTTCTGACAGCCTCCTCTGCAGACTCCGCGTCATTTCGATGGTACCAGATGCCCACTTCCCTCTTCTTTGGCATGGTTCTGCTGAGACTTATCTGACTTCAACAGAGAAAGGGCAAGGGGACAGCAAAGGACAGATTGGTTCTACTTCAGATTTGTGGAAAGTCAGTACCATGGTGAGGAGGGAGGATGGAGTGGAAGCCGGGGGCCTGCTGGGTGGGGTCCTCACTGTAGGAAAACCGTCACAGGACTCGGGGGCCGGTGGGATAAGGGAGGGAGAGATGGATGGGTCCCTGATGTGCCCAGATGTGCTGCCAGATGATGGGAAGAGAGGACTGAGTGGGGTGCCGAGAGGCCTGGGAGAAGGGAGAAGGTAGGGCCGACTCTCAGAACGGATATGCTTGGCAACCTGGTAGGACACCTGGCTAGTAGTAGTAGGAGCGGTTGTAGTTTAGTTGCTATGTCCTGGCCGACTCTTTGCGACCCCATGGACTGTAACCTGCCAGGCTCCTCTGTCCCTGGGATTTCCCAGATAAGAGCACTGGAGTAGGTTGCCATTCCCTTCTCCAGGGGATCTTCCTAACCCAGGGTTTGAACCTGGGTTTCCTGCATTGGCAGGTGGGTTCTTTACCAGCTGAGACAACAGGGAAGCGCAATATTATGGCTACTTTAAGTAATCTCATTACTTTCCAAAAACAGATTCAGGAAAAGATTAGAGAATCCTTAGAATGAGGACTGTTGGGTCCTCTGATTTAACAAACAGGTAAGAATAAATTTTTTTTTCAGAATCTCAACTTTTGGTATACATGTGTCTCTTTCACCTTTGAAGACCAATCCTTCCCCTCAGAGGATTCCAAGGAAACCTCAGCTATGCATGTGTCTGGGCAGGGCCTTTGTGTGGTACTTTGCAGGATTCAGAGTGGTGTCTGAATCACTGAGCTCTCAAGGCATGTCTGTCTTCATGAAGCCTCAGTGGGAATGGAAGCAGAATTTCAACCGAAAGTTCTAATCTGTAACGTGATTTCAGGAAGGCTGATAGAGGAGAGCATTCATCAGCTGGCCTTCCAAAGCTGCAGCACTCCTAGGTTAGTTTCAGATTTATTCACTAATCCAGGTAACACCTATTCCTTGACAATTTTTTCATCAAAAAGCCTCACTGTCACTCAATAATTTCAAGCATGTGCGAGCGCCACCCTGGAGCCCGAACCGGGAGTATGAACAGTGGCAATCTTTTTGTCAATTCAATTTTTAATGGCGTCTTAATTTTTCATGGACTTTGCCACTGGGTTTCGCCTTGACTCCTTGGCCCTGGGAGCTCACACAGCCTTCCAGCACTCTGGGTAGCAAAGTGCTGAGTGATCCCTCTCTTTTCGCTCGCTAGTCAAGTGTAAAGAGCATCTGAGCTCGTTTCGTCAGATTCCTCTGCAAACAGCACGCCTCTCCGGTGGGGACAATTCCAGGTCAGTGCACAGGTTAAGTGAACAACCTCACAAATGCAGAAATGACACAAGAGGACAAGACACCAATTCCAGAGGGCAGCAGTTTACGGGGGAGGTAATCAAGTCCCGCCCCTGCATCACCTTCCCACACCCAGGGCTTCTGCCTCTCCCAGGCATCCATCTGGACCAGCCCTGGGAGCATCACTGCCCCTTCGCCTGGAGCCGGTGGCTCCTAAAAGAACCATTTGGGAAGACACCTCCTCACCAGGCCTTCAGTCTCCTCCTTTCAGAGGAAGGAATGTCACTTCTAATTTCCTATAGAGACATTCTATGGAGGCTCTGTCCCAGTGCTGGCATGTCAAGTTCTGACAGTCAATATGTTATTTTTCAATGAACTAATGTAGTTCATTAACTCTGCACAACTGACAATTAAGAGAGAGTGCTGGAAAGCTTTGCTTTTCTTCATACCCTTTTTAATTGCAACAAAAGCGGGGGGCGGGGGGTGCTGTATGCAAGGCTGTCTTCCTTCCTGATTCAGAATTCCAGACCAAGGGATTTTGCATGTGTTAATCTAATTTGCTTCTGAAATTGCCAATATCTTTTAAAGACATTTTGCATAAAATTGGGGGGAGGGTGTGGGGGGGTGGTACGACATTCATCTTTTTAAAGTTTGAATTTAGATGAGTGCGTCTACAAATTCAGCCCAGTTCTGTGTTAGAGATAGGGTCCTCGGTGAATTCTCACAGGGAACGTCTCTGGAAACAGGCCCAAACAGACTGAAGCAGGACACTTTCTGTCAGGGTATCAGTGGAAGGGGTTCCCCCAATGGTCCATCTCCCCCAGCCCCTGAGGTCTGCTGTCTCCTTGCAGCCAAGTTCAGCACTCATTGCCCCCTTGCCCATGGCCAGACCTCTCTCTCCCGTAGAGCCAGCTCTACTTCTTCTCAGGGGTCCCAGGAGCCCCCTTGCAACCTGTGCCTTTCCTACAGGGCCACCTCCCATCCCAGAGGTGCCTGGGGACACCTCTGTTTACACAGGACACTGGCTGCCTGGCCTCTAGAATCCCAGCAGGCTCTGTTCCTACATACAGGCCAGGTTGCTCCCGAGGCAGGTGAGTCTAGGTATTTTGGGGCCCCACACTGCACCCCTTCAAGACAAAACTGGGGCCCAGATATCCTGGCCATTCCAACAAGGCCAGGCTCGTTGGAGTAGCCATCATCATCACCATTCCTGTCATCATCACCATCATCACCATCAGTCAGAGCTCTGAGGCCAAGAGGTGTGCAGGGGAGGAGTGCAGATCACCGAGGGGCACATGGGGCCAGAGGACCATTGTGCTGACCCTGACGAGGCTTCTTCCATCACTGCCACCGCCATCACCAACATCACCATCACAACTGCCACCTCTGTTGTCACATCACTGCTACTACCATTGTCACCATCATTCAGCACCACTGCCATCATCACTTGACTGCCATGTCACCGCCATCACCATCACCATCCTCCTCCTCACCACCGTCATAACTGCCTCCTCCACTGTCACATCCCTGGTACTGTCCTCGTCACCATCACCACCATCCCCACCACTGTCACGCTCACATCACTGCCATCACCAAATTTTCTCATAGTTGCTCTATCTCTGCTCTCGTCTCTGGCTTTCTCCACACTGGTGTTGCCTTTAACAGAGCTTCTTGAAGGAGCATAAACAAGCCGCCCCTTCCTCCAGAGCCGGCACTGGCAGACGTGAAGCTCTGATGAGCAAAGGAGATGCTGTCAGTCTCCAAGGTACTCGGAGAAGCTGGACTGCAGTGGCCACGGCTGCAGAGTCTGTAAAGACTAATTGTTTCTAGACGAGCCGCATGAGGTGACTGCAACAGGGAGGCTGGTCCACGAACTCCATGTAGGTACCAATTGCTTTCAAATGACTGTTTCGGAAGAAACTGTAAACATTTGTTTGCCCTCCTTTAAAGAAAATTCACGCTCTGAAAGGGGAACTCTGGTACAAAGAGCCTCTTGCCAGTCAGTAATTTTCTGACAAATTAAAACACCGATTTTCCATTGTGCGGTGAGTTTCCATTTACTACCCTATTGTGAATCCAGGCTTCTCCTTCTCTGGGTGTTAACTTGCTCACTCTTAGGAGAAGTTTTCCTATTATTCTCAGAAGTGTTGCTTCATTTAAAGAACAACTGTGTCTTCACATAAGTATATATAATCACACTAATAGTACATGCAACACACAGGGCACACTTCCTGCGCTAAGGACACCTGGAGAAAGTTTCTCAGAGACCTCATCTCTGGAGCTGCCTCCCCCGAATCTTGTCTTCTGTGGATGCACAAGCTCTCCGTGCATCCATTTTGCTCGAGGCTGTCTTTAGTATTCCAAGCCCATTAATTTACATTATGGTGACTTAAAAAAAATAATATAGCTGAGCACCTTCAGCAGGGTTTCTCAGCTGAGCACTCTTGACCATCTGGCTGGATCATTCTTTGTTGTGGGGGCTGCCTTGAGCTCCTAGGAAGTTTAGCAGCATCCCTGGTCTCTACCCACTTGATGCCAGAAGCACACTTCCCCAAGAATGTTCTCAGGGATTGCTAAACGATCCCTGGTTGGGGGTGTGTAAGATCAGCTCTTGAGAACCCTACCTACAGTAAACCTCAGATTCTTACATAACTTGGTGATTTTACAACAGTCAAATGATGATTTTCACCCACACGTTATCAACACATTATGCTTAGAAGTGGGAAGGTCCATCCATCCTTAAAGTCCAGAGGTGGTGAAGTCAACACATGCTGGGCAGCTGGTTCCTGAGGGTTTTCCAGGTAAGTGATGTTAAAGCCAACCAACTATCCATCCACCCATCCATCCATCCACCCATCCWTCCATCCATCCCTACCTCTCCATTCATCCACTCATCCTTAATCCATTCATCCAATCATCAAGCCATCCATGCATTCATCACTCATCCATCCACTCATCCTTCATCCATCCATCCTTCACCCATTCACCCATCATCCATTCATCAATTCATATCCCTCATCCATCCATCCTTCATTCATCAATCATCTGTTCATCTATCCATTCATCCCTCATCCACCTACCCATCCTTCATCTACCCATGTCTGTTTGGCTACTTCACACCTGCCAGGGATCATGCTTCAGATGAAATTTAGGACTAAATACACGTCTTGAGGAAGCAAGTCACAGTTGAGCACAGTGGCTATCTGAGGTGTGGTACCATGCCAAAGAACAGTTTTGGAAATATAGGGGCACATTCTGGTAATCCCATGTCTGGTTGCTCTGAGCAGTTTGTGGGCAAGGACTTGGATGCCAAGGTGTTCTGCAAAGCCTAAGAAGTTCTGTCTGTGCACAGTGGTATGGCCCACTGTCACATCCTGCAAGTCTAGAATTATCTGAGCCTAGAGCTTAATTTTACATATAAACATCACCTGGTTTGGCAGGGTTTTAAACTACAATGAAATTTTCAGGAGTGAAATTGCCACAGAAACAGAAGGAAGGCTGTCCTTTGGGTTGTCAGAACTTTCTAAGAGTTCTTCACCATCAGAAAACCAATGTCGAGCTGAGGCCCTTGTGTCAACTATCAAACATGCCCATGTCCAGAAACATTTGCCCTTGTCACCCTCCCAGGGGTTCCACAAACAAGTCACAGGCCCCTCGCCTCATCTTCTCTACCTCCTGAGGGTCTGATGCAGGGCTGCCATTGCCTGGACACTCCTTTACAATGTTTGAGTGGATGGAACATTAGAGAGGGTCACGTAGCCCTGGGGCTGGAAGCTTCCACCAGGTGGAGAGGAAAGGAAGCCCTGTAGGTGCTTGGTGGGCAGAGGGTGGGGGCTGTACTGGGAGCCCGAGGAAAGGTGAGGCCCAGCTTTTCTCAGGGAAAAGACCTCCCTGCCATAAGCAGAGAGCTTATTCGGGGAAAATGATGAGTCCATCACCAATCTGCCTTTTTCAATTATGCAAAATAAATGTCCCCGAATATGGTCATTGCTGAGACCGCTGCCTCCAGTGCTAAATGCTGGCCTGGCCTCTTGGGGCCCTGCCTTCTGCTTCCATCTTAGGGTGTCAGGACCACTCTGGCTCAAGGATCCTTTGCAGTGAGCGGGGGGCAGGGTGTGCCGTGGCAGGGATCCATCCCAGGACTCTTTCTCACAACCACATGAGGGCTGGATGACACCTAAACTCAAGAGGCCCGGAGGGAGGTTGTGGCTGATCTGGTGGGTGATTCTGAATGTGTGTGTGATGCCCTGGGGAAGGCAGGGTCTCAGAGGGCAGATGAAGAAGATGGAGCAGATGAAGTCCTGAACAGATACTAGCCACAGGCCAGGCCTGCAGAGGGGGCCCTCACCTGAAGATGGATCCTTCCCTGCAAAGTCCCCGGCGGGGACAGAAACCAGGTGCCTGGTCGGTTAGCCCCTGGCTGTAACCACAAACAGGGTCATTTCCATGAGAGTTGTAGGACCACATGCAGGCCACTTGGATGGACTTTTCCATGTTTCAAACTGCATCCCACAATCCCATTAAGGGAAGCAGATAAATTGCTTGGCTTTTAAATAATAGAAACAAACCTACAGTCCGCACACTCTTCCTCCGTGGTGCCAGGTGCTTCCCTGGACCTGGCCCCACAGGGGCACCCCACGAAGCCAGGGCTATTAGCATCCTCTTCAAATTGAGATGGGTACTGAACAAGGGTGGGTCCAGCTACTCGCCCAGGGCCTCACAATGAGCAGGATGGGAGGGGTATGAACACAGGCACCAGAGGCTGCCACCCTGTCTGGCTCTCTCCCCTCCCACCCTGCCCCTCCAAAGTAAAATCTGAGTTCCCTCACTGTGAGCCTGGCTCTCCAACCCCCACTAATGGCACCATCCCACCCCTGAAAGATGAATGCTTCAACCTGACAATTTTGAGAACTATAAATTGTTCGTGTTCCTAGATATCAAATGATGACATTAAAATTACTTAATTTAATATCCTCAATATACTCTTTCATTGCTTTTTTCCCCCCCTCTTCCTTTCAAAAGTCTTACAGCTTGTTATCAACTAGGATAATTACTTCCCAGTAAGTTAGATCTTCGCTTCTTCATTTGCTTCTTAATAAAACCCTTTTCTATACAGTTAGCTTGGGAGAGGACACATCGTGAGTCAAACTTGAAGATGTTGCAGGATTAAATTAAATGCCAGGTCTGTGTTTGCTGCCATGTATTATTACAGAAGGAAGTGAGTTGCAGCTGGGAGCTGGGGTATGAATAGATGGAGGGGAAGAATGGAAAGAAACAAGAGTTCCTGGTTTTTCTCTTTTCATCGCCCCCCATCCTCCCTCTGTCTTGTCTGCTTTCTCAGGCTTTCACCTCCTGAATCGCGTACCATGTATGCATGACAAGCAAAGCTTTTGCACGTATCAAAAGAATGTAGCTGAGGATTAATTGTAAAGAAAGAGCCAAGCAACATCCCTGATTTCCCTGCCTTCCTCATGGAGAAGGTAGAAAACCCTTCCTCAACTGCGGAAATTTGGAAACGGAACACATCAGAACACACACACAGCAAGCTCACCCGTTAATATGCTTCAACAATCATCTCTACCTTTGAGATTCATTAACCAAGGCGACTTACGGAGCCTACCCCAGAATGCATTATTCACAGGAGAAGAACTGCGTTGATAAATATGGAAACCTTGCCTATTCTGCAGGGTGTGAGTGCTTTTACATAAACTCCCACTAGGATTAGCAATCTTTTCAGAAATCAAACGACACACATAAAGCTACTTAAAGTCTGGCTTTTCTTCTCCATCAGGCAGTGTAAGGGAATCTCTAAATGAGGAACTAAGATCCATTACAGGCCAGTGGAATCAGGCATCATCTTGTATAATTTTCCGACACATGAGATTAATTCCAAAGACGCCTGGAGCTCAATGTGTAAATTCACCCACTGGTTTGTGGGCTCAGCCTGGCAGGACGAAGAGCTGTGCATTCGATTGCAACCTGGGCACAAAACAGCAACAGCCACAGAGCTCTAAGTGGGGCCTGAGCCGGTGACAAACAAACAAATGGCATTAGATGTCCAAGGGTGCTTGGTCATTGGGCTGGGGCCAGGGCAATTTTCTGAAGGATGCAAAATGAGTGTATGTTAGGCTAACGATCGAATTTACATTTTTTAAAGTGAACTTAAGTGTTGGGCAATTATCTGGATAATTAATTTTCAAATGGCTTCTGCCTAAATCATCTAAGTGACCATAAGTGCGGGAGAGGCTAGAGGAGGAGGTCAGGTCTTGGGACAAGCAGCAGTGGGAGACCTGGTCGCTTGGGGGTGAGTCTCTCCTGAGGACGGACCCTTGGGAGAGCAAACCAGCCTGGAGGTTAGCTCCCGTCATGAGCTCAGGCCAGATCCTTCCTGGGAATTGTCCTTGTGATAGGACCTTTGGCCAGGAGACACACGTATATCCCTCTGATCCTCCAGTGATGCAAGCCATGTTTCAGAGGTTAGGGGCTGGTACAAACCACACTCCATTGTAGGGAAAACTGACTTACTTGAGCACCAAGGGTGTTTGGGGACAGGCCCAGTGCTCCATCCTTTGCCTGGGATGACGGGGTTGGTGGTGGGTCTCTGCTCTGGGCTCAGGCCTATGTGAGTGCATCCTTGGGTCTTGTTTAGGCTCCCTGGGAAACACCAGTTCCCCATCCCCACTGGTCTAGTGTTCGAAGCTTGGGGTCTCACAAAGCCCCAGTCCTGATGGGGGGGAAGTGTGACCACATGGAAACTTGGAGTCTTACAAAGGCCCAGTCCTGGGGAGGGTGGTGATCCCATGAATGGAGTTCATACAGAGACAGTCCTGACTCACAGACTCAGGTTCAACAGGAACAAACATGGCCACAGAGGACTATTTTGGAAAACGTCCAAGATTCCAATAAGACGCTCTCAGTCATAATGGCATCATCATCAACACTGTAGAAATTAACACAGCCTGGTTTCCCAGTCTAAACAGGGGTGTGGGCCAGTCAACAACCAGCCCTACTGCAAACTGCTCGCTCCTCCATACAAAGCCTGAACAGTTCCTGCCCTTTAATGACAGGGACACCGAAATAAAGTCTATTCTGAACTGATTAGAGAAATCACTTCATAAACTACTATGGAGCACCACAGAATCTATGCAGTTCTTAAAAACGGATGTCAAAAACTATGTGCAACATGGGAAATAGCCACAGTCGATAGGTAAGTTGGAGCAAACCAAAATGGTGTGGAGTGATTTCACTTTTTTGGGTTTAATGAAAAAGCCTAGAAAGGATATCTGTAGATCAACTATCATTGGTGATTTTACATCGTAATTCTTAGCCATTTTTATTAAAAGTTTCTACCACTGATACATACTACTAGTAAAAGAAGTTTTAGAAAGCAATAAAAGTTGCAATCCTTCCTTTTCCTCTTAATAGGAGACTGTGAAAAATTATCATTTAAGAAAGATGGACTTTAGGTTCAATTAAGAAGTCTCTGCCAGGTCACATGAGATGGAGCCTGGGACTCAGAAGGCAGGATGGAGGATCGTTATTAGCAGAGGGACCTGGGGGACAGGCAGTATAAAGACTAGCTGCTCAGAGAGCTGGCAGAAAACTGAGAACTGAAGGGGATGTAAATGAATGGCTTTAATTTCAGCCTTCCTTGGGTTTGGTGGCAACCTGCCTGGCCATCCATACTGACCTTTGCTGCCAGGTCCCTCCCCCAGGGGAGATGAGTGTGCCAGACTGCAGGCCTCTGAGGACAGCCTTGGCTGAGGTTAAAACTCGGTTGCCCCTTAAGGCAACAAAGATTAGGCCAGGATGTCCCCCAGTCCCCATGCAGCTCACCACTGTGGGTGCATGCCTTCCTGATCCCACTGGCTTCCCGGGAGGCGTGTGTGAAGTGACAGAAGTTAATGAGAACCCAGGTTTTTAAAAATGGTGGAGAAAGTCATTGCATATTCACGACCCAGCAGACCTTTCACATGACCTGCTGCATAATCAAGTCACTGTGGCTGTCTCCCAATGAAAATTTAAATATTTCAGGACTTTTTGATTTCGTTTTGTGTGTGTGTGTGTGTGTGCTGTTGTTGTTATTATTATTGCGATTTCTCCATCACTAAACTCAAAGATTGACCTAAAAAAAAAAAAGACAATAGGCTTTTCAGAGTACTATTACTCAGATGTGTGGAGTGCCTGTTTGTGTATTCATGAAGCAGAGCTGCACATGCACAGGGAAAGTTCACTGGAACGAGGTTCAGCACAGTCACGGTCTCCGAGGCTCGGCTATTTGAGTCAGTTCCTCCCAGCAGCACAGTGATAATGCAGGACGGACTATCCCTCCCGCTCCTATAGCAGCTCAGAGCTGCCTTTGTCCTTTTAAAGCACCCATTATCTTCCCACAGAACACAATAGGTGTTTATTGTACGGAACCCCCAACACAAATGGAAATAAAAAACACATTCTGGAGGAGATTAGAGGAGCCTGCGATGTGATGTATGATTAACCGTGTTCCGTCGGGTGTGAGCAGCAAATAACGACAAACAACCCATATTTCTAGCATTTCTTTTTTTCCTCCATTAATTTCTACATTTGGCTCATAAAATCTTCACATAATGCCTTTCTGGTCTGGGAGAGTGCCGGCTTGTTTAATAAAAAATCTCTCATGGAAACTAAGAAAGCACCTTCTTCAGAGTCAGCAGAAGGTGATATAAACCCCACAGTGCTGGCGACCCTGGAGACATGGAGGGGTCAGGTGCCAGGCTTCTCAGGGATGGGAACTGGACCACCCACTTTTAGACCCTTCAGGTCTGAATTGGTTACACAGGGAAGTCAGTGTCAAGTGAAGGGGAGGGTATGAACATAGAAATGTTGTATGAACATAGAAATGAGGACAGAAACTCAGGAAAGCAGGTGATTTCAGAAAAAGGAGTTTACTCCTTGGTGACAACAAAACAAGGGAAGTAGAAAAATGAGGGAAGTGGAACATTAGGGGGAAAAAGAGTGATGAAAAGTAAAAAGAACAAGGGAAGGAAACAGATCAGAGAATGAAATGGGGAACATTAAAGACACTGAATAATGAAGGGCAAATAAGAAAAAGGCACTTGGGAAAAGATGTGGGAAAAGATGTGATAACAAAATAAGTGAAACTCTAAGTCAGAAAACATGACTAAAACTGAAAGACCAAAGGAAAACAGGAGCTATATGTGCAGAAGGTACAGGAGGCAGAAAGGTTCATGAACAGCACCGAAGAATTCATACAAATCAAACGGGAGAACACATGTACTTTGGTGGGAAAAAATTAGCAAGCAAATCAAAAAAGATGACTAATTTACAAAGAAAAAACAAATGGTCAATAAATTAGTGGCAATACATCTTCAGTAATGAAGGCACATAAAAATGTAAACAAACATTTTGTCTTCCTTCACAGGTCTTCCCCTAGTGAACCAGCAGAAGTGGGTCTATCTTTATTAATAGATATGCACCTTACCTGTGCCTCCAACATGCTGGGATTCCTACAATTAGTGGATGTTTACACCTCCTGGGCTTTCTGAGGGCACCTCAGCGACAGGTGTGACAATCCTTAGACATATTCTGAATGTTTAGCCCCATGGCTCAACCTCAGGGAAATGATCCTAAACTCACGGAAAACATGCATAAGATTGCCATTCTCCCTAATAAAAAGTGGAAACAAGATAACTTCCTAGAATAAGGTGAATCATTTAAACAGTAATAATCCATATGATGGAATACTTACGGAGTTGTGAATGTTTGATGACCTGAAATGTTGTGAGATGAGCCAGACAAAAATGTTTGTTTGAAAGGGTAACTCCTGATTTGGTTTAAAATTGTTTTAAACTATGGGTGTGATTAAAGCGTAAAGTTTTTTCATTGGAAAACTAACTTTCATAGCATGTGCTCAGTAGTGTCCAATTCTTTGTGATCCCATGGATTGTAGCCTGCCAGGCTTCTCTGTCCCTGGGATTCTCCAGGCAAGCATACTGGAATAAGTTGCCATTTCCTTCTCCAGGGGATCTTCCCAACCCAGGGATTGAACACATGTCTCTTGTGTCTCCTGCAGTGGCAAACCATTCTCTACTGCTAGCACCACTTGGGTGATCTCAACTTTCATAGGCAAAATAATTAGTCAAATATTTACTTGCATATCATTAAATCCTGAAGTCTTTTTAAACATATAATTGAAACAAGGTAAATTTATGAAAATAGTTTTCAGAAAAATAGCAGTTGGCTATTAGGTCTAAGAACTCTTTTATAATTAATCCTCTTGGCCAGTGGTGCCTGGTATG
Source organism: Antilocapra americana (assembly GCA_007570785.1). Taxonomy (NCBI): domain Eukaryota; kingdom Metazoa; phylum Chordata; class Mammalia; order Artiodactyla; family Antilocapridae; genus Antilocapra; species Antilocapra americana. Next base: position 6,748,205 of record ML660204.1, on the reverse strand, counting down.
TGGCAATCTTTCTTCTGCCTAATTCAATTAGGAGAGTCTGTGTTTCTAGGTAATCTCAGTAAAACTCATCCTTCTAAACATCACCCACACTTTCTGATCTATTTTGGCATGCATAAGATCAGAAGTTTCTATGTTCTTAAGTCAATATCTGATTAATTGTTTTGCTTATGAAAATTACTACTTTCCCAGTTTAAAAAACCTTTACACTATAATCATATTTAAGTGGGGAATATGAACCATATCATTTTCCTAACAAGTCTGAGAGTTTGTCATCTTTCATTTTTAGCATCTTTCATTTTTTCTCTTTTTATAGTCCAGTATGCAATAACAAACTTTATTAAATATATTTGCATTTTATTCTCTCTTTTATTTAGACATACGGATTCCATTGTTTTTATTTTTATCTTTTAAAAAGTTATTGAGGAATAATTGACAAATATAACTGTATATATTTAAAGTGTTAATAGACTTCCCTGGTGGATCAGATGGTAAAGAATTTGCTTGCAAATGCAGGCAACCTGGGTTCAAACCCTGGGTTGGGAAGATCCCCTGAAGAAAGGAATAGGTATCCACTCCAGTATTCTTACCTGGAGAATTCCATGGACAGAGGAGCCTGGCAGGCTCTTTTTGCATCCATGGGGTTGCAAAGAGTCGGACACAACTGAGCAACTAACACTTTCACTTTTCAAAGTGTTAATAATCTTTCTTCACGGGGTTCTAGGACTAAGCAATTGTAAATAAGCCACCCAAGGTCCCCTGGTCTCAATCTGTCTGTCTGTCTGATACATTGTAATGAATCTCCAGATGCCAGAGGGAATGAGATGCAGGGGTAAGGGTTCTTCTGGAAAAGAAAGATGCCAAAGATTTTCCCAGACCCCCTCGATCAGAGACAAGGGGTAGGGCTAACCAGCCGCCCCCACATAGAATCCTGCAGGTGTGAGTCAAGCCAGGAGTCACTGCCTTGAACACCAGACTCAAGGAACATGTACGCAATCCATGGGGAATGCCTTGTATTTTGCAGCAGTTTACTTCTGCAATGTGTCTTTTTTGCCCCATTAAAAAAAATTTAGAACAAGCTAAATATAACATGAACCAGGTGGATTTGAAGATGGTGAGAAAACCGCATCTTGGGAGCTAAAATTGACATCATCATGGTCCCTGAGCCTAGTGCTGACTTGTAGAAGGTAGGTGAAAGAGGGATAGGGAGGAAAAGATGGAAGGAGGGGGGGACACAACAGTTTTCTCTCAGAATCCAGCCCTTCTGTCATTAGCACTTCTGTCTTCCAGTAGGTAGGCATGTACGGATATGAGAGTTGAACCATAAAGAATGCTGAGTGCCAGAGAACTGATGGTTTTGAACTGTGATGCTGGAGAAGACTCTTGAGAGTCCCTACCAGTCAATCCCAAAGGAAATCAATCCTGAATATTCATTGGAAGGACTGAAACTGAAGCTGAAGCTCCAGTACATTGGCTATCTGATGCAAAGAGTTGACTCACTGGAAAAGACTCTGTATCTGGGAAAGATTGAAAGCAGGAAGAGAAGGGGACAACAGAGGATGAGATGGTTGGATGGCATCACCGACACAATGGACATGAGTTTGAATGAACTGTGGGATACAGTGAACAGGGAAGCCTGGTGTGCTACAGTCTATGAGGTCTCAAAGAGTTGTACATGAGTTAGTGATGGAACAACAACTGCCTTTCAGGGACCCTTGTCAGGTTCAGTCCTCGTATGGGGCACTTCTGCCGCCCACCTGGAAGGGGCTGGCCCGGGGTGACTGGGTAGAGTCAGCCTGGGCTTGGCCAGCCAGACCCTTCCTCCAGAGATGGAGTCTTGAATACTAATTGGTGCCTGCGTGGGAGGGTTGTGGGCACATTGTGAGGCTCCAGACAGGCCAGGCCAACCCCTGCTGCTTCCACAGCCCCTGATAGCCTGCATACTCTCTCTGCTAGAGACGCCACAGTCACTTATAATTCCTACAGTCAGGAGCAGGAAGGAGTGGAGGGAAAGAAAAGAATGGGATGAAGCATTCTGGGCACCCAGAGGAGTGTGACGAGTGCTTCCTTAACATACACACACACCACACGCACCGCATCTCACAGCCCACGCACAGCCCAGTCCTGCAATCCTGGCTTGTAACATAAAGGGAACGAGTTGTAGCCTTCGGATACGTTCATGTTAATAACATAGGCAGCAGTCCTCTCTCAAAATTAGTATCTGCTCCAGAGGCTCCCAGCTTCTCTTGTAAAAATAATGGCAGTTAATAGGGAAGGGCTGTCATGCACCCCGACTCCAGGTACCGTCGGTGTGACAGCTCTGTGATCGGGAGAAGAAAGGTATGCAGAGACAAAAGGAATAATTACCATGAGCCACCAGCAACAGCCCTGGATTTAAATGTTTAAATGTTTTAATTTAAAAGAACAATGGCGCCTTGAAGTGTCTTCACAACCAGTACTGACAACCTGCCATTTATTAATCAGTGTTAAATAACACGGCTCCGGGTTTGACACCAAACACCAGATGATGTGTGATGATCCCGAAAATAGCAACCGTGTCCCAAAGCTGATTTCCAAATGACTCTGGCATAACAAGGAATGTTTACTGCACTGATTAGAGGGTGTCAGTCACTCTTGTGGCAATCACAGTCCAGGGGAGTGAGACTTAAGTGCGCAGAGCCTTTCAGTAAATCCAGGTGCTTTGCACACAGGTAGTGAAGTGCATGGTCCTTGCCCCACCCTGCCCCATGTCCTCTGCCTGCCTTTTGTCTGTGGAAAAACTTTAGCCAAAGGATAAGTTTAATCAGAGAAGTGAGAATATGCAGAAACAAAGGAAAACAGCCAAAGGAGCCCAAATAATAATAATGCAGTCATTAAGCACAGTCAAGGACTGTTCGTTCCTCCTGTAGGGCTATGGATAATCTTCTGAGCTATCTCCTCTGACATGTTTTAGAGGTACTATATGCCAGGTGGAAGAACTTAACTACATGATGTCTAAACTGCAGCCAGGATACGAAGCTGCCACAGTTCTGAGAACTGGGAACAAGCTGTAACTAAAGATTAACTGTACCTAAAGCAACCAAGATGACACTTTTCAGACCACTGACGACCAATTTCAAGATGACTGTCAGAGCTGACTATACAGTTTCTTCATGGAGTACCCTCCCTTTGTCTATAAAAGCTCTTATCCCTTGATTGTCAGTGGGAGGAATCAGCCTTTGGACAGATATCCACCCCACCCTGGATGCTGGTATCCTAAATAAAGCAAACTTTCTTTTCTGCCAACCTGGCCTCTTTAGTGTTTGAGTGGTGAGTGGCGAGACTCCACTTCCTGTAACAGTAGGGCTTGGGGCATTCCAACCATGGTTCACAGGACAAAGTCCACTTAAAAAAGGCATATCACTAAGGCAGCGGTTCTCCATCAGGGGCTGTTTGGTGTCCAGGAGACACCAAACAATGTCTGGAGACATTTTTGGTTGTCATACCTGGGGAGGGGGAGGCGGTGCTGCTGTCATCTGGTGGGTGGGAGTGGGGTCTACCGCTGACCACTCCCCAGTGCACAGGATGCCTCCCCCACCCCCCGCAGAGAATGATCCCGCCCCCAACGTCAACAGCATCCCGGCTGGGGCACCCCACAGGGCTGAAACCCAGGAAAAGCATTGTCACAAGTGTGTGTTTCTTCTAATCAGCAAGGAGATGGTTAAAAAGCTTCTTTGTTACTTATTTTCTACAAGGGACTACATTTTCACAACCCCTGGGCCGCCCTGACCCCCTTACTTCTATCTGGAAGTCACTGACAGTGGCTGAGGCTCCGAGGAACATGGGTTAATGTTCAGCATTTTGTATCTCAGTCTCTGGAATGCAAACTCCCGATCCAAAGGCACGCCACTTAAACACAGGTGCCTGTACGCTCCCAGAGGGAGAAAGCCCCTGAAACGCCCCAGTGGGCCCATCGGAAATGCCACTTTTACTTAAAATGGTGGTTAGTTCTGCAGTAATTTCATTGGAGTTCTCAAAATCTGTTATTACCTTCAGAACAAACATTTTCTCAGCAGGATGATAAGCATAAAGGATACAGAGTGCTTTCATCGATCTGACAAGGATGATGTTTGTTTAACAATGTGTTCTGAAGGTGCGGCGTTGGGAGGGTCTCACGTCGGGCCATGTTCGATCCAAGTCAGTGACACAAGGTTCTGCTCCTAGCGCCAGCCAGCTCCCCCTGCTTGTGGTCTTTGCAAAAACTGCACTACCATGCCTTCAAAGGCATCTTGAATAAATCCTCGTTTACTTGCTCAATTTAGCAAAGACTGATAAAATCCATCCTGCTAATTAGTAGCAGTGAATCAGTAATAACTGTGTCTGGAAGCCAGGCAGCGCTTGCTCCTAGGTGGTCCCCTGTGGGGGTCGGAGGTGAGCTCTGGGCCATCGCTCATAAGGACACCCAGACACACAGGATGGTCTCTGAACAGGGCTTGTGTTTCCTGAGGACACATTTTCTAGTTGACGACGGGGGATGGGGGTGGGGGGGAGGTGGGAAACCTGGGTCAACACACTGCAAAATGAATTTTTTTTTTGACTTTTCTTTTATGAACTGAGTGGTGATAAAATGGCAGTGGGAAGAGGGAGGTTTTCTCTCCTTCAGTCTGTACAATTCATGCTGCTGACCGGCCCTGAGGGCCCTGCCCACTTCTGGTCAGCTCGTCATGTGGTCCTGGCCCCACTTTCAGCCCTGGGGTGTGAGGGTCTGCTCACTGGGGCTGTGATGGGTGGTCCCCAAAGATAGCAGACTCATTCGGAAACAAGGGGCTGGTGAGAAAGCCCCCTTTGTCTCCTGTTCCCTGTAAAATCCTCAATTCTAGATAGACTGAGCCCTGTCTCTGTTCGCTTTGCCTAAAGATGCACACTTCAGCTCATGCAAAGGCCTGGACCATACCAGGGCTTCTGCTCTGACGCTGTATTTCAAATCATCAAACCCAGGCCTGCACACTCCAAGGAGGCGCTCCCTACTTTGAGAACTGCAAAGAACTATGCCTTCTCACTCCAAGACTGAAGCTAGAGAAAGAAAAGTTTTTGCGGTTCTGTGTGAACGCAACAGAAACTTCCGACTCATACTCAGTTCTGTGCCAATGGCTGCACACCTTTCACAGGTGCCTGCAGGTGTGCTCACTTGGCTCTTCCCCAAAACTACATCCTTGCAGGGGCAGTTCTTTGTCTCCTGACATGAGACCACACCTCTCCCACTCCCCACCCTGCAAAGCAAAGCTCATAACAACCTGGGATACCTGGTTCCCCCAAGGTGCTCTCTTAATCCTTTAAGGTCTCAACAACTCTCTGGATGAACATGTTCTATCATTGGCAGAAAGCTGATCATCACCTTTTTGGTGATTTTCTGAACTTCACCTTCTTTTCATTTGTCAATAATTATGAGTATAATTCCTGAAGTTCCCCAAAACACTCTCATCATCTTCATGAAATGCAGCATTTTTGCATAATTTTGCACTGTCATTTTGTGATCAACTTACATTGCAATTATGGTTTATTATGGGCCACTTGCATACTGGGCAATCAGTTAAGACTGACCTAAGGAGAAGGTGTGTCAGGCAGTGACCAGCAGAGGAATTCAGCACACGAGTGCTCTGTACAAGGAGGACCTTCTCTGCCCCTAAAAGCCTTGTAACGGGGTGGGGGGATGGGGGGAAATAGTGTTGGGGTGTGAGGGCCCACCCACCGGGGCGTGGTGGGTGGTCCCCAAAGATGGCACCATTCATCCTCCCTTCTCTGTACTTGCCAGCTGCTCTTCCCCTAGTTGCTGTTGTTTTTGTTCAGTCTCTAAGTCACATCTGACTCTTTGCGACCCTATAGACTGTAGCACGTCAAGTTCCTCTGTCCTTCACTATTTCCCAGAGCTTGCTCAAACTCATGTCCATTGAGTTGGTGGTGCCATCCAACCATCTCATCCTCTCTCACCCCCTTGTCCTCCTGCCCTCAATCTTTCCCAGCATCAGAGTCTTTGCCTGGACAGGGATGCTAAGCCCCTCTCTCTGAATCTGGACTGGTCACTGACTGCTCTGACCAACAGAATGCAGAGCGAGGAGTGTGTCTGTTCTTCCAAGGCCCGCTTGAGGAGTCAACTTCCATCTAGGCCTCTGGTGAGGCTCTCTTTTGGGGGCACAGACACCCACTATGAACCTAGTCTCCAAGCTGTGAGAAACCTGAAGCTCCAACCCACAGCCCCAGCCAATCTCCCAGGTGATGACCATGCATGCACCATATTGGATGTCTGGACTCGTAGCCTGGGGAGACTCCAGCTGCAACCACCATCTGACTGCAGGTGCCAGGGAGCCCCCACGGTGAACCGTCCAGCCAAGCCTGTCCACAGATGAGCATCCCACCACAGTCCCACAGGACAAGGAGGATGCTGTGTCTCAAGGCCTCTGCATCTGTGGAGGTTTGTTTGTAGGAACAGGCAACCAAATCGCACACATCAGTACTCTTCTGGGTGCTCGCTCTTAATAGACAGGCCTGCGTCTTCAATAACATGACTTCAAGTGCCGAGATTGTTTTGACCATTTTGACAAAAAGTCAAACTATTTTCCAGTTAAGAGACAAGTCTTTTAAAAGTTAAAAATATATTCAGTCAGAACAGTCAACACAGAAGACAAACGCTATGCTGAGAGGGAAAAATAAAATAAGCATTCAAACACTTTACCCGACATGTTTCCGCTGTGTGTCTAATAATGGAATTTTGTTTTCTTGGTGTTTGTAAGTGAGTTACATGTTTTGTTTTTTTTTTTAAACTAATTTGTACTATTTGTTTGGGGCACTGGAAATGGACTGGACTCCTGCTCTCAGGTCACTGCAGGTATTGTTGATTTAATAAGGCGCAGCATCTATATTTTGCTGAGGATCTGTTTTAGGACAGGGTTGGGTTTATCCTCTGGGTGAATTGCTTCCGTGTCTCATCAAAACAGGGTTGCAAAGTTTCACCAAAATCTCTTCTGAAGCACAGAACATTCTCCCTGATACATAATGTTTTCATGTCAGCGTCTACACCTTATTCACTTAAAGTTCTGACACTCAAATTTTGCATAAGCTGAGATGTTAAGATACCCACAGTTAAGGACTATGGCCAACCAATTATATCCATGTGTCATTTTGCACTTTTACAAACCTCTGATAAAAAAGAAAATCTTGAAGAAAATGCTTCACACAGAAAATACTTCTTTTATAGCAAAATGTGTCCAATTGATTTATGAGGTCTTTGGTAGGAGAACAAAACGCATGCTATAAAACTGGGATGTAAAGAAAGCTTTCCTGGCTTTTTAGAAGAATAAGGCTCACAAGATGGGGGGGGGATGGGTTTCATATTTCTAACATGAATTCTTCACGGAGGCTGCATTTTCCTACTGGTGGGGATGTTTATCTTCATGAAAGAATAAACTGAAGAAATAGTAAATCTTCTCAAGTGCTGGGCCTTTCATGTAAGCCATAAATGGTAAAATGTGATCCACATATTAGGGAAATGTGTGGAAGTTTTGTCTGGTTTGGGGTATTTTTAAAAATGTTTATTAATTTATTTTATTATCTATTTGGCTGTGTCCAGTCTTAGTTCCATCATGCAGGATCTTTTGTTGGGGCATGCGGACTCAGTAGTTGCAGTGCACGGGTTAGCTGTTTCAAGGGATGTGGGATGTTAGTTCCCTGACCAGGGATCAAACCTGAATCCCCTGTGCATTGCAAGGCAGACTCTCAACCACTGGACAGCCAGGGAAGTCCCTAGTCCGGGACATTGAATCAGAACTGTTGAAGAGATTGGCTCAGGTATTGATAAACTTGGGCTCAGTGGTCTGCACTGTTGTGGGGAAGAAATGCTGCTGGAATCCACCTGTCCACCTGTGGCTGTCTCCTTGCCCTGAGGCAGAGCTGAGTAGCCGTGATGCACATCGAAGGCACAAAGCAGAAGGCATGAACTGTCCAGCCTTAAAGGAGGATGTTTTCTGGGGCTTCCCAGGTGGCTCAGTGGTAAAGAATCCTCCTGCCAATGCAGGAGACACAAGAGACATGTGTTCAATCCCTGGGTTGGGAAGACCCCCTGGAGGAGGAAATGGCAACCCACTCCAGTATTCTTGCCTGGAAAATGCTATGGATAGAGAAGCCTGGCAGGCTACAGCCCACGGAGCCGCAAAGAACTGGGCATGACCGAGTGACCAAGAATGAGCGAGCACTTGGACTAACTGAGAGCAGCCAGTCCCTTTGGAATTCTGAGCGTGACTTTAGTTTTCTAAGGGGACAGCACAGACTCAGTGGAATTTCCCATCAGTCTCGGGGGAGTGTCTGCACAACGGGAGGGTCCACAGCGGAGTCATCACTATAGGAACCCCAGGGACTTAATCCCCCTTAGATGGAGCGCAGCGGACCCGAGTTTCACAATTGAAACCACCAGGCAGTGACACAGGAACAGAAGAAAAACCCTCATTTTTTTGTTACCTGAACACATGAAGATCCATTTTGAAAAGTCGGCCTGGCCAATGGGCTCTCTCTCCCCGCAGCGTGGTCCATGTTGCTGAAACTCTGATCACAACTGCACTCAGGATGAAAGGAGCCGCCCGGAAACCTCGCTTAGCAATCAGCGACTGGGTGGCAGCTCCTCTGCCGAGGAGGAGGAGGAGGAGGAGGAGGAGGAGGAGGAGGAGGAGGAGGAGGAGGCGGCGGCGGCTCCGCCGGTCACAGCGATTTTGCTGTGTCACAGGAAGAAGCTGGCAGAGCTGCTATTACGGCAGCTAAATGCTATCATTTTAAGCACCATTCCAAAGAAAATAAGGATCTTGCCAGAGGAAAATAGTAACACACCAAAAAGGGGGGAAAAAATGACACCAAGGTAAATAATCAGATTCCTCTCACGGGCCTAGGATGTCTTCTCTGGATGAGAAACAGTTAAAAACAGCAAGAGACAGAAGTGGTGGTGGTGGGGTGCTCGTAGGGTGGGGGGGCCTGCACTCTGATCTTCAAAGATGGGTTTTGGTGGATAGCTTTTCTCCTGTCTGCTCTCAAGTCTGCCATTGGCTCTGCTCCTATCACTGAGGCTGATTGCCTCCTTCCAGTATTAATATTTGGGGAGCACCCCTGTGTTCTAAGTTAGCACTGTGTTAGCACAGTGCGGGGTGCTAAGATACAGCAGAGAGGAGAAACAGGCCAGGCCCTGCCCGTTCCGAGCCCGCTGAGGGTGGCAGACAAGAATGGAACAAGCACACTGTTGTGTAGTAAGAACTGGGCCTTTGTCCTGGTCCCTGGCAGGGAGCTTCTAAAGCCCTTGGGATTTCCTGAGTGATGGAGTGTCTTTGTTAGACTGATGAGCTGACTCACTGTGGGCCCTAGTTTACGATGGGGGCTGGTCACCAGAAGGATGAACCACGGGCCTGGAGAGCTGGGGGTCTGAGCTGGCCTGACCTCTGGGGTGGGTAGTCACAAGGCCAGTGATGCAACCAACCATGCCGGTCATGGGCCCCAAGAGGAATGCTGACACAGAAGCTCACTGGTTGGTGAGCACACTGATGTGTGGGGAGGGGGTGCCCTGACCTAAGGGGGTGGGGCTGGACGGGATGCCTGGCCTCCTAGACCTTACCCCACACACATTCTTCATAGTAAAGCTGTAACTCCAGGCACTGCCTGCCTGAGCTCTGCGAGTCTTTCTACTGAATATTGAATCTGGGGTAGGGACATGGGGAGTCTGTAATTATATCCCAATTGGCCAGAAATGTAGGCAGCCTGGAGATGCCTCAAAACTTGGGGCTGGCCTCAGAAGAAGAGGAATCTGCCCTTGACCTGTAGGGTCTGAGATAACTTTGGTGGGCAGTGTCAGGATGGAATTGCAGGACCCCTGGCTGGTGTGGGCTGGGCTGAGCTGAAATGCGGTTCACGCTGACCTGTGTGAACAGTGCTGGTGACACGGCTGCAGAGAGGGGACAAGATGAGTCAGACCTGAGACTAGGGGGGGTCTGACCTGAAGGGGAGGTCAAGACAGTTTCCCTGAGGACCTGAAGGGTGAGCAGAGCCAAGCAGGCCAAGAAAGGGCAGGAGGAAGAGCTTGTGCACAGGCTCCGGGGCAGTACTGAGAGGGGACAGTGTGGCCCAAAGGTCAGGGAGGAGGTGACCCCAGAAGTCAGGGAGTCCCATACTAGCACCACAGGCCCAGAAGGACTCTTCCCCACACCTAGATAGGTGCACTGGGTCCTCTTCCCTCCATGGTGAGAACCTACAGCCTCTGGCAGGTCCTTGCGACTAACAGGAAGACATCGTCCTCTGGCCCCACGTACCCTGTGACCTCTCAATATGGCGGCTGTTGAGGGCTCTGAGCTTGGCCTCGGACACAAGCCTCTGGAACAAAGTGGCAAATTCATCCAAAGGATGGGCTCGGCGGTCAGGCCCCGCAGGGGTGGGGGGTGGGCAAGAGCCATGAGGTGACCAGGACATGTGACCAGGACCATGAGGTGACCTGTCTGGGGACAGACAGTGAGCAAAGTCAGGGAGGCCACAGCGGAGCCCAACTGTGTCCTGTGGGCTGAGCTGGGGTGTCAGTTTTCACCTCACATTTGGAGTAAGAGCTGCCTGGGCCTCCTGGAGAGGTGAGGGCTCATGTGGACGGGGCAGGGCCTGTGTCAGCTCAGGCCTGCCCGGCATCCTGCTTGCTCCCTCCTCCTGGGCCCTCGGTCTAGCGTCCCCTCCCCACTCGCATCTCTGAAGCCTCACTTTCTGTCCTTCACCCCTTGACTCTTCTGTGCACCCGGTAGGGGCACGAGACGAGCTGGACTGGGTGTCCCTGGAGGGTGAGGGGCCCAGCAGAGCCCTCCTGGGGACCCTAATCCTGGGTAAGAGCCTCAGGAGTGAAGGCCTGGGGGCTGTGCTCAGGGCAGGAGACACACCAAGTCTCACAGTTGCAGGTTCAAATCCTTCTTCCTCCGCCTCTGATGGCTAGACCTGGTTGCTAGAAATGGGCTCACAGAGAAATCCACACCTGGGCATCTTGAAGGTTCACACAGATCACACAGACGCAGATGCAGCAGTTTATTCAAAAACCAATCCCATGAATCCTACGGCCCCCATGGTTTCAGAATAAAAACCATGTCTGCCTATACAATTCTGCTTGAGCAAAGAGTCAGTCAATCCAGCTTCATATGTGTGGGCAGTGGTGGGGGCAAAGGCTGCACTGACAAAAAGAGAAGGAAAACAACTCACATTTCATCTATGTTGTGTCATGGAGAGAGGTGGGGGTCCAAAAAGCCAAGGATTAAATTACCCGAAACCCTAACAAGACAAACATTAGAAAGAAGGTGTGGAAGGAGCAGGAAAGGAAATGGGACAAAATGAGGGGTAGCCGTGGAGGAAGGAGCCCCAGCATCATGCAAGCTGCTGTGGGCCTGGCGCTACCTTCCTGCCGACACGCTCACAAGATGCGTGACTTGAGGGTGAGGAGGTGGGGCTAGGCCTGGAAATTAAGCATCCTGTGAAGCGCATAAGAGTTCATCAAGTCCCCTAATGCGCTTAAATGCACGAGAAGCAAGTACCTGCTCTAGGACAGGTGCCACGGAGGCGATTTCCACCGCCATATCTCACACTGAGCGCTCTGTGCAGCTGGTCTCCTCTTCCCCCAGGAGAGTGGATTAGGTGGGGAGGAGCCCAACGTCTCTAATGCAACCTGATCTAGTCTCACTGCACACGCAGAACGTGCCATCTATCTCATAAATGCATCGCAATGTTCCACAAATCACCCACGTTTATCCCTTGAGACATCTTTAACTCGGGGCTTAGAGTTACAAATGAATTCTCCCATGGATCTATTATTCTCTCAAAGGCAGAGAGAGAGCCCAGGCTCATTCAGCGCTTCTCAGAGCTGAGCTGAATTGGGTCATGCATAATCTGATGAGGTCCTTCAGAACCAGCATGGATCCATGGCCAGTATGAACTGCAAGCCAGCTCTTGACTGGGCAGGTCTTCAAGGGTCAAGTGTGAGTTTCATGAGTTACTGTCTGATGAGAAACCTGACACTTGCAGGGACAAATGACCAAAGAAAAGTTATGTAGCATCCACCTTGGGACAAAGCTATGGTTTTTCCAGTAGTCACTTATGGATGTGAAAGTTGGACTATAAACAAGGATGAGCACTGAAGAACTGGTGCTTTTGAATTGTGGTGCTGGAGAAGACTCTTGAGTGTCCCTTGGATGGCACGGAGATCAAACCAATTAATTCTAAAGGAAATCAACTCTGAATATTCATTGGAAGGACTGATGCTGAAGCAAAAGCTCCAATAGTTTGGCTAACTCATGTGAAGAGCCAACTCATTAGAAAAGACCCTGATGCTGGGAAAGATTGAAGGCAGGAGGACAAGGGGATGACAGAGGATGAGATGGTTGGATGGCATCACAGACTCAATGGACATGAGTTTGAGCAAACTCTGGGAGACAGTGAAGGAAAGCGGAGCCTGGCATGCTGCAGTCCATGGGGTTGCAAAGAGTGGGTTACAACTTAATGATTGAACAACAACAACCCAGGGACAAGTCCCCGAAGAATGACTGATTATAGAGAGTACAGCCAGACTCCTTGGGAGAATATCTTCTCCCAGGGGTCAGGAGACTGATGGTCCTGACACAAAAAAGCCACAGCCCCCAAGAAATACCCACTGAAACACACAGTTGGTGGGTCTCTACGTGAGCTGGGTTTAGATTGAAATATCCCCTGGAGTAGGAAATGGCAACCCACTCCAGCAGTCTTGCCTGGAAAATCCCGTGGACAGAGGAGTCTGCTGGGCTACAGTCCATGGAGTTCCCCTCATAAGTCTCCAGGGAAATGAGGATTAAACACCCAGGTCTCCCATGACACATTCATCAAAAGGTTATAATTTAAGGGACTGACCATGCCACCTACAGGGTAGGACTCTCAGGCTGTCAGCAGGAATATAAAATAGTCCAACCACACTGGGAAACTGTTGGGAAAGTTAAACATAACCCCTCCCAGGAGCTGTCCCACTCCTAGGGGCTTACCTAGGATGGCTAAAACACACCAGGCTTGGATCCAAGTGCTCAGAGCAGCTTTATTCACAACAGCAAAAATTGAGAAACCATGCAGAACACCCACCCGCAGGTGAACGATAAATCAAGTGTGTTTCCATACGTGGGAATACTACTCAGCAACAGAAAACGACAGATACACAAATAACTCGGACAGATCCCAGAGTCATTAAACATGGGGAGAGAAGCCAGGCACCAAATTATTCCATTTCTATAAAATTATACAAAATGCCAACTAATCTATAGTGACAGTAAGCTGATTAGTGTCGCCAGGGGATGGCAGAGAGGAAGCTGACTGCAGAGTGGCAGAGTGAGCTTTTCAGACGGGATGAAATGCTCTAAATCTTGGTTATGGTGGTGGCTTCATGAGCATGTTCATCTGTCAAAACGCATCATTGAAATGTACACTTAAAGGATCAGAATTTATTATATGTAAATTGTATCTCAGTAAACTTAATTTTTTTTAAAAAGAGTAATTTTGGCCAAACAAGGTTTTCTCCTAAATTGGAACTTCAGGTTTGTCAAGGAGATCTTCCCCATTCAGTACTTTATGACCTGAAATTGTGAGGGAGAGGGGTTTTGCTTGTTTGTTTAAAAGAAAACTGGGCTTTCCTGGTGGCTCAGTGGTAAAGAATCTGTCTGCAATGCAGGACACTTGGGTTCGAAACTTGAGTTGGGAAGATCCCCTGGAGGAGGAAATGGCTACTCACTCCAGTATTCTTACCTGGAAAATCCCATGGATAGAGGATTCTGGTGGGCCACTCTCCATGGGGTTGCAAAGAGTTGGCCATGACTGAGCAACTAACACTTTAAAAGAAAACTACTTCAATGAGCCTTTAAAACTGAGGTCCGTCCACCCCAGAAGGATGTGCTGTACTTGGAAGGTGATCCCCAGAACGTGTCCAATTTCACTTCTGCATGAGGCAGTGGCATGTTACAGCTGAGCAGAAAAACATGGCTCCAGAACAACCCTCCATCAGTGCTACTGGTGGCACCTCCCCGGAAGCAGGGATCTCATCTCAGGGTGTTTTGGGCTGTGGGCATCTCTCGTTACTGAGCAGACAGAACAGTTTAAAGCCCAGTTTCGTAGGGAACCCAGGGCCTGGGGGTCATTGGCACACAAGAGCTCTCGGGCATCTTTCTCTGTCTCTTGGAAGTAGGAAATAAAGAATACACTTTTAGCTAAATGAGAGCTGAAGTGTATTGGAGAAGTGTTATGAATTGTATGCAGGCCACCAAATAAAATTCAATTTCAGGTGATGGGAAGGTGAAATGTTTCTGGAGAAGCCGTTTTGCATATCACACCAGACAGCAGGTGCTAAGAAGGGGGGCGGGCCTTGGGAAGGATCCGGCAGCGGCTGTTTCCTTCTCTGTGCTCCTCTAATCGCATGGCTGCAGCGTTGATTCGGAACACGGCGGCCCATGAAAAATGTCACCGTCGTGTTGATGGTGCGGATCTGCCGGCAATTGCGGGGAGCAGTCGCTGCACATAAAGTGTGATAAGGCACTACAGCCTGCCATGCTCAGCAGGCTCCCCATTTCCTGCTGCAATTACACATCAAACTGTTTTAGCCTCACAGGCTTCGGCACTATAAATGGCCTGGAGGCAGAAGGCCGCCTGGCATGCTGATGAGCGGGCTTCAAAGCTGAGTGCAGACTCACGTTCAGGGCAGGGGCAGTGGAGAGAGAGCTACTGAAAAGCCGTATCACCCCCATCTCTGCATGTACACACCCAGTCCAAGAGCCCTTAAGACCTGCCCTAGAAATCACTCCCTCATTAGCTCTGCTTAGTCCAATTAACAGGGTCTACGGGAACATTGTCAAGTATCATTGCAAGAGCCACGGCACAAAGGCGCTGGAGAGCTTTCCACGTCCTGGCCCTGGCATCTCTGGTATGGTCCAAAACTGAGCAGAGCACCTCCTCTTGGGAGTTTGTGAGGAATTCGGGATCCTAAGACCTGTCCGGGGCCCTCTGACTCAGAGTCTCTGGGGCGGACCCATGTTTGATCTCTGGGTCAGGAAGATCCCCTGGAGAAGGGAATGGCAACCCACTCCAGTATTCTTGCTAGAGAATCCCCATGGACAGAGGAGCCTGGTGGGCTACAGTCCATGGTGTTGCAAAGAGTTGGACACCATTGAGCAGCTAAGCACAGCACAGCATTCTGTTTTTTTTAGATTCTTTTTCCATAGAAGTCATTACAGAGTATTCAGTAGAGCTCTCCGTGCTCTACAGTGGGTCCTTGTTGGTTATCTATTTTATACATTTGTTATTTAGTCACTAAGTCATGTCCAGCTCTTTTTCAACCCCTTGGACTATAGCCCACTAGGCTGCTCTGTCCATGGGATTTCCCAGGCAAGAATAAATACTGCAGTGGGTATTCATTTCCCTCTCAAGGAAATCTTCTCAACCTAGGGATTCAACTCATGTCTCCTGCATTGCAGGCAGATTCTTTACTGCTGAGCCACTGGGGAAACCCAATTTTATATATAGTAGTGTATATGTGGAGCATCTTGGTAGCTCAGCGGTAAAGAATCTGCCTGCAATACAGGAGAGGCAGGAGACGTGGGTTCAATTATTGGGTCAGAAAGATCCCCTGGAGGAGGGCATGGCAATCCACTCCAGTATTCTTGCCTGGAGAATCCCATGGACAGAGGTCACAGAGTTGGTGACGACTGATGTGACTGAGCATGCACACACACACAGTGTGTATATGTCAATTCCAATCTCCTAATTTATCTGTCCCACACCCCATGTTTCCCCTTTGGTAACTGTAAGTTTGTTTTTGATATCTGTAAGTCTGTTTTGTAAATAAGTTCTTTTGTATCTTAAAAAAAATTTAGGTTCTATGTATGAATGATATCATATGATGTTTGTCTTTGACTTGCATCACTTAGTACGATCATCTCTAGTTACAATTCACAACTAGAGCTAGAATTCACCAAAGGGGAACAGCAGGGGCAAAGGCCAGGGGCAGAGAGAGAGATAGCCAGGCCTGTGGAGTGAGGAGCAGAGGTGGAAGGGCCGGACTCACATGGTTCCTACAGGGTAGGAACTGTTCAGACAGGAAGCCTAGTGGGTAGAGGGTTCCTCTCTTTTCCAAACATCAGGAGCATCAAGATGGCCAGCTGTTATGGCCTGACTACTGGACCAAGACAGCCGGTGCTCTGTGCACAGGGAGGGGTCAGGCCTCTGGTGGTACCTTTAGAACAGAGGCTTCCTGAGCATGACCTCTGAGAGGCCTCAGGGATAGCGTCAGGTCCACGTGTGTGCCCCCACTCCACCCCACTGCACACGCATGGAGTCTGTCTCCAGCCCACCTGGAACTGTTTCAGCAGTGCAAGTCTGGAGTTTGTTACAGCAAACGGTGCAGGTCTGGAGAAACCGACTGGCATTCTGAGAAGTAAGCAACTAGAGCCTCCCAGGTGCACAGTGCTCATCCCAGCATCCTCAGATATCAATATAAAAATGTGCTGTGGCTGGAGACGGGCTGATGTGGGGCAGTTGCTGGTAACAATCAGCTCAGACGGGGATGTGCAGATGGCCTGATGGGCACTCCTGAAGCCTTTGCTTGCACCCACGATATTTTCAGAGGAAACGGCTGGTGCTTTGGTGCATATCCTATACCCCATAGCTGGTTCAGGTAGAAACAGTGACCTCAGCAGGTTTGGTGGTACGGGGAGTGGGGGGGAAGAGGGGAGGGGAGAGCTGGTGTGGAAAGGAGAGGAGGGAGGGAGGAAGGCCTGGACTACATGGCCCCCAAGAGAGGTCTCTCCTTTAGGAGGAGCTGGGCCGCAGAATCTGAGTCTCACCCACAGTGCTGTGGTCAGCTGTGGGCCTTGTATTTCTCTACTGAGCAGTAACTCCAGGCTGGGCTGGTCTTTCCATGTTCAAAATGAGAATTTCCAAACACTTCCTGAATTCTGCCTCTCCTTGGGTCCACAGTCATTCCATCCAACACGTGGGTCAGCCCCAGAGATGTGCACCCCTGTGTCTGTGCATAGACGTTCAATCCTCTCCAAGGGTAGTGAGTCGGGGAAAAAACAGTTCAGATTCCACCACGTTAAAAATACTGCCTTAAATTAAAATGCATAAACCCATATCTCTCAAATAAAATTCAGAACTTTGTGTCTGACATCCATCCATGACAAAAACTCTCCAGAAAGTGGGCATAGAGGGGCCGTACCTCAGCATAATAAAGACTACATGTGACAAGCCCACAACTCACATCATAATAGATGTTGAGAAGCTGAAAATTTTCTCTCTAAGGTCAAGAACAAGACAACGATGCAACTCTCACCACTTTCATTCAACATGGTATTGGAAGTCTTAGCCAGAGCAACTAGGCAAGAGAAAGAAGGATTCTGAATTAGAGAGGAAGAAGTAAAACTAAAACAGATCAGGGCCCTATCGTCCATTACTACCCGCCATGTCCTTTGCCTGCCTTTTGTCTGTGGAAAACTTTAGACAAAGAATAAGTTTAATTAGAAAAGTGAGAAATCTGGAAACAAAGAAAAACAGTCAAAGGAGACTAAATAATATTAATGTAGTCATTACACATAGTCAAGGACTGTTAGTAGACATTTTCCAAAAAAAGAGAGAGATGGCCACCAGGTACATGAGAAGATGCTCAACATCACTAGTCACCAGGGGAATGCAGATCAGAAAACCACAATGAGATGTCACCTCACACAGGTTAGGGTGGCTGTCATCAAAAAGACAAGGGTTACCGAGTGTTGCTGAGGATGTGGAGAAGAGGAATTCCTTGTACACTGTTGGCGGGATGTAAACTGGTACAGCCCCTGTGGAAAACAGTATAGAGGTGTCTCAAAAAGTCAAGAGTATGATCCAGCAATTCCAATTCTAGGTATCTATCCAAAGAAAGTGAAAACAGGATATTGAGAGGATATCTGCCTCCCATGTCCACTGCAGACTTACTTACAACAGCCAAGACATAGAAGAAATCTAAGTGTCCATTAACAGATGAATGGGTAAAGAAGACAGAGTGCATATACACAATGGAATATTATTCAGCCTTTAAAAGGAAGGAAATTCTGACACATGCCACAACATGAACAAACCTTGAGGACAATATGCCATGTAAAATAAGCCAATCACAAAAAGACAAATACTGTATGATTCCACTTATAGGGGGTCCCAAGAGAAGCCAAACTCATAGAGAGAAAGCAGAATTCCAGATAAGGAAGTTGACAAGGCTACTACAGACCCAGGTGCCTAAGAAGAGATACCCACATGGGGCCTGAGGACGAGCGTCTCCCCCCAGGTTGCTGACATCCAAAATACAGCAAACTATTTTGTCCACCAACCTGGCTACTTCATTGACTTTTGAGCAGGCAAGCAGCAGGCCCTTACTTTCAGTTACACTGTGAACCAGCCTCAGTCACCCTTGGCTCATGCCCTGCACACAGATTTTTTTGTTAATACTCACTAAAATTCTCCTGTTTTTCTTAGTATTGACTTGACTGCTTCCCTGGTGGCTCAGTGGTAAAGAACCTGCTTGGCAATGCAAGAGACACAGGTTTGATCCCTGGGTTGGGAAGGTCCCCTGGAGTAGGAAATGGCAACCCACTCCAGTATTCTTGCCTGGGAAATCCCATGGACAGAAGAGCCTGGCGGGCTACAGTCCATGGAGTTGCAAAGAGTCAGAAATGACTGAGCGACTAAACATCAACAACAGACTAGACTGAAGACAGATAGCCACCTGCCTACCAGGATTCAGCAATGAGTCAGGCTGGGGCAACCCCAGGAGAGAGAGTGTCTGGTGCCTGCAGGGGAGGGTTGGTTGTCTCAGTGGCGGAAAGCATCCTCTGCTCTGCTGAGCAGAATGACAGGGAGGGAGCCTGGCTCTTCTGCTCTAAGGGCAGTGGGGGTGGGGGTGGGGGTTGGTTTCATTCACCTCTTTCCAGATGAGGGGGGTGGCTGAGAGAAGGGAAAGGATGAACTTGTGGTCACACACTGAGATGAGGCCTCATCCATGGTCCCCCTGCTGGGTCAGGCTGAGGAGTGAGTGTACTGCTGGTCAGACACCCTGTGGGCCTGATGAGTGCATGGCCTGAGTCTCTGTCCACCCTGCCCATGCCTACTGGCCTCCTGCTCTGTCTGCCCATGTGTGAATGTACCCCGGCCACACACATGCTCCACCATCCACATGCTGCTTGTCTTCCAGGTCTGGAACTCACTGCTCACTTTATTTTCATTTAATTTTTTTAGCTGAAAACTTGCTCTGCACCAGAGTTCCATGAAATGAGCTACCCGGTGTAGATGCAGAGCATATGGTGGGCCGTGTCGGGGGGTGGCTGCTGGCGGCATCTTTGAGGCGGTGACACAGTGCGCCCAGCCGGCAGCTGAGCCTCCGTGTGGAAGCTGGGCCGTCTGACCCTGTGGGAAAGCTGCCCGTGTAAAAACTAAAATAAAGAAGATGAGAGAGTCTCACTTGAGGTTGTGCCAAGGCAATTATCCAGGCATAAGCTCTGCTGAGGTCTTTCCATCTCAAAAGGCAGCTTTTCCTCACATGAGGGAGTGACTAATGCAGTTCTGAGATCAGACTCGCCCTAGATAAGCCCAAAGGTGGATCTCTGGGGGCCCTGGTCAGGACACCACACAGTCTCCTATTCTGATGGTGGTACAGGATGGTGAAGAATGAACAGAAGAACATTAGATTCCTGAAAGGAGGGACTCTGTCAGCCTTGTTGACTGTAGAATCCCCAAGATCCAGGATGGATGGAGGCATGAATAGATGGATAGATAGATGGAAGAAAGGATGCATGAGTGGGTGGAAGGATGTTATGTATGATGGATACACTGGATGGATGAATGATGGGTCATTGTTTGCATAGATGGATGTATGGATAATTGGGTGGATGGGTGGATGGATGGATGACAGATATATTGACTGGATAGATGGATGAATGAATAATGGATGTCTGGATAGATGGATGGATAAGTGGATGGATAGGTAGAGGGATGGATTCATGGGTTAGTGAATAGATAGGTGATGGATGGATGCCTGAGTGGGTGGGTGGTGGACGGGTGGATGCATGGGGGTGGGTGGATGGATAGTTACATGGAGGAATGGATGCACAGGTGGTGGGGAGGTAAATAAGCGGGTAGCTGAGTGGATGTATGGCCTATGGTCACAAGGTATTCTTTTATGACAGCTTATGGCAAAGGCACTGAAATGTCACCAGGCCTCCCTACACCTCTAGCCTGTCCCATCCCAGTGTAGAAGAAGCTGCCTGATCCTAGAGCTCAGACTTGCTGGTTGAGATCCCTGCTCAGATCTGAGCTGTGTGCCCTTGAGCAGGTTGCTTGACTTCTCTGAGTTTCCTAGCTCTCATCAGGGAAAAGAGGGTGAAATGACATTCCCTCTAAGGTCTGTGGAAGGACAGCCTGTGGTCTATGAGTCCCCAGACATGAACTACGGTTATTAGCGTTCTAAAACACCGAATATTCCCAGCTACTTAACGCCGTATCTTGGGTGGCTTTGATTGATCCCCTTTCAAAGTTTCTAAACGGGGAACATTAGAAAATAAATGACATTTCAGGGCCACAGGGAAATTGCAGTGTTATAGAACAGTCCCTAAAGTCTTTCCAGAATTTCTGGGGCTCACATCTTTCATATACAGAAGCTCTTGCCTGCTCAGGACATGCTTAGTAATTCTTATCCTGCTTCCTTTTAAAATAACTCTAAAATACATGAAGTGAAGTGACAGCACACACCGAGCTCCACCTCGGGTTGGAGGTGGTTGGGGCCTGAGTTCTGACGTGCTCGGGCTCTGCTGAGCATGAAGCCCTTCCTGGGCCCCAGCAAACCCTCATGTTTTGATGCTAATTTTCAATTTGCATCTTTAAAAAGGTAACATTTGATCCAGATGAGCTGGTCTGGTCTGAAATATTTATCTGTGAAGAACACATTTTAGTTCCTTCTGGGGAGGGAGGGAACCCCTTTCGATGTGGAAGGTATTTAAAGAGCGTTATGGGGGTGTGGCGTGCCTCTCTCTGAATCCCAGATGTTTCAATGTCTCTTTGCCTGTTCTGACTCTGGTATTGAATGAGGGATAAGCTCAAGGTCAGGGCCATGCTCCCCGTGGTGGCTTCAGGGCTGGCATGGGCTTCTCTGAGGTCAGTGATAGATTGGGAAGTCCCTGTTGGGGGCCAGCCCAGCTGGGCCCTGGAAGCCAAACACACCAAGCAAATGTCCACGGTGCTGCCTTCTGACAAACTGCCTGGCAGTTTTCTAAGCTGCTCAACATGCAGAAGCTTAAATGTCACGCTCGGGAGTGAAGAAGCAGATGGATATAGGTGTCTCCAAAGGAATGCACTCTGGGTGGCCCCAGTGGATCTGCCCCCCTGGTAGTTGTCTGGCTGGGCAACCTGAGGATACACGAGGGGCCAGGGCATCAATGGTCACAGAGAGGCTTCATCCCATTCCTGTCTATAAGAGGCCCATCCTGCAGACTGTTAGCATACGTGCTCAGTTGTGACCAACTCTTGGCGACCCCGTGGACTATCACCCGCCAGACTCCTCTGTCCATAGGATTCTCCAGGCAGGAATACTCAAGTGCATTGCCATTTCCTTCTCCAGGAGATCTTCCTGATGCAGGAATCAAATCCACATCTCTTATATCTCCTGCATTAGTAGACAGGTTCTTTACCACTAGCACCACCCAGGAAGCCCACAGACTGTTGGAGGCCCTGTTAAAAAAAACAAAGCTATTCCACCCTCCAAAAGCATGTACCTTCCATGGGCATTGTATGCAAAATGAATCAGAACCCAAGAAGGTCCGTAAAACAGGGCTTCTGTCTAGCCACCTTCTGCTCCAGGCCTCACACTCCATCATGGCAAACCGACACTAGAATCTGGCTCTTTATTTATCCCACTGAGTGTGGGGGTGTCAGTGCCACACAGACAGTGCAGTGTCTGTCAGGTGACTGACCTTCACTTTTTTCTTTCTCAAAAAATATGTACTGATGTGTAACTCATACACAGTAATAATGTGCACTGGTTTTCAGGTGACAGCCCAATCATTTTCACAAGTGCAGGTGCCCGTGTAAACAATATCTGTGATGCAGCACTCCTATCCATTCACAAGCACCACCTCCCCACCAAGGCAGCCTACTAGTCTATTGTTACGAATCAGTGTAGGAGCTAAAAGGATGGTCCCCAAAGATGTCCACGTCCTTGTTTACAGAACCTGTAAAGATGTGACTACATGACAAAAGGGACTTGGCAAAGGCCACTGAGTTAAGGACCTTGAGATGGAAAATGATCCTGGATTCTGGGTGGGCCCAATGTAATCACAACGGTTCTTTTAAGAGGGGGGCATGCAGGTCAGAGGGAGAGGAGGACAAATGATGATGGAAGCCCGGGATGGGGCGATGTGGTACCTGTAGAGGCTGGAGAAGGCACGGAAGCTGACTCTACCCTGGAGCCTCCAGAGGAACAGGGCCCCAAGGACCTATTTTAGACGTCTAACCTCTGTGACTGTAAGAGGGTGAATTCAGGTGTTTAAGCCACTATGTCTGTTAACTTGTCATAGCCATAGGAAGCTAGCACAGTAGGTTTGGCCTGTTTATCAATATCATGCAACTGGAATGGTCGGTGTATGCTCTTTGGGGTCTGCTTCTCTTGCTGGTGACCATCATGCATGTCACGTGAATAGCTCCTTCCCTCCACTTCTGTGCTGCACCCTGGGGTACACCTGTGCCCCAGTCTTTTTACCCACTCTCCTCTGGGTGTGCACCTGGGCAGCTCCCGGTGTTGATCAGATATGAATAAAGCTTCTGGGGACATGCCTGGACATTTTTAAATTACTTTTTTGTTGTGATAAATGCACTCATTTCTCCTATGACTATCCCCAGGAGCAGAATTGCTAGAGAAATTCTTCACAAGAAAGTTTCTGTCTCGCCTTTGGGAAAGCTGGCCAACCCTTGTGTGAACTGTTTGCACGGATCTCCATCACTATTCATGAGCTACGAAGAAGAGCACAGTTCTTCCACACCTTCAATGACTTCTAATCACAATCTGACCACTTCTTCACTGCAATGTGACTTCTCTGAGTGATTACTTGGGGTCGAGGCCCTGGGATTATACTTCTATTTCAGTCTTGGTTTCTCCTGCTCTCAGCCGCAGAAGCGAGAATATTAACTACGTTAATAATATGAACATGGGGGCTTAGGGCCATAGCTACATATATGTGGCTCAGCCACTCTGATTTCTTATTCCTCGCTTTTGAACACGATCCCTGAGATCCTGTGTGGGCACCCAGATCCGTCTCTAAGACGTGGGACCCATCCCATGCTGGGAAGTGTCAGCGCCGTGGGGATGGTGGATTCCAGGGCACTTTATACAGCCTGGGGTCTCCTTGCGGGATGGGAGTGGTAGCAGCAAGGTGTCCATAGGACGAGGGAGAGGTAAGTTGCCAGACCCGAGGAGAGCAGAGGAGGGGAGTGCAGTTGGTGTGGCTTCTGGGGAGTGGGATCAGAGCTCCCGCATCTCCTGGGGAGGCAGGTGCAAAAGATGGGGGACAGACAGCTTTAACTGTGGTCTCCAGGCCCTAAACAAAATCAGCCCAGAGAAGGTGTTTAGACCGTGTCTCCACTGTGCTCACGATTTTCTTGACAATGTCCTTCCTAAAAATGACAAGACCTCCCCCACTGAAAGCCCTCAAAACCCTGGATGTTGGGCATTTCCCTTAGGAAAGGATGCATGTTAACAGGAAGCCTGGCCTTAAGGGAACAAGGTGCCATTTCAACCCCAAACCCCTGCCCACGTGGCTTGCTTCCTCAGTCTCAGCTGTGTGGGGAATCATCACATCTCCTTGCGTGACTGTCAACGATCACCATTAAGTCTTGGAGCCCTGGGTCTGAGCCAGGTGCACTGGGTGCCACTGGATATTTCAGAAAAGGCAGGAAGCGTGAAATTTGTCTGATGCCTCTACATACTACCATTCTACCATCGGGGAGGAGAGTGAAAGGTGTGAAAATTAGACAAATCACCCTAACTTTCCCCAGAAGTGCCATTGTTTAGGACTTGACAGCTGTCCTCATTGTTTTCAGAAATTTAAACAAACAGAAAAAGAGCAAAAAGAGCAGAGGAATGAGGTGGGACATACTGGGCCTCATTCCCGGAGCCGGAGGAGAAACACCCATGGGACCAGAGACAGTGGGGGTTGTGGTCCTACACCCCTGCCTGCCTGGCCTCTGAGCAGTGTCTGGCCATCCTCCCCATGCTCCCTGCCTGGTGCCTGGCCCCTGGGACTCCCAGCTGCACTTTCTGATCAGCAGCATGTGAAAAGACATGGTCCTCTCATTAGTCCTTAACTGAGGTTGTCAGTCACCTAATTGCTTCAATAAAATATAATTAATTAAGGATAACATGTGGAGATATTTCCATGTGCTGAAGATCACACACTGCGATTTTTAGATTCTTCCTGATAAGCTGTGTCCTGCCATCCACCTTCTCATTGTATTTAGCTGAAGGGGGAAGCAATTCCATAGTTAAAGATGGTGCTTTCTATTTGCTTTGGATTGAGGGGACAAAGAGAACTTAAGATCTACTATTATCTGTGCAAGTGTCCCATGTGAAGCCCGGGGTATAGGCAGAAGCTGCTGGAAGAAAGATGCAGATGTGAGAATATGTGAGGTGGAGCACCTGGAGAACAGTCCAGAAGGTGATGCCGTGAGATCTGGGCAGAAGTAAGTGATGTGGAAAAGGACTACTTCCTGTTGTCTGGATCTGGCTTACATATTTTCCATGAGGTTATTTAATTGGAGTCATTGCACCCAGAGGGGGGAAGGCAGCACAAAGTGGCCACTTTCCAGAGTGCCCTGAGTTCTAGAGAGGTGACCACAAGCCACAAAGCCTGACAGCAAATGGGGCCAGTACTATGCACCCCTGACTCATCATGTCCAGAAAAAACAAAAGTTACATATCAGGAAAAACTGCATTAAGTTTAACTGGACACACAGACACTCCCTCAAACTTGTAAAAGTATACTTGCTCATGTCAATGAAGGCCAGGGGTGTGCAATCCAGGAGATTACAGTGGCCAACAGGATGATGTAGACTCAGCCTCCTCTATTTCTCTGCCCTGTATACTTGTTTCCATCCTCAAAGGCTCCTCATGGTCCAACATGGCTGCTAGATCTCCAGCCATCACTTCTATGTTCCATCAGGATGAAATGAGGAAAGAAGGAAGTTGAGGGGTGGGAGCTGGTATAAGGAAAATTTTGCAAAACAAACAAACAAACAACTTTCTCAAGTCCCACAAAATATTTTCAGTGAGAACTTTGGTGAAACCTAGCTACAAGGGAGCCTGGAAACAAGCCTTTTGGTTGGGTAGATTGTTTGTCCTGAGTAAATCTGTGGATCTGTAAACAAGAAAGAAAGGGAAAAGGGATGTTCTCCAACAGACTTCACCATGGCGACCAGTGAGAACCTGGTTTAACCTTCCCGTTTTCTCATCTGTAAATTGGTCTAATACTCATTCAGGTAAGACAAGTATGTGTTTTAAGGCTAAAGCTCTTTGCAAGCACTCATTATTAAAAAAAAAAAAAATCCATTCTGCACTAAAAAGCTAAATAACCAGGGCAGATGTGATAAGGGAGATTTCCAGCCAGAGCAAACTTCAGCTGACACCACTGGATCCCCCACCATGCATCTGTGAGGTGGAGCTGTATCAATGCCACAGGAGCCACGCTCTCCCACCACTAGACCTGAAGGTGCTCCCATGTCCCTTGTCCCCACCACCCCTGTCCCTACTCCCATATTGCATGGCTTCAGTTTCCCTGGAAAGCCCAGTTTCTCTGGGTGGCCGTGAGTCTAGTTCTGGCCAATGGATGCTCTGGCCATGGGTTCCTCCCAGTCGGTGGGTCCCTGCAGTGGTGACCAAGGAGTCCTTGGGCTCTGGATGGAGCAGACAGCCTGGATCCCTGCCTGAGTGTGTGGAACAGAGCCCTCCAAAAAGACATAACCTTTGATATTAATCCTGATGTTGGGGGGGTGTCTGTACCCCACACAAACCCCAGTTCCTCCTGCTTGTCCAGGCTGTACTTGGGACTGCAGCCCTCTTCCTGGGTTGCTGTAGCTCAGTATTGCTCTCACCTGCCTTGGATCAGCACTAATGGACTCTGTCCTTTCCCTCCTTTCAACAGGCACTTCTGGATTCAACTGTGACTTCTGGGAGACACTGTTGGTCGCAAGCACGGTTTCAGCAGCCTTCAACCTGGGGAGTTGTGCTGGACAGATAGAAAAGCATTCTGGCCTCCAAGGGTTTCTAAAGTTGAGGGGGTGAAACCCTGCTGGAGAAGACCCCTGAAGATGGGGCGTTGCTCTGTTGTGCCACCAGGGCTGTGAGAGTAGTGTGAACCATACTCCACGTCAGTGTCCTCTGCGGTCAGGTCATGATCCACCATGGCAAGGGCTGTCCCTGCAGGGGAACCTGCCTAAAAAGGACAGGAAGGCATCCAGGGAGGCCACCCAGCAAACCCTCGCTCCACCTCTGGCATCTGGAATGCTGTGTCCATCAGGGACAGCTGGGCTCAGGGGTGGCCCCATGTGCTCACAGCTCCCTCACTCTAAGGGGCACAAGTCACAGCCACCACTTGTCTGGGGGTCTGCGAAGGGCAGGCGCAGAGTTCATTTCACCCTAGTCTCTCCAAAGCTCAGCATCACACATGCAAGCAGGCACTGAATAAAGCAGTGGTTATTGTTCATGACAAATATAAATGTGGTTCCTCTCCCTTGTTCTAGAGAAAAAGGCCAGTGGGTGGAAGAAAGGAGGGATTGTAGACCAATTTCCAAGAGTGGACTATATGTCTGAGGGTCATTCTGATTCATGAAGGGTTGGCGGCCAAGTTGAGGAGGTTGGGGGGCACCCAGAGAGAGTGAGAAGCCATCCCAGTCACCTTGACAGAGTGGCCTGGAGGGACTGGCTTCACTAACTAAAACTGTCACGGTCAAGAACTGCAGCCACAGCTCCAGGTCACTTCTAAACAAACATCTGTGCAACAAGTTTTGATAAGAAAACCAAGCAAGAAAATGGTCACTTCATAGCTTTTCCAAGAGTGAGGATGTTGTTTGGTGAGAATCTTAATGAGAAAGGCAGTCTGGAACGTGTCCAAATCTAGTGCTTTACTGGATCCTGCATCTGAATACATCAGCACAGAATGTACGATGCTCCAGAAATATGTCAAAATCAATCCTCACTCAGCTGGAGTCTACTGGCACAGGGCAGGGGTGTGCAGCCTGGATGGGCCTGCCTCTCCAGCTTATAGAGAAGGCCACTGGGGTCAACGTGGTGGGTGGGCTGGATACCGTGCCCCAGGTTTTGGGGAGGTTAAAGTGCATGATTCATAAGAAGATGCAGGCAGAGGAGGCTGGCCATCCTCATGTCTCTGGCTGCTCTGGTTTCCTCTCTGTGAGAAACGACAAGGTTTCCAGTGGTGCATGGTGAGTGCAGCTCCTGCCGGCCCATGGGCACGTTTCTTCCCATTAAGTCAAGTCGCAGTGGCTCATGCAGAACATGGCCTGCTTCTCTCAAGAGGCAGGTGGTTCCTCCACCGGTGGACAGCAGTGAACATATGAAGCAGACCAGGTCTGTGATGGTTAATGCTGTGGGTCAGCTTGGGCCTTACGTTCTGTCCAAGAGCAGCCTGCAGGTGGCCTGAGGTATTTGGGGATGAGATCAACATCAAAATCAGGAGACTCGGAATAGAGCAGAAGGCCTTCCATAACCCAAGTGGGCCTTGTCTAATCAGGTGACACCTTGACAGAGACAAGCCCTCAGTGCCTCAACATAGAGAAAACTCTGCCAGCAGACTTGCTGCCTTCCAATACAACTACACCATCAAATCAGCTCTTTCTTGGGTCTCTGGCCCTCTTCGCAGATTTCCCCCATCATCATGTGAGCCAAGGCCTTATAATCCCTCTCTCCCCATCTATACATCCTACAGATTCTTTGTCTGGAGAAGTTACTAATGTGAAGTCCCTCATGCTCCCTTTACCCTTACAAGTCTCAAAGCAACATGATTCTAGTCTTTTCTTCCTCTTCTTTATCTGTAAATAGCACTCTTGGGAACATCATCTCTCCTCTACATAAGTTGCAAGAATCCAGGATGTAAATCTATCATAATGCAAAATCAAGCCTCCGTAAATATTTAAAGCTGAAAATCTTTCATGGTACATCATCAATCCCAAGATAAATAAGCCAGGCTGATCTACTTGGATGCTCATTCAATGCTAATGTGAGAACATGGGTCTGTAAATGAAAACAGCGAGCAAATTCTGCAGAAAGGACGACTGTGAGCTCACCCTCCCAACGGTACCAGGTGCGTGGAGCTGCTGCTGCTCAACGTTTGGTTTTCCGTCACACAAGCAAGGCTCCTGTCCCCGAAAATATCCATTTCATGGATGGGGTGCGAATGGATAAGAAAGCAGTGGTACATATACACAATGGAATATTACTCAGCATTAAAAAAAATTCATTTGAATCAGTTCTACTCAGGTGGACGGAACTGGAGCCCATTATCCAGAGTGAAGTAAGCCAGAAGGGAAAACAACAATACAGTATATTAACGCATATATATGGAATTTAGAAAGATGGTAACGAGAACCCTGCATGCGAGACAGCAAAAGGAACGCAGATGTATAGAATAGACTTGTGGACTCTGTGGATGAGGGCAAGGGTGGGATGATATGGGAGAATGGCATTGAAACATGTTAATTATCATATGTGTAATCAATCGCCAGCCCAGGATTGATGCTCGGGGCTGGTGCACTGAGATGTCCCTGGGGGAGGGAATCGGGAGGGAGGAGGGAGGGGGGTTCTGGAGGGGGAGCATATGTACACCCATGGCGATATCATGTCATTGTATGGCAAAACTAATAAAAAAATAAAAAAAAATAAATAAAAAGAAAATAGACTAAATGTACAAAAGTAAAGGGCTGGTAAAATAAAGTGTACTCTATTCAGGTAATGAAATAACAGTCATTTTTGAAGGACATTTTATCGATGACGTGAAAAATCTTACAATATGTCAATTCCCAAAATAAAGTCTGAACAAAAAGCAGTAAATTCAATTTGATCTGACTTTAAGGGACAAGTGAATTTTAATTGTGGCCTATGTATTATTTCTGCAGTATGATAATGGTATTGTGATTAAGTCAGACCATGTATTTGTTCTTAAGAGATTAATGATTTTGTGTTGTGAATTTTTACTTTCAAATAATTCAGAATAAAAGCAGACAGATTATTAACTAGGAAATCATGAATGATGAAAATCTAGGAAAATGATACACAGGCATTCACTGTACTACTCTTTTAACTTTTCTGTTCAAAATTTGTCAAAATAAAAATTTGGGGAGAAAAAAAAAAAAAAGAAAACAGCAGTCTCAAGACAGCCAGGCACTTACGGAATTGTCTTTGTATCCTGGCTCCTAAACTTTGACACATGGAAGAATCTCATCATTCCTTCTTCCATTCACACAACACCAGTTTCCTAAGGCAGGTGCAGGGCCCATAGGCACTGCCTACACAGATGCCAACTGGATGGGGGTCCTTACTCAGGCAGAAACTATTTCTTTTTTAAAAAATTTGTTCATTTATTTATTTGCCGCGCTGGGTCCTAGTTGCTTCATACGAGATCTTCTGTTGCAGCACACGGGCTCTCTAGCTGTGGTGTGCCTGCTTCGTAGTTGTAGGTCTGCGGCATGTGGGATCCTAGTTCCCTAACCAGGGGTCAAACCTGTGTCCCCTGCATTGGCAGGCAGATTCTTAACCTTTCGGGTAACCAGGGAAGCCCTAGAAATTATTTCTTTTCCAAACAAAAACTGTAATTTAAATGCTTATACTTCATATATCACCATTTTAAACAAGAAAAATATACAATGCAACAAGACTATGCCTTTCTGAAGAAAATGACAAGACCTATAAAAATTACCAATTCCAAGGGCAATGCAGGGGACACCCAGGAACCGGACACAGGTTTCAAGTTCAATTTCATCAGTATAACATGGTGACCCTAGGTCACCTTAAGCCTACCTACCAAAGCCTCTATTTCAAAACACATGTGTTCAGGAAAGCAGATAATGCATGCAGAGGCCAGGACATCCAGGCTGATGGATTTTCACAAAGTGAACCCATCTGAGAACCTCTGCTGAGTGGGAGAAAGCCCCTAGAACCACCCAGACTCCCCCTCCCAAGGGAATAACCCCCAGAAGAGGCCGTATTTTCAGGGACTTCCCAGATGTTTCTGATTTCAATACATATTTTCATCAAAATTCTTTTCAACTAGTTTAAAGAAACCCACTAGACCCCTATCACCTCTCCCCAGTCCTATGGCATCAGCCCCCTGGGGTTGTTTCCAGGGGTGAGATGGGGTTACAGGTGAAGCAGTGACAGGGATAAATGGGAATCAATATCCCTCTGGTGCCTCCACACAGCACTCAGGGCTCTGAGCCTGAGGAACCTGAAAGGACTGAGCTGGGAGAGACCAGCACACAGGGCGGGTCATTCTGGGGATGTGCCTGGTGTGGACTCTGCCACACAGCCTGTCTGTGGCTCAGATGTGGTTAAAACAATAGATCACCCACCCGGCAGAGGGGTAGGGGCAGGATATTCACCTGCTATGAGCACCCAGGTGAGCTGTTTCTACACAGATGATCTGAGGGCAGATGTACCTGGAGAGACCCTGGTCAGGTGGCCTTGAAAAACAGCCCTCAGCCCTTGGCAGCTGTGACCCTCACAAGATATCACTGAGAGACCAGAGTGTGTTCTAGATTCTTCCCAAGGACCTGAGAAGCTCATTGAAATACAGACCCGAGGTCCCGCCTATGGGATCTGCAGAGGAGGAGTCAGGATCCAGATGGTCAACAAGGGCCCCTGGTGATTCAGGGGTGGCACACACCATGTTTGGGAATCATTACTTTTCCAGAAAGGGCCATCAAATAAATATTTTAGACTTGGAGGGCCATGTGGTCTCTGTTGCAATTACTCAACTCTGCAATTGTGTAAAAGCAGCCACAGATGATACCTGAAAATAGGCTGTGTGACAATAAAACTTTATTTATAAACTCAGGCAGAGAGCCAGATAGAGTGGCCCCACTCTTAGCCTTATCTGTCAGCCACATTATGAACACCAACACCCCTGAAAGCTATCTTGGGAAAACTACAAATAAGTAAGAGTGGGAGACAGTTCTCCCCACACAGACCATCCAATCACCCCATCTTGACTCAGGAGGTCTGAAGGGTTGCAATAATGACTCCAAAGAGGCTGACGGTGCTGGCAAAGATCGCTATGGAGAAATGAAGCAGATGTGATGAAATCATTCCAAACATGTGAAATTAATAAGATTCTCTGGATTTAATATGGATTCATCCCCATCTCATTTGTAACAGCTCACCCTAGGTATTTACTGTGTCAGGAGGCATGCAGATAGTAGACTTAGCAAGACCTTTAAAAGCTGTATTTAGAACATGAGTAATATTATTGATACTGTCATACACACACACACACACACACACACACACACAAGCAAAGATTCTTTTACTGTTCACAAATTAAGTAAATATCTGTCTTTCTCATCCTTTAATGTATCCATTTATGTTGTGTATTTTTGCTCGATAACAGTAATACAGGAGCTCCTGCATATAATTTATAAAATATGGGCTAAGTGGTTGGGTCTTTACCTCTGGGTTTGAGAATCAGTGGTCAGTGTTTCTTTTTACAGTGTCTTCTTTTTACAAAGCCTCAAAATTTCAGGGCTAGGAAGAGGCGAAAGCCCTAGAAGCTGAAGGCAGACCCCCAGGGACCCTCCAAAGGTCCAGCCCTGCCCTGTCACGTCCTGCCCCTCCTGGTTGGTGGGGGGAGAGCCCAGCTTCAGATGGAGAGGTGACCACCCCTAATTCACTGGGAGATGCTGACCTCCGGGCTTGGAGCCATGGCTGGGGATCCTGCATGATCTGAGCCCAGCGGCCGATGTTCATGAAGTGCCCTGGAGATGCTCCAGTCATGTGGTGGCTCTCGCCCAAGGATCTGCAGCGGGGAGGGGCTGACTGCTCGATGAGGCATGTGGCCTTTGGCCTCAGACCACACCCCTCCCCCATACTCAGCCTCCGCTCCTTACAGCAGTGCTTAGGGGCAGCATCTCACTCTGTCCCTCCATATCCCCATCAGAGTCAGAACATGGAAGGCCAAGGCTCTTGAGGTCCAAGTGAGCAAAACCTTTGTTCATGGAAATACAGCCACTTTCAGATCCCAGGGCCACTCCCCTCACCTGCCAAGAGAGGCAGGCAGGGGTGGGACAGACTTTGGTGGGGAATGAATCCTTGAGTCAAGTCTTGACAAGCAAAGGAGAAGATATCAAGAAGGAGATGACACACCTGATGGAGGGTCCTGAGGTCGAAGGTATGGTCTGGGGGAGGTGGTTCAAGAGGAGAGAGACTCTCCAGAAACTGCCTGTTTCACCTGAGATGCAAACCAACAACAGCACCTGGGAATACCTCCAGGTGAACAGGCAGCCCCCCCCCCTCTTAGAACATATCTCAGAACACAGAACACACAGCAGAGTGCTAGATCAAGAACAGTAATAACCACGGTGGTAATAATAACATGACCACTTATCTAAGTATTTTATATTATGATATGGACTTCCCTGGGGCTTCCTAGGTGGCATTGGTGGTAAAGAACTCACCTGCCAATGCAGGAAACTTAAAGAGACTCTCATTCAATCCCCGGTTTGGGAAGATCCCCTGGAGGAGCACATGGCAACCCACTTTAGTATCCTTGCCTGGAGAATCCCACGGACAGAGGAACCTGGCGGGCTACAGTCCACAGGGCTGCAGAGTCAGAAACAACTCAAGTAGCTTTGCATGCACGGACACAGGGGCTTCTGTTGTGGCTCAGTGGTAAAGAATCCACCTGCCAATGCAAGAGACACAGGTTCAATCCCTGGGTAGGGAAGATTCCGTGGAGAAGGAAATGGCAACCCACTTCAGTATACTTGCCTGGGAAATCCCATGGACAGAGGAACCCAGTGGGCTACAGTCCGTGGGGTCACAAAAGAGTCAGACAAAACTTAATCACTAAACAACAATAACAACGTGTGATACATGCACACAGACTAATATCATCACACTGAGTGAACGTGATAGATAGTGTCAGTCATGATGATGATTGGGCAGTGACCGGTTCACTCTTACTGAGTGCACACTCTGCCAGGTGTGTTAGAGACCAACTTGACAGGTGCTGGGAGCTCCATGGTTGCAGCCCAGGTCTGTCTTGGCAGTAAGGGTGGAAGCAGCTGACAATGCATAATCTCCAGGTTAGGTAGCCTAGGTTTAAATCCAGGCTCTGCTGCTTCTTAGCTGTATAATCTTGGGCAGGTTACTTAACCTCTCTGAGCCCAATATTCATCTGTTAGAGATATTCTAAAAGTAACTACAATACTCTGCACACTGTATGTGCTAATAGTAAAGTGTTGCTTGGACCACTGCCCAGCACGTGTGAGGATTTAATGAAGGCTGGCGTTGCTGCTGGTGGTGGTGGTAGTCGTGATCCTTATTAATTATTGAGCATTTATCCCTGGCATGATGCCCACCTCCATACATGCATTAGTTCACTTAATCTTCACAAGAGCCCAGCAAGCTGCAATCTTATTTTCCTGATGTGATGGGGGAGTTGGAGGCCCAGAGTGGTCAGAAGAGGCAGCCGGGAAGCACCCCCAAATCCACGCTGGCTCGACTCTGCCACTGGGGGCATCCCAAGTGGCTCTCGTGTTAAAGAACTTGCCTGCCAATGCAGGAGATTTAGAAATATGAGTTCGATCCCTGGGTTGGGAAGATCCCCTGGAGGAGGCAACCCACTTCAGTGTTCCTGCCTGGAGAATCTCATGCACAGAGGAGCCTGGTGGACTGCAGTCCATGGGGTTGCAAAGAGTTGGACATGACTGAAGCGACTCAGCACTCTGCTCTGCCGTGGGTCTTCTTACATGACAGGCATGGAGCAGACACCTAACATGGGGCTCACCTGCAGTAGTTGTTCACCAAACACCTGCTCAGAGATGGATGTGCTGGGTATAGATGCTGCTAACTCAGAACTCTCAGTTTTGTGAGAGCAGTTCCTCTCAAGATGCTCCTTTCTGCTGCCAATCATAGCTTCCAGGGTTAATTCTGCCAGTACCTGGGCATCCCCTGGATCAGAGGGGCTAGGGGTTGATCATCATCCCCCCATCAGATAATCTGTAAGGAAGGCCCTAGCCCCACACACTGATGGGCCAAGTACTACTCTGGCTTTTCTCTCGAGGGACACAGAGTCCCCCATCAGGGGACAGGAAGATGCAGCTGCCCCAGGCTGCCTCATTTGAGGAACAATTAAACAGCACTGTCAATGTCACCAAGACCTCGAAGTAGAAAACAAACAAAGGCCTCAGGTCAAATAAGATAATAAAAAGGATTTTCCTATGGAAAATCAGCAGGAACTGACTCAGAAAGAAATTAAGCAAAATGAATTGCACTAAGCACAGACTGGGCCCAGTGGGAGGCATATGTGACACCATCACACTCTTTGTCCCCTTGGTACTTTGGTGGGTGACACAGGCACCCCTGGCCAGGGACCCTAGCCTCTTCAGGGATGGACAGGCCTTTGCACCTTCTTCCCCACTGAGGAGCTTTTGTGTTGGTCAACGCTATTTCTGAGTCAAGTGACACCGGAAGACAGCAGTGGGGAAAAGTGAGGGCTAATGCATTTGACATTTCTGCGGGAATCTTGGGGGGCTGATGTTTCTCCACCCCTGCCCCTCACCATGAAATAAATGTGCAATATTGAGTTTCTGGTGAGTGCTGGAAGAAACAGTCCCAGGTTCTTTGAAAATGTCAAATTTAACAGCACAGGAAAATGTCTTTTGAATCAGAAGATGGGAGCTCAGGGGAGTTGAATTAACAACAGAGGACAACATTTTACCAAGTAATAGGACCATATTTCCCCTTTATGGGACACTGCTCAGGGCAACACTTAATCTCTGGAGTTTAATGAACTTTTAAAACTACTCAATAAATACTCAAGGCCATGACAAGCACTGTCACAAGATAAATCCAGCCCTACTTCAATGGACTATATCATTTTGTTATTAAAAAAGGTTAATTTTCATATTCAAGAAACTCAGTTCTCTGGAAAATAGCGTCAGAGTCTCACATGTTCCATGACGGCAGCTCCCCGTGAGGGCGCATACTGAGTGGGCCGGGTGGCTCGGAGTCTTTCAGAACACGTGGGCACCTGCTTCCACAGAGGTGGGGACTCGGCAGACACAGCAGCTCTGTCACCATGGACTGTCCTGCAGCCTGGGGGTCTCCACCCAAAGTCATTTGAGCTGCAAGGCTCTCTGGGCATTTTTCAAAAGCCCACCATGAAGCTTAAAGCCGTGCTCACTGCCCCCCCACCCCCTGCCTCCAGTGGTTGGACCGCATCATCAGTTCAATGGACATGAACTTGGATGAACTCTGGGAGATGGTGAGGGACAGGGAGGCCTGGTGTGCTGCAGTCCGTGGGGTCCCAAAGAGTCAGCTGCGACTGAGCAACTGAACAACAATCACCCCCATCTTACATTCAGGCCCTAGAATGCATCCTGAGCTCCCAGGACAGTTTCCTTGTGTGCCAGGTGTGGGAGAAGCTAGGGACCTGTCCACTCTCCTCACTTCCCTGTCTACTAGGATCACTTCTGTTCACCACTTGCCGAGGGCAGCTTCCTCGGCTGGCTCCTCATCACCTTCTACTGGATGCAGGAAGAGGGAGGGTGCCCAGCAGAAATGATCCCCCCAAACCTGCAACCAGGGTGTCTCTCTCCTTTCCACTTCTCTGTCCACACTGGCAGGCCCAGTAGAGTTGCCCAGTGCAGCAAGTCCGATGCAGGGTGGATAACTAGGGACAGACTGTGTCCTCCACCATGACTGCCTGACCCCCCAGGCTCAGAGGAGGGCAGTCCACCAGCACAAAAATATCATCTCCCTATCTTTTTTATTATTTATTTTAATTGAAGGATAATTACTTTACAATATTGTACAATGGTTTTTGCCATTACTTAGCTATAAAAAGGAAAGCATTTGAGACAGTTCTAATGAGGCAGATAAACCTAGAGCCTATTATACAGAATGAGTAAGTCAGAAAGAAAAGACAAATAATGCATATTAACGCATATGTATGGAATCTAGAAAGATGGTACGGATGATTCTACACACCGGGCAGCAAAGGAGACACAGAGGTAAAGTACAGAATTTCGGACTCAGTGGGAGAAGAGGGTGGGATGATTTGAGAGATAAGGACTGAAACATATGCATTACCGTATGTAAAACAGATCCAGTGGGACTTTGATGTGTGATGTAGGGCACTCATCTTTTAACCTGAGCATCTTTCTGCTTACGTCCCCAAAGGGAGAGAGGAGGAGGGGAGCGGAACCAGCCAGAACAGATACGCCAGATCTGGTTGGTTCCCATAGGAAACAATGAGGATGGATGTAGGCCACACTGCGTTGTCTCAGCTCACACACTGGGCCCTGTGTGTGGAATGGGACTTTCCCACAAGGCTGTAGAAACAGTCCTTAGAGTGGTGGGGACTGTGTCCAGCCCTGACCATGGCTCTCATTCCATCAGAGGGGTTCAGGGGGTGCATGGAGTGCGGGAGTGGCCCCTTGCCCTGGCTGATGGGCACCAGTGATGCTGCAGGTATTGGCCAAGTGTGTTCTGCCCACATCCCACACAGCTCCATCCAGCCCGCCTGCTTCTGGGCCCCGGGATACAATGCTACAGTTCAGCCCTTCTTAAATGATGCTGGTTTTTCCCCTTTGGGTAAATTACTGATTTCCTGAGCTCACTTAGTGGCAAACCAGAATGGGCACATCTCAGGGGAATTTTCTAGAATATTCTTTGAGTCTGCACAGGCTCCAGGGCCTGAGAGCATGTTCAGAGACTTCCTCTGGAGGACAAAACCAGCGTGTGGGAGGCTGTGGACAGAGGATTCCTGAGAGTCCCTACTGCTCCCTCTCAGCTCATATCAGTTAGTAACACCTCTTTCACAAGTTTTAATTACACAATGATTTCAGAGACTTTGGGAAACTGACACAATGAAAAGGAAGAAATGACCTGGTGACCTAGAATAGGGACTCTCAAACTTGGTGCTGCTGATTCTGCATGGATCCTTCTCTGTGGGGAGGTGTCAGCAGGCAAGGGCTGTCCTGTGCATTTGGAGGGTGTTTAGAAGCATCCCTGGACCCCACCCCATAGATGCCAGCAGCAACTCTCCTCTCTATTTGTGACAAAAGTGTCTCCAGACATGGTCCAGTGTCCCTTGGCCCAGCTGGGAAGTCCTGACCTATACAACCACCCTTGCATGCTGGCTGGCACTCTTCCCACCTTTTCTCTACATGCTCATCAAATTGAATACTCAGGACTTTCCTGGTGGTCCAGTGGTTAAGAATCTGTCTGCCAAAGCAGGGGACATGGGTTTGATCCCTGATCCAGGAAGATCCCACATGCTGTGGGGCAACTAAGCCTGTGTGCCACAGTTACTGAAGCCCACATACTCTATACTCTGCGTTCCACAACAAGAGAAGCCACCGCCATGAGAAGACCACACAGCACAACAAAGAGTAGCCCCCACTTCCCACAACTAGAGAAAGCCCGTGTGCAGCAACAAGACCCAGAGCAGCCACAAATAAGCAAAAAATTTAAAAGTATTCATTCCACAGGCATTTGTGAAGCATCTACTACGCGCTGGGCTTTGGAGTGAGGTGAGAGAGACTCTGTGGTGAGAAAGGCAAGCTCACTTTTTTAAGGGAATAAACATATTTGCAAGTTGTGCCAAGTGCTAGGAAATGCTCCCTGGGACACAGATGGGACCACAGGATGACGAGGTCTCTGGCACAGATCGGTGTGGAAGAGCCATGCTGTACCACGAGGCAGAGTCCAGCAGATGAAGGGGAGGAGTCTGCCAGAGGAAGAGGGTGGAGTCAGCCAGAGAGCAGGGTGGGGAGGGAGGCCCAAACCTGCCTCCACTTCCGTCTTCCTCGCTGAAAGCCATACTCAGGGCACAGTTACAGATAGGCGGGGGCCACGGCTGACATTCTGCCCTCCCCGGGAACTTTTGGTTATTTTTTTTCTTTGAAAACAAAACCAAACGCCACCAAACAAAAACGCAGCCACCAAAAAGCTCCATTCTTTTATCCACAGGTATCGGAAAGCTTTTAGAGTATGTCCTCAACTCGACACTTCTACTACTTAAAATATCTCCCAAGGGCAGAGAAATTCAAATGTAAAAAGATTTAACTCCAAGGCTGTTTATCCCAAAGCTGTTTATAATTGTGAGAAATTGAAACAACTTTCAAGTCCAAATATAAAGGATTAGTTAAATATAGTACGTTGTGCTCACACAATAGCATAATTAAGGTTATGTGTTGGAATATTTTGTTTTTATGAAACTGCTTCAGGAGATGCTGTTAAATGAGAAAAAGCAGACCATAAAAGTGTAAAACGTGTCCGCCTGTGTGAGAGTGTGTGTTTATAAATGCGCAACATCCATCAGTTGTCATGATGTTTAAACATCATGTCAATTGTCCATGATACATTTAAAATTTGAGTTGTAGCACAGTATGCGGTAGTTCTATTTGTGTTAAAAATGACAAGAAGTTAGAAAAATGGGCAGAAGAGATGACTAGGGGCATCATAAGTAACACGGATGGTGCTAGGTCTACGAGGAGATGGTAAATCACATTCACTGTCTGTAACACGGACGTCGGAAGTCATGGGATCATCTTGACCCAGTTCAGTGCACAAGGCTAGCAGCCCAGCATTTCCAGATTGGGAGAGGGCATGATGGTCAGGCTCTCTCAGTCGGGGTTCCTGGGAGTGCATTTTGTTATTTCCTCTTTGGAGAGCAATCAGACACGATTGCCACGTGTGGAACTTTCGAATTCCTCAGCCTTTACCCAAGGGAGAGAACTCACCTGTGGGTCCATGGAGATGCAGATCTAACAACTGCAAAGCTGTCTGATGTCTACACACTGGGGGGGGGTGGACAGATTGTAGGACTCATACAACAGAGACTTAGGTGGTCAAATGTACACTTTCTGGCTCTTACCAAAATAATTTTGAGTGAAAAAGTCAGTGATCAAAGATTACATGCAAAGATCCCCGTTTATTAAAATTAAAATAACCAAAATCAAAGGACATATACTTTTCAGTGAAACATTCAGATGTAATAAAACTGTATGAGAAGGCAAACTGGAAACAGAGATAGCGTGATTTAGGACAGTGATCTTCTGGGGGCACGGGCAGTGGGAGGTGAGGACAGGATGTGGGGGAGCGACCATGAAGGTGGGTACAAATGTCTATGATCTTGTTATTTAGGGGGTTATGACTAAAAATGAATTTTTAAAAATCAGAATGTTCCATGAGTCAAGTGCTAGCATTGATTTAATGCTTTACTTAATTTAGTGTATTTATCAGCTAGAAGGGCTGTCTGCTCTGTCAGCAGGGTGCACTAGCAACCTTGGAGATGGGGAGGAGCATGCATCTTTCACCTTCAATCATTCTGACCTTCAAGGTTTCTCTTTCTCTTCTAACCATGGGTATTTGTTATTGTTCAGTTGGTAAGTAGTGTCTGACTCTTTGTGACCTCATGGACTATAGTATGCCAGGATTCCCCTGTCCTTCACCATCTCCCAGAGTTTGCTCAAACTCATGTCCATTAAGTCGGTGATGTTATCCAACCATCTCATCCTCTGTTGTCCCCTTCTCCCCTTGCCCTCAGTCTTTCCCAGCATCAGAGTCTTTCCCAATGAGTTGGCTCTTCACATCAGGTGGCCAAACTATTTGAGCTCCAGCTTCAGCATCAGTTCTTCCAATGAATATTCAGGTTTGACTTCCTTTAGGACTGACTGGTTTGATCTCTTTTCAGTCCAAGGGACTCTCAAAAGTCTTCTCCAACACCACAGTTTGAAAGCATCAATTCTTTGGCTTTCAGCCTTCTCTCATGGTCCAACTCTCACATCTGTATATTTTCATTTTATAATTGTTTTTTTTTTTTAACAAAATAGCACAATTTAAAAGGAATCCCTAAACCCAAACAAGAACATGTAAAATTGGTCACAGGAGGGCTGGGTGGGCTCTGCCCCTCAGGTCACATGGGCCTGGACTGCCAGGAGGGCCAGTGCTCCCTCCTCCGGGTGCCACCTGGTCTTCTGGAGGGTCTAGCTTTGACTTCTTCTAAGATGCCCTTTGGTACCTGCAGTTCTAGGCTCCGTTTCCTGGATACACAAAATTTCAAGGTCAATAACTACAGTTTCCTGACTCAAGCTCTTCATTTATGCACCAGGCAGTGGACTGGGTGCTTCAGCAAAGCTATATCACCCTGACAGTGATCCCAGGGGCTCACACATTATCCCCAGGGGGAAGTAAGACATGCCCAAAGTGAAAGACGCTATCTGAGCCTCTGCATAAGGGCAGAACCGGGGAAATCACAGTTCTTATGGCCCCACAGCACCACCCTGTCTCATCACATTGGAGACCTCGAGACCCTCCCTCCTTTCTTGTGCCCCCAAAGGAATGAGTGGTGTAGCATGGGCTCTGAGTATGCTACGACTGCTGCGGGAGGGCTAGTGGGAGAACAAAGTGAGCTGGAATTATTTAGAACATGCTGCAGAGACAAAGGGTCAGGTAGAAGGTCAGGAGGCAAGAGCGGTGGAGGGAGAAGCCATGAGACCTCTAGACACAAGCCCAAGGACGCTCTAGGGGCCCCAGCTCACCAGCCAGCTCTTAGATTGAGGGCAGCACAGTGACCCCCAGTCCCCTCTCAGGCTTGGGGCTCCTTTATCACCCCACCTGGATGAGAGGCCAGCTCTTCAGTACGGGCCACGTGGGGCTTGGTTTGGACCCAGTTCCCACACTGTGGAGTGACCCTGACTCCAGCCTCATGTTTCCGACCCTGTGTCAGTCCCATCCACTTCGCCAGGCCACCCACTGCCCCTACTTGGGGTCACGTCATGGGATGGTGTCCCCTCAAAAGATAAGTCACATCTGGACCCTGTGAACATGACTTTATTTGGGAAAAGGATCTTTGAAAAAGCTGAGGATCATCCTGACTGGGCTGGGCCCGAAGTCCTGTGACAAGATGGGACACAGAGATCATGTGACAACAAAGGCAGAGCTTGGAGGGATGTGGCCACAGGCCAAGGATGCCTGGGGCCATTGGAGCTGGAAGAGGCTGGAAGGACCCTCCCCTGGACGTTCAAAGGAAGTCTGGCCCAGCCAACACCTGGGTTTCAGGCATCTGGCCTCCAGAATGGGGGAGGATACACTTATTGTAAAGCCACTCACTTGGTTGGTAACTGGTCATGACCCCAGGAAACCACCACTGTCATGCCCTCTGCCTTTTTAGGGGGTGGCGATGGAGATCCTGGTAACCCGCTCAAGGGGACATCCATGCCTGGGGTTGCCTCTTTCCACCCCAGGGTCTCCTGTCTGTTTGCTCACCTGCACCCCTTGCACAGCCTCCATCTCTCTTTCTTATTATCATCCTGATGTGAAAGTGACCCCACACCCAGCCTGGTCTTTACACAGTGAGTTAGAGCCACCAAGCCTGAAAATACCATTCAGCATCTAGATAGTTAACAAGTGAACTCTGCTTCTAGTTCTCTTTGCGCCTCTAATTAAAGGAAAGATTTGGCCAGAGGTGTCGGATATCCCTTCTATTAGACATTTCTTCTGATAATGGCCATGTTTTTAAATAGTTCTCTGAAAGACATCTTCTGATTGAGATTTTTTCCTGTTACTTGATTATGTAAAACTCAAACTGGGGGGAAAAACAAAGAAGTAAATAACTTACATTCCTTTGAGAGGGTGGTGGGGGGACTCAAATTTTCAAAGTGGGACTTTCCAGGTCCAGGCCCTACTGATTCTGTTGGATTGCCCCTTCATAATGATGCCACTTTTTTTCTGAGCTTCACTCCAGCTTGGGAGGGAGTGTTGAAGCACATTCTTTCCTCCTCTCTCCTCCTTTAAAAGATCTTCTCACCAAGGGAATGTTTTTGTTTATCGTCATCTGCTGGTTCATGTGCGATGGACTAATTATTTCCGCATGGCCTAAAACAAGCCCAGAGTAATTGTCTACAATTTTCTGCACTTGCTTTCTCCCAAAGAATGTGTTTTTCTCCCCTAAATTTCAAAACCCAAGCTCCTGATTAGGCTCTGGTGATGTCATGTATAAAACGAGTAGGATTTCGTTTTCCAGTGTCAACCACAAACGTCCTAGTGACCTTTCTGCCCTCGAGGGTCCTTGGAAGGACAAATCAGAGGGAGTCTCATCCAGTGGGGGTCGCGGGGTGGGGGCTGGGACCAAAGGCCCTCCCTCCCCCTCCACACTTAGGATGCTCCATGCTGAGTCCTGCCCAACCTTCCTCTTGCAGAGCGCCATTCTAAATTTCCATCTGCCGCCTTCAGACGGTGGCGATATCACTTGGCACGGCTTGTAGTTTTCAAATATTTGCTAGATTGTAAAAGACTAAGAAGTGTTGTCACTACACACACACTTGCCCACGTCCCCCCCTCCCCTGGGTGATCAGTGCTGGTGGCTTCTGAAGCAGGTGCAGCCGCGAGAACTCTGACGGAGCCCAGATGCCGTCTTTCCTTGTAGAGCCCCAAGCTTCTCCTTGGCCAGAGCTGTGGTGGGCCCCCACCCCCTTTTCTCACTGTTAAAAATCTCTGAGCTGTAAAAACCGTGCCCATATTGAGCCATTTAACAGTTCATATGGTCTTTAAAATGCATGTCGTGTGACAGTGGATCTGGATTTGTGAATGACAGCTTTTTATTAGAACTGCCTTCCATCCTCAGGAAGACTGCATCTTCCTGTCGTTGCAACTTGCCAACAGCATCTTGAGGGACCCAAG
Organism: Antilocapra americana; assembly: GCA_007570785.1. NCBI lineage: Eukaryota > Metazoa > Chordata > Mammalia > Artiodactyla > Antilocapridae > Antilocapra > Antilocapra americana. The sequence continues at coordinate 6,705,199 of ML660204.1, read as the reverse complement.
ATGGGTTTATGTGGGTGGGAGGCAGCATAGGAGAAGGAGAGTCTGCAAAGAGGAGCCCTGAATCTTGGAAGTTTACGCAAAATGGACAATGCATCTGTTCACAGACATGGAGTCTGTGAGATGATTGCAACTCTGTGATGAGACCCAGAACAAGAGAGGGGGTGTGATTAATTGGCATGGTGTCTGTCCAACCACTGAGGCAGTGATAAAGGTATTAATTTAGCTTCAAACATTAAAGTGTGTACAGTAAGATGGATTTTTTAACAGTTCACTGTGGTATAACCTTAATGCAGTGTATTAAAATCATTCATTACGATGAATAAATAGCTTAATGAGACTGGAAGCATCGACCAGTCTCCCCATAAATGTGTGATGAAGTGAAGCAGGCGATGTCTGTCACTGAATATAAATTATGCAAAAATAATACCCTTAATACCTTCTCTCCGGGTGCATTGTTGCTTTTGTTGAATATTCAAAGGGACGGCTTCCCAGGACAATATCAAATTAGTCCGTGTAATAAAAAAAAGTCTGCCACAAATTATCTACACAATCCTTATCTGCATAACTCTCCACTTCAAACAAAGGCCAATTACAGTCTGGTTTCCTTTTCAGTGATTTGTCCCTGCTCCGAGGAATGCTACCTGCTATAAGTGATTCTTCTTTTTGTTTCATATTCCCAAAGTTGACACTTCACTTCTAAAACTTGCAGTGGGGACTTAAACAAAGACTGTTCCACCACAGGGGCAGTGAGCGGAATTGGTTAAACAGTGAGAACAGGAGAGAATGCCACTGTGATTTTTCTCTTGCTCCTTACTTAGAAGAATGCTTAGTCAAATCAGTTCATTTAAATGAGGCATTGGAATATCATTTTTTTTCTTTTATTTTTAAAGGTAAGAGCATCCCTCTCTCCATTTTAGGTTTCAAGCAGTGGCAGTTATGCTATAAACTGCAGGGAGGGGCAGAGTATTTAAACACCAGCACTAAGAGAGCCTACCAATGCCTCTTCCCTCTGGAGATGAGGTTCTGAATTTGCTTAATGACCATCAGAATTTCCTACACAGATGCAAACACTAGACAAACTTTGATAACCATTGCAATCACAGATGTAACTGTTCCATCCTGCATGCTAAGCTGGGAGAAGAACAGGAATATGCCACTTGGCTGACTGCACAATAAGCCACCTCCATCCTGCAGGCTTGTCTGTCAGGGGCTGTGAGAGCAGAGCTCTTGCTGCAGCCCCCAGACCCAGGCAACGGCTCATTCTGAAATCACTGGCATGTTCCACATTTGATCTCCAGACCCTATGAAGGAGCAGATCCTGAAACCCACATGTTCCTATCTCCGGCTTTAATCTGTCAAAATGAAGCACCCCGCCATGCCATGGGCAGGCAAGATGCGGCAGCCAGGTATCCGTGGTTGTTGTTCTTCAGCTGCTCAGTTGTGTCCCGCTCTTTGTGACCCCATAGTCTGTAGCCCATCAGGCTTTTTTATCCATAGGAGTCTCCATGCAAGAATACTGGGTAGGTTGCCATTTCCTTCTTCAGGTTTATCCGACCCAGGGATTGAACCTGTGTCTCCTGCCTTGGCAGGTGGGTTCTTCATCACCGAGTCACCAGGGAAGGCCCTGGCATCTGTATGCCCTCCTAATTTTCTCAACCACCTTAGCCAGCATTCTCAAACTCTCCTTTCATAAGTAAAGAAAATAAAACAAACAAACAAACAAACAAAAAAACAGCCCTGATCTTAGGATGGTGAAACTTTGCTTAAAGTCACATAGCTATGAAGGGGGACCTGGGATGTAAACACAGTCTCTCGGATTTGAAATTCAGCCTTGAATGAAAATGATACCTTTGGGACTTCCTTCCTTGGTGCTCCAGTGATTAAGAATCTGCCTGCCACGGCAGGGAACACGGGTTCAATCCCTGGTCTGGGAGGATCCCACATGTCGCAGGGCAACTAAGCCCGTGCGCCACAACTCCTGAGCCTGTGCTGCAGAGCCACGGCTACTGAAGCCCATGTACGTGGAGCCCATGCTCCACCACAAGAGAAGCCACCACAGTGAGAAGCCCGCTCACCGCAACTAGAGAGTAGCCCTTGATTACCGCTATAGAAAGCCCTCGCAGCAACAAAGACCCAGCACAACCACAAATTAAAAAAAAAAAAATTAAAATTAAAAAAGAAAATTACACCTCCAATACAAGGATTGTACCAACTCCCCATTTCCCACTTGTGACACTGAACTGATACTAGAGTCATACAGGCTATAGGTAGGGGACATTGGGTAAAGGGGTCTTTCTGAACTCTCTTTGCAACTTCCTTGTAAATCTGTAATTTACCTCAAATTAAAAGTGTACATATTATATTAAACCATCTTTTTATATCTCTATTCAAAACTATACATGGTGGGTTGAGTGGTGCCCCCTATCCAAAAGAAAGATATGTTCATGTCAAGCCCTGGGGCCTGTGTAGGTCACCTTATTTAGAAAAAGAAAGTTCGCAGACATAATTCAGAACCTTGAGATAAGAGAATATCCTGGATTATTTAGTGGGGCCCTAAGTCCAACGACAAGTGTCCTTATTAGAGACACACAGAGGACGACTACGCCCCTGCCCACTGCTTGTGACAGCAGCCGTAGGAACTCAATCCACTGTACGCTCCAACTTCAAAAGGAAGGAGCCCTGTTGAAACATGTAGAAACATTTCCCCAAACGTATCCATTCAGATTCAGATCCAGCAAAACCAACACAACGTTAAGGACTAAAAGGACAGTGACCACCGTATTGCTTACACATGGGGACACACGGAGGACCCTTGGCCTGCCTGCCCACTCCTTATGGGGTCTGCACTGACTGCTCTTCAGCCACAGGAGTGGACCCAGGGAGGTTTAGACCCCTGTGGGCACCACCTGAAGAAGTCGACAGGAGGGACAGTAGTGCCACTTACAGGGTGTCGAAAGGGTGCCTTAAACTTGAGACCGTCATTCCTTAATTCATAGCAGCCCAGATGCTTCTGAAAGGGACTTTCAATGAGCTCAACAAGGAATTCTTTCAGGGAATTCAGTGCACACTTGTGGGACCTGATTAAAGAGTAAGGTTTGAAAGTGACAGCGGTCAGTGAGCTACAGAAATCCATCAGCAGGTGATTTTGTTACAGATCTGAGCTGAGAGGAGAGAGGCCAAGTTCCCTCCCAGACAAAAGCTCCAAAGGCTGTTAGAATTTGCAAGAGGTGAGTTTTACTCAAACCCTTTGATATGGGGATGGTTTCTGTCCCCATACCCACTGGGGAGGCCAAAGCAACAGATCCCCACCAGGTGGGATGGGAGGACACTGAGGTCCAGCACCATCCAGAGCATCCCAAACACCCCTGGAGTCAATGACACTTCAAGGTCACCTTAACCATCACTTCTCATTGAAGTGGCACTTGGCAAAGTCTTAGTGCCAGAGGATTTTGCACTGAGGCCAGGGATGAAGTGGCAGAGGAGGGGACGGAAGGGCAGAGGCCACCTGACAGCTCAGCCACTGACCACAACACACAGGGCAGGACCCTGGGGACCTGCCGAAGCCCAGGGGCCTCCACCTGTGGCCTTTTGTAAAGGGAGTGGGAAAAGCAGAAGCAGAGAGCAGGCCACGAGAGATGACCATGCTCCTCATGCTTCTCCCTCAGTTTTAGATCGAGCCACAAAGTCTTCAGTAATTGCAGAGCGCTGCTTGCAAAATATGTCACCAGCATCCCCTCCAAATCCCAAGTTGCCTTGGCAACACAGAGTGAGTGACAGCAGCCGCCCGTCACGTACTGGTGGTGGGGACACACGAGCATTTTGAGCATCCGACCGCTCCAGCCTTGCTTGACTGGTGCTCATGGTAGGGCTGAAGGAAATGAGACAGCCCTACAGGGAGGGGAAGCACACCCATTTGTGGGGACCATCCAGGAAGCCAGTGGGACTCAGACACCCTGCAAGGATGTCTTCTGGGAAGACATGGAAACTTCTGGAAGGAGAGGTGGTGTTGGGGGTGTCCCATGCTGCCTGCAGCCCTGACTTGGGAACATGAAGATGGGAGACTTGGAGAAGTTTTGTCACATTCTTGATGTGAAGTCTTAGCACCCTCTCCCCAGGGCTCACTTGAAAGTCTGTGCTAGTCATGTAGAAAAGAGGGCCCACGCCAGCCACTCAGGGAAGAACACACAGGACGTGGCTGTCCCAACACCAGCCCCTCCCCCACGACTGACCTGAACTCTGTCCGCGGTAGGTATCTGCCATGATTATCACACCCAAGTCCACGCCTCCACCTGATGCCCTTGCTCCCACTGTCTCTGTGTTAGGACCCCAGGCTTGTCCTGCCTCCACACCTGCAATGGGGCCGCTTCTCTGACTAGGAGAGTTGGCCTCCCTCCCCAGGCCTGGTCCGAGCCTCACACCCTAGAGGAGGTTGACCCCTGCTATGGCCTTCCCTCTCTGGAGACCTTTTCTAATAGCACACACATCCCGCCCCACAGAATCCCACACCACGGAGTCCCGTACCACGGAATCCCACACCACAGAATCCTAGGGCAGTTCTTCCTTGTGACCACTTTCTCATGGATCCTATGCTCATTTCACCAACCCCATGGGGATGCAGACAACAGAGCATCAACAGCCTCTCTACCATATTTACCACCAACACACAACTACAGTAGCCACCTGGACCACAGTCTTTAACATCAATAGCATCACCCAACCACCACCATCACCTCCACTATGAACTATGACCACCACACCATCCCCAAACCAGTTCTGTCACCACTAATATTATGGTCATCACCACTTGCATCACCTCCAGTATAAACTACAGTCACCATCACCATCCCAACTAATACTGGGGTCATCATGACCTCCAGCACCTCCATTACCACAAGCAGGACCACCACCAGCATAATGGTCACCGCCGTCACTTAGCATTGTCTCTGTCACAATGAGCACCAGCACCACCGTCAACGTCTGACTTTACTGGGCACTAAACAGACATGAAGCATATGCTTTTAATCATGTGCAACAGTCACTCAGTCATGTCTGACTGTGCAATCCCTTGGACTGTAGCCCACCAGGCTGCTCTGTCCATGGGATTCTCCAGGTAAGAATACTGGAGTGGGCTGCGATTTCCTTCTCCAGGGGATCTTCCTGACCCAGGGGTTGAACCCAGGTCTCCTGCATTGCAGGCAGACTCTTTACCATCTGAGCCACCAGGGAAGCCAATGCTTTTAATCATAGGGTTGGCCAAAACACTCCTTTGGATTTCTCCATAGCATTTTATAGAAAAACAAATGAACTTTTTGGTTAACTCAGTGCCAGCCTTATGAAAACTGTTGGCCTCCCTCCCCAGGCCTGGTCCGAGCCTCACACCCTAGAGGAGGTTGACCCCTGCTATGGCCTTCCCTCTCTGGAGACCTTTTCTAATAGCACACACATCCCGCCCCACAGAATCCCACTTATGAAAATACCCACTGTGAAGTGGGTATTTTTATTCCGTTTTGCAGTTCAGAAAACAGAGGCCGAGGCAAGTCACTCACCCAAGGCCGCAGGGGAAGCAAGTAGTTGAGCCAGGACAGTCTGACTCAAGTAAGCGCTCTTAACCCCAACCCCAAGTGCCCCTACTCCTCTCAGGACTCCCTGGGAAACACCCTAGCCGTGTCCAGACCTGCCCCTCTGGTGATCCCATAGCTCATCCTCTCCCTGTCCCCACCTTGGCCATCATCTCCTCTGAGCAGCCTCCCTCGATCCTAGGCTTGGAGGGGCTGCGCCTCTCCTCTGGAGTGCATAGTGCTGTGCTCGTCTTCTAAATCTTTCTCCCCTGTCAACCCGTGAGCCCCTCAGGAAGGACAAACCACCCTACTGTCAGATGACCAGCACCATATTCCATTCCTGGTCCACAGCAGGTGTTTGATGAATGTTTAGAAACTCAGAAGGGCTGATCTGTCAAAGCTGGTCGACTCCCTACAGTCAGGGGTGCCATGATCTTCAGAGTTCTAGGCTCTCCCAAACCCCCCACGTGCATCCCAGCCCCATGTGCCTGCACGCACACCCAGGGAACCCCCTGATACAGGTGTAGCAGCCTCCACACCTGTTTCTGCAAAGGCCTGGGTGTCCTGCATGGTTCATGTGAGTCCAGAGACTTTATACAGCTGCACACATATTTCCACCTCTTCACGCCATCATGTATTTGCATAACTTACACTGAGCACTCATGTTGCCCTCTGTGTTTTCAATAGCACCCAAAAGAAAACTGTGAGTGTGATGTCACAGTTGACAAAACAGCCCCAGATATACCCCTACACAGCTGGCCAAGGTCACTTGGCAATTCAGGTGTAAGCCTGGCATGAGAACCCACGGCCCTGGTGTCTGGTTTCTAATCCTATTTAGCGGGGAGGTCAGAGGTGGTATGGGATTGCTATAGTTTTATCTGCTGCTTTTTCTCCATTAAGTCCAAGTGGTCCTGAGGGGCCCAGGACGACATCCATTATGAGAAATGTAATAGGAGAGACTCTGCTGCATTATCTGTGAAGAACAAAGAATATCATTGCTGTTTTTAGAACAATAAAAGGAGCTTTTGAACGAGTCTCCAGGAATTCAGAATGGGCGGTTAAAGGGCACGGCCTGCTTCACTCATCTGGTGCACAAGAATGGATCTTGGCCAGCCATCCCCTTGGAGTTGTGACTGTCCTGGGTCCCAGACTTGGCTGGTGTTGAGTATCACATGCACGAAGGCACATGACTTTATCTTGGGCCACAGGACTGGCTGGGAGTGGTGACATCACAGGGAACCCACCCAACCAAGCGCCACCACTGCCCCACCCCAGGCCATCCCTGCCAGCAGGAACAAGCCCTACAGCCAAAGCCTCCACTGTGTTAGAGAACAAGGCAGAAACCATGATTTTTTGTGAAAAATATGATTAAGTGTTGACATCTGATGAAGAAACAAAAATCTGAAGCACAAGGCACACAGAAGACGCAGATCTGGCCTGACTGCCCCTCCATGCTGCAGGGTTAGTAATGTTCATCTTGTTTCCAGGAACGCAGAACACTCCTGGCCTCACTCCAGATGGGCAGTGTCATATTCCAACCTAGTGACCACCCTACTGCTAAGGATCTGGCCCTCCTTCCACCTGGCAAAGGCCTGGTGGATAAGGTATTTCCTCCTCATCCGAGGCAATGTGGTGGAGTGGGAGGTGCAGAGGGCTGGCCTGGGCATCCTGCAGATGTGATGCCAGGGTGACCAAGATCTCTCCAGGCCCGTGGGAATCCTCGAGACGCCAGAGGCCCAGACAGGATGGGAGCTGCTCCTGGTTGCTCTTACTTTATTGAGAGAGGCACCTGCCATCCCTGATCCAGGGCAAGCCACCGCATCTGCAGGTAGATTTTGTGAAACTGCAGGGAGCACAGTGCCTGCGGAGCATAGCGCCTTCAGGGCACAGCGCCCGGCAAGTCCTCCTTGACTGACAGACAGAGTCTGTGGCTGAGTGCCTGCCTTGCTGGTTTTCTTTGGATGTGATCACACGGGCAGGAAGGGCTGGGGTGCTGGGTCCTGACACAGCTGAGTGTGACTCAGGCCACGCTGTGGCTGTGTGACTGCAGGATGGTGCTGAGCCAGACACGAGGCTTGGGGCCTGGGAGGACGTGGCGTTTGGCTTCCAGGGGGTGATAGGGCAGCCAAGCTGGTCACATGCTTCTTTCTGGGCCAAAACGCCTGGCCAGTAAGAAGTGTGAGGTGGAGACAAGATCCCAGACATGGAGCAAAAGCACTGAATTCAGATGTGCATTCATGAGAGCGATTTCTTTAACCTGAACTCGACAGTGTGTTTATAAACACAAGCTGCCAGCCTGTTTGGGTTTGCAGATCAAACCCCACTGTGAATCATCTTCACGAGACCAACCCATGTGTGTACCCTGATGAATCTGGGCAGAGGTGAGAGGTGGAAGACTGAGGGACAAGCTCAGACTCCAAACCTGCCTCCAAGATGTGCCCAACTCTGAGTGAAGCCTGTTTCCTGCAAGGAGGCTTGGCTGGGCTCCTACAGAGCAGATCTGGCATGGCCCTGGGTCCCCTGGGAATGCACAGCCCCTACTCTCAGGGCCAGGCTCCAGTGACCAAGCTGGAGGGACGCACATTCCATTGCAGTGAGAGGTGGGCCCTGCAACAAAGGCCTCTCAGGCCTTGTGGGGAGAATGGGCCAAAAAGCTGAGACGCCCCAAAGAAAGAAGAGGAGTCTGGAGGGCAACCAGGTGGCTGGTCTGCACCACGCTAGCTGGATGGCATTTCCCGGCGGACGGAGGCCTGGCAGGGATGAAGTATGTCCCCATGTGCCCCAGTTCCAGAGTGGGAAGCAATGAATTTATTGCTGCCTCCTGGATGCTGGTGTCGGGGGTGTCCCAAGAAGAGTCTCCATCTGTCTGCCACCTTCTCAGGACAACAGGCACCGAGGTGGTCTCTGGGAGATGCCACAAGGTGACAAAAGTGCTCCCAGACTTCCAAACTCAGTGCAGAAGCCTGGTGGTACCGAGAGCACTTCCTCTGACTCCCCCTGCCCCGCCTCCCCAACACACACTGCACCATCGCTGCCAGAGGCTTGTGCAGTGCTCTGAGCACCAGGCTGCAATCAGATTACATGCTCCGGTGCCCAGCCCTGCACGCTGCACACAGAACGGAGCCATTCATTAACACCAAGGCCAATTAAAAAGCAGGCAGGCTCCCAAATTAAACCCCCAAGCTGTGCACTTCCACTCTTTCCCAGGAAGTGACCACCAACCACACAGCTGGCATCCTTGGTGTGCAGGCGGGGCGAGGAGCAGAGAGAGAGGGCAGCGGGCACTCTGTTATCCCTGGCTCGGACAGGAGGGTCACCGTCGGTTCCCAGACCCCTCACGACTTGGGCACAGCACTGAGCCCCACTGCAGCCCACTCCAACCCACATTTTATGGGGTCATTTTGTGTATTCTCATTAAAGGGCTTAATATTCAGGCAACGGGGAGGTGGGGAGGGGACTGCTTTCTCATTAAGAGTCTCTGTAAAAATAAAACTGTAAAAATTTACCATTGAGCTATTTAAAAAATAAGAGATGTGATCAGTATTTAAACAGCTTGATGTTTTACCCTAATGTGGTCATGTTGCAAGCCCGGGTTGGCAACATCTAACTCCTTCTCCAGGACTTTAGAACCAATGAAGGATGGTCTCTGACCTTTGAGGATGAAATTCCCAGCCTTGGTGCAAACAATGACACACGTGAGGGCAGAAGCCTGCCAGTCAGTGGGAGGAGGCATGGTTATGGAAGGTGCAAAGGCCTCTGGATGGCTTGGCCTTGGGGAATAGAACCCACCACTAGCCCCCTTCCATCCTGAGGGCATCATAGATACCACCATCTCATTCATCTTGGAGCTAGGAGCTTCTTGAAGACTCGGGGTCCATCTCAGCTCTCCACCCAGGTGCTCAGGATGAAAGGACAGGGTTATCTCTGAGCTTCCCTTCTCCCTGGACCCCCCAGCTTCATCTCCAGACTATATCTGAACCATCCACTCCTCTTCATGTCCCCGCTGCCCCTCGCTCTGCCAAGTGAGGGCCTGCAGCATGGATGGCAGCCCTATCTGGATGGCAGAATAGCCTTCCTGGCTGGAAGTGCCACCTGATCCCTGATCAGTTCTCCCATCAGCAGCAGACAACTGATGCTCCAGACACAGGTGGCTGTGGTGCTGTGCTGTCTGGAACCCTCCCCCAGGCTCCCCGACACCCAGGACAGACTTCACATCCTACCTGAGCTCTGAATCCTGCCCCTCCCCACAGTCCCCCAGCCTGAGATAAAGCGCGGCCCCTTGCTGTCCCCAGGACTCTGAAAAGCTTCCCGCTGTGGCCAGCTGCACCTCTTCTATCTCTGATATGTGTGGCTGTGGCTGGTACCTTTACCTCGTTCATGTCTCAACTCAAATAGTGCCTCTGCAGGGGTCCTCTCTGACCATCTGATCTAAAGAGCTCCCTGGAGCCCATCTCTCTCAATCTGACATTGCTCACATACTTTCTTAAACTCTTATTTCAATATAATTTCTTACTTACAGAAAAGTTACAAGAAAACGACAAATAATTCTTGTATTCCCTTCACATAGATTTCCTCAACCCCATTTGCTTTATCTCTAACAACTCTAATGAACCAAGGATACCCTCTTACACATCCCAGTTTAGATATCAAAATTAGGATGATAATGTTGACTCAATCTTATAGTCTAGTCTATATTTCACTAGCTGTCTCAAGGATTTCCTTTAGTAAAAACAAAAAGAAACAAAAAAAGAAAAAAAAATCCCAGATCAGGCACTGAACTCTGTTGCTTTCACTCACATTTTCTTTAACCTGGCCATGTAATCAGTTTTTGCATTTCATGACTTGGACATTTTTGAAGGGCACAGGCCAGTTACTGTAGAATGTTCTTCAGTTTGAGCTTGTGTGATGCTTCCCCAAGAATAAGTTCAGGATGTTTAAGGACATCACAGAACGATGATGTGTCCTTCTCAGCGTCCCATTTCAGGAGGCAAGTGGTCTCTATTTGCTCCGTTTCTGCTGATGTTAACTTCAATCACTTCACGAGTCAGTGTCAGCCAGGTTTCTCTCATGTACACTCACGGTTGATTTTATAAACAGTAACTTCAGGGAAGTGTATTATATACACTTCCTGTTGTTCCCTGACTTTCATCAACTAGATTTAGCATCTACTGGTGCTTCCTGTCTGTATCAACGGTCATTATGCATTTGTCAAAAGGGGATTTTCTCGTTCCTTCACTCACTCCTCACTCATTAGGTGCCATTCTGCTGTAAGGAGGCTCTGCCCCTCCCCACCACCTTTTCTTTCTCATTTTGGACTCCAGGACTCTTACTTTATTCTAAAGGCTATGACCCACTATTGTCATCATTTATTTCTGATTCTCAAATATCCTAGAAGGGGCCAGCAGGAGCCCCATGAGGCTGGTCCTGTGTCTCTTCACCACACTCCCTGTTGTACATATTCTTTCTCTTAGTCAGCTCCCTTAGATGTATCTGGAATGCTGCCTTCTTATTTACTGACTGTTTTACCGTCTGGAGCAGAGAGAGCAGTTAACCAGAGCCAAGTATCAGATTTGTTTTTATCCAGCGAGCTTGAGGGAGCAGGTATTCACAGAAACCTTAGCGAATACTTCAGGAGCCCCGCCTGTAACTAACCCTGGGTCCTCGTGTGACAGGTGCTGTGGTGGGCAGTCTGATGCTTACACATGTGTGAGTCAGTGTCTGGGCAGACTGGGCCTGCTGGGTGGACACATCAGCCAGTGAAGAAAGAGTGGGGTGTGGAGTGAAAGCTGGCCTCCTTCCTTGCAGCGGTTCTTTTTTTATTAATTAAATTTTATACATTTTTTGGCCACATTGGATGTCTGTTGCTGTACAGGCTTTCTCAGTTGTGGCAAGCGGGGGCTACTCTCTGCTGCGGTGCTCAGGCTTCTCATGGCAGTGGCTTCTCTTTTTGCAGAGCACCGGCTCTAGGCAGGTGGCCTTCAGTAGCTGTTGTGCACAGCTGAGTTTCTCTGCAGCACATGGGATCTTCCTGGACCAGCGATTGAACTTCTGTCCCCCACATTGGAAGGTGGATTCTTAACCACTGGATCACCAGGGAAGTCCCCTTGCAGTGAGTTGTATGTGGCTTCTTAGAGGGTGCCCAGAGGGACTGAACCATAGTTGCCCAAGGCCGTGACCCCCATTAATATGCCCTCTTTTGGTTTTCCTCCTTGCTTGGTCACCCCTCCCTAAGCTTCCTGGCCTCATTCCCCGAATAAGCTGCCTACACCCAATCCTTGTGGCAGACTCTACTGATAGGGGATTCTAAGCCAAGACGGGAACCTCATCTTGACATGACCCCCAAAGCTGCAGACGTGACTCTTGCTGGAGATGAACTCAAGGCAGGAGCTCAGCAGTCAGTAGGGTAAAACATTGGACCCACTGATCCTCTAATTGCCGAGGAAAACAAGCTGGTCACCAACAGTGTTCATGCTCACAGGTACACACACATGTGTACACTTTCATGCACACACATTCACACATGTGACTGCACACACACAAACATGGCCTGGGTGATTTTACAGTTAAGTTTTACCAAACAATCAAAGGAGAATTTTAATTTTATGCAATCTTTCTACAGAGTAGAAAAAGGAGGAGCATTCCCCATTTCATTTCACAAAGCTATGATAACCTTGATACCCAAATCAAGCCAGAAAAGTACAAGGAAGAATTCAGTTAATCTTCTTCAATAAAGATGTGAAACTTAGTAAATTAAATACAGCAAGTTGTCTCTCGTGGCCAGGAAGAGTTTATCTCTGTGATGCAAATGTGTTTATTAATGCAATTTTCTATGTGAACAGATTAAAGAGAAAAATTACAAGATTATTTCAGCAGAAGGAAAAAATTCCAATAAAACGTCACAGGAAACTGGGATTGAAAGAGAACTTCCTTAAGCCTCATAAAAAATATCTTCTAAACCAACAGCAAACACCATCTAATGATGAGCCCTCTGAGCCTTTAAATGAAGAGCAAGACCAAATTACAAAGTTATTCATGTCTGCAGTTAACACTGATGGATTGACACGAAAGGACAAGCAAAGGTACAAAGATGGGAAAGAAATAATTAAAAATTGCATTATTCATAGATGATATGATTAATGACATGGAAGAACCCCAATTGATCTACAATTTATTAGAAATAAGAAACTGAACAGATTGCTAAATACACTTTTACAAATGTTCATTGCTTTTCAGTACCATAGAACGGGTAGAACATTTAATTTAATAAGAGATGGTGTTTCTAACCACATGAAGAATATGAAGTAACTATGAACATCTCTAAGAAATGTACAAGGACTTTAGGGAGAAAATTATACAGTATTACAGAAAAAAATAGAATATTTGCATAATGTAGAAATAAATCTCTAGAGTAAATATGTCAGTTCGCATTTTATTGGCCTTTGGCTTCAAAGGAATGGTAATCAGAATTTCAGAATCGTTTGTAGAGGGGCTTCCACATTTCTATGGAGGAGCAAAGGATGGAGAACAAGTGGGAAAGTCTGGGGGGGAATGAAGTGGGAGTGTGCCCACAGAACTCCGAGACTCAGAGTAAGGCTTTGCTAATGTAGGGAGGCACTGGTGTGGGTTTCAACAAATCAAAAACCCAGAAACACATCCATGCACGTATGAAAAGTTTCCACATAAAGAACTTGTATTGAATTTTAGAGGGGAAATGAACAGTTTCCCGATTCACATTCTGGAACAATCAACTTCCACAAAGAATGAAGTAAAACTGTATTTCTGTCTCACATGGCTCACAAAACTAGTTTCCAAAGGTTAAAGAACTTAAACGTGAACTTTTGGAGAAACCTTAGAAGCAAATGCAGCAGAGTATTTATAAGACCTTGGATGAATTTCCTAAGTAGGACACACACACATACACTTATCAATATATACAGAAGACCACTGATAACTTCCCCAGCATCCAAGTAAGAACTTGTGTGTACCAAAGGACACTGTAAAGAGAGTTGAAGGACAGGACATGGATAGGGAGAAAATAGTTCCCCAAACAAGCCTAATAATAAAGAGCTAGTATCTAGAGAATGGGCTTCCCAGGTGGCACTAGTGGTTAAGAGCCTGTCTGCCAGTGCAGGAGACACAGGAGACATGGACTGGAGTCCTGGTCAGGAAGATTCCCTAGAGGACATGGCAACCCACTCAAGTATTCTTGTCCGGAGAATCCTATGGACAGAGGAGCCTGGCGGGCCCCAACCTGTTGTGTTGCAAATAGTCGGACACAAATGAAGTGACTTAGCATGCATCTAGAGTATACTAAAAACAACTATAGATCTGCAAGAAAATGATAGCAGAAAAATGAGTAAAAGACCCAAGCTAAAGTTTAACATCAGAAATAAAAATGTCAAACAAACATAGGACAAGATGCTCAGCCTCATTACAAATTTTGGAAATGGGAAATACCACCCAACAGCAAAAGAAACGTCTTTTAAACATCTGACGAAAAACTCTGAAAAGTATTTGCAGCAACAGGAATTCTAATACACTGCTGGTGGGAGTGCATATCCCTTTTCCCAATCTCTTTGGAAAACAATGTGATGTTTTCTATTAAAGTTGAAAGTAAGCCAGTCTTATTTGACAAGCCAGCAGTTCCATCGTGGGTCTGTTAACTAGGGAAATTCTTACATGTCGACACTAAAGCATGAAATAAGGAAGTTTAAAGAAGTATCATTCATAAAAGGAAAAAAAAACTGGAAACAAACCAACTGACCATCAACAGCCTGGTGAATATGTTACACTGAATTCATACAAACTGTGGCTTTTATAACAACGAATAACTTAGAGCTACAACATGAGGGAGTCACATAAAACGTGTTTTTTTAGTTTAAAAAACTGCAGGCACAACCAGATGCATACAATTGCCCTTTGTAAAAACATCAGAATTATGTTTTCCAGATGAGAAAGTGGTGGCCCAGGGATCTGGTGGGCTTGCTCCATACCACAGGGGCTGCCTTGGGACGTGAACCCAGTGGCCAGCTCCAGAGTCTACATGGTTAATCGTTTTCTAGGCTGGTTCTCAGCACTGAATGAAAAAAAGCCAGATCAAAGAGCATTTGGTACGATTTTCCATTTTATAAAGCTCAATCAAGAAGCAAAACAAAACAATGAGTGTTATGGGAAATGATGAACAGAACATTCATAGGCAGGCAGGGGATTCTATTGGGTGGGTAATTGTCTGTTTTTATTGTTGTTCAATTGCTAAGTAGTGTCTAGCATTTTGAGATCCCATGGACTGCAGTACACCAGACTTCCCTGTTCTTCACTATCTCTTGGAGTTAGCTCAAAATCATGTCCAATGAGTCAGTGATGCCATCCAACCATGCCATCCTCTGTTGCCCCCTTCCTCTGCCTCCTGTCCTTCCCAGCATCAGGGTCTTTTCCAATGAGTTGGCTCTTTGCATCAGATGACCAAAGTATTGGAGCTTCAGCTTCAGCATCAGTCCTTCCAGTGAATATTCAGAGTTGACTTCCTTTAGGACTGACTGGTTTCATCTCCTTGCAGTCCAAAGGACTCTCAAGAGTCTTCTTCGGCACCACAGTATGAAAGCATCAGTTCTTCAGTACTCAGCCTTCTTTATGGTTCAACTCTCACATTCGTACATGACTACTGGAAAAACCATGGCTTTATTTTGGGAGCTTATTTTTCTATTCTTTAAAACATACTCATAAACTTTTGTTGGCATTAAATATTTCATATCTTGTTCAGGAGACATTTCAGGGGAAAAAAAGCTAAAGTAAAAACAACCACACAGATGAAATCAAAAGAGAGAAGCTCATGATCCAGCCTGGAAGGTGTATTTACAGGCATCCTAGCTGACGATTGTGATGGGGCAGGTCTGTGTGTGTGTGGCCCAGGGCAGCGGGTCCTCAACCTCACCCTGCATCAGAACCCCTGGAGGTCTTGTTAAAACACCACACTGGTCCCCATACCAAGAGTCAGAGTCAGTAGGTCTGTTGAGAACCTGAGTTCCTAACAGGTGATACTGACACTGCAGGTCTGGGGACCACACTTGGAAAACTGCTGGGAATCATATGAGCCTCTGTGCTCCTCATTATCTCTGGAAACAGCCACAACACTGCTCAGGTTTGAACCTGAGAAGTTTCTTTTTTTCAAAGTCCACTCGGTGGAAGCAAGGCATAGGTTAGGTCTCCATCCTCAGATTCTAAAGCAGCGGCAATGTGTACACACTCCTGCATTGTTTGTGGACTGCACGGACACCATGGGAAGGCCCACAGAAACCTTTAGCCCAGGAAGATGGTGAGTTATGAGCTGGCTGACTGGGCCCCAAGCTCCTCTTGGAAGCACTGTCCTGACTGTAGAACAGAGACAAGCCCAGGCTGAGCCCTGCGGAAGCAGCTGGAGGAGCCCCTCCCACCCAGGCTACAAGGCTCCCAGGGCTTCAGCAATGCTGGATCTGAAGGTGGGAGAGTCCTAGGAGGCATCAGTAAATGGAGGGCAGAAGGCTTTGAGGATTCTGCCGCCTTGTCCCCACCCACTGGCAGACACCGCTGGTCCCTCAGCACCCCTTCCGGATGCCCTGGACACTGCCCTGAACACTGGGGGCTTGGAGCTGGACACACAGAAGAGCGGACGGATGCAAAGCCCTTTCTCTCCTCACTTCACACCTGCACCATTTCCTGGCTGGACACTGACTCTTTCACCTCGGCCCCTATGCTCCTGTGGGTCTGGCACCTGCTGTTGAGCAGGTATCCACTCACGGAGGAACTGGGCCAAGCTCCTTCACAGGCGGTCAACAGAAACCAAGTTAGGATGGGAGTGTTTCTTTTCCAAAAGCCGACAAACAGATGCCGCACAGATTAGGAGGAGGAGGTCCCAGCATCGTGTCTGGGACTCATCTGCTTTGATCACCAGTGCTGTTCCCACCTCCCCCTGGAAAACCACACCCTGGAGGGACTTAAAAATACTCACAATACAAGGTGCCAAGACTCTGTCTTATCTCCCAGTTCCTCAAGTTCACTTTTCCCTTTTTGACACATACAGTCATGAAAGCTAAGACATGATTTCTCCTCCTCCTTCCCCTGCCCCAACCCACTCATGAGCTTGTATGTACACATGTCTAGAAGGGGCTGGAAGGGGCTCCAGAGCATCAGGAGAGCCCCATGCTTCATGCCGATGGAGAGGAAGCTTTCAGTGGCCTCTTCTCTCCAAATCTCAGCCTGACAAACACCCTCAGATCCTCAGGCAGAGTTTCAGCCTCAACATTGATGCCCCCAAACTTTATGATGCTGGTCACCCTCTTGCCCACGTTCCCAGTGTCTCTCATCTCCTGAGGCTAGACCAGAGCTTACAGGTTGCCCACTCTTCTGGAATCTAAATTCTCTAATACCTTGCTCAGAATTCCTCTGGCTGCCTTTTAAAAAATGATTTATTTATTTAATTTATATTTTGGCTGTGATGTGTCTTAATTGCTGCAAGCAGGCTTTCTCTAGTTGTGGCGAGCGGGGGCTACTGTCTAGTTGTGGTATGAGGGCTTCTCATTGCAGTAGCTTCTCTTGCTACAGAGCATGGGTTCTAGGCACACGGGCTGTGGTAGCTGCAGGGCACGGGCTTAGTTACTTTATGGAATGTGCAATCTTCCTGGGACCATGGATTGAACCGGTGTCCCTTGCACTGCAAGATGGGGATTCTTTTTTATTTAATTAATTAATTAATTTTTTCCCCTTTACATTATCGTGTTGGTTTTGCCATACATTGTCATGAATCCGCTGTGGGTATACATGTGTTTCCCTTCCAGAACTCCCCACCCACCTCCCTCCCGGGAGGTGGGTCATCCTGGTGCACCAGCCCTGAGCACCCTGTATCATGCATCAAACCTGGGCTGGCGATTCATTTCACATATGATAATTCTTAACCACTGGACCACCAGGGAAGTCCCTCTTGCTGCACTTTAACTCCCTTCCTTCAGTTAAAACTCTGTGGAGGTGGGAACATCCAGGTTACCTTCTCCTTGGGCAGCAGGTTTACAATCACCAGTTCACTGGTGTACAGGTCTTATTTATCAAAACCTTCTTCCCAAAGTTGATCTATATGTCTTTGATTGTTCTGGCTGCTTTTAAATAGATTGTGTCAAGATTTTTTTCTATTCTGTGTCAAATGCAGGAAGCCCCATGACTCACAAGCCTCAGTATCTGGTCCAGAACTGAGCCCTAACGAATATCTTAGTTCTTCTGGCTCACCTCTTCCTGGACTCCTTCCCCAGGTAGCCTCTTTCTGGTCTTGGGATGACTCAAATGAACCTTCATTGCTGTGTTCATCACAGCCTGCTTTGACTATGGTGCCCTAGACCCCGAGCTCCAGGACAGGGAGAGTCTTGTCTCTGCAACCCTGGGCAGAGCCCTGAGGCTAGCTCACAGCAAACAAATAAATGGGAACCACCAAGGGATGAGTGAATAATGGAAGGAGGGATCCAACCAGGAAAAGACCCAAAGATCCTGACTGTGGCTCCCTCCAGCAGACCCTCCACAACACACTGGGTTCACTCGAGAAACATGTGCCTTTAAAATTCCAGCCCCAATGGCATCTTTTCTGCTTTCTCCCACCGAAGGTTCCTTCTCACCTCCTCCTTGTACTCCTCATCCCCCTGAAAGGTCCTTGAAGATGAGGAGCTCATCCTCACTGTCTGACAACTCTGGTCACGCTGCACCCACAGGGCACATGTCAGCATCTTCCATTCTTCCCAACAAATCCAGAGTCTCAGTCCCCCAAGACACTAAACACACAGACACTGTCTCCAAGGCGGCCTCACTCCAATCTGAACGTCTCTGGTTATAATGTGGGCTTGATCGGAAAAACTGTGTGTGGAAGTTTATCTCTCTTCAGAACCAGGATCTTGCCAAGAGTTCCAGATTTAAGCTTTTGGATGTTATTTGTTTCCTTCCAGAAAGTCATCATCTCTGTTCACATTCCTTCCAGAGGATGTGTTTGATCTGTTGTCTCATTGCAGCTTATTATGGCTGATTGCTCAATAAAGAACTTCTTTCCCAGGCCTTCCCTCTAAAGTGCCATCTCGCAGGGTGGAAGTGCTGTCTTCCTCTTTTGATTTCCCTGCATCACAAGCACTTTCATCAGGACCCGCCACAGACTCTGGTGGGAGCAGTTAGTGCAAAACAAAGACTTTAGGTTTCCACTTTCCCTCTGCCTTTCTCACTAATGCTGAAAATGAAGCACGTGGGAAAGGAGACAATGGCTCCAAATCCATCGCCCCCAAAAGAAAGGAACCGAGGGTCTGCCAGTGCCAGGGCCGCAGGCCTGCATGCTTCATTTACTGCTTTGTGGGCAGAACAAAGGCTGCAGCCCAGCCCTCGGGAGCCCTTCAAACCAGCCCTGTGGGGGGCAGTGAGAACAAGCCAGGCCAGTTGAGCGCTGGGAACTCGGGAATTTTAAAGGCACATGTTTCTTGAGTGAACCCAGCACTTGGACCCCTTTGCACTTTATTGCAGGTTTTCCCAGGAAAAGGGAAAGGGAGCACACATACACGGACACACATGGGCACACACACACACACACACACACATAAGCACAGGCACATATACAGGGACACACAGGGATATGCACACATGGGCACATACATATAAGCACAGGCATGCACACACATGGATACACACACATGGACACACACATGTACATAGGCACAAACACAGACACACGCACATATATGGACACACATGCACATGAGCATACCCAAGTAGACACACACACACACATGCACACGTGCCCACATGAATACACATACACACAAGCATAGGCACATACATGTACATGTGCACACAAGGATACACATGGGCACACAGACACACACAAGCACAGGCACACACCTGCACACAGACACACAAGCACATGTGCACAGAAAGACACACAGGGATACACATAATTTCCAGGGAATGTGCAGAGTGACCCTCGTAATGAGCCCTATTTCACTGCCTATGAAAGTGAGCCCAGGACATGGAGTAAATAACTCATCGGGTTTAAGAGGGCCTTTCCTGTGGTGGTGGTGTGTGAGCTCATTGTTTCTTTACGAAAAGAAAGCCAAGATAAGTCACTGACCCAGAAACTTCCCTTGGAATTAATGAACTCAGGCTGCCAGGGAGAGAAATATGGGCCTGACTCTTTGCTAGCTGCTCTCTGAGCACCTCTGCCTGCTCTCTGCACCCCTCCTGACCTTGACAGGTTAGGGATGTCAAGGTTGTCAGAGTGGTGGACCCTCTGAACAGAGGCCCATCCCCTGCCCTGTCCTATGCGGGGGTACACTGAGGCCGGGTTCACACGGAGCAGGCCTTGTCCTATCCCATCCCTGGCTGAAATTTACAGAGCAAATTTGGCAGGACAGCTCCCTGTGGGGCACAGTTTTATATGGTTTTATGTGGTTTCTTCTCCTTTGGCTCCTGAGTTAATGGGATTGTTCCCGTTGGTAAGAATTATTGTCTTCGGCCTGAGGCCAAGCTCACTGTTGCCTTCAGCCTCTGCACCCAGCCCTTAAGAACATAAGTGAGTGTGTTCCCCAGACAATGTCTGTGTGAGTCTGCAACTGGGAAGGGTCGTATACTGACCCTCTCCTGGAGAAACACAGGGCCATCTGCTCACAAGACTTCAGGTTTCACCAATTAATAGTGTAAGGCTGAAGATTTAAAATGTCCTGGTTTAGACAGCAGAGAAACTGTAAGGGAGCTGATGGCCAACCCATAATTCATTCAGTCTTTATTTGGCAAATGTTTATGAAATGTTTACTCTGCCTGTGGGCCCTTGGATAGGCATGGGGATATTTGAAGAATCAACTAGGCCTGTGCTCCACCCTCATGGGGCTCACGATTCAAGGGAAATACCACTGGGCAGTGAGAATAAGTCTTAGCTGATGGCCTGTGTGCAGGGCTTGGGGCTTAGTGCTTCCAGGAAGCAAGCAGGCAGCAGGATGATGACCTCACTGAGCTCACAGTTTGGTGGGCGGTGGGAGAGGCAGACGGCACCACTGCTAACCACGGCACCCAAACTAACAGTCCAAGGAGAGATTCGGGCCAGGGGTGTGAGCCTGAGGGCCGGAGTCAGGTCCGCCGCTTAGCTCGTGGGAACCTCTCAGACTGTGTGTATCCAAGCAGAGAATAGGGGTGATTCTTGTTTATTAGCAGGAACACGTCTTACTGGAACTAATGGTTAAAACGCTAGTATCTACAAACACTTGCTGTTCTGTCACTAAATCATGTCCGACTCTTTGCGACCCCGTGGACCGCAGCATGCCAGTCTTCCTTGTCCTTCACTATCTCCCAGAGTTTGTTCAAACTCATGTCCATTGATTCAGTGATGCTATCCAACCATCTCATCCTCTGTTATCTCCTTCTTCTGCCTTCATTCGTTCCCAGCATCAGGGTCTTTTCCAGTGAGTTGGTTCTTTGCATCAGGTGGCCAAATGACTGGGGCTTCAGCTTCAGCATCAGTCCTTCCAATGAACATTCAGGGTTGATTTCCTTTAGGATTGATTGGTTTGATCTCTTACTGTCCAAGGGACTCTCAAGAGTCTTCTCCAGCACCATAGTTCAAAAGTACCAGTTTTTTGGTGCTCAGCCTTCTTTATGGTCCAACTCTCACATCCGTACATAACTACTGAAAAAACCATAGCTTTGAATATATGGACCTTTGTCGGCAAAGTGCCAGCAAAAGTGTTCTAAATGTTGAACAAAAAAAAGCTTTTTTTTTTTTTTCAATTGTTAACTACCACCAAGTGTTCAGTTACATAGGTGCTGTAGGGAGCATCAAGGAAAAAACAAAACAGAGCCATAGTTCTTGCTGTCAGGTGTCATCACATTAAGACAGGAAAGAATGAACTAGCCTGTAGTCCTTGCTGGAGGGGGTCTGTTTCGTGGGGCCTGCACAGTGTTCTGCATGACAGAGGATGAATGGTTGGCTGGCATCACCGACTCAATGGACATGAGTTTGAGCACCCTCTGGGAGTTCATGATGGACAGGGGAGCCTGGCATGCTGCACTCCATGGGGTCACAAAGAGTCGGACATGACTGAGTGACTGAACTGACTGACTGACTGCATAGCGTTCTAAAAACAGGTGAATTAGTTGCCAATATTTGATGAGAGATTTCACATTTAATTCCAGATTTCTGTCTTCTGGAAAGTGTGAAGATTGGGTCATCCATGCTGGGCCCATGTTCAGGGCTGCTGTGAGTGAGCATAGGGTGGGTCGTGGGTTGCCCAGTATCTGCAGTTCTCCTGAGGGCACCGTCTGGTCACTGCAGAAATGGGAACATGGGGCCATGATGGTGAGAAGAGGTGACCACCACCAGCATGGAGGACAACTCCTCCTACCTGAGACCTGAGAGAGGGAGGGATGGCTTCTGGGGAGGGTTGGGGAGGCGTGGGGAGAGGCCGAGAGGCTGCCCAATAGCACGGGTAAGTGGCAATGTGTGGGGTTCTCACGAGATACTGGCCAGCCATGCCCTTCTCTTCCTGCCTCACCCAACCTCTTCCAAAGCCAAGCATGATGCTCAAAGTCCCAGGAGAGGCATGAACAAGAAGGCAGGTTTCCACCCAGCTGGACAGAATTTCGTGATGATGAGGCTGGCGTTGCCTTACTGCTGGGGGTGTGCCACCTGGAGGCGCATCAGGTGAAGGTGGGGGTTGTGTGCTGAGCAAGCACCCAGCGCAGGACTGCATGGGGAGCAGACCTCCTCTGTGGATGAGGATGCCCTGAGAAACCCAAGCCTGCTAGTGGCCTTCTTTTATTAGTACCACGCTCTAACCATCCGAGCTAACCGGCCAACAGACCCTTCCTTCCTTAAAACACTGGGTCCTTGAGAGAACCACCTCTTCCTCCCAAGCAGCTGCCAAAGGAGAGGCTGAATTGGAATAACCTCTTTGAACTTCATTTTACATTTAAAAAATCTGTCCAGTGAATCCCAGCCTCGATCCAATCTCCTGACTTTACATAAGTGTTCCAAAAACTGGCTGATTTTCAGTTGCTTTGGCTTAATTTTTTAAAGGGATATTTTCTAATAGATGGGAAAAAAAAAATTCCTTTTCATGCTTCACTAATGCAAAAACAGCTGAACCAATTTAGCTCAAACTTTCTCAATAGCTTGTTACAATCCTAATTAAAATATTCACATACGGCACAAGCTTTGGGGAACATAATATTGCACTGCCAATCAAATTCTGGCTGAATATTTACAACCCGCTAAACAGAAAAGCAACTGCATGGCTTTCACTCTTTGTTGCCTCTTGAAGAAAATGTAGTCAGACAATTAATGGTGAGGGGATTAATGCAAGTCCGGGCTGTGGCATTTCTCCGCTTGGCTTAACTCATAAACAATTGGGCATAAAGCCTCTTGGGGCTCTTGGCTGGAACTGGTGGGGTTCACACAGAAGACCTCGTTTGCCCAGGATCTCCCAGGAAACAGTGGCTCTTAACTCGGGAATGGCCATGCTGCCTGGTGGGAGAGGGTGGGCACCATCAGGGAAAAGACTTTGTGAGAGACCAGTTGAGCCAGCTTCCAGCTGCAGGACCCTGGGCAAGAGGCTGGACTCTCTACACAGATGTGCTCCCCACCTATTTGGTGGGAATAATGACAGTCCCCAGTGAAAGACGGCATGTCCCAATGCCCCACTGGGCATACCATAAATGTCACTGCTCTATCTGCCCATTCCACCTCAGTGGAACACCCTGATGAACAAAGTCAAATTCCTGAAGTAAAAAATAGAAAGAAAAATAATTTAACCTTGCTGGAAACAAAGTTTTAGCCATTGCATGATAAGCTTCGGGCCTTCTGAAACCCTGGGATGCTCTCCCAACAAGCTGATCATTTCCAGAATAATCTATCAGCATCTGGTCCCCACCCTATGGGCTGTGAAGAAGGGAGGGGTTTTCCCAATTTCCTAATGCTTTTCCATTCTTGTGATGGCTGTGTGTTTGCATGTGTATGCGTGTGCTGATAAATGTTAATCAGTCACTGAGGCATGTCTGACTCTTCACAGTCCCATGGACTGCAGCATGGACTGCCGCATGCTAGGCCTCTCTGTCCTTCACTATCTCTTGGAGTTTGCTCAAACTCATGTCCATTGAGTCGGTGATGCCATTCAAACATTTCATCCTCTATAGACAGATTGATAGATACAGGTTAGATAAATAGACACACAGACATATATACGTATATAAATATACATATATGTGTGTATATATATATATATATATATATATATAAAACACACATGTGTTTGTTAGTCACTCGGTCGTGTTTGACTCTGTGACATCATGCACTGTAGCCTACCAGGTTCCTCTGTCTAAGGAATTCTCAAGGCAAGAATACTGGAGTGGGTTACCATTCCCTTCTCCAGATATAACACATAGATTGTGTACACACCCACACAAAGATGTATGCATCTCTACATGTTTCCCTTTGTCTTAACCATCAGCTCCTAATTCCCAGTGTGTGTCTGTAGCCCTTTGTTTCTTGCCTGAAACCAGGAGACCAGACGGCTTTATGTGGCTATAGCAGATTCAGTCTCTAGAGGAGGTTCCTGCATGCTCTGATGGACTCTGAGGTTTCCATTTTGGTTGCAGGTGGCCTCTGCTTCATTTTTAGTTTTTCTCTTATATCCAAAAGTCCCCACAAGAGGAAGATCGACCTGCATCCCCTCCCCACCACCCCCTTAGTCCTGCTGAAGTCCCTCCTTCAGAGACCCGCGGATGTCTGAAGCTCTTTGTATGACCGTGCCTCAATACACTCTTTCCTACGTGGCAAAGGCAGAATAGGAGAAGAGTCCTCTGCCCAAGTCTTCCTCATATTCTGCTTTCTTGCTTCTCTGGGGTCTGAAATTCTGCAGGGAAGAATTTACTGCCTGTTCAGTGTTTATTGTTTGGACATTAAAGGGTTTGGGGTCTCTGCCAAGGGGACGACAATGGAGTGCCTTCCTCCCTGCTCAGTGAACACGGCCACATTTCAGGAATTTTATTCTCACGGCGGCTGCCTTGGATGTGCTGAGTGTGAAGCCGAAACCTCAAAGCCAGCAAGAATTGAGTTGGCTTTGCTTTTCTTTATGACCAAATGGCCTATAAAATGTTAATGCATGCTTCCTAATTAACAGGGCGTCCTTAGGTGCGGGAGCTGCCTGAACACAGCCAGGCAGGGGCTCTGGGCTCTGTTACCCTCCCCATCCAATGCAACCCTGGCCAGTTTCACAAACTCAATAGTTTGACCCGGAATGCAGTCATCAAATTTGGGACCGTGATTTATATCAAAGAATCAGCAGCAAGTACCATCTGGATATCTGTCATTTGTAGGTATTTTGCTAAGCTCTAAATATGAACTGTCCTTTTGACAAGTCTTCATAAGGGCCCTCTATCAGAGTGGGTAGCCATCTCTAGTGAATATATCAGGAAGCTGGGGTTCAGAGAGGGTAAGTTGCTAATAAGAGATGAAGCTTGGAACACAAGTAGGGGACCCCAGCCCAGTAGAGTGCCTGCCGGCAAAACTGTGATCTTCTCACTGGCATGGAGCCTGTGGGGCATGGAGTCTTGAGTCTCAGCCTCGGCACTGTGGACACTGGGGTCCCTGTTGGTGGTCTGAGGTTTCCCGGGCACTGGAGGCTGTTGAGCAGCACCCCTGGTCGCTACTCACATCCTTGCTGTCATGACAACCAACATTATCCCCAGACATTTGAGAGCAAAATCACCCCTAGCTGAAAACTGGGGCCATAGAATCTTCAGAATCACTGCCCATGCTTTAAATTACTTACTCCCTACACCTCGAAACAGGAAAACAAAGACTTCCAGCACTGACATAGGAAATAAGTCCTGTAAACCCAAGGCAAGATGAAAATCCGTCCTTCTCCATTGTGCCCAAAGATAAATTTCGTTAATGTAGCCAAGTGAAAGAGCCGTTTTCCTGTTTAGATGTTCCTAAAGTGGCATATCCCAGGCTCTGACTCATCTGTTGGAAGGTGAACTAGGACAGATCATAAATATTGCACTCTCATCAACTTTCACAGGCCAAGAGAAAAAAAAAAAAAAGAAGAACAAGGCAAAGAAGGCAGGATTAACCAGAATTAAAAGCCAGGCTACAAGGGGAGTGATTAATTTGAACCATATCAATTCTCAAGGCTGTGGAATAAAATCTGGCTTCCTGTGAAGACCGTGTTCCATGGATCGTCAGTACATTAAGATGGTTTACAAGGGAAATGGTTAGATAATGGTGGTGAAGTGAATTTACAGGCAAGAACTGCAGGCATTATGCAATCTCCATGACTTGGCATCTTGCCGGAGACTCTGACATTAATTTTAATGGAAGAGGCGACTGTTAGTTGGGAGTCAGGCTGCCTTGGAGACGCGCAATAGCCTGAGGTCCCAGGCTCTGGTGCCTTTGCACCACCCTTGAGATCCCCCCAACTTCTAACCAAGCTTGACTTTAGTGGAGGAAGGATCAAACCTGCCCAGAATCTGTGCAGTATCAAATCAAACTCAGGAATTGGGGTGTGTGAGGCAAGACAAGTAGGGGGTTACTCAGGCAGGTGAGGTTACCCCTTCAGGGGTCAGAAACCAGGGGAGCAAAGAACCTGGTTCTTCCTTACTTCAAGTTGGAGCTGAGGAAAAGTAGCCTTCTGTCCCCAAAGTGGTAGGGGAGCAGGAAAGCCAGCTGTCAGTTCCCGGAAGGCCTGAGTCTAGCTGAGGCCCTCAGCCCAGCAGGACTTGGGCAGAATAAACTGATCGTGCCTGTTGTGCTTTCAGATTTCAACGATTCTTGAGTCCTCTGACCTTCTGTGCCAGTGAGAATGGAAAATTGGCCCCATTTCTCACCTTCTGAGGGTCACTCTTTCAGAGGGTGTCAGGTTACGTGCTCTGTTGTTCAGAAGAACTCAGAAGAGCAGAAGAAGGCAGGTAATGACTGCCAGAAAATGAACATAATATGTGACAGATAGGGAATTAACATATAGCATATATAAAGAGTTCCTGTGAATCAATAAGAAAAAGCTGTTCCCCTGAAAATATTCAAGTAGTAATGTAAATGGTCAATATAAGACATGAAATGTTCAACCCTACTGGTTATCAGAGAAATAAAAACTAAAACAGAATACAATGCCTTAATTACCAGATGGCCAGAAATTCAAAGGACTGAGAAGACAAGCACTGGAGGGGTCACCCAGAAAGAGCGTACTGTGCATCCTTGGGGGGCATGTGAACAGGGGGAGTCACTTTTAAAGAGGAATTATCAGAGTTTCTCACATCTTTAGACGTGTTGTCCACAATGTAGAAGGACATTGATTTGAATCAGTTCTACTCAGATGGACGAAACTGGAGCCCATTATCCAGAGTGAAGTAAGCCAGAAGCAAAAACAACAATACAGTATATTAACGCATATATATGGAATTTAGAAAGACGGTAACAAGAACCCAGCATGCGAGACAGCAAAAGGAACGCAGATGTACAGAATAGACTCATGGACTCTGTGGATGAGGGAAAGGGTGGGATGATATGGGAGAATGGCATTGAAACATGTTAATTATCATATGTCTAATCAATCGCCAGCCCAGGATTGATGCTCGGGGCTGGTGCAACGAGATTTCCTGGGGGGAGGGAGGAAGGAGGGGGGTTCTGGAGGGGGAGCATATGTAAACCCATGGTGATATCATGTCATTGTTTGGCAAAACTAATAAAAAAAAAAGAGAGAAAAAAAAAAAGAAAAAAAAAGAAGGACATTGGTTGTAATAAGGGACAACACAGCAACAATCTAAATGTCATCAATAATAGATAAATTAATGGGGCATTAATTTATCCCATGAGATATGCTGAAATTATTTTTTTTAAATTAGGTAATTTAAATACTTACTAAAGGTAAGTATTCCAATAAAAATGAAGCTTAAAAAGCAAGTTGCAGAAATCTATGTATAGTAAGTTCCGTTTATCCTAAAGTAGGATGTACACAGGTTCATCTATTTATGTAAATGCATTGGAAAGAGGTCCCTGGTCATCTCTGCCAAGTGGAGTGGGAGAGGAGGGGTGAACGGGGGCCCTTAGGGTTTGCTGGTTACTCGCCCCATTGTCTGTGACAATGACAACATGTCACGAATGATTTGTGGGGTGGAGAGTGGGTAAAATTTTGATGCAATAATTTAAAAAATTTAAGATGGTGGATAGAAAGGGAATTTGTGGAATAGCACAGACTTCATTCAGCATTTCTTTCTCTACCTCAGAGAGCCACTCCGGTGACACTGAGGCTGCTTCAGGCGCATTGAGAGTTCAGTGTATTTCACACCAAAGTAGGTGTTGGCTGGCAGGGAGGCCCGCCCATGGCCCGCACAGCATTGCCTTCCTCTGGGACCTGAGCCCCTCTGTGCTGGAACCTGGAAGAAATTGTTGCCCCTCCTGGAAAGCACCCTTCCTTGTCATG
The DNA here is from genome assembly GCA_007570785.1 of Antilocapra americana. Lineage (NCBI taxonomy): Eukaryota > Metazoa > Chordata > Mammalia > Artiodactyla > Antilocapridae > Antilocapra > Antilocapra americana. The sequence goes on along the minus strand of ML660204.1, from coordinate 6,677,184 downwards.
ACACAGGTGGGGGCAGTCACAGGGCTCATGCCTCCTCCTGCAGCAGGTGGGTCTGCACTCAAGGCCGCAGTGGGTCCCTGGTCTCACTTCAGATCTGCTCAGCCTGGGGCAGATTCTGAGTCTTTCATGATTCAGTCTCCTATTTGTACAATGTTTCCTTTCAACATTATCTTTCAAAAATAAAGAAAATCAACATGCTCATGGAATAGTAATTTCAAGGGAAGCTTGGGCTTCCAATTTCGTAACTTTCTTATGAGACCACAAGGTTTACTTGCCTAAAACTGAGCCTCTTCCATGAGGCCACATGCAGGGGACGGCTCCAGAGTGGAGGGCAGAGATGCGTCAGCCGCAGCGCCTGAATCATGCACCCGGCTGGGGTCTCCACCAACCTCAGGAGTAGAGGAGTAGGAAGAACAGACCATGGCTGTTCAGGGTCAGAAGTCTAAACCCGCCATAGGCTCCTGGCTGCACTGGTGGGTGGGGTCAGGTCCCTTCTGTTTCCTACATGACTGTCCCCAAACTGGGCAGGGTTGAGATCTGGGCAGGGGCTTCTCTGTCTCACAACACTGGGGTGTGCTTGTTGCCAGGCTGCCCATTTGGAGTGCAGTGCTGCCTGCTCTGGGCTTAGAGGGGCTGGGCACTAGGCAGATGACCCCAACCTGGCTGCCATTGGTCTCCTGGAGTAAGTGCCTGGTCTCCCTCTTTTCAGCTCATGCTTAATTTCCGAGAGGGTCTCTATTGTAGACAGATGGGTAAAACTTTCCCTGTAAGTTGTTTATAGATGTAACTGTTGCTAATCTTCAAAACAACTGGGGCTCATTCCTGAGCTCCTGAAATGGAAAGGGGCTCTGGGAGTTGCTAACCACGTCAGCCCCCCGACCAGAGTGTGTTTGCATCTGCCCCTAGCCTAGCAACCATGCTCAGCCGACAGAAGAGGTAGAAGACGGTGGAAAACCACTCTGCTTGCCCCCACTCAAGGTTGCTTGGAAGGTTTTTCCTCACCAACATTGTAAATTAATTGGCTCACACTTCAAGTGGCTGTTTTTTCCCCAGGATTCAGTTCACAGTAAACACGAGCCAGTGCTCCAGAGGGTAGCTCCCAGAGCAGATACAGCACATCTCACTCACAGAGGGGACAGGGACAAACCCGGGTTACATTCTGCCTTCCACCTTGAACCACCAATCCCTCCTGGTACAAAGAAACCACTGGTCAGAGTGGACAGGATGCTCTTGGAGATCAGCGGGTCCCCCACTAGCCGCTTGTGATGATGACGACCTGTCCTCTAGATCCCAGGCTGGTTCCAGAGATCGGGTCTATGACCTGTCTCTAGAGGACCTAGAGAAGCACTCAAACCACAACAGAAGGTGAGTTCCCAGCAAAGTCCTGGACACTATGGCTACACAGCATAAAACAAGACAGGAAGCACAATACATTACAGGGTGATCAGACAAAGCAAAGCCACCCTTCCCCTCTCATTAGCCAGAGAAGCCCGGGACACCCAAGGAAAGACGCAGGCTGTATCCTTCACAGAGGTGGAAGCTTTGGGGACATCTTTGGGATTTTTATATATAAAAAATAGTAGTTGCCTTAAAACACTCAAAACAGAGCTACCATATGATCCAGCAATCCTACTCCAGGGCATATACCTGGAGAAAACCATAATTAGAAAAGATACACCCATCCTAATGTTCATAGCAGCACTACTTACAATAGCTAAGACATGGAAGCAACCTAAATTTCCATTGACAGAGGACTGGATAAAGAAGATGTGGTACATATACACAAAGGAATATTATATTCATTCCAGAAAAAAGAATGAAATAATGCCATATGCAGCAGCATGAATGGACCTAGAGATGATCAGACTAAGTAAATCAAACAGAGAAAGATAAAGACTTACGATATTTCTTATATGTGGCATCTAAAAAACATGATACAAATGAACTTATATACAGAATAGAAACAGACCCACAGATAGAGAAAACAAACTTATGGTTAACAAAAGGGAAAGGGGGGAGGAGAGATAAATTAGGAGTTTGGAATTAACATACACACTATTATATATAAGATAGATAAAAAACAAGGACCTACTGTATAGCACAGGAAATGTACTCAATATTTTTAATAACCTGTAATGGAAAAGGATCCAAAAAAGAATATTATATATATATGTGTGTGTGTGTGTGTGTGTGTATAAATACATACGTATAAATATAAATATATAGAGAGACAGAGATGCTACACACCTGAAACTAATACAACATTGCATATCAACTAAATTCCAATAAAAATTTTAGTTTGAAAACAAAAAGCAAAAACTAGGAGTTTCTAGAAGGCCTGTTAATTATATTTAAAAATCCAAACAGTTTTCTCTTCCTTATAGGAAATGAGGAGCAGTTATTAGCTGTCATCGGATTGCTTATTTCAAATCCAGGAAGAAAGTCACTTCTGAATTGACAAATCGTATTTCTAGAAGTCTTATTTTCACTTCACACCTGTCAGTCCTGCTGGGGAGCCATAACCTTCAAGGCGTTTGGAGATATTCAGCCAAATCGCCAAAAGAAGGGACCACCAACTGTAAACTGATTCTGGATTACTTAACCAAGGGAAGAAAAAGAAAATTGAATAGAATAAAAACGATGCTCTCATTGGAAATTCAATTATAAGGTTAGAGAAAGTTGCGGCAGAAATCAATCTTCCTCATTTTTGCTAAAGAGAATTGTTCAAGGGGGTTATTGTTCAATTGGTCTGAGGGGCAAATGATGTCCTCCTGTCTCCTTACTCTGCCACTTTAAATGTGGACATATTTACTATTACAGTGAGAAAACAGCCCAGTGGACATCATCATGTTACTTGTACAATGGGCTTACAACACAGAAGAAAGTTTTCTCTGATAAACACAGTTATGGGTTTCTGGAATTCTCTTCAGTCATGGAAAGGGCTATCCCTAATTTTACAAAATTGCTATTCACTCTGGTGGGAAAGACTTGACAGTCCCAGGATAAAGTCAGTAATTCCAATGTTCACCTTCACACACCCCAAGACATCAACCCCAAGACATACCCTGGTTGGCCATGTAAGCTGGAGCTGGGGAGCCTGATGTCTTGATCCAAACCAAGAAAGCAAAGCCTATCCACTCAAGACAAAGACCATTTATCCAAGACAGAGAGAAGTGAGCTGACATTTCACAAGCACTCAAGCTGGGTGTATTTTGCTTTGTTAAGTGTCTGTGATTCCTGACTTAGCTGGATGGAGTATATCCAGGTGTGTGATGAATGGCAGCCACCTTCAGAGTATCTCTTGGCGTTCATTACAGGGGAAACCGAAAGGTCTAATTCATTTTAAATAACATGGACAGCTGCCACTAATGATTCCTTCTGTGATTTGTCATAGATATTTATATTTAGTCATCACAGGAAGAATCGTGGGAGGTCCATATCCTGCTACTTTTTTTCCCTTTGGTAAAGTATGAAGGAGGAAAAATGTGTGACTTTTTTTTTCCCTTTAAGCAAAATCCAAGTAAGAACATTTAGAACAATCTAAAACAATCAGGTTAAAAGGTTCTTTTAACCTGATCACAGGCTTGTTGCTAAACAAAGGTCAGCCACCACACACAGACCACAAGGAACTAACAGGACACATCCACGGAGCATTCTTGCTCGGTGCGTGCCAGGTCAAGCACAGGTGGGAAATGGTTCTTTTAAATTAAAGGTAAGGTCTTGGCTACACAAGGGATGAAGCACAGAGCTGACCTCAGGAAGGTAAAGTTCTAACAACCAGATGAGTTGGGGGTGCTGTGAGGTCAGGACCTACATGGGGTCCTGGAGATGAAGGACCCACAGCCTGGTGAGGGGACAGAGGAAACCAAGGTAAAGGATCATGTGATGTGTGGCCGATTAGGTGCATGTGCCAATCAGTAGGGAACAGGAAAAGCAGATGGGCTGTCCTGTCTGCGGGTGTGATGGGGATAAGTGGACAGATAGGCCACCACCTAGATATGGACCCAGAAGAACTTGCATCCTTTCCTGAGGCAACCCCCACGGCCTCTCCCCTACAGTATGCATAGTGGCCATACTGGTTCCCCCTGACCCCTACTCCACTCCTGCTCTCATAACCCACTGTCCGCACATAGCCCCTGGTAAAGACCCTCCAGAGCCTTCCCACTTGCTTGGAATGGAACCCAGGCTCCTCACCATGGCCCCAACCTCTCCACCCACAAACCGTCTGCTTCCCCGACCCACTGTGCCCCAGACACAGGACCTTCTTGTCCCTTTAGGATTTCTCATCCACCGCTGTCTTAGTTCCTCTGCCCTCGCTGCCCCCTCTGTCAGAAACCACCCCACGGCTTGACTGAATCCATGCCCGCTCCCGTCCCAAGAGCCCAAAGCAAGCACTCAATTTGAAGCAGCAGGCAGTTTCAGTCACACCACCTGCTCTGCTTCCTTCATCATGCCCTCCTGCATGAAATCACCTTGCTCAGGTACTTCCTGTTGCGGTTTTTGCCTCTCTCCTGAGAACATGATCCCCACGAGGGAAGGAGAATTAGAGCTGAAATGCCCAGGGAAGTAATGGGTCCAGAGTAGGTGCCCGAAAATGTACTGGGTGGAAACAGTACCTTGGACAGCACCCCGCACAGCACTCCACACAGTTCCGGTCCTTCAGGTAAGCAAGGCGTCCATTTACCCAGCACAGAGTCTGTGACTCAAAGCGCAGGATCTCCCCCTGAGGACTGGGTGGTAGATGGTCCTTTAACACCCTTTCCTGCTCCCAGTTAGGTGCTGAGCACACGGACGTCTACCAACCCCCCTCTCCTCCCAACTGCAGTTAAGGGTGACAGTGAACCTGACAGCTCACCCCACACTTGCTCAGCTGGGTAAGATGGGTAAGTGATCAGCAGTGTCCCAGTTAGGCTGCCTTCTGTGGGTGTTATGGATCCGACACCCAGGCATCCCACAGAGGCACGGCTCCTTCATCCATGCGGGCTTCTTTTAGCCCACGCTATATTAAGCTGAGTAAAAGTTAGACACTGACTGTTCAATGAAACATTATATTCCCAATGAAACTTGGCTAGTTAATTACAGGGACTAACACTGCTGTTAAGAACAGGAGGGTTTGGATTTCACTGTGCTGATAACTGCTCGGGGGTGTCACGTGAAGTTTCAGAGCTACTCCAGGTAAGGAATTACAGAAGAAATGGCATGCTATCCATCTCCATTGCACTGGGGGAGAAACAGCACTTTTATAGATGGACGTATCTAACAAATGTGTCAATAATGAGGGAAACAAACCAGAACTGGCACCAAATGCTCATACCAGTCTACTCATGTTTCTCATCAGGGGAATGCTCTTGGTAAAATTCAATCATTTACCATAAGAGACAGCTAGGAAGCAAGTGAAAGCAGTTTTGCCCCTAACATTATCAGAGCATAAGGACTCTTACCTTAGATCCTTGCTACAATTCTACTCATCACACCACAGAATGGAGTATCATATGGGTCCTAGACACCAATCCTACAGACAACTGGTGAGAGCATGAAATTACTTTGTTTCAAAGGAGATATACCCAGTACCTCAGAATCCAGTGATTCATTGTTATATAATTCTGCTGATTTTTGTCCCTTTATAGGGTGATTTCATATAGTCAACTTTAAACTTAGGAAAGTCTTATTTTGAGTGTGTGTCTATGAATTTTTGCTGGCATTATAGTCCTCATCAAAAATTAAAATATTAAAGTGGAATAGAAGACACTGAAAAATAGGGACTGAGCTGAAATATATAAGGAAAAATTAACAAAAGAAACGTCAAATTGAATAGAATTTTGTAAATTAGCAAGTTCTGGGGAAAATCAACCCCTTACTTCTTAAGGAATAGGTAGGCCAACCTCTGGCTCTCTTGTCACTGGGAAAAATGGCAAACCTAGAAAACAAAGATACTTGAGGGCATCTATAAGAAAGAAACAGACGTTTTAATGAGTTACCTCTCACTGTTTCCATCTTACCATTTAGTGTATACAGTATTTTATTGAAAATTACCTCAAATCCCTTTTAAATGTAGATAGAGAGAATAAAGATAAACAAATAAATATGGAAAACCCAATAGAGTAGCTAAGCAATTTCCAAACACATGAACTGAGGGCATAAGAATACTCTTGCTCATGTGATCCTGGTGGGAGAGAAGCCTTAGAGCAGGTTCCTTCCAAGAAAAGCAGAAAAATATACACCAAGAGGGAGGTGTCCATGTCAGCAATGGCCAGCACTGTCCTCTGACCCCACGAGGCCAGCATGACCCGCCGCCTTCTCCCCATCAGGTACCACTATGCGTCACACTGAACACTCTCCGGAAACTTCCAGGAAGACCTCGGTACATGTCAAGATCTGTCATGTCTCTAAGGTTGTCCAGAATTCTCCTTCCTCTGGAATGTGCCTTCTTCATCTTTCACTGAGATATAATCCTTCAGGTCTACATCAAGTCAACTTCTCAAGGAGTCTCTCACTGTTTATTTGCTTTTTATCTCAGCCCTGCTGTGTCCATCTTACAGATGTGAGAGTTGGACCATAAAAAAGGTAGAATGCTGAAGAACTGACGCTTTTGAACTGTGGTGCTGGAAAAGATTCTTGAGAGTCCCTTGGAAAACAAGGAGATCAAACCAGTTAATCCTAAAGGAAATCAACCTTGACTACTTGCTGAAAGAACTGATGCTAAAGCTGAAGCTCCAATACTTTAGCCACCTCGTAAAAACAGCTGAACCATTAGAAAAGACCCTGATCCTGGGAAAGATTGAAGGCAGAAGAAGGCGAGGGTGACAGAAGAGGAGATGGTTGGATGGCATCACCAATTCAATGGACATGAACTTGGGCAAACTCTGAGAGATGGTGAGAGACAGGGAGGCCTGGTATGCTGCAGTCCATAGGGTTTCAAAGAGTCAGACATGACTTGGTGACTGAACAATGACAGTAATGTCCAGCAGACATGACTGGCTGTCATCACCGTGATGGGCACTCTGCTCTGTGGTGCTGACACAGTGGCCCATGCCGCCTTGGACCTCATCCTTAGCCAGGATTCCAGAATAAAGAAGTCACTAAGCCAACCCACAATAGTGCTTTTTGAGCAAGACCCTTCCAGAAGTCAATGAGAGCCTGTGGTCATTTGTTACTGCAGTCATAACTTACCTATGCTGACTGATTCCAGAAACATGGAAGGTTTTTCTGCTGGACCACAGGGGAGGGAGGAACAAGCAGACAGGGAAACAATTACATGAGTTCTTGCTGGGCTCTTACCCATAGACACAGACCTAGTCCTCTAAACATATCCCAACTGCTGGTTGAGATCTGTCTGGGTTCCCACATGGAGACACAACATATACACACGCCTGCACACATATATCCCCACAGAAACGTTCAAAAATTCTAGCTAAATATTGTTCCTTTTATGTTCTTGACTCCCAGCCAACCTTCTGATACAATCTGAATGAAAATTATTTTTTGGCAAGGACTATGAACCTGAAGTTCCATTTACCTTAATTCATAATCATTTTGCATCTCATTTTCTGGCCCAGAACAGATATTCATCTACTCAGGTCGACATGATATTGGCTGAGTGAAAAAACTCTTCAGGAACATAACAAATTCCACGAGAGGTAAGAGCAGATAGCCGCTTCCCAGGCTACAGCACAAAGAGCATCCTCCACCTTCCCCAGCAAGTGGAGTTCAGAGATGACATCTTTGAGTTCAGAGGCACTCAAAGTCCTGTGGATGGATAATCATGGAAACATCTCCAGAAGTCAGGCAGAGCAGCCTTTTCCTAATGGTGAGGTCATCTGTGAGGGTCAGAGGAAAGGTACTATTGACAGGCCATGGTTGGATGACTTCAATATTTAGGGTTTTTCAACTTCTTTGTGTTACTTTTTTTTTAAAGGCTAAATGGTATAGTTAGGTGAATTTCATTTGAGATGCCACCTTTACATGTGGCCAGAATTGCCATGCAGCATTTTAAAATAGAGCACTTTCCATTTGTGACTCCATCTGGTGTCCCTAACCGGGCTCCTGCAGTCTTGGTGATATGCGGGAAGCCACTGCTGAGTCAGTAAGATAATCAGGAAAGTGGTCATGCAGGGGGTGTCCACCTTCTCTGTCCACGTTCCTCCACCATTACAGAACAGACAATCTCAATTATGCAGGTGGGTCTTTACAACCTGTGCTCTTCCAGCAAGTTCAAGCTCACCATTCTTCAGACCAACTGACTGAGATGCATGATCCTGTCACAGTGTCACTTGAGCCAGCAGGCCTCTAGACAGTGGCCTGTGCATTTCTAAAGAGTTTTATGAACTCTAGACCTTGGATTAAACACCCAGGCTTTAGCATCTCCCTGCTGTCCACTAATCCATATGCATTGAAATGGGTCATAAAAATGTGACAAACAGATGGGTTTACAAGACCCTTCATTAGTCACTTCCATTGATACAGCTTCCTATTCATAGCATGTGGCAATTAACCAACAAGCAAGTTTACCATCTTAGAAGAAGGAGCTCTAGCTGAGGAATCACGTTATTTACCCATCTTCTCACTGCTAGTTTCCAAGACAGCTAAGATTCGAGATCCTCATCTCCTTCCTCAATTCCAGCTTGTCTTAAATAAAGATGTACACACATCAAGTGAATGAAGCTATGTAATCTTTTCCAGACATTTCCATCAAACCAAGGGAATGCGTGTGTGGGCTGCTTCACAGTTTCCAAATTTGGTCACTGCTGGCCACATAGTTCACTTTGTCACCGGAGTCCTTTATTCTCCCCCTGAGTTTATATAGCTGAATCAAAAGTTCCATAGTAGCAATAACAATGACTAACATTTATTGAGATCAAGCCATGGACTGAATTTTGCATTGAGCACTCACTTCACCTCTGTTTGAAGCAAAGCCAAAGGCAATACTTCCACCATGTGATTTCTGCCTTGGAAATAGTGGAAGGTGCACAGAACAGCAACAAAGTCACGCGCTGGGATGCGCCTGCCCGGTGTTCATCACCCAGCACTCTAAGCCGGCCAGCAGCTAACTGCGGCACCCAGGATTGTGCCTGTTGAGGTAAGGTCTGGGGTTTGTTTCATCTTCACACTGGAGGGAATCAGGCCCCACCTCTTCAATGGAAGGGTTACTCTCAGTTCCACAGGGGACACAAGGGTGCATCTTAGAGTTTGAATTTTAAAATTGTGATCGTGTGTCCGACCAATAGGCTCTGTGCTGGGCAAACGCCCCATGTAATGGTTAGTGCCATGATATTTGGGGCTTTGCAGGGAAACAAAATCAAACACAGACCCAAAGGGCTGAGAAATGACCATTTGTTTTAACAGCATGCTCTAAATTCTTGACCCGGAGATTACTTTAGGAGGAATAACTCTAATATGAGTCATCCTAGAATCTGATCTAGAAAATTCAAAACACTCTCTCTTTGGCAGATCCCTGACAGACAGATGACTCACCTGTGTTTATCCACCCAAGGTGGCACCTCCCTTATGCAGCAAGCAGAGGGATGCTGGTTGGTGGCCACTGCCGGAGGCTCCAGCCATGAGTAACACATCCATATGTTCATGGACACCATCTCCTCAATGCCCCACTGGCTTCATGACCTTGGGATCAGAATGAGTGACCTTCCTCACCCACCCGTCGTCTCCGAATGGCCGACCTCCATTCCTTCCCTACCCCTGGACCCTCTTGTTGGGATTACCCATATAGTTAAATCGTATTTTCTACTCTCTCATTTGATTTAAGGTTTTAAATGATGAGATTACACTTACCTGGGTTTTTAAATTATGTCAAAGAGGCTTTCTGGGAATTATGATTTCTTAATTAACTCATCTTCTTAAACTCGGAATACTCTTTATATTCATAAAATGAACTCAGAAGCAATGAGATGGCATTTAAAATGCACAAGTAACTAACTCTTTAAGAGAGTGACTAATTCAGAGGGCTTTTCCCTTCAAATATTCTAAATTGGTTGCTCTATATGGGGTTCTGAATTCACTGCTCTGATCTGAGTCTGGGGAGGGTCCCTTCCCAACTTCTCAGAGATAATGAATCCATGCAAGGTATCTGATGTCCAGCTATGCCTGGGAGAGGAAGGAGCTGCAGGAATACCAGAGTGTCCATGTCACAAGTCTGGGAACGGCAAGGAGCAGGCAGAAAACATGTGTCACGACCTGTCTCAAAATCCTCTACAAAGTCCTATAATGTCTTTCGTGCAGTCAGCACATCCCAATTTTCAATTAGACCCAAGAATTCTACCTCTTCTGAGGTTCTGATGTTCTAAAACAATTATGTAGAATCCCTTCAAGCCCACAACATGACCAACAGTGTTTATTTAACTATGAAAGATCTCATAACCTACAAAAAATAATCACACACACACCTCACCTAAATTTAACAAACAATAACACTCATATTGGCTATTAAAAAAAAAAATTGGCTGCACCGCATGTGGAATGCTAGGATTAGAACCAAGGATCTAATCCTGCCTCCTCAGTGGAAACACGGAGTCCTAACCACTGGACAACCAGGGAAATCCTAGCCATGTTGGCTTTTAATCTTTGGGACATTCACATGCTACAGTGGAAGCCCTCACTGCCCTCCCTCTTTCATTCTGTCTCCACCTTCATATCAGTTACCACTGTTTGAAATTTTATTGGTATGATGGCTTTCTTCATGTTTATGCTTTCATTCCATATGAAAATACAGTATTTGTGGGCAATCTGAAACATCACATTAATGGTACCATTTACTCAATATCACTGCAATTTTTGTGTACATTATGTTAGAGATTTATCCATGGAGACAAATATATAGAGAAATAGTTCATCACAGAGTTACACTGAATACGCCATATTTATTCTCCTATCATTGGACTTTTTGGCTTTGTTTTTGCCATTATGAATGTTTTGACAGCAATGTTCTTGTGCATTTTCCTTGGGGACATGTTCAAGAATGTGTCTGGGGGATATATATAGAGACAGTAAATTCACTTTAGGACATCCACAAACATAAAATGAAGGACAGGATTTTCTCTAAGATTTTCTAAGATGCTGCTATCTTGGTCCTAAGAATTGTTAAACAATTGAAAAATAAACACTTTTCAGAGAGACATTAGTATAATGACGAAGTCCCTATCAATTCCATCTTAAGTCTTAGCATTAGGCAAGTGCTTGACATTATTGTTGTAATTTAAGAATAACAGTTGATCAGGGGCCATTGAGAATAAAGGTCAGGTCTACTCCTGGAGAAGAGGGCAGTTGATCCTGGGTCAGAGGGCCAGACAGAGGGAGGAGGGGTGATGGTTTGGGTAAAAGAAATGGTGACAGCCCCATCCTAGAGCCCAGCTGCCTACCTGCTGTTTCTCTGATTCCCCTTTTCCAGGGAACACGTCTTCATGGTGAGAAAACCAGCCAGCCTCATCCTCCCACCCCCATTCTCGCCCAAGCCTTATTTACAATTGCTCAATCTGCCAAGACAGAATGTTCTCCTTTGAAATGTTTAGTTGCAGGAAAAGCCTTTTTGCTGGTTCTAAACCCCTGGTTTTCTTCTCCTCAGCACTTCCCCCATCTCCCTTCTTAAAGAATTTGATAATGAGCTTCTTCAAGTGCTTTGAAGCGACATCTGTAGAAAAGGAACAGTTGAGCCAGGGTCAGCAAAATGGCTGACATTTCTCTCCTGGGTCAGACCAAAAAGGCAAACCCAACCTCACAATTTTCCTGGGAACGGCTAGGGGTGATGCTATGGGAACAGCTAGAGATGATTCTCTGGGAATAGCTAGAGGTGGTTAGAGTGGCTCGAATCTCTCCCCATCCCTGGCTTCTCTGTAAGCCCACGGCCCTGCTGCCCAGCCCTGGGACTAGACCCTCGTCAGAGACCCCAGTGAGGAGAAAGAATCCTTGGGTATCTGCCCAGTTAATAAGAAGACTGTAAATGCTATCATGAAAGAACCAAACTAATTAACCCCCTGCTGTTTGAGAAAACTAAAAACTCTGGGGCAGAAATTCACACATTTCAAAATTACGAGGAGAAGGAAGGAAGGAAGTGCCATTTCTATCTTCATAGCAGTGCGACTCAGTAGTGTGGCACCATTATGAAAGAAGAAAAGCAAGCACAGTAAAGGAAAAAACCTCGGCTTCAAGACAGAGAAATCTTAAAGATGACAAAGGTCAAAGAACGGGATGTCAAACCTCCAAACGGGGAGGACAAGGCAGCCCAGGTGTGGGTGTGTGAGTGATGTGAGTGTGGAAGTGGACATCCTCAGGGACATCCTCAGGGAGAAGGCTTTGAAAACAAACCACCTGGACTCCTGAATGTGAACACTGGAGAACTTTAGGACTTGACCCAGGGTGTATCTGCCTAGGGCCATCATCATCAGTATCGCTGTCATCCTCTCTTCCTTATCATCATCATCATAATCTTAATCCTTATTATCAACAGCATCACTATTAACATCAGTACCTCTATTATTATTGTCTCCATCATCAGCTTCACCATCTTTATCGTCATCACCCTTTTCATCATTATCACCACCATCACTATTATCATTATCATTGTCAACTTCATCATCTCACTGCCATTATTTTCTTCATCTTCATCATCATTTTCTTCATCAACACTATCATCCCTATCATCTTCACCATCATCATCATCTTCCTCATCACTACCTGCATCATTGTCATCGTCACCTGACAATGTACTCTGCCAGCCATATTCAAAAATATAAACTTTATAGTAAAGCCCCTGCCACTCAGAGAGAAGCAGTAATGTCTGTACCAAGGGGACAAGAAGCACAGAGTCAGGATTTCAGCCTAGACCTGTTCTCCTCGCGCTCTTGCTGCAAACCTCGTGGAAAGAGGGACCATGGTTTGTCCCAATCAGCCAGACTGAGGCTAAAATCTGCCACCCAGAGGGCCTGTCCTCACTGCTCTGTATGAGAGGATGTGTTTCCATGCTGGGTGTTGTTTCCATGCAGAGAGCCCCATTCCTGGAAGGGAAGAGAGAAGGGAAGGGAAGGAAGAGAGACCCATTCCTGGAAGGTCCAGTGTGGGGAGGTGGGCAGGCAGAAATGCCCCAGGCCCACAGGGGCTCCCATCTGATTCTCAAGGACTTGGGCCACCTGCCCTCTGCAGCAAGAACTAGAAATTCTAAGTAACAACCTGCTTTTTAACATTCCAGTTAAAAAGAAGCTGGTCCCTACACACACAGTGGGCAGGATGTGGAAGGTATTGGCTTACTTCCAACAAACATGTAGTGAGGACCTACTGTGGGCACAGGATTGGCACTGATCAAAGGAGAATGAAGGGCTTCCCAGGAGGTACAGTGTTAAAGAGCCCGCCTGCCAATTCAGGAGACTTAAAGAGGTGCAGGTTCGATCCCTGGGTTGAGAAGATTCCCTGGAGGAGGGCATGACAACCCAGTCCAGTATTCTTGCCTGGAGAATCCCATGGACAGAGGAGCCTGGTGGGCTACAGTCCACAGGGTTGCAAAGAGTCAGACATAACTGAAGCAAATTAGCACAACACATGCAAGGGAGGATGTAAGGGGCCCACAAAAGGCCTTCCTGGAAGAGAAGAAAAAGGAATGGAGAGAAGCCTGGGCAGTGTGCTGGGGACCAGGTCCTAGGAGGCAACAGGGTGGGAGAATCACTGGAACACTCTGAACCACAGTGACGCTACTGATGGAGGAGCAGTTAACATCCTCACTGTGTGCCATGTTTACATACACCATCTGACTTCATCCTTGAAATAACCCTTGAGTGAGGCAGGGCTGCTCTTGCCCCAATGTACAGATGAGAAAACCAAGGCTGAGTGAGCAGCTCTTAGCACAGTCACTTTTTAAACATCCCTGGCAGCTGGGTCAGAAGGTAACAGCCCTGTACAGCTCACTCCCCAGCCGCCACCGGGACACCCTGCTCTGTAGCTCCTGGTCAGCGTTACTCCTATGAGATCTACTGTGGTCTCAGCTTGGATGCTCTCCATGCAGGGAGCTCTCAGAGTCTGCCCAGATTGAGCTAGTGGTAAAGAACCCACTTGCCAATGCAGCAGATGCAAGAGATGCAGGGTCGATCCCTGGGTTGGGAAGATCCCCTGGAGGAGGAAATGGCAACCCACTCCAGTATTCTTGCCTGGAGAATTCCATGTACAGAGGAGCCTAGTTGGACATGACTGAAGTGACTTAGCATGCACGCACTCATACACAACATGTGGACCCCATCTCGGTGTGAATTTTATGCAGATTCTCTCACAGGAGTCTGAGTCTTGGATATTCAGTGAGCTTCACTGTCTTATTAGGAACAATCGTTGGTATAATTAGGGTTCTGCCAGGACCACCCCTGGGCAGCCAGACCCCCTTGCCTGGCTGAGTAACCAGCAAGTGGGCGTCCACACCAGGTGTGCAGTATGCACAGTGAAATAATCACACTTTGCAAATCACAAAAAGGTGCAATTAGACACTTTAAATAGCAGATCCACGTGTCCCGAATCTCTAAAAGCTTCATGTGTGGCTCATTCCTAAATTTTTGAACAAAGTGAATATAATTACCTCCGATGTCCCTTGGACCACAAACACTGTGACACTGCTTCATGGAAGAGGATATTGCTGATCTGGACCCAGCTCCTCCGTCCTCTTAGGCTGGGCAGGGAAGGACAGAATCAATGCAGACTCTGGACATTTGTCCAGGCCCCTAAACCCACCTCTGTGGGGTTGCCTGTCCGATACCCGACAGAGCCACCACGTTACCAGAAGCTGTCGGATGTCTTCTCTCATTGGCGTCCTGTAACACCATTAGAGCTGCCATCGTGCTTATTAATAAGATGCTCAATGCCTCTCGCATCTGTTGAAGGGACACTGAGATCTGAATGGTGACTGAAGCTCTGCCAGTGCTCTGCAGTAGCTTCCACCAGGGAGGGAATCTGGGGGCTTTGTCTTGGCAAGTGAGAAAGAATGTCCTTGCTCTCTTTCTAGGGTTCTTTGTTGGGAGTTGCACACTGTCTGGTCCTTCACCCAGAAGGGGGGGGGTCTCATTCCCATCCCACGGGGCAAGCCCCAATGGGTGGTCTTCATCCCATAACCATTTGGGGTTTCAGAGCCCCTGATAAGACCAGAAAGGGAACTCCAGGGGATGAGGCTTCTGCTCAGCACCTGCTCATCCAGGGAGGTCTGAACAATTACTATGTGCCAGGCATGGGCACAAAGCAAAAGGATGCCTCTTGACCACAGAGTATCTTGTCTCATGGAGGAAAACAGACAACAAACAAAGAGGAGCAGTGGGTTCAGAGCCTGTGAGTGCTATGAAGACGCAGGAAGAGTACAGCACAGAGAAAACGGGAGTGAGTGAGGGGCTGAGGACCACTTGCTTCAGACCACAGGTACATACTGGGGACACGGGAGGTCAGGAGAGGGCACTGCAAGCCTGAGAGGTGAATGAGCCTGGGCACATGGGGACCTGCAGAATTGCTAGAATGTGGTGACTCATTGTCAGGGGGGAGGGTGGTCAGGAAGGACAGGACAGGTAGCATAGTGGGGGAGGCTGGTGGAGACAGGAAATTGATGCTCTGGGGCTATGAGATGTCCCCAAGTCACAGGAGCCACCTCTGTCCCCGTGACCTGCTAGGTGACGGAGCTATAGACTCTTGAGTCAGATGAGCCTTTTCCTAAATAGCCCAGGACTTTTAGGACATTTAGACTGAGACACAGGGTTGCAGACACAGGCTGAGGGAACACAGTGCTGGGTGTTGGGCAGGGAGGACAGAGAGGGTGCAAAAGTGTGTGGGCGTCCCAAGGGGAGAGACCGAGAAAGGGGCTCAGGCGGTTCACCCACCCGCAGGCTGGAGTTTCACCCTCATAACCAGCGAGGCAAGTCCTTCCCACCTGGGGAATCCACAGTCACGTTCACAAATGGAGTGGCCAGTGGGCAGTTCTCTCCCACCATGGAACTGGCCACACAAAAATGGACCCCAAGTCCCAGCTACTCAGGAGGAAAGAACTGGAAGGGGGCTCCATCCAGTAGGAAGAGAATGCAATCCTAAACTTCTAGGGCCATGTTAGAAAAGTAAAAATAGAGGTGAAATTGATTTCCCTAATAGGTTTTATTTAATCCAATACAGCAAAAAAGTTTATACACACACCACACAAAAGGTTATTAGTGGGAGTTGTGTGGGGCTTTTCCATGCAACGACTCAGGATTCCAGTGTCTTCTACACTTGCCTCCCCACCCCTCCCCTGATTACCTAGCCTCTTTGGGCCTCAGAAGCACTGTGTTCTGAGTGGTGACGCTGGAGCTGCACGGAACATGCCCTCACAGCAGGTCTCCCAGAAAGCCCAGAGCTGGATTTCGAGCCACTCTGCCACAGGCACCATAAACTCTCTATCACTGGCCTGAAATGTCAACCTGAGACTTGGGCTCAGGCATGTGGAAGTGGAAGGAAGACGGCTCTGCTCACTGCTTCACCCAGAGCAGCCTTGCATTCCCCTTCTACAGCACGGGCCTTGGGGCCCTGGGCCTCTTCCACCCTCCACCACCTGGACACACACTGGTCACTGGCGTGGCCCCTGCACTGAAGTACTTCTCAGAGCCTGGCCACCTGGTGACTTGTGTGGTACACAGCACCTCCAGGGTCTCAGTAAGCCAGAGCATGAGCCATCCTGAGAGCCCCTGCCCCTGCGACATCCAAATGGAGGAGGCCAGCTTGGGGTTTGCCAAATGTCCAGGAGAGAGAACCTCACCACCCCACCCCCCAGCCCCGCTGAGGTGTGTGTGTGATTGGAGCATCTGTTGCACCTACTTCTGCCTCTTTTCTTTACAAGAGTTGCTAAAATGCATCTAAAAATAATTCCTTACTCACAAAAGGCCAAGCTGGCAGTGGACACCCAGGTAGCTTCTTCAGAGGGGAAGAGCCCCTCCCTTCACAAACAAAAACAGAGTCCAGCTTGGTCCAAAAATAGACTTCAGGTCAGGGCAGGCGTGGCTGAGGCTTTATTCCAGAAAAGGTTCTAAGGCAACATGGGTCTGGGATGGGAGGGGCCCAGACCCCCACGGGGCAGAGAGGAAGCCACCATGGGACAAGCACTAAGGCAGCAGCCTAGTCCCCAAATAGCCAGGAACAGGGTGGAGCCAAGGAGGGACCAGGGCCTGTGAGCAGGACAGGGAGCATCTGCAAAGAAGGTGGATTTTTTTACCTTGAGTTGCCAGGTAAGAGGAGAAGGCAAGGGCAACCCATTCTAGTGCAATTCATGGGGTCGCGAAGAGTTTGACATGACTGAGTGACTTCACTTTCACTTTTCACTTTCATGCACTGGAGAAGGAAATGGCAACCCACTCCCATTCTAATACTCTTGCCTGGAAAATCCCATGGACGGAGGAGCCTGGTGGGCTGCAATCCATGGGGTTGCACAGAGTCCGACACGACTGAAGCGACTTAGAAGCAGCAGCAGCCAGGTAAGAGCCAAGAGTGTAATCAAGGGTGCTCACAGCCAGAGGAGGGACCTTGGAAAGCCAGCCTCTGAGTTAGCCCAGAGCAGGAGGGACTGTGTGCAGGCAGAAGAGTCCTGGATAACCACCCCCAACCCAGGGCAGAGGGAAACCCATAGCATTCTCTCCACCTAGGAAAGGGTCTGAGCCAGGACTGGAGAAGTTCTGACACATACAGGACAATGGGACACAGCAAGCATTCCCCAGGGCCAGGGAGAACAGGAAGGAGACCCCAGGGCCAGGAAAGGGCTCTTCCCAGGGTGTCAGGAAGGTCTGGCCCCAGGTGGGTGTCCTGGGGCCTCTGAGCTCCTGTACTTGCGGGGGCAGGGCTGGTGGGGGGTACATCCCTAAGGAAGGACCCTGACCTGAACACCAGCACTGTGTCCCAGGAGGTGCCCTGGATTCTTCAGGGTTGAAGCCAGACCTGGTTCACCCTGAACCCATAACCATGATGGAAACCGTTATGCCCAGGAACTCTGGGCTCTTTCCGCATCACCTCTCTGACAGGTTTACATGTTCTAGGTTCTCTCCAAAGAGCCACAGAGACAAGCCTACATTCCAACTGGCTCTGCTGTGATGGAGATAATTGTGGGGGCAGTGTTTCCTCTGGCCTGCTCTATTCATTGTGGAGGCCATGAGTCCATATGCATCTGTGCTTCCGACCAGGATTGACCTTTTTAGGCCAACAAATGCAGCATCCTAAATACATCCTAAATACAGGGGTTTGTGCAGTGGTGGGCGGGGCTGAGGACACCTGCAGGGTCCCACCACTCCCAGAAGGCAAGGCAGCTGAGGCTAAGACACGGGGTGTTCTTGACCTTTTTTTCTGACCACACCATGTGGCATGTGGAGTCTTTGTTCCCTGACCAGGGAAGGAACCCATGTCCGCTTCAGTGGTGGCAAGAAGCCTTAACCACTGGACCGCTGGGAAATTCCTGACACCAGGTGTTCTGGAAGGACCAGCAACAGCAGCTTGAGCCAAAGCACTGGCCCCTCTGCTGACTATCAAACAGTTAAATTGATGGTCCAGGGTCTGTGGGGCGGGAGGGGGTAATTTCCAGGGGGCGAGCCCATATCCGAAGGCAGGAGAGCATGCAAGACTATTAACACAGGAGCAAGACCAGCACCTTCCTGTACGTACACCCAGGTCACAATTTGCACTGAGAATTAGAATACAAAGTGCTTGTGCACATTTGTATTACTTTAACATATAATGGGAAATGGGATCACTATCAACACCTAATAGAAAAGGTAAACTTCCTCCTTGAGCAAACTGTTGTTTAAATTAGCAATTCTATTACAAATCAAACCAAGTCCATGATGAACAATCCACAACAGGAAGCAAAAGCCCCTCCCTCTTGCCCTGGCCTCCCCAGAGGAACATGTTATCTTTCTATCAACCCTTCCAAAAATGTTCTACGGATATATTAAAATATAAGCGCAAATGTCAAACAGAGCCCCCTACTTTCCACACACAGGGTCCTAACAAGTACATCGTTTTGCAAATTTGCTGTTTATCACATAAGGTCAGTTATCAACCAAAGTTCCATGGCCATTCATAGAATTATACCTTATCTTTGATAAAGGCTGGCTGATTTTCTGTTCTGTACTTAGAGACAGTTCTTGACTGATAAAGACTGTGTTGTTTCCAGTTTCCCATAATAAACAACCTTTTCAGTAAACGCACCTGCACAGCCGGCTGTATAGATACAGAATAAGTATCTAGAAGTGAAATTGTTGCATCAGCAGTGTGCCCACCTTACGTCTCATGGATGTGGTCAAGTGACCATCCGTAACATTGAATACACATCTCCCATCATCACCTGTGGCCAGAGTCCTCCCAGCCTCCCAGCACTGTGCACCAGTTGTTTTAATCTTTGCTGATCTGAGCAGTGAAATCATAGGTCAGAATTTTATTTTGCATTTACATGAAAGTGAGCAAGTGCCTTCAAAATGTTTCTCAATCATCTAAAATCCTTTTACCCCCATAACTGCTTGTTCACATAATATAGCTATAAAATCACATAATTTAGTTCAACACCCCTGCCTCCCTTCCCCACCAATTTGAGCTCTTTGTCTCATTGATTTTAAAGAGCTCTTTATTTATTAAGGAAAACTGTCAAATACATAAAACCATTTTCCCTAGGATTCTATTTTTTTCCTATAAAATTTAAATGGGATGCCTTTGACAGTTAGGAACTTTAATTTTTATATGGTCAAACATGGCTGTCTTTTCTTATATAGCTTCTGGGCACATGAATTTTTCAGATATATGAAACTTCAAAGCAATTATTTCTTCCAGCATACCACTTCAGGTGATGTTCACAGAATCCCAGGGCTCCCCCTCCCCCTCCTCTGCTACAGGACTGCTCTGGGAATGAGGATGAAGAGGATGTCCTAATCCTGCTTGTGGGGGTAGCTCTTAAACCTCACAGCCAGTGAAAATGCACCTGGCAAACAAGTTATTTGAAAATGACATTCAAGAAGGCTACACCAGAAGTGGTTATTTCATGTATCTCAGTAACTCCATAGCTGTAGTATCTTGGTTCTTCAGATGCTTCAGGATTACTGAGATGAAAAGTCATAAGAAGGGACATGTCTTGCATTTACCTGTGTCCTCATTCCACAGAAAACCAAATAAATTTTTTCTTTAAGAGAATGAAAAACAACTCATTTTGTACTCCTGATGGATGTGACCTGAGAGATAAAAGCCTCTGTTCACAGACTTTGAGAACGAACTTATGGTTGCCTGCACACACTGCTCCATTTAAAATGGATAACCAGCGAGAACCTACTGTATAGCAGAGGAAACACTGCTCAATGTTACAGGCCAGTCTGGGTGGGAGGGAGGTTTGGGGGAGAATGGGCACATGGATATGTATGGCTGAGTCCCTTTGCTGTCCACCTGAAACTATCACAACATTGTTAATACAAAATAAAAAGGTTGATAAAAAGAGAAAAGCCTCTGAATTGTAGAATCTCACCCCTAGTGCTCTTGGGCAGCCAGTCAGCCCCTCTGGCATGCAGCACACAGGGTCCCAGTGACCTCTGCAAGATGCGTGTGAGCCTTCTGGGTCAAGGAGGAACTGAAATCCATGAAGCAGTGTAATATTAATGCTGCTAATACTATCCTATACTCAGTCTCTGAAGACTGGTCATCTACTGTGTATACAGTAACACACTCAGGGCCCAACCCCAACTGAGTAGCCAAAATTCTATTCCTCTGTGCTGGCCAGACAATGCATGTGCTGTGCATTTCTAGGCGATTCCTACTGCACACTGGGGAGAAATTCATGTATTTCGTAAAAAAAAACCCCTTTTTCCCCCCTAAGCAAGCTTCCTGTTATGAATGCAGTTTTGCAGCCGTGAGCGAATATAGTTCAAAACATGTCACTCATTCATTTGTTCGTTCGATATATATATTCACGGAAACCTACCGTGAACCCCACTCTGGGCTAAACTCTTCTTAAAACAAGTCACTTACGTGGAGAAGTCTGTGGAGAGTAACTATGAATTACCTGCCTGAATAAAGATTCCATGAGGGAAACTCAAAAAGAACCACCTCATCCCTTCACTGTATTTGTCACCTGAAGTTAATGTCTGAAAACAGAAGGGAAAACATAGCTCCAATCAGTTCCAATCAACTTTGCATCTCTCTGGGATCAGCCTGTGTACAGATGGCCCCTGAGTTAATAATGGTTCAATTTATGATATTTTGACTTTAGGATGGGGCTGAGGGATATATGTTCAGTAGGCTTTTGAATTGTGACCTCCCGGGCTGGCGGTATGCCACAGTCCTGTGATCAGGAGCATATACAAGCAACACACTTACACTCACTCCGGACCCAGACAACCACTGCCCTTCACTTTCAGTACAGCATTCAGTCAACACGAGATACGCAACATTTTACTATAAGACTGATTGGACATGAGTTTGAGCAAACTTTGGGAGACAGTGAAGGACAGGGAAGCCTGGCATGCTGCAGTTCATGGGATCGAAAAGAGACACAACTGAGTGACTGAACAACAGCTATAAAGCCGGTTTTGAGTTAAGATGATCTGGTCCAACCATGGGCTGATGTCAGCGTTCTGAGCACATTTAAGGTAGGTGAGGCAGGTGGGTAGGTCAGGTGCATGGAATGCATTTTTCACTTAAAATATTTTCAGTTTACAACGGATCTGTCAGGACATAATCCCATGTAAGTTGAGGATGATCTGTATTAGGAATGATGATTTCTCATCTCCTGATGGGCATGGAATAAGGGATATTGAGATGTGTGGGAACAGGGTGCTGTGCTGACGAGGCGGGTCCAAGGAAAAAAATGGCCGACGTCATTGGGGGCTGCCCTCCAAAGCTCACAGCCATGGAGCCCTTTACAGAGATAAACCCACAGCATACCTGAGGACAGAGCGTACTGTCAAACCTTCCACTTAGACCAGGGCTCTCGGCTTTGCCTTTACTCCAGGAACTTGAATTCTGTCCCACACAGCCTGCTCCCCGCATGTACTCACTCATGCACACACATACATGCACACACACTCACACATACAGAGATACATATGAGGACACATTGAGCTACATACACATGCTAGGCAACTTCTCTTTTTTTTTTTTTTTAAGGAAAAGCCTTAGCCTTAGCATTCCAAGGCTCTCATTTTAGAAGACATATGAAAAAGACAAAAACAAAAAGCGAGTGGATCATGGGTTTTGGTTGAAAGGTGACCTAAACTTCAGAATCCATAAGAGGTGATTACCTCCCCTCCCCCACTCTCCTAAGGTGAAACCCTCCTTTCCCAGATCAATGAGACCATGTACTCACTTCCCAGGCAATTAACTGGTCTAATTTGCAGAGTTAGATAACCGCCAGAGCCCTCTGACCTCAGTCAACTACTAATGAGACCCACGAGTCCCTGCCTCCCTGGAAACGTGCAGTGGGGCTGGTTTCATTTTTTTGATCACTGGCCAAAGGCCAGACTAGCCAGGTCAACACTGCCCGAAGGAGGATCCAAGTGTAGAGAGCCTGGAGGAGCTGGTGGTCCAGAGGTTGGAGACAGACCACAGACCACTTCCCCCGCTGGGCAGTAAGACAATGCCTGCCCTGCCCCACAGAGGGAGCCAGGCCCTGGCCAACATCCAACTCCAGCACCCCTCTCCAGCCCTGTCCTGCCAGCCCCAGGGCTCTGGCCTCTCCCAGCTCCTCTTCACCCTTTGCTCCTCCTGCCCTACTTTCATCCCTCTTTTGTCTTCTTGGCTCCTGCTCACTGCTCAGATCTTAGCTAAAGCTAGGTTTTCCTAGCAGTAGAAACATTCTGGCTGGATAATCCTCTGTCCTGAGGGGGCTGCCTTGATAACTGCAGGAGGTTATCAGCATCACTGGCCTCTACCCATCAGATGTGAACAGCACCCCACCTGCCCAGTTGTGGTGAATGTAAAAGTCTCCAGGGTTTCCAGGTTCATGAGGGCAGACAAGCCCTAGCTGGAGACCACTCCACATGGCAGAGGTCTTTCCCTATCCACCCCAGCTCCCTGGCCTCCACCATTGCTCCTGCCTTCTTCTCCAAGGTCAAGGGATTGGAGTTCTTGACTGGCCTACTGGAGTCAAGAACCAGCAAATTAGTTCCTGTGCCGAACACAGTTGGCCTCTGGTAGATGCCTCCAAATGTTGGTTGAATGAAAGAACAACCATGACAAAAGCAGGAAATAGGGAACCAGAAGAACACACACAGGACCTCACCTGAGATGCTCAGGAAGAGACTTGCTCACGGACTGCCCTGACATCCTTAGGTACTGCTGTACCAGCAACACAGAGGCCCCAGAGCAATCCAGCCGTGAGCCCTGCCCCAGAGACACTGAACCAACAGGAGCATTTAACTGGAGATCTCACTGAACAAACTGCAGTGGCACCTGTCTGTGTGTGGTGGACAGCTGGTTCTAGGAGATGCTCATCTTACACAACTGGCACTTCACCCCCATTCCACTTTCCCAGCCCGGCAACCACCCACCACACGCTCTAGTGAGCCCACTGCTGGGCATGCACCTACCAGACCTGAAATCAGCCTCTCAAAGAGACATCTACACCCCCGTGCAGCCCTGTTCGCAACAGCCAAGAGGTGGTAACAATCCATGTGTCCATGGACGGATGGATGGATACAAGCAATTTAAAATCTGTAATAGCAATAAAGAAGGAAATTTTTGACAGCTGAATTCTCCAATCTGGAAAGTATCAGAAACATCAACATTTCCTATTGACCCTGCACCCACGGTCACACCTGTATATAGAACCAGCTATGGCCAAAGATACTGGTTGGAGGCTAGGGAGGGCTCTTCTGCTTAGCCCTCCACCCCCAGAGCCTGGGCAAGTGGCAGGCACATGGAATACGAGCATGTTTGTTGAGTGAATGAACAGATAAGAAACATAACACATTACAAGGAGCAGACTAGCTCATTGGTTCAATCAATGACTATGCAATGTTCCTTCTCTATGCCAAAGGCCAGCCAAACAGGACATACTTCTTGACCTCATGGAGCTTATAGTTTTCTCCTCAGGGGCAATGCTCTGAGCTGAGCATGTAAGCTGGGGTGAGCGAATCACCCCAATTCCTTTGTCTCACTGTGCCTGGTAGAGGATGCATCTAAATCACAGCCTCCCAGACGTCCTGATTCATGGTTTATTAATGAAGCTGTTGAGTGGACAAGGCTGACTTAAGAGAGAGTCAATATTAATGCTAAGAGATAAACAGGTGGGCTACCCAGGAGGCACAAACAGTAAAGAGCCCACCAATGCAGGAGACATGAAATACAGATTTGATCCTTGTGTCAGGAAGATTCCCTAGAGGAGGGCATGGCAACCCACTCCAGTATTCCTGCCTGGAGAATCCCATGGACAGAGGAGCCTGGTGGGTCGCAAAGAGTCAGACATGACTGAACATGTTGAGCCAAAAAATGGGTAAAAGGGAAGGGAAAAAGAGCGTTGCTTTCAGAAAATTTTACATTCTTAGATTTTTATCATGCAAAGCAGTAGGTCCTAGAGGAAATCAAGCACAAGGCAAACTAAAGATCTTGCATGCCACAACTAAGATTTGGCATGGCCAAACAAATAAAAATAAATACAGCTATATTTTTAAAAAAGGGTTTCCCAGGCAGTGCTAGTGGTAAAGAACTCGCCTGTCAATCCAGGAGACATGAGATGTAGGTTTGATCCCTGGGTTGGGAAGATCCCCTGAAGAAGGAAATGGCAGCCCACTCCAGTATTCTTGCCTGGAGAATTCCATAGACAGAGGAGCCTGGTGGGCTACAGTACTTGGGGTCACACGAGTCAGACACAACTGAGTAAGTAACAAACACATATTAAAAAAAACACCCAAGGCAAGCTGCATCCTATGTGATGACATGGTTGAGACCCTGTGGACAGTGGTCTCACTGAACCAAGTCAAGTCTGCTCCATAAACTTTAAGATTCTGGCAGGTGGGGTGGAGATCTACTCGACTTGTGGCACCAGGTCAAGCCTCGTATGTAAGTTCTCTGCTTGTTGAATCTGTCACCCACCCATCTGGAGTGGCTGCCCCCTTCTCAAGTCGTTCCTGGCCCTCTCTGTGCAGGATCAGTTTTGAATCAACCTTAGCCCTCTGTCTAGAGCTGTGGTTCTTGAACAGGGAGATTCTGCCCCCAGGAGACACTGGCATGATCTGGGGGCACTTTTGGTTGGGTGCTACTGGCATGGGGTAGGTGGAGGCCAAGGATGCTGCTGGACATCTGACAGTGCATGGCACAGACCCTAAAACAGAGAACCACCCAGCGGCACCCAAGCTGGGTACCCAGCACCTGGTCTAGAGCAAAGGAGGAGGCCCTGGACCCACACGGGACCTCAGTGGAATGCCCTACAGCTGCAGCCTTCCTGCCTCCACCAGGTTGTGTGGCCAGGAATTGCTAATAAACACTTCAATTCAAGCTTGATTCCCCAGAATTACAGAGCAGGCGCCTGGAGGCCTGGCTGCTCCAGAACTTTCATTTATTGGGTTTCAGAAATAATGGAGAGTGTGGCAGACTTACAGTCGCACAGCAAGGTGTGCGCTCTGAAGGCTGCCCTGCCAGAAGAGGTGAGGTGGCCATGCCCACCTGGTGCACCTCCCCACCTGGCCTGCACCTCGGCCCTGACTGTCATCCTGAACAAATGATTATGAAACAAGAGATGGACGGTTTCTAGCTCTGGGCATCCACCCAGAGACCTGCCCCAGCCTCCACAAACTATGTGGGGCAAGGCTACCCTAACCACAGTGGAGTCCAACTTTGCTTTCATCCTCTTTTACACGGTCAACACTTCTTTGCTACCAATTAGCCAATCTGTTTGATCAAACCTTACTCCCAGCCGTCAGCAGCATTTGTGTCCTACTAAATTAATTGTGCTGAAAAGCAACCACTTTTCCTGTAACGGGCAAAGTGATCTTGCTCAGAGAATGAGGCATATGGTGGATGGGCAGAGGCGAGCAGCAGAAACCTGATAAGAGGGAGTTGATGGCTTTATTCTCCCTTCCAACCAAAGGTTTATTCTACCTCCACTGGAATAACACATCAGTTTTGCCATCTGAACCTGACATAAGAGGAAAGGGGACTTTTTAAACTCATTAGAGCCTTCAAATTATAAACTTAGTTAAGCCTGGTCTCCATCTGCGAGGAGCGGGGCCTCTTCCATCTCTGATGTTCCAGAAAATCAGATTTTTCCTTTCTTAACTTCTCCTGATGGAATGGATTCTGAGAAACGCAGATCCATCACAAAAGCCCCTCTGAAAACACCCTTCCCTTTGGAAATGGAGCTTCTGTTTCCTGTGTCACAGGTTTCCCCGAAATGGGCAGATCCAACCCAGAGAAACGTGCCAGCAGTGGGGAGGCCAGAGGACCTGGGTGGGGGCATGCAGGTGGGAAAGTGCCTGGACTCTCCCTCCCCAGAGATGACCTGTGCCAAGGCCACTTTCCCAGGCCTCAGGAAGCCCACCTTTCCCTGGACCTGCTCCCTGCTAACCCACCCCAAGGACAGAGAGTGATGTCCTAAGGACCAGGCCCGGTGCACTCTCCCCTCATCCCACCCCTGCTGACTGGCTCTGGCAGTTCTTAGAATCATTTTCTTCTCAAGCCCTTGTCCCTGTTACTTCTCTTTCTACAGCAGGAGATGGAAAACCTGACTCTGAGTAGCTTAAGTCAAAGTGGGACTTGTATGATTTTGCAGCTGGAGTCTGACCATATTCTCATTGGTGGGATCACTGTCCCCAGGGACAGCTTCCTCCCTCCATTCTGAGGTCTATGCTCCCTGGAAGCACTACCTCTCCTTCCAGACACCAGACTCCTCCAGGGCATCTAGGAAGTTTCTCTTGCCCAGGAGCCCAGAAAGCCAGAAAAGTTTCACTGGCCCTGTCTGATCACAAGCCCATATCATCACTGTGGACCCAGGTATAAGAGGTGCTGCCGATGAGGCTGGGTCCCCATGGCCTCCATGTACCCTAAGTCTGGGAGGACCCTCTGCAGAGCACACGGGAATTTTCTCAGACACAAGACATGAATGAAGGTTCTATTACCAAAGATCCCTGAATGGGTGAGGGATGGACAGACAAACCAGATCCTTCTGCTGTCTAGGCCGCCTCACACCTCTGTGGTCCAAGGGATAAGTTCACTGCACACCCAGGGCACAGCCTCCTGAGGCCCCCGACTCAAGCATTGGTAACTGTTAATTCCTCCTTTGGAGGTTGTCCTTCAGATCAGCAGAGATGACAGGGTGACCACTGTGCTTGGAAGAGGGTTTGGGGAGTCCCCATGAAGGAGGGCCCTTCCCTCACACAAGTGATCAGCTTTTGTGCTATGATCTACCTGGAAGGAAAAGAGGCTCATCTACTTAAAAAACACAGAGACAAACCACTTCTGGAACGTGCCCAGGACCCAGCAGAGGGACAGTCCTAGCTCCTCTCACACAGGCTGAGACAAGGGGGTCTCCATTCCCACGTGAAATTAACAGCGCCCTCCCCTTGATTCTAAAAGGATGTTTGCCCAAGGTCCACACACCGCACCGGCACCGTGAGAAGTGACTGCTGGCCGCCCAGCAGGCCTGGCTGAACTAAAACAAAGGTGCCAAGGGGAACCCAGCAGGAGCTGAGAACCCAGAGAGAGGTGCATCCTCCATTAGGAAATCCAGCCGTGTTCACACCATGTTCACCAGGGCACCCCCTTAAACCCACTTCCCTGCTGGCCCCTGGTCTCTGGCCCTGGTCTCTCCCCACAAGCTGGTGCCCTGGGCCCGAGGGTGGAGGGGAAAGTCACCACAGAACAGAAGCAAGGACTGTTATCCGCCTTCTTGGCTAAACCAGGCCGGTGTAGTCTACGGAATTAGGGAGGAAGGAATAAGCAGATTCTAGACACGACTAGGCCCTGATAAGCCACAACATGAAAGTCACACTGGATTAGGGCCAGCCTGTAGTAAGAACTCCCTCCCTGTGTTGACGGCCTGGTGTCCACTGTGCAGGAGCTGGCGTCTCATCTCCGCAAGGCCCGGGGGGTGGGCACTACCCTAGGTAGTGTGGAGGGGTGGGGGCTCAGCAGGAGAATACCCTGCTCACCCCAACTCCCAGGGGGAGTGAGGCCGTGTGTATGTTGGGGGAGGGCAGCCAATTGAATATTGAAGGAGGGAGGGCATTGCTGACCTGGTCAGCTCCCATGTAGCCTGGGGATTAAGCTCTTTCTCTGCACTGGGGTGTCAACAGCAGGCAGGGGGTAAGGGTAGGAACTGCTGGGTTGAGAGGAAGGGCAGGAGAGGGGCCAGGGGGTGCCGGCCACCCCATGTGTCCCATCAGTACAGGGGCTTGAGGTCCACTCTGCCACCCTTGGCCCATTCCTTTAAGTGTCTGCTGCGTGCAGCGGGAAGCAGAGGACCCAGGGACGTGGCCCTGCCTCCAGGGTTCCCAGATCACAGGGCAGGTGGAAGGGGAGATGTGAGAACAAGGAAAGAGTAAGTCGCTCAGTCACGTCCAACTCTTTGTGACACCATGGACTATACAGTCCATGGAATTCTCCGGGCCAGAATACTGGAGTGGGTAACCTATCCCTTCTCCAGGGGATCTTCCCGACTCAGGAATCGAACCTGCATAGCAGGCAGATTCTTTACCAACTGAGCTATCAGGGAAGCCCTGAGAACAAGGAAGAAAAGGCCAAGGCCGTAAAAGTCACTGTGCAGCTGGGGGACAGTGACTTTTCCTGACCCTTCAGGCGGGGGCGGGGCAGGTACCACAGACACTGCAGAGCAAAGAGCGCGGGGCTGCCTGCAGACGCCCCCGCCCTGCTCAGGGGGCTGGTCCTACACCCATAGATTTCTCCTCTTTTTTTTGTATTGACTAGGTCTGGAATCACTGAATAAAAGCACAAAACCATTTCTCTGGCTCTTGGCATGTTTTGTCAATTTCTTTTCTATTTCAATTTAACATTTATGGATGTAGTGTAAAAAATGCTAACTCAACAGATTTGGGCCAGTTTTTAGTAATATCACTTAAAAGAAAAAGAAAACTTTGTAGAATTGGTAGGACAACAGTGGCAAAATACTGTTTTCAGGCCATTTCCTTGGTTACTTGTGAAACTGAACAATTTTCACTATGTTTATTAAATATCTGCTGTTGTGTAATTTTTTCTCTTTAAGGTTTGGTCTGCTTTTCTAATTTGGATTGTTCTCACCAACCTATATTACCTCTTTATATTTAAAGGTGAGAAATTCTGTGTCCTATTTATCAAAGTGATTCTTCCCAATCTGGCTTTTATTGTGAAAGGTTTTTTTTTAATCTTTATTTTTTTTCAGATCCAGCCATCTTTTCTGATTTCACCTCCTGCTTTTCTGTTCAGCAAGCATGTCCCCATTGCTATTCAGAGCTCAGATAAACACTCCTTCACATTTTTATTTAGTTTTTGTCTTTCAATGGGCTAACTTTAAGTATCTGCCCACCCATCTGGGATTCAACTAGCTCTTCAGCTCACCCAGGTCAGACCCTAAACCTCTGGAGGCAGCCCCCTCCTCTCCCCCTCTTCCTTTGCTTGTCTGGCCCAGCTCGGGCAGGGGTAGGGGTGGCAGGGGTGGTGGGGGAGGGCGGTATGTGTCTCCAAGCCCAGTGGCCATACCTTGGGATGAAGTGTATCTCCCATCCCAATTTATCTGTTGAAGTCCCAACCCCATTCCCTTAGAATGTGACTGCATTTGGAGAAGGGGCCTTTGAAGAAGTAGTTTAGGTAAAATAAGGTCATTAGTCCTGATAAAAGAGGACTGGTGTGTGTTAAGAGGAGGAGATTAGGACACAGCACACAGAGGGACGGCCAGGTGAAGATACAGGAGGAGATGGCTATCTACACACCCAGGAGAGAGGCCTCAGCAGGAATCAACACTGCTGAGCACCTGGTCTTGAACTGTCAGCCTCCAGAACTGAGAGAAATACATTTCTGTGGTTTAAACTCATCGGGTCTGTGGTCCTCTGTTATAATGAGCAGGATGGCCGGAGCAAATGGATATAGGAACACTCCTGATCCGGCTGGTGGGAGAGAACATGCCCACTGAAGTGAGAAGTGCCCGGTGGCTAGAGCATGGGTTCTGTCCATCACCTGGGCCTGGCTGATTTAAGACCAAGCCAGCTATAGATGGCCCTGTGCTGGCAAAGTCGGGGGTCAGCAGAGGAGGGCAGGTGACCTGAGCCAACCCACAGGCACGAGCCTGGATGATGATTGTGTTATCTCTGTGACCAGGAGGAAGGTCCCCCACCTCCCCCATAGACACAGGACTTTTCAAAACTGATCTGGATGAAAGTGAAAGGGTTAGTTGCTCAGTCATATCTGACTCTTTGCGACTCCATGGACTGTAGCCACCAGGCTCCTCTGTCCCATGGCATTCTCCAGGCAAGAGTACTTGAGTGGGTGCTATTTCCTTCACCAGGGTATCTTCCCAACACAGGGAAGCCACATTCAACTCCAAGATCCTCATGGAAGACATTCACCATGTCTAAATTCCCTAAATCTTCCTTGGACTTTGTTTTGTTCACTGCTACATCCAGGCCTTGGCACTCAGTATACAGTCAAGAAATATTTGAATGTGCACAAATCAATCCTTCCACTGCTCAAATCTTCTACTAAATATTATAATTAAGGTCACATGTTTCCTTCCAATAGAGGCATGAAAAACAATTTGGGGAAATAGTTCTGGAAGCTTTATGACATCTCAACCGTTTCTCTTTCTTTCTGTTTATCTGTGTTTGTTTTTCCTTTTGTTACTTTGCTGTCTGCTTACAACACCCACCTAGCCTAACACAAACTAACTCAAATAAATGTCCAGAGCAGAGAAGGTGGTGTCCATGCCAAGGCAGCTGAAAGGGAAGAGGACAGCTCTGCATGAGTGGGCCCTTCTGAGAGCCCCTCCCCACACTGCAGGGGGTTCAGGAGAGGTGCTCGCTGAGTTGCTGGGAACCCCCTGGCCTCCCACCCCAGCACTCAGCTGATCTCAGGGCCGGCTCCAAGGAGGTCACAGGATCTTTCGGCACAGCTGCCCCTGGAGCAGGGCTTGCCTCGGGCTGTGTAACCCTCACAGTTACAAGGTGGCCAGCATTGGGGAGGGCTCATGCTTGGCTCAGTGCTCTGCTGCCACCGCCTTGAAACTCTTCACGATTTTTGCACGAGGGGCCCCACACTTTCATCACGTACTGGGCCTTGCAAATCTGCAGTCAGCCCGGCTCCGACCCAGGTGGGAGCAGAGCAGTCTGCGCACAGGCTCACCTGCTGGGATCCAGATCACCAGGAATCCATCCTCCTGCCAACTGTGGGCTGCAAGCCCTGCTCCCACGGCCAGCCTTTGAATGTATTCTGAGCAACTTCAGATGCACAGGAAAGGGCTATTTCAGGTACCAAGACAGGTTTCTGGCAGCAAAATCTAAGCTCCAGAATCTGGGTGCCCAATCTCCTTACTTGAAATCATCAGAGGCAAGACCTCGGGGTGGGGGTGGGGGTGCCTGAATAGACCCCATCAGCAGAGGGAAACCGCACACACTGGAGAACTGGAGGCACCTCACATTTTGTCTGGTTTGTGCCAAATGGTAAGCCCAGATCCCCCCTTCCTCCAGCCCCCAGCATAGGCAATTATTTCGATGAACAAAAGCAACAGCCGTTTTAGCAGAAAAAAATCTCAGAGGCTGCTGGTGTGTCTGACTTCTGCCAGGATTTGCAGGTGGACAAAGATTAATTGTTTGCAAAGCTTTCTTGCACAATGCAGCTCGAAGGAGGGTGCCACTGGACTTCACAGCTCCCTACCTCCCTGTTCCCACAAGAGACACTGGATCCTACCAGTTCCATCTGCACAAAATCAGTTCCATTCACTCAGCTCCACGGCTCAAGGCAGTTCTGTGACAGCTTTGGGTAAGTGTGCAAGCACGCGGTGTTTAATATCAAAACACTCATCTGCAGAGCCCTGGAATATCGCACTGCCCCTGGCAGTGCAAACTTGTGTGAAAATACGTTAGGTACACTTAGAACTAGGAGGCTCACTAGGAATGGACTAAATGATACAGGAATATTTGCATTCCCCCCCCCCCCACCGGGTGCTGAGAATAGAGTGAAAAAGCTGGCTTAAAACTCAACATTCAAAAAACTAAGATCGTGGCAACTTAGATTTGCCATCACATCATGGCAAATAGATGGGGGGAAAAAAATGGAAACAGTAACAAACTATTTTCTTGGGCCCCAAAATCACTGCGGATTGTGACTGTAGCCACGAAATTAAAAGACACTTGCTCCTTGGAAGAAAAGCTATGACAATCCTAGACAGTGTATTAAAAAGCAGAGACATCACTTTGCTGACAAAGTTCTGTATAATCAAAGCTAGGGTTTTTCCAGTAGTCATGCACAGATGTGAGAGTTGGACTGTAAATAAGACCGACCACCAAAGAACTGATGCCTTTGAACTGTGGTGCTGAAGAAGACTCTCAAGAGTCCCTTGGACAGCAAGGACATCAAACCAATCAACTATACAGGAAATCAGTCCTGAATAGTCATTGGAGATACTGAGGCTGAAGCTGAAGCTCCAATACTTTGGCCACCAAGTGTGTAGAACTGACTCACTGGAAAAGACCCTGAGGCTGGGAAAGATTGAGGGCAGGAAGAGAAGGGGGTGAGGGAGGATGAGATGACTGGATAACATCACTGACTCGATGAATATGAATTTGAGCAAACTCTGAGAGACAGTGAAGAATAGGAAAGTCTCGTGTGCTGCAGTCCATGGAATTGCAAAGTGCCAGACACTACTGAACAACTCAACAACAATCTGGGTGTTGAGTTCAGACCTGACACACTCCATTGTTTCCAGCTTTCATTATAAACGAGAATTCCTGTCCTTACACTAACACAAGGAGGGCTGTGCTTCAGAAGTTTAGTGCAGAAGCTCAGCACTTGGCTGTGTGGTGGGCCCTATGTGACACCGTCTGGTATGGCACCATTAGAAAAATCCAAGTGCTTATCAGTGTAGACTGGACAGATAAAATATGGACACACACAGGAAGGAGATCTCTGCCACAATGGAGGTGGAAAAGTATGCCACGGAGAAGGCAACATCTTATGACTTAGAGCTTAACCAAAGAAGCCAGAAGCACGAAGAAAGATGCTGCAGGATTCCACTGACCTGAAGTCCAAAATCAGGCAAAACAGGATGTGTAGCCACTCCCTTTAGAGGGAGTGACGACTAGGAAAGGTCCCAGAGTGTGGGTTCCACTCAGTCCCTTGGTAATCAGTCTGGTGCTGGTGGCACCATGTGCTTAGTTTAAAAAGTTTTGCCATCTGAACGCTCACAACTGATGTGATTTTTCTGCATGTGGTTTTATGTCAATAAAAAGTTTTTTAAAAACCTAATGGCACTGCAGCAACATAGCCAACCATAGTCCTGGAGTGTACATGGAAGTTTTGAAGGAATCTGGGATGTTTAGCCTGTGATATTCTAAAGCAACTTGCTGAGTGGAGATTCTCAATCATCATTCTTCCCAACAACTTTGGATAGATCCTTAAAGTCAACAGATGAAATTAAAATCCTCCGTAACAAAGGGAAGTGGGGAAGCTTCCCAGCTTTTCATGGGGGATAGCCGGGAACTGAGTAGACAGGGCCGCTCCCTGAACTGTGCTAGCGTGGCTGCAGTTCATAAAGACATTGAAGGGCCTAGAGTGAAACCAGTAAGGGTGCCTTCAGAAGGCTTATCAAGTTCAAGAGTAGTATAGGCCATAGATATTTATGGCCCCATAGGATCCATCTGAGGCTCTGATTTTCTCATTGGAATCCAGGTGTAAAGATACACACCATCCTGCCAGTTATCCTGAGCTCTGAGCTCATGCACCTCGTGAGACACTGGCTGAATCCATGTGGGGTGTGGAGGCATCCTTCATCTGCTTCTTCTATACAAGTGGACATGATAAGCACCAGATCATGGCAGCTCATTCTCATCTTGACATGCTGAACGGCCACTTCACTGCAGGTGAGCAACAAGCCAGGCTCCTGAGCAGGTGCAAACTTGTGTCCATCAATACCTGGGATGCTGTCAGACCAAGGGGAGGAGGCAGGAGAGTTAAGGACTCTGTGGGGGTGGGAGGGTCTGCCCCTTCCTAGAGGCGCCCACACTCCTTGGCCCATGGCCCCCTTCCTCTTATCACTTCAACCTCTGCTTCCACTGTCACACCCACTACTAACTCTGCCCTCCTCCTTCCAGTCAGAAGGGGTCCTCCGGGGATCATCTCTGACCCCTGTGTCCTTAACCAAATCCCACCTACAAAGTCATTTTTGTCATGTAAGGCGACATATTTGCAAGTCCCTGGGGATTGGGACTTGGACATGTTTGGGGCCATCATTCAGCCCCTTACACACAGATATCCAGGTTGAGTCTAGAAAGCAGGTGTGTCCCAAACCTTAAACTATCCATCAGGGGTGTGCAGGGCCTGGTGAGGGGACCACCTGCCTCATGATGACATGAGGGGCATTTAATAATGCAGATCCCCTGCCCCAACCCTGACCTCAGTCAGAACCTCTGCAGGAGGGCAAAGGGAACCTACCGATCGTGGGAGAATAAGGTTCGTGACAACAGACTTGACACTGAGGTCAAGAGAAAACACACACATCAAATATTCCTTCTGCTTTTAGTTGTCAATCTGAAGTTATACATCAGGCTGGCTCATCACTTTGGCTTGTCTGACTTTAGAAAGACCTGCTTGTAAAGGTCTGGAAACTGCATTATGAATTGACAGACAGCAAACCCATCTGCAGTGGAGTGTGGACCTGGTACATGATGCAGGAGCAGAAACTTGGCACAGTCCCCCACCCACATGGTCAGTCACCCAGACCAGCTCCCAGTCCTTACACTGAAGCATCCTGCAGCCGAGGGGCTCAGATAGCAACTCAGTCCGGCTCTGATACCCTTCTCTCCACAACAAAAGTTGCACAGCTTTTGATGGGGTTTCTTACCCTTGTCACTTGGATCTGACTGAAAAACTACACTAATCTTTTCTTTCCTCTGAGTTATCCTTTAAGGACTTAAGTTTTAATTATACCTAAGTCTACCTGAAGACGTTCTGGGAAAGTTCCAGTATTATACGTCAGCAACTGAACACAGTGTAAGAGTGCATGTAGTTTCCAAACCCCCAGTTGTTAATGAAATCCCAAACATTCAGATTTTAATTGAACTAGATAAAGATTAAGAAGCTTAGCAGCAGCTGGCATTACGAATTAGTTCTCAGCAGAGTTTTATGTTGTACTCTAAATCATCGCCTTTGTAATCGTCCTAAATTGTCCTTTATCTTGCTAATGCAGATACGGTTCTCAGGGAGCATCGGGCTTCCTGTGTCCCCAACTGCCTGGAATATTTTGATGTGTAAAGTCTTAATAGTAATTTTAATAATATTGTGATCTACACATATGATGTATATTCAATAAATTCTTACACTAATTAGAAAAAACATCAAGGCCTTGATGTGCCCTATTTTTAGAGACGAAGTTTATTGCCTGAGAATCATTTCTGAAAACTAGCAGAAAAGCAGGAGAACTCCCTTGAGGGGGTCTGCATGGGGTGGGGGGAACAGCATGGACTCAGCAGACCAGGTCTGCCCTCAACACTGGTGACAAACATCCCCCACCCGCTCCAGGCAGCCAGCATGGGCAGACCCCGATTCAATTAAACCAAATTTGATTCTGGGCCCTGGGGCTGTTTTCCCAAGTGGGGCGGTCAATGTACTTGAAGTGTGTTGACATAGGCGCCCTTGAAAATGCACACGGGCTGCTCCCCAACCCCTACATACGTGTTAACAGTGACCTGGAGGGAGGCAGTTATGGGAACAACTACAGAGATAGGCAGGCTCGGGGTTCAGAATCCAGAACAGGCCATGCTTGTTTGCTGAATAAATTAAGACACACATGCTTCCATAAAATGCTATTTTGATAATATTCCTTTATATGAACTGGTCCCAAACCTGATCCTCCTTCTAAAGCTTCATCTTAAATGTTCACACCAGCAAAACAGCAGCCTGGGATGCTTGCTGCAAGCACCCATCCCAAAGAGAAGACATGGGCTGACTTTTATGGCTGATTTCAAAGGGCCCCTAGCACTTTTATAGGCTGCTTTTCTTTGGCTTTAGGCCTCATCGTCTGCATATAGAATGTGGTTCTACTGAACTCTCACAAGGCAGGATGTGGAGAGGGCGGGTGGGTGGCTGCGAGTGTCTGAGGGGCTTCAGGAGAGAATCACACACCACTGGGATGACAGGAAAATGACACCCGGACTCTGGACACCAACCCTGTGTGTTTGGAGTGATGCCACTGATCCATCATCAACGGAGCCGGGAACAAGAAACTCACCTGGAGCTCAAGTTCCTCCCTAAAAGTCACACGTGGGTGTCATCAAGAAAGTAAGTTACCAGCACACAGCTGAACCAACACTTTCATTCCACTGTGGTTTCCTTGTGGCCTTGTGCAACTGCAGTATCCCCAGCGTATTCCAGTCCCGGGGCTCCCGTAACAAAGGACCACCAACTGGGGGGCTTCAGACAACAGCTTGACTCTCATAGCCTGGAGGACTGAGGTCACTCTCAGGGTGTGGATAGGGCCAGGCTCCTCTGGAGTGTGTGGGGAGGGTGGCTCCTGCCTCTCAGGCCGTCCTTGCATGCAGACACGTCACCCCACTCTGCCTGCACTGTCCATCCCACCTTTGTGGGTCTTTACCCAAAACTGGATTATGGGTATTCTTCCTCCCTACAAGGACACCAGTCGAGGTGCACCCTAATTCAGTATAATCTTGACTTATCTTGATTACCTCTGCGAAGACCTCTTCCCTCCCCCCAAAATAAAGCTGTACTTAAAGGACCAAGCAGTTAGAACCTCAACATATATTTGTAGGGCACACAATTCAACCCTGAATATTCAGTGATATTCAAAATGCTGCCACTGGGGCTGCAAATTCATGGTCTTCAGACAACAACTCTGTTTTTTCAGAGCATCTCTAGATCCTGACTTAGATAAGCACCATGTTCACCACACACAAAGACCTGCTCTTTACTTCTGCCTTTCCCATGAGCAAGGGGGACTCAGCAGCTATGAATTTCAGACTCCTCTGCAGCCCAACTTGGAAACGATTTTCTTTAGTACACGTTCTTTTAAATTTATTATTTTTTTGGCAAGAGAAGATGGTGATGATTGTAGTAGAATTTCAGGGTCCTGTGGGTGCCAGAAGGCTTTGTGTCTGCCACAAGTAAACAGTTTTTTCTCAAAGGAGAAGCGGTGTTGAAAGGTCAACACCAGGACCTGATCCTCTGATGGTTTGTGGCAATGAATGCCCGCCTGTTGTCCTGCAATACTAGGAGGCCCAAAGAGGACTGGCTGGTAAGAACATTCCAGAAACACAACCCGGGAGAGAGGAAGGTGGGGAAGCCGAGAGGAAGGGGTGAGGGAGAGACTGAGCCAGGCCTTGCCAGGCTGCAGGCACTTGGTGCTCAGAGGGGACTTGATTGTCCAGGATGATTGATCACTGAAGCACATGGACTTCAATATAATCCCAGCTAATGTAAACACACACGACTTCATTGATCTCTTGCCAGTTCAGAGCCTGTGGCCAAGAGAAATGGGGGTGGCCTAGGACCAAGATACTCTGCTGGTGTCCAAGGTCAGGCAGCACCAAACACCAGCCAGGAGCCCTGCTCTCGGATAGGTCACCTCAATGGCATCGCCTCCCATTTCTCCAAGCCCCACCAAGAGAGCTCCCTGAATGGCAGGATTATTGAAATCACCACCCGTGAGAGCCAAAGCTGTCTGGGGTTTCCTGAAGCAGAACAATATTCCCCCAGAGCCAGTCCAAACCCCTAAACTCAGAAGAAAGTGCAGCAGTTTCCAACAGTGACGGTGCCTCCTCTGGCACAAGAAGCACCTCCTGATTGCCATTCAAACCACACCATCATCCTGCCTTCTCTCTGGTCTCCCCACAGACTCAGGGAAGTTCAGCCAAGGGCATATATTTATTGGATTAAAGGAACACACTAAAACAACGGGAAACCTGCTAAAGGGTCTGACATGTACTAATGTCTCTATCACACACGAGACCTGGGGAGCGGAGAACGTGCTCACGGCCTTCGCAGCGAAGCAGGAAGACACAAATCTCCATTCAGTGGACAAGTAGTCAGGCGTCTGCTGTGTACCACGTGCTGTCCTTGGCCCTGGGAAGAGCAGTGACCAAGGCAGACAGACCCCGGCAGAGCGGGCCTGTCAGTGGAGTGATGTGCATGAACTCAAAGGCAACAGTTGATCACCAAAAGTCACCTTCTGTGGATGTTTATGGTGAGCAAGACCTCCACCCATGACACTGCTTTATACCAAACAAAGATGCTCTTTGCATGACAAGGCCAGTGCTTTTTTCATGTTTTTTAAAAAGAGGGACACACATTAGGAATACCATAATATATTGTAGGTAAACAGGTCCTGCTTACTTAACTCAGCCCCCAAGTCCTGCCAAAAACACCCCACAGCTCCAGAAAAAAATCTGCTGAGTAATAACCATTATGAAGAAACTCAATCTGTCCATCCTTCCCTTTACCCATCCTCACACACTCCCATCCACCCACCCATCCTCCATCCCTCCATCTATGGATATACCTATACATCCATCTACTTGTCAATCTATCCATCCACCTATGAATGTATCCATCCATCCATCCATCCACTTATCCTTTCATCTGATTTGGCCTGAAATACCCAGTTTAAGGATCTTCAGCCAAACCTATTCTTTCCTAAATGCTGTTCAAATACTCACCCAGAGCTTGCACTCCAACATTTGCTCTACAGGGAATTCCCTGGCAGTCCAGTGGTTAGGACTCCATGCTTCCACAGCAGGGGGCACAAGTTCAATCCATGGTTGGGGAACTGAGATCCCACAAGCCTTGTGGTGTGGCCAAATAAATAAGTAAATAAATGCCTGCCTATCCTTTAAAATGAGCTTTACAAACTGGCCAACAACCTAGTGAGCATGAGGAAGCTTCTAAAACAAAATACAACAGAATGGAAAATACCCATTCTGGTAATTATATCTCTACTAGGAAGGCAAATACTATTCTATGAGATTTTATTTATGTGTGTATGGGGGAGCTGTTTACTGCTTTACATTTTAAAAGTCATTGTTTTCTATAAGTCATGGTCAAAAAGCTTTAAGAACCTGTCCCTCATACATTTCATGAATGTAGGAACCTTATCGCTTTGTTACCTCTAACTACTCCAGAGCTGGGAACTGTGGTAGGTAGTGGGATATGCGGACACACACACACACACACACACACACACACACACACACACAACCTTATTTCATATAATCCCTAAAGATTCCAGCATGGTGACCCCCTTAATGGAGTAGACAAGTCATCTGGTCTACTTGCTGCCCATCTTCCTCTCTCCTCCTCTCAGACTCTGGCTTACCCCTTAGTCTCAGTGTAGCCACATCCTCCTGAAGCCCCCCAGCCACCACTTCCCGTGTCCTGGTGTAGACTCCCTCCCACAAATTCCCACTGCCCCCACTCATTCAGTCTTGCAGCCCTTTCTCACTTGACAGCTGCCCTTTGGTTTGTCTGCTCTCTTTGGACTTAGAGGGCAGGTGTTGTGCTTATTACTTTATTTTCTGAGTCCAGTCCAATGCTAGTGCAGAGGTGACCAGAGGGCTATGTACCAGATGGGCAGATGATGTGCTTGAAGTAAAAATAGGGGCTGGGGTGTGGGCAGGGAATCCAGACATGGAGGTCAGGACAATAACTGAGGTTAAAGATAAAGGGAGTCAGCCTCCCTCCCTGCCCCATGAGGGGCCACAGGACCACTGCTTGCAGCTCTGAGGAGTAGGTGAGTGGCTGTCAGGTATTGTGACCCCAGCCTGAGGGGCTAGATTGAGGGTGAGGGGCCTTCTGGACCACTGTCTCCTTATTCTTGGCCACATGCTGTTCATCTGTGTAAACAGAAGTGCCTCAGAAGGTGCTCAAGGCCACATGAGAATCTGCAACTTCCTACAATTATTATTGACGTCCCGTGAGCTCAAGCATCAAAATCACAGACTCCAAAAGCCAAAGGGACTCTCTGACCATTGCTGTTAGGGCCATTCTGCAACCTTCAGGGAAGGTTTCCGGGTTTGCAAACGCATCTGCATTTACGACAGCATCTTATCATCACAACAGTCTAGGAGGGGATGGGGATGAATGCCATGACCTTCTTGTGCAGACGACAGGCCTGGCGCCCCATCTGAGGCCACAGACTTAATCAGTGTGCCTCCAGGCTGTCGGACTCCAAAGCCCCATGGGGGGACTTACAACTCCAGGTCTCTGTGAAAAACATGCATTAAAACATTGATAAACATGCCCCAACCTAAGCAAACTTAAGACTCTTTCCACAAAGCAGGGGACTGCTTTAACTGCATCTCAAAAAACAGAGCATCTCCCTCTAGCCCACTCCCCAGCCCACGTGAGCTGCTGGGTCTGCTCCTTTCTGTGATGCAGGGACCGGACTGTGTCCATCTGCAACTCTGTCACCTCTCCATCAGCCTAGAGGAGCCTCCCCCCTTCCCAGCTCCTAACTGCCATCTCCCCTTGGCACCTGTGCCCATGGGAGGACCAGAGGACGTGGTCCACACACAGCACTGTCCCTGTCACAGTGACCACATCCGTTGAGCTGCGTTTCTGCGGCACTTAAATTCATGGAGCCCTGCTAGCTTTGGGGGTATTCTGGTGTCACTGTCTGTTTCACATGAGATCACCGAGCCTGTTTTGTGCAAAGGCTAGAATGCTGCTGGTATGGCCATCCTTGCCAGGCACCCCCTGCCTCAACCTATACCAAGGAGGCGCCTCCCAAGTGCTGCTAGCTGGTGGGGCTCAGCTCCCACATGGGAAGGCAAGGGAGCCAAAGCAGGCAGAATTCATGGTTGACCTATCCTGGAGGATGGGTGGCTGCAGGGGCAGAGCCAGAGGGTCCTTCCTTGCTGGTCACTGCAACCCTGAGCCTGGGCATGCACGTGGTGGGGAAGGTGTGGAGGAGGCCCTGAGCACAGCCGGCCCACCAAGCAGGGTGGGGTGCAGTGGGGTCACCCTTTCCTTGGACCCCCATCTCCCCAGAAATGCACATGGGGGTATCTCTGAATTTTTCACTTGGCCTGGGAGCAAAAGCAACAGCTCTGTTCTGAAGCAGGTGTGCGCTGCATAAACCACTTTCCCACTATAATGGCTGGAGAGAGAGAAAGGATTCCCGGCTTTTTAAATGTTTTTTTGTCCTTTCCTAATAGCATCTCTAAAAGCCACTTTTCTTTAAGCCCCAGTTTTCCCTGCTGATGAAATGTTTCCCATGGAAGTGATGAATTCTTTAGAGAAATGGGAAGGAAAATGGTAAGATGGTCCACACACAGGGCCAAGAGCCTGGGCTGGGCCAGCTGTGGGTGGCACTGCACTGAAGTCCAGGACAGCCAAATGTGTGGTTGGGCCTCTCCTCCCTGCCAGCTCCAACACCAGTCTGAGACTTTCACCTCGGAACATGATGATTTTTATTACTGCTGAAGACAATGAATACCTTGACCCTCAGGCACAGAGAAAAGCTGAAACCGCTTATGTTTTCTTTGCAGGGCCACCTGTCTCCTCTACACAGCAGCTCCTGCAGGGCCAGCCTGGGCTGGGGTAGAGCTGGGGTCTCAGGAACCATCACTGGTGGTGTCTCCTCACCTGCAGCAGTGGTTGCCAGGGCCCTGGCAGCTGACTACAGTTCCACCTACTCACCACAGTCGGGGCCCCAGGGCTGCTGGACATGCAGGCTTGCTCATCAGGCACTACTCAGGGTCCACTCCCCTCCTGGGTCTCATGACCGAATGAGCAGATCATGCAATTAAGAGGCAAGCTCCTGCCTGTTCTCCCACCCAGACCCCAGCCCCAAGGAGAGGCCCCACTGTCCTCACAGGTGGCTGAACCACCCTGCAAATGCTGGGAGTGAGGGTGTTCAGCTGTCAGTCGAGTGACAAATGCGAGGGAAAAAAAAAAAGAGTGACAAATGCGATTTTTTCAGCTAAAATAGGTTACACAGCCCAGCACTAGGGACCTGAACCAAAGACAGGAAAATCCCATTTTTTATGGATCAGCCAGGAAGTACAGCCGTCGCAAGAAAGGAGACTTTCTGGGGAAACATGTAACAGAACTCCACGGAAGAATATTCAGGAAAAATAACACCATGAGGATAGAAGTAGGCCAGTGACTTCCCTCATCAAGTCGACTTAGATAAAGAATGATCAGTGTCCTCAGAATCCTATTGGCTGTAATTGTGTTTCATCGTATGAAACTCCACGTCATTGACACTATTTTACCCCCAAATGGACTCGCACCCTCCCTGGAGGTGCAGCAAAGCCTCGCTTCCCAGGAGACACAGGTCAGTGACAGAGTGACCATTGGACATCTGGGCGTGGACTGTCTTTCCCCACAGGAGCCAGCGCCCGTGTCATGGTTGTGCCCCCCACGTGGGATACAATGCGTGGGGGTTTGACCAATAGCCTCAACTGCCCAGGAGCCAGCTGGATGCTAAGATGCTCATTCAGAGGGAGGCCAGTTGCCCAGCGCATCCTCCAGCAGCCTCCCCACCACCAGCCATGAGCACTAGGAGGCTGTGCAGATGAGGTGGGCCCTGGAGCCGCTGGGTATCGTGTCCCTGACCGTCCCCGACTCAGGCTCTGACCCACTTGGGAGCCTCGAGAGGGGCTGGGAGGATCTCCTCGCTGAGATGGGAGGTGACCTGGGATCCCACACCCAACACGTGCCCTCCACTGAGCTTATTTCCTCCAAGAGCCACTGCGGGCTGAGCAACCCTCATCTGCCAGCTGCCTACAAGGTCACTGGCCACGCACGCCCACCTCACCCTTCAGGACGTGGGTAAGGGGCAGCCATGACTCTTACCTAATTCTCAAACAGGAAGCTTGAGGTGCAGAGGGCGCCAGCATGGGGCCTGCAGACTCACAGGTTCATTCTCTGGTTCCGGGTTCCCCCCGAACATGAGAAGTCACCAACCCAACGGCTCAGGAGGCACCGCGGGGAAAACCATTAGACGAGTTTCAACGGCACAGGTTGCTTTTCTGGCTTTAAGTCTTCTGCCCACTTGACTTTAGACTTGGGTGAGCATCCCTCACAGAGTTCAGTTCACCCTGGGGAGGACGTGAGCTTTAGAGCAGCCTGTGCGATGCCGAAGTTGCTGTGATGAGTGACTAGGCCCTATGGGGACTGAGGAACAGGACCTGCCGGCCTGGTGGTGGACAGGTCACCCAGTCTGGATGGCGGGCAGGCAGCTTCACTTAGAGCCACGTCCAGAGAGCAGCCTGCCTTCGGGGTCTGCGGTGCAGGGCACCCAGTCTGTGCCTTCCGGTTTGCACTGCAGGTGCCGAGTGGCCATAGGTGAGGCTGCGTTGCTCATTGGTCTGAGGGGACCCCAGGGTCCCAGCTTCCAGCCTGACAGGAGGGTCGGAAGGGAGGCGACAAGATGCCTTGTGGTCAACTCGTCCCCCATCCAAACACCCGAGACCCCTTCAAGTGTCCCTGCACCTGGTGGAGACGGGCAGGGACGTCCTGACTTAGCCACAGGAACGCCTCCTCAGCTTAAAATGTCGCCCCGTGCTCTTACTGGTGACCCAGCCTGGACCCACCCCCCTGACCCCTGACCTGGATGGAGTGTACAGAACCGGAAGTGCAGGAGACCAGGCAGCAGGAGTCTCTAAGGAGGCCACAGGTGTCCAATGCCAGATGCTGTAAATAAAGCTCACCTGCACACAGCCCCCACTCAGAGTGAATTGTCCACAGCTGCACCTGTACTATAGAAGCATAGGGCAGGTCCCTCCCGCCCCATCCTGCAGAGCCTGAAATAACTATATCAGACCCCTTACAGAGAAAGCTTGCCAGCCTTGTCCTGGCAGCCTTAGGTTTCAAACCTGGACTCCAGGCTCTCAGAGAGCCCCTCTGCCTTGCAAAGAATCTGTGCTGGGTTTCTACCAGATTGCATGGACTTGGCTTACTTATTCAGGTAAATAACGGTCCTTGGTTAGACTGGGTTCCATCAAGCACACGTCAGCAGCACCTCCAC
Organism: Antilocapra americana; assembly: GCA_007570785.1. Classification (NCBI taxonomy): domain Eukaryota; kingdom Metazoa; phylum Chordata; class Mammalia; order Artiodactyla; family Antilocapridae; genus Antilocapra; species Antilocapra americana. Next base: position 6,633,065 of record ML660204.1, on the reverse strand, counting down.
CCTGCAGACACACTGCTCGCACATCCACACATGTTACACTCGGAACAAATTCTAGGAAGACACCAGAACTACTTGGAAGAATCTACAGAACTTTCCTGAGGGATCTCAGTGGCTTACAGGCTTACTGAGATGTCGGATTTCTTGTAAACGAATCTCTGTGTTTGTAGGGGCCACTCCAATCACCCCTGAGAGAACATCTGACAAACATGGACACTTCATTTGCAAAAGCAAAAAAGAGGAAGGAAAAGCAGATTTTAAAAAAGTTCCCTACCACTCTACTAATCACCAATTAAATGAAGGCAGGATTAAATGACAGCGTCTTACACCTGTCAGGCTGCAAAACGCTTCTAAAAGACTGGCCATGTGACAGGCCTCAGGGTGAGGAGTCTGGGAACAGGGGGTCTCCTGAGTCCTGGCTTGGACACAAACCCCCACCACTTGCCTGAAATATCCTTTAGGTGCATAGATCAAGCCCCATGTAAGGAAACAGAAACTCTAGTGAGTCATCACAGGAAAATAATGAGAGATGAGCCCTGATATAGGTTTACAGATTTTCTTTATGGCATCCATTGTTTCAGCAGTCAAGAACTGGACTTGTCCTTCTGTCCCTCCACCGGACAGACACATCACACTTACCGGATATGCACACAAGCCACATACATGCACACGTGTGCATACCACACATATGCATAAACATCCATGTCTGTACATATGCACATACCACTCATGTACTTATATGCATGTAAGCACTACTCTCACCCAGCACATGTGTGCACATATGAGCACATGCTACAGCCTGCTCATATCACACCAATCATTTGCATGCTTGTGCACATGTGTGGTGAAGTGAAAGTGAAAGCCGCTTATTTGTGTCTCTTTGTGACCCCATGGACTATATATAGCCTGCCAGGCTCCTCTGTCCATGGGATTCTCCCGGCAAGAGTACTGGAGTGGGTTGCCATTTCCTCCTTCAGGGGATCATCTCAACCCAGGGACTGAACCCATGTCTCCTGCATTGCAGGCAGATTCTTTACCATCTGAACCACCAGGGAAGTCACACAAGTGTGTTCCCATATGACAATGCACCATGGTTACACACTTGCACACACTCACCAATTGATTAAAGGTGGTTGTTTGGGAAGGGAGACAAGGCCCCCAGTGGTTAACTCTTGCTTCATGTCCTCATAACTCGGCTCCTGATCAGCCTCTTCCTCACTTGTCTTTCTCCTCTGCATGGCTACCTCCACAGCCATTAGAAATTTCAACAAAACATCCAGGTAGACCCAGATGGGCCCAGAGCTCACTCATTCTGCAGGTTCTGGTGTTTTATTTGTGTTCAATGGTAGTAGCCAGGCTGGTGGACAAGGAGATGCCTGGGTCCCCTCAGGACAGATCCACGTTCTGTGCTCTGTCCCTGATGGGCTTCAGTGCTGGCTGTGTGGACTCCCACTCTGGTGCCTGGTGTACGTGGGGCTTGCTGGGGTCTGTGCCAGCCCTCAGACTGGTGTTGGAGCTGGCGGGGAGGAGAGGCCCAACCACACATTTGGCTGTCCTGGACTTCAGTGCAGCGCCACCCACAGCTGGCCCAGCCCAGGCTCTTGGCTCTGTGTGTGGACCATCTTACCATTTTCCTTTCCATTTCTCTAAAAAATTCATCACTTCCATGGGAAACATCTCATCAGCAGGGAAAATGGAAAACTGGTAGCACTTACCACAAAGAGAAAGTAAAGTGGAAGTGTTAGTTATTCAGTCATGTCTGACTCTTTGTGACCCCATGAACTGTAGCCTGCCAGGCTCCTCTGTCCATGGGATTTCCCAGGCAAGAAAGCTGGAGTGTGTTGTCATGCCCTCCTCCAGGGGATCTTCCCAACCCAGGGATCAAACCCATGTCTCCTACATTGCAGGCAGATTCTTCATCATTTGAGCCATTGGGGAAACCCCACAAAGTTGCCACAAAGAGAAGCAACTGTCAAAACATTGGAAGATAAAATGCTATAGATCTTACCTGGACGTAGCTGCCCTCCTACAGGGCACAGCATGACTGGACAGCAGCCAAGGATGTCCCATCCCCAAGTCCTCATCAATGTGGCAAGGGCACACCGCACACATGGACGCCATGGAGTTACCCAGTTGCAGGCACACCAAGGCTTTTGTTTTAATGGACTCTGTGATTTTATGGAAGCTCGTGCCTTTAAAAGGGAAATTTGTATCACTGGCTAATACCTCGCTTGTAAATAAGCACACTAAACGCAAAATAATGCCATTAAACTCTTGCTCCAAGCCTGGTGCTAGCTCCCTCAGTGAAAAAGTGAGATTCTCTAGAATAAGGACAGGCCAGCTCCCACCTGAGGCCTTGATGCTGGAAGAGAATGCAAAGGTTGCTTTTCCAGGACTCACTCTCCCTGAGGTGACAAGACATAGGACCTTCCCAGGCAAAGAGAGGCGTGGGATGAAGGGCCAAGGAATTCCAGCCACCAGAGGGGGTGGGAAGGGTGGGGAGCTGGACTAGAGGGTGGGAAGGAGGGTGACAGTCACGAGAACCTGCTCACGGGCCTGTAGGTGATGTCAGTGGTGTGGGGGGGAGTCAGAGCAGAGTGGGGACGTGACCTGCTCGGCAACTGGCGCTCAGTGCCCCTCTGAGTGAGTGAGGAGGAAACTGAGGGTTCTTCTGGCTGCAGCACAGATCTGCATGTGGGGGGCATTGGGGAGCTGACGCTGTGGGGGTCTGCGGGCTCTGACAGACCGGCAGAATCTGAACAAAGTGCCGTTAAAATCCACTTTTCTATCTTGGTGGGAGTTTCTGGTCAAAACAAGCTGTCCTCACTTGCACTGCTTACCTGCACCACCCTGTTCCTTCCTGGACCACGCCCAGCCCCGGGGGCTTGGCCTCAGAGACCACACATCCCTCCCCAGCCAGCCCCAGCAGCCATGGCTCAAGGCCAGGTGAGGGTGGGCAGGCAGGGGCGTTCCCAATCCTGCCTTGGTGGCCCTGGGCACTGCTGTCCACTCTGCCCTCCTCTGGCCTCCAGTTAGCATGGAGCCCTGTTCCAAAGATGCCAGGCTGGGCTGTCTCCACCCTCTCAAGGAGGTTTTCTTCCTTGCAGCCATCAGGCCCTGGTTTAGATGTCCCCTCCTCTCCAGTGACTCAGCTTCCAGAGGTGCCACAGGCTCACCTGAGTGCGGCCTCCAGGCATGGCTGTGTGATCTACAGCAGAGTCAGACCGGTAGTCATGCACTGTTGGCCTGAGATTCAGCCCAGAGTTCTGCTGTGTTTGGCTCCTGGAATGTTACACCATTGGGAATGTTCTCACCAGCATCCAAACGGGCCACATGTCTGAACTGGAAACAAGGCTGAGTCTGTGTTCCCCAGGGACTCAGGTGAGTGCACTGCCCTCAGAGGTGCCCGGGCTTCTACGCCCCTTACTGTCTCCCCCCTGCCCCAGCCCCTGGGGGCCTTGAGGGCACCCAGCTTCCAGCATTGGGGGCAGGATCCTTCTCCGCCCAGGAGGACAGCACCCATGGGTGACTGGCCCCAGCGGGTGCACTGGGGGGTTGGGAGGTCCACTGGCTGAGCTCCTTGGGCTGGGTCACATGATGGCCTCTGCAGCAGTGCCCGCCAAGGGGCAGGGGAGAGGTAGGGGGTCAGACCCCAGGGAGGGGCAGGGGGCCTCCAACAGGACTTGCTGCCTGAGGTGACAAGACATAGGAACATCCCAGGAAAAGAGAGGAGAGGGATGAAGGACCAAGGAATTCCAGCCACAGGGGTGGGAGCTGCACTAGGGGATGAGAAGGAGGGTGACAGTCATGAGAACCTGCTCGAGGCGAGGAGGGGTTGTGGGTGACATCAGTGGAGGAGGGGATCAGAGCAGAGTGGGGACACGACCTGTTTGGTGACTGGCCCTCAGTGTCCCTCTGAACCTGGCCAGCTCAGGCCCCAGGGCCCAGGTGCTCCTGGAACCACGATGCAGCGGGGGCAGGTGTGATGGGTGAGAGGACAACGGAGAGGGGCTCTGGGCAGCTGTGCTACTCTCCAGAGGCAGATGGAGCAGGGAGGCCAGCAGGGCGACAGCCGACAGGGACAGGACAAGAGCCAAGGGCCCGGGGCAGGAAGCACAGTGAGAGCAGAGGCAGAGGGTCCCAGCAGAGGCCCAGAGACAAGTGTGAAGAGGAGGACCAGGAGCAGTGGGCACGTGGCTTAGCCAGGAGCTTGGGAGGGGACAGGACGAGGGGGGCACGTGGTCTCAGGGCGGCTGCGGCCCTGCCTCCCCAGCTCCTTCTGGCATTTTGGCAAAGGGTGCATTTGAAAGCAAGTACCGAGACACAGTCAGGTCTAAGCGAGGGTTGAACCATCAGCTGGGCGGGAGGACCAGGTGCTTGGGCCCCCCCACTCACCCAATGCAGGGAGTGTACCCAGACGTGCATTCCGTGCTTCCTGGCTGTGGTGGAAACCTAGAGGGCAGCCCAAGGGAGGGTGGTCATGGCCATGTGCTTCTCATCCCTAGAAATGCAGGACCATGGGCGGTGCTCAGATGAGAGAGGTGGGGCAGCCACTCTGGGCCAGCAGCTCCCGGCAAGCTTACCACCCCTTGATCTCCTCCAGAGGCTTCCATGGCACCTACTGCCATAGGTAGCAGAGATCGCAGGTCAGTCCTCACCCTCCATGTGGCAGGATCCTTGCTGTCAGGACCTAGAGTCCGCCCCCACTTAAGTGAAGCTGGTCAGATTCACATCTTCTGGATCACAGCATCAGTGGGCATGCAGGTGAGGCCCCAGGTGCACCTTCTCCCTCAGAACCTCAGGCATCGCACAGGCTCACCATCCGGAGCAGCAAGCGGTGACCTAGCAGAGTTCCGACTCCCTGCTCCTGGAGAACCCCTCCAGCCCCTCCCACATTCCCTTCCTCCCAATTGCCTCTATTTCTCTTGTACTTTGAACATTCTCCTCCTGGAACAATAACTGTAAGCCCTGATCTGCTTTTTGGGGGTTGAATCCTGGAATAGAGTCTGATTCTTCAAGCGCCCTCCTCTCCACTTCTGCTCATACCTCCAGCCAGGTGGACTGTTGCTGGAGTCTCTACCAGCTGAGCCGTGATGAAGACCCAGTCCTCAGCCCACTGCCACATCATTCTGGCACTGAGAATGAGAACTTCCCTGTGTGACCCCGGCCCCAGACATCACGGCCTCATCTGGGGAGGCCTCCGGCTCAGCAAGCAGGGGAAGGAGATGAATCGATGCCGTGTTATCAGCCGAGTAGTTTGATTCCTGCACATTTAAGCACACAAGCACCTCGAAGCCTGATCCCCTCAGGTCAATACAATTTTACAGAGATGCCCCCTTCTCAGCAGTGCAAGATAATACTGTCAGAGAGGCCTATCTGGGAGGGGTGGAAGGGGCAGGGAGGCGGCACAGTTCAATACAGTTTTACAGAGGTGCCCCCTTCTCAGCACTGCAATGATACCGGCTTACCTGGGAGGGATGGAGGGATGGGGCACAAGTCAAATAATTTTAAAAACAAAGCAGAAGTCTTTGATGGGCATCCTTGGCACTCTGACCCCCAGGTGAGGAACTGCCAGTCTTGGAGGTGCCCAGACCAGCAGAGCAGCCTGTTCAGTAGTTCACCAGATGACAGCAGAGGGGTTTTTCATCCAGGTTCCAACATGGAGAAGAGCACCAGGAGCTGAAATGTGAAGGTCTGTGGGCCTGACGGGCACCCAGTGTGCAGTTCCCAGTGGGGATTGCAGCTGGAGTGGTCAGCCCTGTCCTGGCTTCATCAAAAGGCCTGTGAGCTGCTGTGCAGAAAAAGCACAAAGGGAGAGGCTAGCCAGCACTAAAACTCCCGGTGCAATAATTGTCATTGTTATCCAATTATGCTCAGGATACCTGAAGCTCACACGGCCCACAGAGGGGCAATTTCATTAGACTGAGACCCACTTGTCTCACTTTACTTTGATAACGGCTTAATAAATAAACTGAGTGAGCCCTAACACTGAGGTGCAAAATGAAAAATACTTTGGCTTTTCCATTTTATGCCCCTCCTTCTCTAATTATCTTGCTTTCATATTTCCTCGCTTGTCAGCTCCAGCCTCTGCCTCCTCCAAGAGGTGGGCAGAGCTCATCTCCTTCCTCCTGCAAAGACCCCTCCCTGGGTGTGTGCTGGGCCACCTTCTTCTTTCTCCAGCCCCCAACACGCACCCTCCCCTCACTTCTGTTACCCAGAAAACACACTCAGAGTAAGACCACAATTGGGGCAGTCATGGAGGAGAGGATGATAAACATTATTATGTCACTGCACATTTTAATAAAACTGTGAGACAAGGGAGGAGGAAGGAATTAATTTCACTTAGCTCAGGCAGAAGAGGAGGAGATGACAGCCAAAGAGAGCCCAGTGGAGAGATGATATTTGGATCAGGAGGCCCTGGAAGATTCCCCCAGATGCAGGAGCAAGACGGGAAGGGAGGCAGCCAGGACAAAGGGACAGAGCAGGGAAGGAAGGGATGGCAGGTTTGTGCTATGTGGGCAGGTGAGACAATGCTGGTGCCTGGCAGAGTGGGTGCTGTGGGGGAGAAGGGAAGAGCCATGGGGAGCATGACATGGAGGGCCTAAGACTCTCCAGGATCCATTGATAATGGGTCAAGGATTGCTACAGTCACTTTGAAATCTAGGAATCCAGAGACCCACAGGTTTATGAAGTAAATATCTACCATCGATGGCAAAATGAACAATACAATGTCATAGTGACAAATGTGCACCTTGCTGGTCCCCTGACCCTGTGGCCTTCTTAGAGCCACTGCGACAGATTAGCAGGTCCATCGTCCTGGGATGGACAGATGTCCCCATCATCATCAAAACATCTGAAGTGAGCACAAGAGCATCGGGAGTACGGGCACAGCTTTGTCACCTTCCTTGTAGGGACAGGAAAATGGCAGAAACATGGGATCATGCTTCTCTACTGCTCCATTGTGGCTGCTAATCCTCTCTCCCCACAAACCCCAGGTACAACACCAAACTGGCACCTGGATCAAGGTCACCCCATAGATCAAGGTATTCACCCATCTAACCAAGTGCATCTAATCTCAACCCTTCAGGATTATTTAAAAGCAAAAGCATAAACACATCACAGATACAAAATCTATGGAATGATATTTAGTTTGAAACTGGAGATATGCACTCCTGGTCTTCATTCTAGTGAGAAATGGAGCATTTCCTGCCTTATCAGTAAACAAGATGTTGCAGTCATCAGTGACTCCAGGCCTCCAAATGTGAAATTTTGAGCCCTAAGGGCACCCAGGAAGGAGAAGAAAATCTGCGTGATGTGGCTGCCACTGGGCTGTAGCCACTCCCTATGGTGGGCACTGAGCAACTCAGGATGTGAAAAACACAGGACGCTGGCCCCAGATAGCTGAGATTCATATGAATGGAATGATTTCATTGAGCTCAGACTCTTGCATCTTCCCATACATAGAAAAGCATTAAATTCCTTAACTTGAGATGTCTGGTTTTCTTTAATGAACAATAATCTTTTGATGTTCAGACTACCTGCCCTTTGTTGCAAAATTTCTATAAAACTTGACCCTTCCTTCTCCTCAGAGGTGTTCTCTCCGGGACACTTAACATACTGTCTCCTGGGCTTAAGTCCTAAAAATTTATGTGGAATAAAACATAACTCTCAACTTTTAGGTTGTGACTATTTTTTAAGTTAACACTAGTTTATGAGTTTAATCAGCAATGAGACTTTGATTTATGCTTGAAATTTTGGCTGAGCTATTTCAGATCCTAAAATATGATGCTGTGAAAGTGCTGCACTCAATATGCCAGCAAATTTGGAAAACTCAGCAGTGGCTACAGGACTGGAAAAGGTCAGTTTTCATTCCAGACCCAAAGAAAGGCAATGCCAAAGAATGCTCAAACCATTGCACAATTGCACTCATCTTACATGCTAGCAAAGTAATGCTCAAAATTCTCCAAACCAGGCTTCAACAGTACATGAACTAAGAACTTCTAGACATTCAAGCAGGATTTAGGAAAGACAGAGGAACCAGAGATAAATTGCCAACATCTGTTGGATCATAGAAAAAGCAAAACAATTTCAGAAAAACATCTACTTCTGTTTCATTGACTATGCTAAAGCTTTTGACTGTGTGGATCACAAAAAACTGGAAAATTCTGAAAGAGATGGGAATACCAGACCACCTTACCAGCTTCCTGAGAAATCTATATGCAGGTCAAGAAGCAACAGTTAGAACCAGACATGGAACAATGGACTGGTTCCAAACTAGGAAAAGAGTACATCAAGGCTGTTATATTGTCACCTTGCTTATTTAACTTCTATGCAGAGTACATCATGCAAAATGCTGGACTGGATGAAGCACAAGCTGGAATCAAGATTTCAGGGAGAAATAACAATAACCTCAAATATGCAGATAACACCACCCTTATGGCAGAAAGCGAAGAGGAAGTAAAGAGTCTCTTGATGAAAGTGAAAGAGGAGAATGAAAAAGCTGGCTTAAAACTCAGCATTCCAAAAACTAAGATCATGGCATCCAGTCCCATCACTTCATGGCAAATAGATGGGGAAACAATGGAAACAGTGACAGACTTTATTTTTTGGGGCTTTAAAATCACTGCAGATGGTGACTGCAGCCATGAAATTAAAAGACACTTGTTCCTTGGAAGAAAAGCTATGGCCAACTTAGACAGCATATTAAAAAGCAGAGACATTACCTTGCTGACAAAGGTCCATCTAATCAAAGTTATAGCTTTTCCAGTAGTCATGTATGGATGTGAGAGTTGGACTGTAAAGAAAGCTGAGCACCAAAGAATTGATGCTTTTGAACTGTGGTATTGGAGAAGACTCTTGAGAGTCCCCTGGACCTCAAGGAGATCCAACCAGTCCATCCTAAAGGAGATCAGTCCTGAATATTCCTTGGAAGGACTGATGCTGAAGCTGAAACTCCAATACTTTGGCCACCTGATGCAAAGCACTGACTCATTGGAAAAGACCCTGATGCTGGGAAAGATTGAAGGCAGGAGGAGAAGGGGATCACAGAGGATGAGATGGTTTGATGGTATCACTGACTCAATGGACAGATGTTTGAGTAAGCTCCGGGAGTTGGTGATGGACAGGGAGGCCTGGCGTGCTGCAGTCCATGGGGGTCACAAAGAGTTGGATGTTACTGATCGACTGGACTGAACTGAACTGAGTTTATGAGTTTAGTCAGCAATGAGACTTTAATTTATGCTTGGGAAAATAAAAATAGATTAATAGGATCCAAGTCAAGCTGCTAGAAGAGGTTTTTCTGTGCCAAGAGCCCAGCACTGTGAGTTTCCCTAAACAGGTTATCACTGTAACATTGTAAAGCACTAGAGTTATTTTTTAAATAGCAAAACTACAATTATCTCCGCACGCCTATATCATGGCTCTGCAGTGCTCCTGTGTAACCATCCGGCTGTCAGCGATATGGCTGGGACAAGCGAGTCTGTGCCACACTAGACGGCCAGCCTTATCAAAACCCAACTGCATTAATCCTTTTCCTTACATCAAAAATCAAATAACTTCCTGGGGAGAGGCTATAGTCATACCAGGGGCCATTCCACTGGGAGACGGTGAGTTGAGATTCACAGCACAACATGGTAGGAAATAAACAGATAAGCGTTTGCCTCCTCGGCTGCTGGCTGATGATACTCAGAACTCAGGGCTCCTTCAGAAAAAACACAGGGAAGTGAGTGTCCGGAGTCACACATGGTCTTGCCATCAGCATCCACCATCCAGGAGAGAGACTGGGAACTTCTAGAAGAAACAGCACTCTCACCCACAATGCTCCTTCCCAGCAACAAAAGTGTCCACTGGCATGCGTGGATTTAAGCAAGAAGGAAATAAGATTTCAAAACTGATGAGAGAGAAGTACAGTAAGACAAAGCTTAGATAACTGCAGGAGAGATGCCTTCCTGATAGAATAACCACCTTTCAAATGCCATTTTCTGCCCACTGAGAGAAGCAGCTAGATGAGGTGGGAGCTGCAGCCTCCTTATTTAGGAAGCAGCCCCTCTGCTCCCCTGGGGCTGGAGGAAGTGATTAATTAATGCCTCCTTGAAGCTGAAACCTCAGACCACTGGGGGACTTTGTGCACAGCACAGAATACTATCTTTCCAGAAGCTTCTTAGAACGCAACAATGGAGCATGTCTCCTACAGTCCTCAGTGCCAGCCGGGGCTGCCAGGAGGATGGAGACCCAGCTTGAAAAGAGCTCTCTTCTCGGCGCTTCTTTTGTGTGGAGAGGAAAGGCCACTCAGGACACAATTTTAACTGAAGAAGGAAGCCACCAAGTCCTCAAGTCCACTCCCAGGTCCCTTCTCTTCTGGTCCCTCTCCCTCTGCCTGGCACCCCTTCCCATCCTTGCCCCCAGTCAGCTGCCTGATTTAAACACAGCCTCCCAAACCCCCATCTGCTTCTAAACCAGACCTGGGCACATCAAAGCGAGCTCTGTCATCCTTCAATTTCATCTTTCAATCGGGAAAAGGCAAAATCAAGACTCTCGTGCCATGACGGAACCATCTTGCGGAAAGGCACAACCTCCAGGCTGATGGTACTGGAAAATCAAATCCCTATTTTAGGTTCAGGCGACCTCGCCCACTGCGTGAGGCTGACAGGTGTGCACTACCGATGCTGTGTCAGGTGAGCATGGAGAATTCTCAGGATTTAAACGCAGACACGTGACCCTCTAGGTGGAGTCTCAGAATGTAAGATGCTGGAGCAGGCCTATGGCTTCACGCCAGCCCGCGGGGAACTCAATCCTGCTCGCAGAGAAATCAGAAAGGCAGCCCTTGGCCCCTCCCTTGTGCTGAGTCAGCCAGGCTGGACGTGAGGGTGGTCTTCCCTCACTTGGAACGAAGGAGAACCCTTATCAAGGGTTGCATTTAATCCAGCAGAAGATGCTGGACCCAGAGGACACTGGGAAATTAGCACACAAGGGATGGTTCCTTACTTGTTTCCTCTAACTGCAGGGCATCTGCTCTGCCCTCGCAAACCTGCCTCCCAGACACAGCACAGAACACCTGGAGAGAGGTGGAGGGGCACAGCTCAGAGGGCTTTTCCCTCCCACCCCTCAGTCTGTCCCTGTGAAACTCTAGAAAGTTCCAGAATCTCTTGTGCTGGAATTCCAAAATGTGGAAACAACCCTATTCTAATCCCAGGGGCTGCAACATAAGCCTATCACAGTCACTGTATATTTTTTTCAAAATGTTACAGGAGAAAGGTATTTTATTTTTTAACTATTTATTTATTTGTCTGTGCCGGATCTTTACTGCAGCATGTGAGATCTTTAGTTGAGGCATGTGGGATCTAGTTCCCTGACCAGGGATTGAACCTGGGCCCTTCTGCATTGGGAGTGCAGAGTCTTAGCCATTGGACCACAGGGAAATCCCATCAATGTCATCATATTTAAAATCACATCACTTTGCTGACAAAGGACTGTATAGTCAAAACTATGGTTTTTTTCGGTTGTCATGTACAGATGTGACAGTTGGACCATAAAGAAGGCTGAGAACCTAAGAATTTAAGAATTTATGATTTTGAACTATAGTGGTGGAAAAGACTCTTGAGAGCCCCTTGGACTGCAAGGAGATCAAATCAGTCAGTCCAAGAGGAGATCAACTCTGAATACCCACTGGAAGGACTGATGCTGATGCTGAAGCTCCAATATTTTGGCCACCTGATTCGAAGAATTGACTCATTGGAAAAGACCCTGATGCTGGAAAAGACTGAAGGCAGGAGGAGAAGGGCTTGACAGAGGATGAGACGGATGGTAGCACCGACTCAGTGGACATGAATTTGAGCAAACTCGGGGAGATGGTGAAGGGCAGAGGAACCTGGTGTGTTGCAGTCCATGGAGTCGCAAAGAGTCGGACATGACTGAGCGATTGAACAACAACATGCTTATAGTATTTCAAATGCAAATTCCCAGGACACCCATATCACAGATCAACAAATACAGGTTTATCAAGGGGGACAGATCTGCTGTCAAGCATCTGCAGTTTCCAGGACTAGGAATCCAAATCATTTGTTAAGTGTTTAAACCAAAAATACCCTGGAGAAACACTCCCACCAGTTGTGAGACACTCTCCCTTCTAGCAGAGGTGCTGCGGCTCAGCGAGAGGGAGAGGCGCCTGGCGTTCAGCCTGTCCCCCTGCCCTAGGCACTCCCACGGGATCTCAGGCTTCAAAGTGGATTTCAGAGGCTGCTGCGATTTTGGCAGCATGGCATCTTATGTCTTACAAGCTATTTTTTTTAGCCAGGATGGTAGAAAATTGACGTTTACCAGTCATTAACCTTTCAAGCATGTAACGTATTTTTTCCCTTACATGGAAGTATATCTTACACTTCTCCACAGATAAATCCTTAAGGGGTCCAATTTCTTAAAAAACACAACAAAGTGATTGTGAAGCCTCTTTGTTCTTAAGAAAACATAGTCCTATAATTTTATGGACTTCTGATCACAATTTTATAGCCTTCAACCCTTTTCGGGTCTTCAGTTTTTATCTTAAATAGTAAGAACTACATCAGACAAGTGGTATAATCCCTTCTTTGTATCTGAGGGAAGGTGGGAAAAAATCAGATAAGATGAAAATAAAGCTTTAAACAGTAAGGAGCCTTGCAGCATGGTGACGGCTACCTTTGGACACTCATTGCCCAGTGACTCCAGCAGCTCATCACGCCACATTATTAAATGTGATAAGACATAATCCAATCATATCCAATCCTATTAATAAACGATGGTAGTGAAATTATGTCCATGGGCGGTCTCCCTCCCCGACGAGCCTATGAAGCTTTAAATAAGCCTCTCCATCATTTATTTATTCAATTCTAAAAACATGTCTTTTGCCAAAAGGTCTCTGGCCACACATAAGAATATAAAGGTCAAGAAGGGGAAAAGTCCCCAAAGAAAACCATAAAGAATATCCAATCAAGCTGCTGTCTAATGGAAAAATCACTCCTGGAAAGGCCAGCTCATCACATCTCGGGGGAAGGGCCCAGGGAGAGGAGAGTCTGGGTTATCCGCTAATAAGACCAGTCACCAGGGTGCAGGCCGGCGGTGGGTCGCTTTCCACCGGCCAGACTTGGCTTCCTGAGAGCCACATGTCCATCCCACTGGGCCCTGAAGACCAGCCTGGGCAATGAACTGTCTTCTCCCCCTGGGGATGCAGCCTCAGAGGTCACGCCAGCCAAGGCACATGTCTAGTGCCACAGAGCTGATGATGGGGACTTTGCCCCTGCATTCCCGAAGCTTTCAGACCCTGCACCTTGGGGGCTGGGTCTCCCTGGGGGGAATCAGGGTTGAGGTGATGAACAGGATGCAGCAAGGGAGGGCCTCAGGAGGCAGACTACCCCCTTAAACAAGTGTCCCTATGTCATCTTCCATCTTCCGTCAGTGTCCCCTGCTTCATAAAAGAGGGTTAAGTATGTGCCAACCTTAGAGGGTGGTTGTTGGCCCCAACAAAGTGCTGGGTACAGTGCCAGATGAAGGTTTGACCCACAGACTGGCAAATAGAACAACTGTCCAACCAGCTCCTCAAATGGGGCCAGACGCAGGCAGGGGATGGGGGCCCATGGGAGCCTGGGGCTCACTGCAGGGGTTGTATGAGGCAGCTCATCCCATTTACAGCTTGCATAATCAGAGCAGCACAAACAGACGGAGCATTAGGAGAAAGCGACCACACAGCTGATCCAGAATGCTCCAATCTGAGGGCCCCTGCCCCTCTGCTCCAGCCGTCCCAAGGTTCTCATGTCCTGTACCGCCCTAGGGGCCAGCCGAAATAGTTCAGGGGCCTGAGAATCCTGGTGTTCAGGGGCAGTGGTCAAGCTCTGGAAGGGACAGGACCATTTCCATGCTAGTCTCCGGCGTTTGGGTTGGCTGAGCATCCCAACCCAGAAAGACAGGATGGCCACAGCAACTCATTCCCAGTAAGACTTGGAGCCCCCTGGGGTACCCAGGCCTCCCCCTCAACACAGACCTAGCAGGCAGGGAGGTTTACAACACTCTAATGCCAGTTGTGCAGGAGGCAACTTGCAACATAGCTGCAGAGGTCCAATGTCAGGGGAGGGAGCCGGGTGGGGGGTGGCATGCAGGGGACTCCTGCGGGGAGGGGCGCCCTGGAACCTGAGCTGAGCAGCTGCCTTCCTCTGCTTCCCAGGGAAAACCTGCTCACCTTGCAGGAGAGCTCACAGGCCAGGCAGCAAAAACGTGGCTGCTTGAAACACAGAAACGAGATGCTGGAAGCCAGAAATAATGCCTTTTTGCATTTGCAGAGTAAAGCAGTTTTGAGGAGAGAAGAGGCATGTTCTATAAATGCTTTCCTGCCAGAGTGCGCCCGCTCCTTCTCGGGTGCCTCCATGTCACAGCAGTGGCAGTTAAACGGTCCACTCCCAAACGTGGACCTTCAGATTAACAAAATATTTACAGTGTATCTATGAGATATTATCTGAGCTATAATCCTTGTTAAGATTCCATTTGACCGGGAAAGATAATGGGAGAAGAACAAATGTTCACAATACATTTTAATTTCAGTGAAACTGTTCTATGTCAGGCTTCATAATATAAGAGCCTACATATCTGTATTGAAGTGTCCCATTTACCGTTTTGGGGAGACGGGAACCACAGCATCCTTCCCATCGCCAACCTGAGTGGCACTAAGATGCGGGTTACCTGCTGGCAGACGCCCTCATGGAAAACACACTTTCCTTTGAGGGATGCTGACCACTGGAATTTGGAAGCTAAAAATCCTCTAGACCAGAAGCCCTCGGGCTTTAAGGAACACCAGCTTCCCTGGGAGATGAATTAAGCAGGCAGAATCCCAGGCCACAACCCCAGGATTTCTGATTCAGTGCCTCTCAGGTAGCACTAGTGGCAAAGAACCCACCTGCCAATGCAGGAGACATAAAAGACGTGGGTTTGATCCCTGGGTCAGGCAGATCCCCTGGAGGAGAGTGAGACAAACCCACTCCAGGGGGTTGCAAAGAGTCAGACCTGGGGTCCACTGGGTCACAAACAGTTGGACATAACTGAAGTGACTTAGCCTGTGTGAGTTCCCTGGGGCTGCTGTAACTAGTGGCCACAGACTTAAAATAATAATAAAAAAACCTATTCTTTTGAATTTCTGGAGGCAAGACGTCTAAATCCAGGTTGCAGGGCTATACCCCCTCCACAGGCTCCAGGGGAGGGTCTGCCCTCTCTCCTCCCTCTTCTGGTCTCCCAGTTATCCTTGGCTTGTGGCCACATCTCTCTGCCTCCATTGTCACATGGCTTCTCCGCAGTGTCTGCATCTCCTCTTCTGTCTCTTAAAAAGACACCCGTCATTGATGTGGGGCCCTGGATAATTCAGGATGACCCCATCTGCAGTTTCCTAATTTAGTTGAACCTGCAAAGACCTTCTCTCAAAACACGGTCACAGGTCTGGGTTGTTGTATCTTTTGTGCCACTGTCCAAACAGCTAGAGTAGGTGTGAAAGGGGACCCAGGGGCCTACGGGGTTTAACCATGTCCCCCAGCAGGCAGTTCCTACACTACACTTGGAGCTGAGTAAAGAATATGCACGATGCCTATACATCCTGCCTCACTGCAGGTCAGGAAACAAGAGGCCCAGAGAAGGATGCTCCCCTCTGCTACCCCTATAAATTTCACTCCTCTCCCAGGAATACCCCCTACCCTGTTGCTTGGCTCAGTCTGCACTCCCCACCCCCTCCTGTCCCTGGCTTAGCACAAATACACACCAAGGGACCCTCTCAGCTTTCCAGGAAGATCAAATTGTGTTTGTTGATCCAGGCCGATCGACAGAGTTCAAACTCACATTTGGGCAGCAAAACCCAATGAGACTCCTTCATTTCTCCAAGTCAGATGTACAAGTTTGGGTGCACACACCTGAAGGGGAAACATGGTCTGCTCTGTGAGCCTTCCTTTCCATCTGGCTCAAAGACCAGAGAGAGAGACAGGTCTCCTTCCTAGACAGACATGGAGTCTGCATGCCCATCCTGGGAGCTGGAACTAAGCTGTTCCAAACAGAAAGTACACCTCTCCCAGGTCAGGAGAGCCTGCAGCTTCTCCTGAAGTCTTTCCCTGGGCAGGTGAGCTCCCACGTCCAGGGGGACCCTCCTCCTATCAACAAGGCAGGGGGTGGCCATCTCCAGCCCTGCGCCCTGCGTGTATTTATCTGTCACTGAAGGCTTACCTTAATCCTTCCTAAATCCCCATGCGCTGTCAGCAAGAAAACACACTGGAGCTGAACGAGGCACAGTGAAAGCACCAGATCGGAAGCTGCTGCGGGCTCTGCAGTCACCGTTTCCCCTTTCAGTCTCCAAAGTGGCCAATCTCCATCTCAGGACCCAGGAAGAAGCTGCTGGCCAGGGTCCTAGTTACAGATACGGGTATTGGGTATCGCAGGCAGGAGCTTCTGCACGAGGCAGGATGGGAGGCGGGCCACACACAAGCCAGGGCTCAGGGCTGCAGCTTTGTGTGCAAACAGCCTCCCTAACCCAGGACTTCTGCTGGGTCACTGAATCACTCTGGGCCTCAGTTTACTCCCTGAGAACCACCGAAGGTCCACAGGAGCTGAGTGAAGAATGTTCACGGTGCCGGAGACTCAGCAGGTCCTCAGCACAAGGACCTGTTAGTTTGTCAGTTTCATGGCAAAAGGGCCTCTGCAGATGCGGTCAAGTCCAGCACCTGAGATGGGAGGCGATGCTGGACTATCTGGAGGGTGGGGGGCAAGGTTGTCTCAGGAGCCTTGTGAGCAGAAGATGCAGTAGTCAGGAAAGGTGATATGATAGGGGAGGAAGAGGTGTGGGGAGCTGTCGGGGTGTCCATGCTGGCCAGATGCTGGTATGGAGGAGGAGGGGCCGTGAGCCAGGGAAAGCAGGGGGGCCTCTGGAAGCAGAAAAGGCAGGAAATGGATTCCTCCCCGCTCCCCTTCCCAGAGCCTCTAGGGAGATCCAGCCTGCCCACACTGGATGTTAGTCCAGCAGACCCGTGTTGGAGTCTCATGTCCAGAAGAGCAAGCTGATAAATTTGTGTCTTTTAAGCTGCTACCGTTTTTTTGCACCACACTAAGAAATGATTACAATCTACAAACTAAGCAAATTTCTCCCTGCGGAAGGCAATATGTGAGTGGAAAATCATGTGAACCAGACAGACCTGGTGATCTGGGGTGTGGCCTCTGGTGGAGCCCACAGGTGTCTTTAAGGTACGAAATATGAGTCCATATCAGCATAGGGTAAGTCCTCAATAAACACTAGCCCTGATGGAGGCTGGAAGGGAAAGGGCCTTTGGTAGCATACACTAGTCAAAGGGAAGTAGGTTTTTGTTCTGTTTTGTTCTCTTTTGTTTAAAAAAAGGGGTGGGTGGACTAAGACAGGACTGGAATCCACCAGGAGAGGGCAGCCTAGAATCTGGGCAATAAGTTACCAAAATTCCCAGTCTTTAAATAAAAAGCAGACTCTTTATCAGCCCATTTTACAATATAGCACAGCTCCCTCTGAAGATGAAAAGAAAAAGGAAGTGCCAAGAGGTTTTACAAGAGCACACTGGGGAGAAATTTACTAGCCTTGATGGAAAGAAAGTCATGCAGCTTATGGTTATTTTGTATAGTGGAATTCACTCAGAGTACGAATTGCTCCTCCAGTCAGAATAACAGAAACATTCTCTGAAAAGATGAGTGCTGGTTTCCTCTCTTGCTTGCAGTTTGTGGTTAGTTCTGGCATTTACTTAACCATGTTCCAAAGAAGAGAAGGAAGGAAAGAAGAAGGCAGGGAGGGAGGGAGGAACCTGGAACTGGAGGCCCCTGCAAACACTCAGAACCCAGACCTAGGCAAAAAGGACCCCCTGCAGGTGGAAGGCACAACCCCCAGGAGATCAGCTGGGGCGGGTGGGTGGCTCCTTCAGACCAGGGTCCTCAGTTCTTCTCAGGAGGCCCATCCATGTCTCCCAGGCTCTGACAAGCAGCAAGACTGGTTTATGAAGCCAGTCCTGAGCCTCAGCTCAGCTCCTGGTTCCTCGAGGCTCTCTGCTGTGTCCCGGACGAGGGCAGAGTCTGGAAGCCAAGTGACAGTGCAGCTCAGGGACTGTTTGCTACATGCCTGGAATCAAAAACTCCTGCTGGCATTGCAGAACCCTGGCTTTCTAATCCCAGGGCCAGCTGTGCAAACCCAATGTGTCCACCGACTTTGGACCCACTTCAGATGGATCCTCACGCATCAGCAGCTGTGATCAAGCACTTCTGGGTGCACCAGGCCTCTGTTCCAAACGTCCAAGATGAGAAACAATTATCACGTCTGAATGCCTGATAATTGCTGATTTTACGACAGTGCCCCGAACATCTGGGGTGTTCTCTTGTCTGCTTGTAACTCAAATGCTCAAGAAACCAACCCATTCACATCAGAGGGAGATGTAAATGAGCTGAGAGCATGGATCTGGACAAAGAGGGCAGACAGACAAGTTGCATGCCTTTGGGGCAACCTCTCAACCTCCGATTTCGATTTCTGATCCATACAATGGGAATAACTCCACCTCCCCACAGGTTTTTGTGAGAATTCCACAAGACGTATGCAGAGTCACCCAGTCACAGATCCAGCTGGGACTCAGGATTATAATTACATAAAGGTTCACATTCCCTCATCTTAAAACTCTATTAAAATACATATTTCTGAAATGCAAAACTCTTAATCTCTAAACTGCAGTGTGGCTGAGGCAATCATCCTCACGTCTGACTGGTGTGGGCACCTCTGCAATGAAGATTTTTATTTAATGGGGGGTGATAGGAGAGGGGCAGGGGTGAGGGGGTGGGGTGAGAGGGGTGGGGATGCTCTTGATCTATGGCCTTCTGGACCTAGAGTGGAAGGCCTGGCACGGACACCTCCCTCCTGGCCATAGGGGAAGCAATGGAAGCAGAGCTAGGCCTGCACACGGTGTGGCAGCCAAGGGCAGGGGGCTGCAGACCTTGGCCTCCTTCTGGTTTTAAACACGGCTATCAGGGCCCTCCATCTGCACAAGCTCTGGCCTGTAGGTAGTGCATAAAGCAGACTTTCCATGCTTTCTCACTATGTTGGTCTTCCCTCTTATCTGATAGAAGCCGCTTTCTAAACTCCCCTTTCTAAATCCCTTAATTCTGCGACCAGGCAGGGAAAGGCTGCTGAGAAACCCCAACAACTGGGCCTTTGAACAGGCAAGGCTGGCCCCAAAGACAGCCAGAGCATCTCTACCACAGGCTCTGGAAGTCGTTCTCAGGGGCCCCGGAGGCATCGCTGACAGAAGGCAGTGAGGGCTGGGTGCTCAGAGAAGCCTCCTCTGGCTTCAAGAGCAAAGAATGTCCTGGCCAAAAGTCAGGGGAAGCCAGCCACTGGGGTTCAGTCCTGTTTCACCTCCACTCTCTCCACATCTTTGTTGAGACCAAGATTCCCAGGGCATAATCTCCTGGCTTCCTAAAAGACGGTGGCTAAGAGAGTCAGGAGAGAGTTCACATTCTGTGATGGACGGATCAGATAGACATCCCTAGCTTAATATATTTAATGATTCAGTCATATCCTGGCCAAAAAGAGAGTTCGAAGTTGTGATTCTTGGCTTTATTTGTTGCCTGGACATGCTTTCTGCAATCCACTGTGCTGGATCTGGATACTAACTTACAAAGGAACGAAGGACCACTACAGCAGGAGTAAGGACAAGGCCCAAGGAACACAGAATGAGGAGAGGCTCAAGGCAGAGTATGAAACAAGCTCTGAGCTTCCAGAGTAAGACAGGCCCTGGCTAGCATGCATAGCTCTTTTGTTCTCCCCAAGGCAGGGACTGCATTTGGCTGCATGCCACAAGAAATTCAACTGTGGCATCTCACTCATTTTTCTCATCTCTCAGGGCACAATGAGTCCAGAGGTCTGCAGTTGTTCAAGGATGCCACCTGAGATGCAGTTCCTAGTCCACCATCCTCACAGTCACAAGATGGCTGCTCTGTCCTAGACATTATGTCCATATTCCAGGCAGGAGAAAAAGGTAAGGGCAAAAGGCAGAAGGTAAGGCCAGTGAGGTCTGTTCCTCTTCATCAAGAAAAAAATCCAGCTTTCTCACATATCTCATCTAACAGAATAATATAGGTAGATTCTGCTGACCAGAGCAAGGCCATATTGCCACTTTGGTTTAAGAGTTTACTGGAGGTGTGAATATTTTAAACAGGTCTCAGTGTGGGCCAAATGGACGAGGAGAGAAAAAGTTTTGTTAGTGAGGAAGAGGGAGAGAATGGGTATCGGACAGGCAACTCGCAGTGTCCAGTGATGCTCAGCACAAGTAGTTGGTTTGTCATTAGTGCCATTTATTTAAACATTCAAAGCAGCTCCTGTTTGTCTTGAGTTGATGGAGGAGACTCAGAAACATTGCCGTGTCAGCGTTTTCTGGCTCATTCACAACTTCATTTGACAACGCTGGTTGCACACCCACCACCCCACAAGGCAGGCATGGCACTGGGTGATGGGTTGCCCAGTCAGATTTGCTCAGCATCTGGTCCACACATCTTGTGATGCCTTCCATCCTGCAAGAGTTACCCGTCTTCACAGAGGAGGATACAGAGGCTATTTTCAACATACTTGTGAAGATAAGATAGCGGTACATCTGGCCACATTAATTACATCATGGCCAGTTCTTATATACCCAGTCCAGACTCCTGCATGCATCTGGTCCCTTCTCCACCATCCCTCCCTGTGTGCCTTGGTACTCAAATGAGTCAATCATTTGACAACGCATTACTTGCCACTCTGCTTCAGGGAAGGTACAGGGAGGCCAGAGAAACCTCATGTGGCAGACACTGACACTTGCCTCCTCGGCACACATTTCTCCTTTCTTTCTTCCTAAGACTCCCAATTATGCTCCAGGTAGCAGCTTACTCATCTACCAGGTGATGGACATAACAGGTCTAAGTCAGACCACGAAGTTCTCTGTTTCCCAGCCTCCCTTCCTCTTTCCATGGGGAGTGGCCTATGACCTAGTTGTCCCCAGTGAGGACAACTTCTGCAAGGGTTCTGAGAAAGTGTGTGCTTTCCTTATACAGGGAAGAGAAGCAGATGGTGCTACTGCTCCTTCCTTTTTGTTGCTTGCTGCAAACCCAAATGCAATGCCTTGAGCCACAGCAGCCACTTTGCAACGATGAGGCAAGACACTGGCAAACTATTACTAAGATGGTAGGATGACAAGAATAAACCATTAGGCATGAGATTGGTGCTCTGGTCATCCCTTGACTACCTATCTCTTCATGGTTACGTGAGAAAAATTAACCTCCATTCAAGACTCTGTTAATTGGGTTTTATCCTAATGTTGGCTCAGAACATTTTAAGTGTTAGAGCAGAGTGACAGGGTTGCTGCCCTCATGAGCCTTACAATTTAAGTAAGAGAGAAAATATAAATTCAGATAATATGCATCCCCTAATAAGGAAGCAGAGTATGGTTAAAGGCACAAGATGGTCATGAAGTGACCTGGATATGGGAGAGGGAAGGCTTTTCTGAGGTAGTCGCATTAAATGAAGTCACCAGAAACAAAGCTCTTCTTTCTGTATTATCTGAATTCAGGGGATAATTTTCAGATCCCCCTCCTCTGACCCAGCAGACAGCATTTTCACTCACATGTGGCCCTCTTCTCCAGGAGCAAAGAGAGATATGACCCACATGTGCTGGGTTCCCACTAAGCCACCCCTTACTCTCCCATTCTTGTGGGATTTCGCTTCGGAGGGGGTCTGGGTTTTCACAGAACTTTGCCCGCCACGAGAGAGTGAGGCAGGTCCGTGCATCAGCTGCAGCCTTGAGCCCGGCTGACCATTCATTATTAACAAAGCTGAGAAAAAGACACCCGCTTAGCTCCTACCCCACGCTAAACTATGGCATGGAGAACAGTTCCTTGAAGCCAAAGGGAAAGGGCTTACCAATCCTATTTTAGATACGACTGTGCACCCGTGATCATGGCCACCAGTGAACGATCCTGGAGATGAATATTACAGAGTCAGAGTGTATGCAGTTATACCTGAGTGCTCGCCAGAGAGGGCACGGACCAGAACCATGAGGCGGAGTGGATCCAGGAATTACACAGCAGCTAAACAAATGCCCCCTGTGCCACATGGAGCGCTCAGCCTGCCTATTCCAAAGGTTCTCAATTCCATAGTATTTGCTACCCTATTGGGGAAAACTATTTTAAGCCTAATTAGCATGAAATTTTTCGATTGCAAATGCTTTTCATTTAGACATAAAACAAAATGCCACGACATTTCTTCCATCCATTTATCATAAACAAGTTAATTACTGTGTAACAAATCTCTCCTTCTGGAATGTGGATGTTCAGGGCTGCTAGTGAGCTGACTGGGGCCGAGAGAAGGAGCCTCCAGGCAGTTGTTAACGGCTTACGGTGCATTTAGAATAAAATGGTGACTCCGTGAAGCTTCGCTTGTCAAATTAAGGTTAAGCTCTCTCCATTGGAATAACTCAATTATAAGTAGTCATTATCTGTTTAGCATGATTCCTACCAGGATAACAGAAATATTGTGCCACTTATTTTCGACACATGCATCTTCACTGTGGTCTCATCGTTCGCAAAGTTTTCTATGTAAATAAACTTTTATCTGCTCTAGCTCGAGTGTATGCTGTGATAGTTTCGCCTCCATGTGTGTAAAATTATTTCTAAGATATAAAACCTCTCCGTCGCTGAGCACAGAGAGGAGGTGGCACTCACAGGTGAGGGAGATGCTCTGTGATTTTCCCTCAACCAGGGTTGGGTTGGGACACTCATCTCAGAGGTAAGTGCTTGGACTATGAGTTGTGTATCCACGAAGCCCATGAGCTGGTCCAAGTTCACCTATCATGATGGACTCCTGGGGCATATGGGGCAGGCCAGCATCCAGCCAGCGACCAAGGCTTCCCTACCACAGGGGCGAAAGGCAGAGGACAAGTCAGCCTGGACCTAAGCAGTCCACCAGGAGGGAGGGATGATGCTAGGTGGAAATCTCACATTTTATTATGAAAAGCATGAGAATGTGTCATTTTCTTCCATGGCAGGTGGTAGCACCTGCTGTTACAGAGACAGAGGCACTTTTTCTTACATTCCTGAGTAAAACTGATACTGCAGGATCTTATCAAGGTCAGCTTCGAATGGAGGAGGTGGCAAGTATGCCAGCCTCTGGACACGCAAACAGCAGCACAACAGTGAACTGCTCCTGTTTTGCCTGCAGTACAATGCACCGTGTGGGAGAATCTTCTGGGCCTCCTCCGTGCACACATAGGGATTCTCATAAACCCACAGATCCTGAAAGGCAGTCCACACTTTCTAAAATGACACGCACCGTGCAATTAACAGAGCATCTTTTGAAAACTCTTCCCATAGACGCCCACTCCTGCAGCATACCCATCCTGCTTCTAGGCCCACAGCCAAGAGGCTGGGTTTTTTTTGTTTGTTTTGTTTTTTGTTGTTTGATAATCAATGAAAGAAGCAATAGTATCACATCCCCTATTTTGACAGTCAACTCAGATGACAACAAATAAGTTAGCAAAGTTGGACTGAGTGCAAAATAAGATCCTAATTCATATAACCAGGCACGCTCTGTAAGTCAACGAGCTGTCCCCACAGAGAGGATCTGAAGAATTCCCCCACTCTGTGAGAGTCCCTCCCAACAAAGGATCTGCTGTCAGTGCTGGGGGTGGGGTGGGCAGAAACTCTGTATTCCCTGAAATGGGAAACTGGGGACAAAGTCAGCAGGCAGAGTGTAGTTTAGCCACGGATACTGAAACTCAGCTTTGATGCTTCTGCTAAAGTTCGTTCCCTTCATCACTTTGAAACTGGCTGAAATCTGCTTCTGGGAAACTGATGCAGGGAGGGGAGGCACAGGGTCGAGGTATTTACCATGCCACTTTAAAACCTCAAGAAAGAAAGAATTGATTTATTTCCCCTCCCATGTGAATAAAAAGTTTAACTAGTTTGTCTTGAGAGGGAAGCAGATCGCTATGCAGGAGGATCTATCGTCACTGGAGTTCAGAAGCTGCCTCTGACTTCCCTGTCACAAGTGTGGGTATCGCCCTGCAGTGACAATGAAGCTAACTGGCAGCTCCCTCCTGCATGTGTGTTTCCGTGTTGTCAGTGGGACAGTAATGAGAACGCATGCCACGTCTGTGAACAGAACGTCTGTGGGCTTATTTACCGCATCCCCAACAACATCGTCTGCTTTATCATGCATTGCAAAGCAGGGATAATTTAAGAATCTAGAATTTCATACACAAAAATACTTGGTAAGAAAGTCTCTCTCTGCACATTATTTGGGTGACAGTATATCCGAATTCCAATTTGTTGCCCAGGAAATGATTCACCTCACTCAAAAATGACAGGGACTCTGAATCATTCACCTGTGACGCAAAAGGCCATTTAGGTTGACTGATTTGCAGGTCCACTGACCTCTCACCTTCGCTTCGCATAGAGCCTGGCTCAAAGCCAGTCCTGACTCTTGTTCTGCAGGTGGCAATGTCTCCCTAGTCCAGAGTGCAGTATAAGAATTCATCTCCACATCCGCCTTACCTTTGAGGACCTTCTCTCCTTCCAGAATATTCTGGGAGATTAATGCTGTATAATCTTCTTCAGAGAATCCAGCCTTGCAGGTCTCCCTGGCCGTAAGATCCCCATTGTGGGCCTGAGAATGGAAATAAGGGGGGTTAGAAAAAACACAGGTTCATAGAAACTGCATCCAACCCAAGTTTAGTAGGGCCTGCTGCATTCAAGCATTCCATTATGACAAGCCTTGATCCACCAGAGTCTCCACTCAGACATAACCCAGGGTCTGCCCTTGTGGTCACCATGTTAGCCTGGGGGAGGGGCATGCAACAGGGAGGCCAAGGTTGGCCAGCGGCAGGGTGGAGGGCCTGATGGAGCCTCACCAGCACCTGGCAGAAGGGAAGGTCTGAGAACTGTCCATCATAGGAAGGCAAGAGAGCCAGGAGTTAGCCAATGAAGACATGGAGGAGGGGAGGCCAAGAGAGCAGGCCTCTGCCAGGGCTATGTCCCCTCCCACCCCAGTTCTCAGGCTTTGGGTGAGATGGAGCAGGCTGTCTCTTCCCTGTGGTGCCCAGAGGAGGGAGAGGGGCAGGGGTGAAAGCAGATTCTCAGAGACTCAGCTCTGAGTTTGGCTTTCAGGGTGGCTTCAGGGAGGTGGGGGAGGTTTCTATCATCCAGTCCTCTCCCCCTACTTCCTGGAGGCTTGTCCACTCTTGGAGCCCCCATCTTCAGCCTAATCAGGCTAGAGAGCTCCCGTAATTGACAGAAAAAAGCTGGGTGTCCTCTTGCCCTGTCCCCCAGCACTCTGGAGTGTCCTGCCCAGTGGGGGTCTAGAACCCTGGGCGCCTGGAAGGCAGGGTGGGAGAAGGGCCCCTCCCAGGCTGCGGGGAGTGGCAGCGAGGTCAGCCGTAGGGGTGGGGAATGGAGGGAGAGACTGCGTGTGCAACGGGAAGACAGCCCTGCGACAGAAGGAGCGCCACAGCGCTGGCTCCCTGGAGCGAGAGCAGCAGGAGCGCAGCCCGCACCCACCCCACAGTCGCGCCGTAGCGGGGCCGCCAAGCGGAACGCGCCTCCCTGCTGCCCGCCTCCTCCAGCACGGCGCGCAGCCGCCCGCCAGTCCTTGGCTCTGGAGGCCGCCCCGACCCGGAGCTCCAGGCACCCTGACGTGGGCCTGGACCCGGCACTCCCACGGAAAATCACCGAGGGGAGGAAGAGCAGGGCGCGTGGTCACTCCTCGCGTAAAGCTCCAAACTGCGGCCCCGTGCCTGGCAAGCGAGCTCCAAATAGGACCGAAAACGGGGAGGGGAGACGGGGGGAAGCTAACGCGCCCAGGAAAGTTTCCATCCGTCCGAGCGAGCGTGGGTCGAGTGCACCCGAGCGCCCCGAACCTCAGAGCGGGCCTCCGGCCTCGGGCACTTGTTTATTTCCGAGGTTACAACAGAGCGGCCCGAGAGGAGCAGCGAGGCCGATCGGCCACGAGAGGGGGTTCCTGCAACCCTCGCGGCCCCGCTGCCTTCCCCGAGCGGCGCCCCCCCCGGCCCTGCACCCAGCGGACACGGAGCTGGACTGGGGACAGAGCTCGCGGGCTCCGCAGGAGGAAGGCGGGCGCGGGGACCGCGCTCCCGGTACAGCTCACCCTGCTCCTGCCTCGACCCCGCTCCGAGAGGCGAGGGCCCCTCCGGACACTGGCTGCGGCCGGCGCGGCCGGGAGTCCGGGGCGAGGGTGCCCTGCGGTCCGCATCCGTTGCCCACCCGCATTGATGGTCCCTGCCAGCGGTCAGAGGACGAGGACGGGGACGGCTCTGCGTCTCGAGCACCCAATCCTTAGCAGGGGCGGCCAGACCGGCCGTCCTCAGCACCCTGATGTCCGGCCGGCTGCCGCCAGCCCCCCTCGTCCGCAGCCCCGGCCCGGGCTGGGCTCGCCAACTCCGGAGGAGCGCGACGAGCCGGCGATGGAGGGCGCGCCGGCTTCGCCACCGGGCAGCCTGCCCCGGCGCTGGCGAGCAGAGCTTCGGGGCAGCGGCCGCGGAACTGGGGTGGCGGAGGGATGCCCTGCGGCTCCTGTTTCGGGCAGAGCTCTCTGCACCCCCCGCTCACCCACACTCCGACCTCGCTCCGCACCGCCGCTCCCAGCTGCATCGGCAGCTCCGCGCTCCTGCCGACCGCAGGCGGCTTCGCTGAGCGCGGGAGCCGGCTGAATGCAGCGGTGCGCGCGTCAGGGGCGCCCGGTGCGGACCGGGGAAGCCCTGAAGAGCCCCGCCGGGCGACTGCGAGCCCGGCCAGCTCCGGGAGCAGCCCCGCGCTGCCTGGGCTTCCAGGTGGCCGGGACGGGAGGCGGCAACTTACCCGGAGCGCGCTAGAGAGCGAGAGCAGCACGAGGAGCACGCCCGAGCCCGCGGTCATCTTCCCCGCCGCGCCGCGCCCCGGCGCCCGCCCGATGCCCGGCGCCCGGAGCCCGCTCCCCGCAGCAGTCTGGATCACGCTGCTCTGATCGCCGCCGCCGCCGCCGCTCGAGCGGGCCCGGCGCCTCCGGCCAGGCTGCGCCGCCACGACCGCCGCCCGGCTCCGGGAGCGAGGCCAAGTCCGGCGGGCGGCGCGCTCCCTCGGGCCGGTGCGTCCGCCGGCCTCGCAGCCGCCCGCGCCTCTGTTCCGCGCGCTCGGAACTGCAGGTGAAGCCGCGCGGCAGCCCCGCCGACGCCCCGCCCCGCCGCCCGGCCCCTGCGCTCGTTCGCTCGGCCTGACGCGGGCCTTAAAGGCGCCGCGCCCCCAGCGCCTCACCCGCGCCCCTCACGCGCCAGCCTCAGCCTCCTGTTCCAAGGTACCAACTAGCTCGGACAGTGCATCAGGAGCCCCGGTCAACGCATTAGGAGCCCGGGTCAGCCGAAGGGGCCGAGGACATAAAGTCTACTGGGAAAAAGGTGGGGGCGGGGGAAGCTGCTGAGGTCTGAACAAGGCAGGGTCGTCCCAGCTCCCAAACCATGGGAAAGCTTTCTGGATCTGCACGGGGACCCCCTGCTGCCTTCATCCAGCTTGAGGCCTGAACCCACAGGGGGCTGGGAACGCCCATCAGTCTTGCGCATTTCGCATTTCGGATGTCTTCCCGCCAACCCAGACCCACCTCCTGGCCTTGCAAAGCCTTTGGCCTCTCAGGAGTTAGCCTTGAGACCCATGTGGATTTGAAAAGCACAGAGGGAGGGGCTCCAGGCTGCATAGACCCCCAGGGTGAGGAAAGGCTCCAGGTCCCGGCCCTGGCTGTGATACAGCCATCAGGACCAAGGAAGGGGCTTGTGTGTGCATCGAAATACCTGGTTAGACCTGAGAAGCCAAGAAAGACACTGGAGGACTTGAGAAGGTAAGGCGGAAATTCCTGCACAGAAGAGCTGTCAGGACCATCAGCCAGACCGGCTTGGGTGATTTCTGAACTGAGGGGACCTTTCTTTAAGGGCTTATCGAGTGAACAACAGGTACGCTTGAAAAGTGAGTAAATGTTTCTGCACCTTCCCTTTCGGTTTGGAGATTTTAAGAAAAGTGGTTTTGTTTGCTCAGATATTGCAAATGTTCTTTGTCTTGGTTTGGAGGGCTCTGGGTCCAGAATACATTAGTTCTGGTTTAAGAAATACACTGCCAAGGAGGCGGAAGAAGATGGAGTGAGCTGTTGGGGCTTCCTTGGTGGCTCAGTGGGTAAAGAATCCTCTTGCAATGCGAGAGACCTGGGTTTGATCCCTGGGTTGGGACGATCCCCTGGTGGAGGGCATGGCCACCCACTCCAGTAATCTTTCCTGGAGAATTCCCATGGACAGAGGAGCCCGGTGGGCTGCAATTCATGGGGTCGCAGAATTGGACGTGACTGAACGACTAAGCAGAGCACACAGTTGAGCTCCAAGGTCAGAGCCGACTTGGGGAGGAGCAATGTCACACAGCTCCCCCCCCCCTTTCCTGGACCCTGGCACCTGGGCTGGGCAACCTGCTAGTTAGCTTGCTGCTTTAAATTAAAGGAAGTCAGATTCTAGACAACTTGAGAGGGGCAGGCAAGTTCTATATCTGAGAACACCGGTCAACTTGTGGCTTCTTACCCAGGACCTGTGTGGCAGTTAAAGGGGACACCATAGCAGTACCAGCCTGCCACACCTGGCCTGAGCCGACTCTGTCCCCAGCCTCTTGGGACAGGACCAGGGTACCTCTGGCTGTGCCGAGTGTGCCCAACTCATCTTTATGCTCAGACTCGGCGCAAACCCTTTGTTGCCAGTGAGGTTTCATGGACAGATCCACCCTCAGCCCTGAACTCACACCTCTCAAAGACCCTTTGATTCCCCCCTTACTCAGGGTGCTTCATCACTCCAGGTGGTTCACAGAGGCCAGATGCGCCCTCGCTATTGTTCTGCAGTGTCCATTCCTAGGACCCACCTTTGTCTTCAGAAGGTTGTGTGATGGAGATCGTTCTCAGAAAAGGGGTCCAGAACCCAGCAATTGCTCTGCTGTGTTTCCCGAAACTGCTCAGTGCCAACACGAGTGCCAACTTGAATTAAAAAAGAAAGTGATGTTGGCAGGGGCTTGGAGGCGGGGATGCTCCTGAGGCCCAAACACCAGAGGAAACACCTCCCCATCTTCTACTACGGAGTATTTTAGTCTTGAGACTGCTGAAGGGTGTGATGACTCGCAGACCCAGCAGGTCCTTCCTGCCTCTGACCAGCCTGTGTGGATTAACTCACAGAGACATTTTGACTCCAGTGTGGGGTCTGCTGTCATCCCTGCTGGTTGCTCCCCCAAGGCAGGGGGAGGTGGGATGAGGCCAGATGGAGGCTGCAGGACCCAGTGTTCTCACCCCAGCCCTGCCTACCTGGCCTGGACAGCATTTTCCCCCCAAACTCATTTGCTGGAGGAGCCCCGGTACACAACATATGATGTCTTATGGGAACTCACATGTTCAGGAATATGGTTTCAGAAACACTGCAGTAGCTGAAGCAGGTCCAGCAGAGAGCATTGGTTTATCAGACTTGCTGTGAGCGAAGCAGAGAGGATCCACTGAGAGAGAGGGAAAGATCGTCTGAAGCACAGAGCAGTGATTTCCAGGTGACAATCCTCGAACCAGCAGCACCAACTCCCTATGGGGGCTTGTGGGAATTACAGACCCTTGAGCCACACCCCAGACCATTGAATGGGAGTCTGCAGGGGAACCAAACCTCCCTTCACCCTTCCTGTCCTCAGATGATCTGGTTCAGCATCTTAGCAAGGCTTATGGAAAATGCTGATTCCTAGGCTCCACCCTGCGCTTCCCTGGTGGCTCAGTCGGCAAAGAATGTGCCTGCAGTACAGAAGACCTGGGTTTGATCCCATGAGTTGGGAAGATCCACTAGAGAAGGAAACGGCAAGCCTCTCTAGCGTTCTTGCCTAGAGAATCCTAGGCACAGAGGAGCCTTGCGGGCTACAGACCATGGGGTCACAAGAATTGGACACGACTTAACAACTAAACCACCACCAGTCTCCACCTGAAACTGATGACTTGGAACTTTGGGGAATGGGGCCTGGGGCCTGGGGCCTGACTCTTATTTTTATTTTTTTTGACTGTGCTGGGTCTTCGTTGCTCTGCAGGTTTTCTCTAGTTGTGGTGAACAGGGACTACCTTCTAGTTGTGGTGCGAGGGCTTCTCATTGCAGTGGCTTCTCACTTGCTGCAGAGCACAGGCTCTAGGGCATGCGGGCTTCAGTAGTAGTAGTAGGTGCATGGGCTTAGTTTCTGCCCCATGTGGGATCTTCCCGGACCAGGGATTGAAGCCATGTCCCCTGCACTGACAGCCGGGTTCTTAACCACTGGACCACCGCGATGGGGACCTGGCCTTTTAGCAGCCTCTGGGATTACTGTTCTTGAGCTCTAGTATTTAGAAACCCTCACATGTCCCATGCACCATATGCATCTCCCAGAAGCTTGTATAAATGCTCCATCCTGGACCGCACACTGGACCTACTGAATCTGGGAGTCACAGGACAGAGCGGGTGGCAGGGAGCAGAGAGGAAGTTGGAGACATAGCCCGCCCTGAGGGGGAACTCCAGCCACCCCCTCTCTGGCCAGCTGGCTAAGCCTGCCTGGACGAGGAACTCTGCCCTCAGACTGCAGGGTAAAGAACCCTGGAGAAGAGCATGCTTTTGTTTCTAAGAGAAATTATGAGAATTCCCTGGGGAGAGTAGCTTGTGATTGATGGTCCCCTCTCGACTGCAATGGGGTTGTGGATGTTCACGGAGATGCCTCTCTCCCACTTGTTGAGGATGCTTGGGGAAAGATCAGCTTCGGAAGTCAACTGAATGCTTGCATGGGGACAGTTTCCTTGCCTTGTCGTCTGATGTTAATTTGTTTTTCCTTCATTTATCCTTATAGACACTTCCGTGTTAGACAAAAACTGTTATGTAAAGAAAACAGGGAGAAGTTAGCAAAAGGCGGGTCCCCAGAATAAAGCAGATCTTTGCAGTGGACTGAAGATGTTTGGGCACCACAGAAACGAGTGTGATCAGCCTGCTGCCTGCTCGAGGAAGTCTCCTCGCATGGAACCAGAGCAACTGTAAAAGAAAAAGCAAGAGGCAGACACCCCTCTGTCAGTCCTGTCCCCAGGGCACAAGGAACCTCCACCTTCAAGTCCGTGGAGGTTAACCCTGGAGCCTGCTGACTGGGAAGAAAGAGAAAGGCCCCTGTTATTACTGCTTTTGTTTTCACTGATGTCCTCTCTCTCCCTTAACATGTGTTGATATTCAGGGTGGGCCAGATGGCCCACGTGGGGGCTTTCAAACTTTATCTCCTGTAATCCTCACGAATGGAGGAGGTGGTCTTTCCCACCTGTCACAGATGTGGGCGAGCCTGTCCAGGGTCACACCTCGGGGTGGGGGTAGGGTGGCCAGGCTACAGTTCCGCTCTAGGCAGTGGACAGAAGCCGGTGAGGTGACCCGGAGGCTCTTGGGGCAGGAGCCCCAGGAGGAAAGGTGCACAGGTCCCTTTGTCGCTTTCCAGCCTCACTCCATCTTCTTCTTTTTCCAGTCTTGGGCTCAGTCATGCCAAACCACCTCCCCCCACCGCTTACCCCCTTCCACCCTGCACCCTGATCTCTGGCCTCACCAGGAGCTCAGGCTTCCTTCCAAGCTCCTGGGCCTGTGTCCCCACCATGGCCTCTGTCTGGACCCCATCAACCTTTGTGTGGGAGATGATTCTTCTATCTCAGCGTTTCTTCAGGGGCGAGGGGCTGGCTTTTGCTTCCCTCTGACTTCGTACACACCTCACGCTGTCTCACTGTCATGAAGCTGTTTGCTGTGTGCATCCCCTCTCACAGGACACTCTGAGACCCTGAGAGCAGGGGCCCAATGTAGTCACCCCTCCCCATGTCACCCAGGGTTCTGTCTCCAGGGACTGGATGGATGAAGCAGTGATGACAATTGGCTTGAATTAGCAGCTCTCCTGAGCCCCCAGGCACCTTCCTACATGTCCCCATTAGACAGAGGGGAAAACGGAGGCCTGGAGCAAACAGAGGGCTTGAACCACCTCCCACTTAGCCAGGATCTTTTGCACCTGATTCTCAGTTTATCTCTTGCCTGCAGTGGGGTGGGGGCACCTCTACCTGACCCTTGGCTCTCCCCAGCCCTGGACCAGCTTCAGGAAATTTCTGAACAAGTGAATGTCTCAGTGGATGATGGGAAATCTGGGAGGGATGGAGCATCTCCTGGGTAACCTCGGAGGAGAGGGGAGGCTCTCATGATGCTGCGCCCAAACCTTCAACCCACTCCTGGTAATATGAACGTGAGTGATTTCTCTTCTTTCATTTCATAAACTCCAGGCAGAAGGAGAATTGGAGCCAGAGGAGGTGGTCCAGCAGGAAGGTGCAGGCAGCAAGGAGTCTGGAGGGTGGGTGGGGGAGGGGCTGCAGGGAGGATGATAGAAACAAATGTCCAAGGAGAGGAAACCAATTAAATGGTAAAATAGATAATATGAGATTCAAGGGGAAGGAGAAAACAGGGGAGATGTTGGAAATATGAGTAGACTGAGAGTGGCAATAAAACACAAGAGAGACCAAGAAAATGGAAAGGAAATGGGAAATGGCTTTACAAGTTAAAACATCTGCCTGGAATTATGAGCCTCTCTGAACTGGAGGGTGTCTTGTTGGCTTCAGACTGTCTGGGCTCTCAGGGGGACTGGCTTCCACCTACAGTCACTGGTCAGATCCTTTCAAGCTATATTTAACCTGGTTTTATTATTGAACTTTGAGGGGTTACCACTGATCACTTTCTCTGGAATACCAGCAAGTTGTCAAAAGGTGCCTGGATTTCTTGTGGGGATGGTGACAGCCCTGGTCAACTCTGAACAGATGCAGAGAGATGTGCCTTGGAGGTCCCCCCCCGCCACCTCAACGTATACCCTGCTGAGTGCAGGGGACCAGGGATGCTGTCCTGACCTCAGGAAGCCAGCCCTCAACTCATGTTTCCTTCTGGGTCTGTGTCTGAAGCTCTGATGAGGAGGAGGCTGCAGAGGCAGATGGACGAACCCCCTACCCGCAAAAAACATTACCTCCGTTAGAGATGTACTTCTTTGGGATAAGGCCGGATTCTCACACTTTAGGTAAGCCACCGAACCTCCTGACAAGCGTCTTAAAATATGGGTTGTGGGTGGACCCCAGCCAGCCTCGGAAATTCCCTTTCAGTGAATATCAGGTACTCTGCTCACCATTTCCCCAGCTAGTTAAGGCATGAGACCACTTCCAAATGTTTCCATCTTGAACAACTTCCCATGACTTCATTTGGTTCCCATGGGTAGGCCAAACGAATGCCTGATTCGAGGGAGGGCAATGTGGCCAAGGACCCAGAGGTGGCAGGGAGGTCACCTGTTCAGGTGGGGTGTGGCAGGGGATTCTCAGAATGACTGGGAGGGTCTCTGGGCTGCTGGACTCTGTGTGCAATGGGAAGAGCCCTGAAAAGAAAGAAAGGGAGGGATAGTACAGGCATGGTCACTGGTCTACTCCGCAGGCAACCCAGCTCTAAAGCTAAACTCTGTAGACTTGGTCCATAGGAACAAAGCTCCTAGGACTGGTCACCGACTGTTCACAGGAGAGGCAGGTGCTGGGTGGATTGGTGTAGGTGGCACTGGAATCAGGATGTAGTCTTTCCGATTGGCTTCTTCACTTGGCAACATACATTCACGTCTCCCCCATGTCTTTTTATCACCAAATTAGGGCCTCCCAGGTGGCTCAGTGGTAAAGAATCTGCCTGCCAATGTGGAGATGTGAGTTTGACCCCTGGGTCGGGAAGATCCTCTGAAGGAAAAAATGGCAACCCACTCCAGTATTCTTGTCTGGAAAATCCTACAGACAGAGGATCCTGGTGGGCTACAGTCCATGGGGTTACAAAACAGTCAGACACAACTGAGTGACTGAGCATGCAACACTCTATCGCATGGCTGAAGGACCTTCACTGACATCACATGGAGCAGAATTCCTGTTTGAATTCCTGATCTGTGAAACTGTGAGGTACAATCTGAGGTGGATGATTTAAGACACTAAGCCATGGGTGATTTGTTACTCAGTAGTGGTTAGCTAACTGTTACATACCTGCTGCGGAGGCAGGGAGCCTCAGATCCACCCCAACTGCCTTCAGTGCCAGCTCACTTAGCTGCTCATGGATGAGACACACTCATACTTCCATGGTTCATGATGCACGTGGGCTCACAGGCTGTGATGCCCTGTGATGCTGTTGGGGAGGGAGAAGGGGCTGTTCTTTCCATGCCCACAGAGGACAGCCAGTCCAAGACAGCCAAGTCAGCCCGGCCTCTCGTCCCCTCAGCCATAATCACAAGACTTGGACCCTGGACGTCCGACTGTGCCCCTAATGAGGTCTGTGTTCCTTGTGCAACAAGAAGGAAGTGGCCATTCCCAGGAGGCCTCAGCTCAGCACGCCAGCCCTTTCACACCTGCCCTTCACATATGGAAGGCGTTATTGTGATCACACTCTTGTTTGCAGGGGAAGCAAAATGGGAGTTGTGCATCTCAGCTCACGTCTCCTCCAACCCCAGAAGGAGACAGGGAGGAGGTGGGGAAAGACCAAAAAAAAAAAAAAAAAAAAAGAGTGAAACAGCACATTTCAAGGGAATAAATACTGGCTACATGTCCCTCCTTGGGATTCTGCCCTGAGCGGCCTGGGATGAGGCCCCTTGGTTCCTGGGAGACATGGGCTGGCTTTGGTGAGTGGGATCTGAAGCAAGCACAAAGGAAACTGGGGACATTCGTTGCTGCTTATTGCTCCATGCATGTGCTCCAGAATAGGGGAAAGTGGGGGCATAAAGAGTCTCTATGTAGGAACTAAGCCAGGGATATGTTTCTATCCTTCTGAAACTCCCTGCTTCCCCAACATAGAGGCTAGACCCCATGACACTGGCCCCAGCCCCTGCACAGTTGAGGAAGGAAACCTTCCAAACGTGACTTTGTGGAGGTGGTTTGTCCCAAGAGCTGCCTCTACAAGCTACAGTCAAAACTATGGTTTTTTTTCCAGTAGTTGTGTACATATGTGAGACTTGGACATAAAGAGGGCTGAGCGCCAAAGAATTGATGCTTTCGAACTGTGGTGCTGGAGAAGATTCTTGAGTCCCTTGGACAGCAAGGAGATCAAACCACTAAATCCTAAAGGAGATCAACCCTTAATAATCATTGGAAGGACTGATGATGAAGCTGAAGCTCTAATACTTTGGCCACCTGATGCAAAGAGCCAACTTATTGGAAAAGACCCTAATGTTGGGAAAAATTGAGGGCAGGAGAAGAAGGGGGTGACAGAGGATTAGATGGTTGGATGGCATCACCAACTCAATATACATGAGTTTGAACAAACTCATGGGAGATAGTGAAGGGCAGGGAAGCCCGGTGCACTGCAGTCCACGGGGCTGCAGAGTCAGATATGACTTAGGGACTGAACAACAACGACAGAAAACCACATTAGCAGAAGTAAGAGTAAAAAAAAAATCACATGATTATTATCTGTAGATTTGGAGAAAGTGATCTCTCAAAATTCAAGATCCTCTTACAATAAAAATTCCCAGGGAACTAGGAATAAAAAGAAACCCTCAACATAATAAAGGCCATATATGACAAGCACACAGCTAACATCATACTCAAGGGTGAAAAACAGAAACTTTTCCTTCACAATCATGAAGAAGGCAAGGATGCCCACTCTCATCACTTCCATTCAACATAGCACTGGAAGTCCTGGCCAGAGCCACTGGGCAAGAAAAAGAAAAAAAAGGCATCCAAGTGGGAGAGGAAGAAGTAAAGTTACCTCTGTCTGTACATAACATGATTTTACCTGTAGAAAACTGTGAAGACTCCACACACACACACACTCACAAACCATGTTAGAATGAATAATTTAGTTAACTTGCAGGGTTAAAAAAAGAAAAACCCAACATACAGAATTAAGTATAGACCGTCTTTAAATTAACTGTCTGCCCCTTGGTTCCTGTCTCAGGCTCTGCTTTCAGGGACTCCAACTGAGGCTAGAGGACACAAGACCCGGTCCACATGCATGTTCAGTGGGACCTCCTCCCCAGGGGCATCCCTGCATCAGGAGAGACTGGTCTTCCCCAACGACAGCAATAGACTCTGCAAAACCATGTTGCTGGCTGCACTGAAACTCACTAAAAGTGTGGCAGAGGCAAACAGAAAGTTTAAGCCACATTTATATAAGTTAAAAGTCCAAATCCAGGTTTACTAACCACTCAGTTGACATTGTGGCTTCCCACATGGCTCAGTGGTAAATAATTCACCTGCCAATGCAGCAGATGCAGGAGGCGCAGGTCTGATCCCTGGGTCAAGAAGGTGCCCTGAAGTAGGAAATGGCAACCCCCTCCAGTATTCTTGCCTGGGAAATCCCATGGACAGAGGATCCTGGCAGATACAGTCTGTGGGGTGGCAAAGAGTTGGACGTGACTGAGCAACTGAGTGTGCACACACGCACACACACACACACACATCTGACATTGGCCTCTTACCTTCTAGGCTCATCTCAATCAGGGAAATCTTCCACTCATCAGGAGAAACGTGCCTTCAGCCCAGCTGGCGTTCTTCACTGTAATGAGAAACCCAAATATTTTCTGAGCTCCGGCGATTTCCTGATGTTAGAACAGAGTCAGGACTGGGGCCGCCTGTGTCACAAGATGCGAGGCAAACCTGCCACGTCTAAGGGCGTGTTTGTGTGGCTTTCTGTGTAATTATGTGTGTTCATTTATATAGATTTTCCTGTTGTGTTCAAAATGCCATGGACCCAGCTATGTAAAAAAGAGTAACATTAATCGTTCAACTTAAGTCAAGAGTATTTATGCGTAGTATTCACACATGCTTCCTCTGTTGGGAGGATGGGGCCAGTGGCAGTCCACTGGGCTGAGTTCAGTCATCTGCCTGTTTCTCTGAATCCAAGGTCAGGAGCTGGGAGAGTTGGAAATAAAATCTACAGGCTAGGATGGGCTTCCTTGGTGACTCAAATGCTAAAGAACCTGCCTGCAATGCAGGAAACCCAGGTTTGATCCCATACCCTGGAAAAGAAACGACAACCCACTCTAATATTCTTGCCTAGGGAATCCCATGGACAGAGGAGCCTGGCAGGCTATAGTCCATGGGGTTGCAAAAAGTCAGAGGCAACTGAGCAGCCAACACTTTCTCTTTATTCAGAGGCGATTGGAGTGTTGGGTTACCTCTAAAGAAAGAGAAAGTGGGTTGGGGATAAGAGAGGAATAGGTGATCACAGTTGCAAAGAAAAGACCATGGAGAAAACCTCCTTCCCCTTTTTATTTTTAAAATAATGTATTGCTTCCATATACACGGATCTTTTTTCACTCTGACTGCCTGAGAGGTTGGATTTACAAATGATAGCACTTGAAGGAATCCTAAACTGTAAGAATTTTAAATCAGATTTTTGTTGTTGCAAGGAGATTAAAACAATTGCAAAGGGTTGGGGAAATTCTGGTGCTTGGTGATTGAGTTCCAAGCTGTATTTTCAGAGTACTGTTTTTTAATCAGAAGAGAGTGAATCCCAAGTCCTACTGGCTTATGTTTAAGAAAAATATGTGTTGGCTCAGATAACCCATAAGCTAAGACATGCATGGCTTCAGGCATGGCTGGACCCAGGTGCTGGATAGACTTTGCTTGACCACTGGGCTTTGTCCCCTTCTGTATTGTACGTACAACTTCATTCTGAAAGAGGCTTTCTCCTTCTGGTAGCAAGATGTTTACTGTTTATGTTAGCAGCTCAACATGTATGCCCTGCCTTTCCAGTAACACAGCAGCAAGAATCCTACAATGAACCACATTGGACCAAGCTGGCGATCTTAGCTCCCTGAACTAGTCATTGTGCCAGGGTGACTCAGTGCTGATTGGCTAGGTCCGGGTCACATGACCACATGGAGGCAGGGGCATCTGAACCTCACCGATGGGAAGATTACCTCCAGTGAACACTGAAAGTCTATTACCAGGAGAAGAGGGGTAGATGCTGGAAACAGGGGACCCAGACACCAGCAGAACAGTAGTTCTGAGCCCAAGTGCTCAGGCCTGGGCCTCGAGTCCTTCCCTCACAACCCAAGGCAGCCCTTACCACATAGGTGTGTCCTTTGTGAGTGTATATACGAGTATATCTATGGTGTAAATGTCCGGGTACAGGCTCAAGGGGTCAAAAGGTCCATATATTTGTAAAATACCTAGGGTACATTTTGCTCTTTTTAGTTGCAGCCCTAAAAGAAAAAAAAATAAATAAAATACTTGCTTTAAGCAAGCAGCTTGCATCTCTGGCCAGAACCAGTTTAAGTATTCAGATGGCTGCGTCGAGGACCCTCCTTGTGACAGTGACTCCCGGGCGCCGTGGGGCACATGGAGGGGGGCACCCCCGCCTCCCCTGAGCTCTGCGACTCCTGCTGCCCCAGCCCCTCTGCCCAGGCAGCTCAGCAGCATGCTCATCCCTCCTATAGGGCAGAGAGCTTTCAGCTTAGCTCACTGAGCAGCGACCAGCGGAGAGGGCGGCATGGAGGTGTCTCTTCTAAATCAATAGGAAGATGACGTGTGAGACTTTTCACCTTCCCAGGGTGCGGCTCCAACAGAGCGGAGCGAGCAGTAACGCCAAGACTAAATGGAATTTCAGGGGTGACGGAGGTGGGGGCCCGGGGGTGGCATAAATTCACACACATTACAGAAAATATCGCCTGGCTCTAAAGCACTTGGCGCGGGGCCAGGAGACTGGCTTCGTGTTTACCCAGCATGCTTCAGTAGACTTTCAATCTATTTACAGGTATGCATGACAAACTGCCTTGAATGTATGAGTTATCGGTTCTGCTATAAATGAAATTAATAATACGAGGTGGAGGAGGTGTAGTAATAGCACATTGCTGAAGCCAGCTAAGCTTGGAGACCAGAGATTAGTTTTCAGCAGACAGAGATTTCTAACAACTGCGATATATCGCCAACTGACCCCAACGCCCTGGGGCTACCTGGCTAGAAAGAGGAGAGGGTGTCTCTGCAGGTGGTTAGTTTGAGTCAATGCTACCAGGAGGGGAAGTTATCAGACGAAATTGCATCCCTCCATCCCGTCTTCTGGCCGAGGAGGCTGACATGAAACCACGAGGCTGCCCCTCATTTACGGATGGAAAAACTTAGGCACAGCATCCATGGGCACAGCTCCCATCTCTCAGAAGTGACAGCGTGAGGGGCTGGTGATGCTGAGCTGTCACGTGAGAACAGCCACACAGCTGTGCTTCTAGCAGCCCTCAGGGGTCTGACGCTTGTCCACAGCTACATTTGAGCTTTGTGAGATTTGAGGAGCTCTCTAGTCTCATTCAGCATCAAGCCCTTTTTACACTTGCAGTGCTGGGAGAGGCTCCTGCCCTGCCACCAGGCGGATGGTCTGCCTGGGTCCTTGGGGTTACACATTGTAAATAACCTTCCCACAGTTCAGGGTGTGCAGGCATGCTTGGTTGTATCTGACTCTTTTATGACCCCATGGACTATGGTCCCTGCCAGGCTCTTTTGTCTGTGGGATTCTTCAGGCTAGATTACTGGAGTGGGTAGCCATGCCCTCCAGGGAATCTTCCTGACCCATGGATCAAACCTGCATCTCCTGTGTTGGCAGGTGGATTCTTTACTACTGAGGAGGCAGATGATGCTCAGAGATGGATAA
The DNA here is from genome assembly GCA_007570785.1 of Antilocapra americana. Lineage (NCBI taxonomy): Eukaryota > Metazoa > Chordata > Mammalia > Artiodactyla > Antilocapridae > Antilocapra > Antilocapra americana. The sequence goes on along the minus strand of ML660204.1, from coordinate 6,593,361 downwards.
GTCTCTCCCTGTGAGCTTCAGGCAGATAGGAGTCCTACACATCCAGTGATCTTTGCTCACCAAACACTGAAGATTTGCTGACAATTCTTACAGCAGGTAGAAATAGGGATTGGCAAAGGTGATGTTTGTTTTCCTGAAACATGCAAATGCACATGATTCTGTATTCTCTCTGGGCAATTTTTCCCCCATTCATCAAAATATGAAATCTGAATAGTTCACCCCAAACTCATATCCAATCATGTAAAACCTCCCCGAGATTGATGGGGGTGAAAAGTGAGTAACGAGTCTGCCAGTCTCTGGGTTTCCCATGGTTCTGGGCAAACACAAATTAGGATGAGCAGAAAGCCGGTGGTAGGGCGCGGCCTAGCCCTAGTAACACTGGTTCTCCCCCCTCTGCTGGCATGCGGGAAGGCCTCCCATTTATTTGTCAGAGGCCAGGACACTTTATAATTATTGAAACAAAGCCGTGGTTTGAAAGTGATGTCAAGTTGCTGGCAGTGTAATGATGCTGTGGCAGACATGCTGTCAAACAGCCGCGCTGAGGGTGTGGATCTGGCGGGTCCTGTGTTTTGCCGCTTATTGGGCGCCCATCTCTGTCGGACCCTTCAGGAGGCAGCATTTAGTTGGGGAAGATGTACTCTTCACCAGCACTCAGAGATCCTCAGACAGGGTAGAATTGGGCTGCACCCTCAGTTTCCCCTGTCTTTGAAACTCAGTGACCTACTCACTTGGTAACAAAGTTGCTGAAGGCCACTCAGAGTGAACTGACCTGATGTGGCCTGAACTGACCTGAGCTGACTTGGATTTGGCCTGAGTTTGATCATTCACTCCCTCCAAGTCCAGCCTCCCTTGAGGCTTCTTTAAAAAAAAGAAAAGTTTATTTATTTGGCTGTGCCAGGTCTTATGGGCTCTGGCTTCCCTGACCAGGGATCGAACTCAGGCTCCCTGCGTTGAAGGCACAGAGTCGTGGTCATGCAGCACCTCCCCTGAGGCTTCTTGGACCTGGTGTTTTGCCTAGGGCTCCACACTTTCTCTGAATGCACCCAGGAGAGCTTTTGGGTTGGGCGTGGGAGATGCCAGGGGCTCCTCCCGGGCAGTTTGGATGAGTATGAATCTGAGGGCCATGAGTCCAACACTGAGAGCTGGGACTGGGTCCAGGTGAGGCCAGGGAGGTGTCCAGGGTACAGGTGTGTGGCAGCCTGGGGGACAAATGCTAGGGGGCCTAGCTTGCTACACCCCAGTTGGGGCCTCCTGGAACCTGCTTCAGAAGTGATGAGTGATGAGTTTCTCACTGTCGGGAGAGTTGGGACGTGCACACACACACCCCACCGCTCACTACTGTGAATCTCGGTTCATGCTGCCCTGTGATGTGGTGAGCTCCAACCCCTCGCTCACCAGACTCTGCTCAGTCAGTGACAGCATCACAATCACTCAGCATCAGAGGGATAACTTCAGTCCAGACCTGCTCCATTTAGCCTGGATGTGGCTCGTCCCAGTCTCTGGGGTTGCCACACAGGACCTCAATGAAAGCATCCTTCCCAGTCCTGGAGCCTCGCCAGACTGGGCAGCAGGGTGCACCTGGGGCTCTCAGCCACTAAGTGGCGCTATGTGCAGCTCAACTGGGTCTGGAGGGGCTGCCCGGCCTGGCAGGGGGTTAGAGGTTTGGGCGTCATCACCCGACCGGCAGAGATGGTCCCAGTCAGGCTCATCTCCCAGCTCAAGGTTTGCAATCGTTTTTAAAATATAATTTTATTTATTTTTGGCTGTGCTGGGTCTTCGTTTCTGTGCATGGCTACTCTCTAGTTGCTGTGCGAAAGCTTCTCGTTGTTGTGGCTTTCTCTTGTTGCAGAGCACGGGCTCTAGAGCACAGGCTCCATAGTTGTGGTGCACAAGCTCAGTCGCTTCTCGGCATGTGTGATCTTCCAGGAGGCGGCAGGAGGAAGTTCTCAAAGGAATTGAAGACACACGAGATGCATAGGGGCGCGGGTTGCAGGGAAACTGAGCAGAGGCAGGAATTTACTTGCAAAAAGCGGCGAAGGGCAAATAAAGTACAGAGATGGTGAGGCCCCAGTACGAGGCCTTTGGTTTTTATCTCCAGGAAGTGAGAAGAAAACAGAACAGTTCACGTTTCACAAAGCTCAGGCGCGTGGGAATGAAACATCTTTCCTTCTCGTGGCGGGAACAATGCCGCTGCTTCCAGCATTGTCAAGAGACGGCAGAGGGCTGACCTCAGATTGGGGCCGAGGCTGTTTTCTCATTTGGTTGCTCTGTATATTTTGTGTCTGTTCCATCAGCTGAGGCCCCAGGCATTGCATGGAGATCAGTGAGACCGTGTCTGCACAGTGTCCAGCTAGGGTGGAGCCCAGGACCTACAGTGAAGCCAGAGGTGCAGAGGGTGAGGCTGAAAGTTTTCATTGGCTCCACCCACAGGGAATAACTGACCTGCAAATCTGTAACTGTTACAGAGAACTCTGCAATAAGCCTGCTGTCTCCACGATCAAGACTGAAGGCCTTCCTAGTATCATGAATTCTACATTGTGCATTTTGAGGCATACAGACCCTTCCTTTAAAAACTGTTTACTTTTTTTTTCCTTTTTAAACTTCCTTTCTAAATTGTAGCTTAACTCACAGGGAGCACTCACCGGAGCAAGCACTTCTCCTGAAATATCTCATTTAACCCTCCAGTCCTGCAGTGTAGACATGCCCACTGCCTCCACTTTGCAGGAGTGAGTGTGGGCGGTCCAAACTACTGGGGCAGCCCGATGGCAGAGCTGTGTTAGTTTTCCTCTGGATGCTGGAGAAAATTACCACAAATGCTCCCCTAGTGGCTCAAATGGTAATCTGCCTGCAATGCAGGAGACCTGGGTTCGATCCCTGGGTGGGAGAGATTCCCTGGAGGAGGAAATGGCAACCCACTTCAGTATTCATGTCTGGAGAATTCCATGAACAGAGGAGCCTGGAGGGCTATAGTCCATGGGGTCGCAAAGAGTCGTACATAACTGAATGACTAACATTTTTTTCAACAATGAGACATGTTATCTCACAGTCTGGAGGTCAGAGTCTGAAATCATTCTCATGGGGCTAAAATCAAGGTGTCCACATAGCTGTATCCTCCTGGAGACTCCAAGGGAGAGTCCACTATCTGGCCTTTTCCATCTCAAGGCACCTGCATTCCTTGGCTCCTGGTCCCCTTCTCCAACTTCACACCCAGCAGCTATGGGTCAAGTCTTTTTACACTGTCTCTCTGTCACTCCCTCTATCACCACATCTCTCTTTCTGTGACCACAGTGAAGACTGGTGCTCTGCTCTCAAAGAACCATGACCTTGGGTTCACCCATATAATCAGGCTCATCTCCCAGCTCAAGGTTTGCAATCGTTTTAAAAAAATAATTTTATTTATATTTGGCTGTGCTGGGTCTTCATTTCTGTGCATGGCTACTCTCTAGTTGCTGTGCGAAAGCTTCTCATTGTTGTGGCTTCTCTTGTTGCAGAGCACGGGCTCTAGAGCACAGGCTCCATAGTTGTGGTGCACAAGCTCAGTCGCTTCTCGGCATGTGTGATCTTCCAAGGAACAGGGATGGAACCTGTATCTCCTGCATCAGCAGGCAGATTCTTCACTACTGAGCCACCAGCGAAGCCCCAAGGATCACAATCTTAATCACAGCTGCAAAGCTCCCTTTCGCCTTGGAAGGCAAATTCATAAGTTTGGGGCACTCAGATGTGGGCACATTTGTGGGGACAGTACTCTGCTGCACGCAGGTGCCCACAGCTGCTTGGAGTCATCTGCACAAGCCTTACAGCCATCATTTCTGATGGCGATTTCACTTCTGTTTCACGTCTCCTAATCTGCCTCTCTACCCCCTCCCACTGGCTTTTGAGAGTTTTCCAATTTCTAGCTGTGAAAATTGTTGCCTCCATGTTAAATAATCCCCAAACAATGTTTTCCACATTCTGAACTGACACACACCCATTCAGAGCCCCTCACCATCCACCACTGGACAGCCCACCTCTGCCAGAAATCAAAATCAAGAGCTGCAAGGTGAGAGGGCTTCCCAGGGCCAGTTCTGAAAAAGACACCCCGCTACTAATGTGCTCACTTGTCTGACCCAGAAAATTGGTTCAGTACAGCGGGCCTGACTAGTGTGTCGTCTTATGCAGGAACTTTAACCAGAATATTAACTCCCTTTTAAGGCAGTTTCTGCTTGATCTGATATAATTTGCTCAGAATGTGTGTGAGATGGAGTTTTAAACTGAAATGAATGTGTGGACCCTGAGCGTGTTCTGAGCCGTGAGCAGTGAGCGAGAGCCTGCGCCTGGTGGACAGAGGGTCGATGGTGATCTGAACATGCACCCTCCTTCAGCCAAGTCCTGCTGTTTCCCTCGGCGGGCGGAGACTGTATGAAATGCTGACATGGAGAGAAGGGGCCGACACAGTGGGCCAGAGACAGCTTGGGCAGGACTGAGTGCAGGCAGCCTGGCCAGCGCTCAGGGGCAGGTCTGCATTGTCCCATGCGTGCAGGAGACACAGATTCCTGGGCCTCTCCCCAGGAAGTGTGGGTTCTGGCCGATGTGAAGCCCAGGGGATTCTTACATGCGGGAAAACTACATAGCCTTCAGCTCTATCTTTTTTTTAAAAACTTACTTTATTGAAGTATGGTTAATTTACAAGTTTGTATTAATTTCTGCTGTACAACAAAGTGACTCAGTTATGCTCATGCATTCTTTTTCATATTCTTTCCCTTTATGGTTTATCACAGGATATTGATTATATTTCCCTGTGCTGTACAGGAGGACCTTGTTGTTTATCTGTTCTATATATACTAGCTTGCATCTGCTAAACCCAAACTCCCACTCCATCCCTCCCCCAACCCTCCATGCCCCTGGCAACCACAAGTCTGTTGTATGTATCTGTGAGTCTGCTTCTGTTTCATAGATGCATTCATTTGCAGTGTGTGTTAGATTCCATGTATACGTGAGGTTAGATGGTATTTGTCTTTCTCTGACTTACTTCACTCAGTATGATAATCCCTAGGTCCATGCATGTTGCTGCAAATGGCAGTATTTTACCCTTTTTTATAGCCTTCAGCTCCACCTCTTAGTTGTATTTATTCTTGATCAGTTTCCTGCAACCTGAGGATGCTGAATTCCACCTGTGGCTGCCTGGTGCCAATTTTCTCCATGAGCAAACTAGGTTTTGGAGGTATAAAGGTGAAAAGGTTTCAGGAAAGATCAATCCTGCCGAGAGAGACATGCAAAGAAAATGCCCAGAGTGGTGCTCTGTGGGTCCCCTTTCATTCTTGCTCACACACACACAAGGACATTCACACAGTGTGAGTCCTCTTTCCTTGCACAGAGACACAGGCACACAGAGAGACACAAACACAGACACAGGAATGGACACACGCAGATACACACAGACACACATGCAGATACACAAACACCCTCATTCATAAATTGTTTTGCTTTAACAGCTTAAACTCCTGCAGAAAAAACAAAGAATAAATTAATCCTTTGCAGTAACAGAATGGACTTGGCACACAAACTGCTCTCATATATTTGCCCACCTCGTGTTAGGATGAAGGATGTATCGTAATCAAAATGGATACATGTGCTCACCTGCTAACACCCTGCAAGTCCCTTAATGTAATTCACCTGCCAGGCAGCCCATGAGGTGGGAAGCACCCCGGTCTCTTTCGTGAGATACATGAGCCTGGGGGACTGGAGTGGCCACAGTCAGACAGTAGGTGTGTGAGTGAATAGCACTCACCCAGGCAGCCAGACTTACCCCTCCTGGCTGCCTGTAAGCTCATTGCTGGGCAGGGCACACACACATCCCCCACAAGCTACACTGACCTCAGCTATGCCCCACACAGGGAGCTGTAACTTCTAAAGTTAGACAGGATCACCCGCCAACTCCAAGACACATAGGAGCCTGGGGTGGGCAGAGTCATTGTTCTGGGGAAAATGAACTGATGCTCTCGGATGCATCCTGCCCCTCCCCCCACCCAGGGAGTCACCTTCTCGGGCTCCTGGTATCTTGTGAAGGGCTTGGCCCACCCCAGACACTCTACAAATGACAACCAAGTGAACCGGCTCTAGAACTTCATAGAGAGGTTGTTCCACTTGATGCCACTACACTGTCTTTAAAATGATCAAAATAGTAAATTTCAAACATACGATGGAGAGAAGGGCTTTGTGGTTATTAAAAGTATCTTGGAAAAAATGTGGAACAGACTCTTCTTGCATTCAAAGAGGTTGTATAGTTTTTTTTAACCTATAGACTAATATGCGTGATTTTCGCCCCATAATATGGACCTACTGATGACAGATAGGATGGCTGTAGGAGTCACGTGGGGGCCCAGCATCTGATTCTCTCCTGGCCTTACTCCAGCTTCCTTCTGGGGAGTTACCCTTGCCCTCGTCACGTGGGGCCCTGGCAGGAGCAGATCCAGTGCCCACCTCCCATCCAGGAGGCCAGAGGAACAGGGCAAACTGCCTTCTCCCTCCACCCTGGGCCATCAAAGGGCCTGGCCACCTCTGAGTCTGTTCACCTGCTCTCTGAGAATTCTGGCCTTTGAGCCTGAGGCTTGAGGGTAGCAGGGATGGTGGGCCCTGCCTGTGGGACCCTCCTCACGACTTTCAGGAGCTTCCTAAGTCTGCTTCTCTAGCTGCCTTCCTGCTGGGAATGTTCCAGACCCCTCAGTTCCTGGTGTCCAACCCAAGTACATCTTTTTTTTTTTTTTTTAATGAGTTTTTATTTATTCATTTGGCGTCATCGGGTCTTAGTTGCAGCACCCGGGCTCTCTGTTAGCTCTAGCTGTGGCCTGCGGGCTTAGTTTCTCCCTGGCATGTGGGATCTTAATTTCCCAGACCGGGGATTGAACCCACATTCCCTGCATTGTAAGGCATATTCTTAACCACTGGACCACCAGGGATTTTACTGCACCTTAAAATTCCCTGGTGATGTTTTTAAAAAGTACTAATTCCCACAACCCTACCTCCACAAAAAGTATTATTTAACAACTGACTCTTGTGATCTGGGTATTGGTGTTTAAAAATCATCTCAGATGATCTAATATATAGCCAGAGCTGAGACAACTGCTCCCAAAATAAATCCCTTCTCTTCCCCTTAAGGTGGTTGGAATCAATCTCTTGACTTGGAAGAACCCTGAGGATTATAGCAGTGTGCGCAGGAACACGCATTGGCAATTGGTATTTACCTACATGTAAGAGGCTGGCTGTCTCTTCATTTTCCCTTAGGAGTGATGAGTGTTGACTTCTTGCTGGAATTCACAGGGTGCTATCTCCCTTCCCCGTGCAGCTGCCCCAGATGATGTTCTCAGTGCCTGGGAGCGCATGTGGCCAGCTCGCGGTGTTTACCCACTGCCCTTTCCCTGGATTATGAGCAGCCTCAGCCTTAGCTGAGCAAATATTTAAGAGCTTCACACTCCGCTGGCACAGGCCTGGCTCCAAGAGATCACTTTTCAGTAGGATTGCCAATCCCCTGTGATCAATTCAATAACTTCATAGCAAGTATGAGGACTAGGATGTGAGTGTTCAAGGAGCAAAGACAACATCCTCCCATTGAGTCTGATGGGACATGGGGTGAGTGTGACTAATTCTGGCCATCCAGTAGCCGGGCCAGAGACTCTCAGGCTATCATTTTCCTGGGAAGCCCAATCAGACAGCATCCTAAATACTTGTCAAATGTAGGGTTCTTACTATGAGGATCAAAACACCACACTGGCAAGTAAATCTATAAACCTCGTTCTCCTCATTTAAAAATGTCATTCACTCTGGATTATGGTCTGGGTGCTCTGACGCATCAGGAGATGTCTGTGACTGCTAGAGTGAAGTTGAAAAATGTGAGCCTGGAATAGTCTTTATCATGCTGGAGTGACAGTGGCTAAAAGGCTCATCATGGGATTTCAGGACAAGAGGAAAATCGCCTCCCCCCAGGGAGAAGAACCTGGGGAGCTGCGCCTAGGACCCTCTCGTCTCAACAGACATCTGTCCATGTGTGGATCTGTTAACTACAAAAAGTTCAATGGTCTTTCTTATTATGAGCAACATTTTAATTGATGGTTTTCATTAGCCCTTGTAGTAATTCCACATGTGCAACAAAAAGGCACCACACATGGGCCGCCCCAGGGTATGCATTTCAGTTGAGGTACAATGTGTAATGCAAATTGACAGGTACAGTAGCCTAAGAAATAGATACAGGGCATACAGACTAAAATAATTTTTTTTAAATGACAGGGTGATGGATAGGTGAGCACATGTTTTCATGGAAGGACTATATATCTGGGTCTTGGAGACTGGGATGAGCCTGACCATAAGGCTGACCACCCCCAGGACAATAGCCAATGGTCAACTCCAAGGCCAATGTCACGGACAGGTTTTAGCTTCACACATGTTTCTTCAATTCTCTGCTGTCCAGTACAAGAGTCAGAGATGGTTACTTAAGTTTAAATTAACTGAAACGAACCTAACTTTTATCTTCCTTGGTCTCACTGCACTAGCTGCTTGTCACCAGAGGCCACCATGTTGGATGGATCATGAATAGGACGTTCCAGCATGGCCAAATTCTATTGGACAGAAAGGGTCACCACTCCCAATCATGCCTTTTTATTGTCTCTTTGAATCTCTGCACTTTTATCTTCCATGACTGTAATAAAATGGGCAGTTACCAATGATGTTTTTATGTGTGCACAAATTCTGGCCAAAGACTGGCCCCCCTGCCCACCCTGTGAGCTAATGGTTACCGGCCAGTGGGCAGTTGGTGAACTGTACTTCTGTGTGCATGTTAAAGGCTGCTTTTAGTAGCCAAGCACCCCCATCAGCATTCTGTCATGTTAACCCGTACAGCTGCGAGCCTGGCGGGTTAATAAAGTACTCTCATGTTTGTGCTTCTGTCCCAGAGAATTTGAGGTAAATTCAAGGTCCTTTTGTAGGGTCCCTAAACAGAGACAAGGCAAGAAGTAGACCAACATTGAGAGTATACGTTTCCCACACAGAACGCTGACCTTGCAGTCTCTTCTCTCTGAGAGGAGCTGGTTGGAGATCACTGGTACCACGGGCATCACAGGGCAGCAGGCAGATTGGCTTCGGGAGCCGAAACAAAAGAGGTTCAAGCCATACTCTTGAGATTCATACTACGAAGACTTGTGAACTTTGGTTGAACCAGCTAAATATCTATTTCCTCAGATCCGAAGTCAAGCATGCCCTCCCTTATAATCAAGTCTGGGTGAGAAGAGGCAGTGGGTGGAAAGAGTGCCTGGGAATGGCTCAGTCCCTGGGGTATTGGTCTCTCCTCATGTCCTGTGCTCTAACGGATGCAGGCCATTTGTCTGTCAGCCTGTCTGGCTCTCCTGAAACTCTTTCTCTTTTGATGTTGAAATGTCTATGGTGAGGCAGCCGGGTCTCAGCAACCACTGAGAGAGCTGGCTCCTGGGCCGGGTGCATCTCCCTGGTGGTGAGTTATCTGTACAAGTGCCTCTGGGAAGTGCAGGAAGTTGTTCCAGATAGTGGATGCATATGACCTCTCCTGCTGCTCTAATGCATTACCGCACTGGGGTGCATATGTGTTCAGCCATGGGCTGTAGCCTGCCAGGCCCCTCTGTCCATGGGATTTTCCAGGCAAGAATGCGGGGGTGGGTTGCCATGCCCACCTCCAGGGGATCTTCCTGACCCAGGAGTTGAACCTACATCTCCAGCAGCTCTTGCTTTGGCAAGCTGATTCTTTACCATTGAGCACCTGGGAAGCCCATACTTAAAAAGTCCATTTATCGTTGTGTAGTTCTGCAGGTCAGAAGCCTGACCTGGGTCTCGCGAGTCTAAAATCTGGGTGTGGAAAGGGCTGCCTTTCTCTCTGAAGGCTCTTGGTAAAGATTGATTTTCTTGCCTTTCCCAGTTTCCAGAAGCCACCTGCATTCCTTGGCATAGGGCTCCTTCTTCCATCCTCAAAGCCATCGGTGCCGGCTGAGCCCTCCTCCCACTGTGTGGCTCAGGCCCTGCTTCTGTTGTTGGCATTGGCACATCTCTTCCTCTGGCCCCATCTCCCTCTCCATCTCTATTTCTCTGGCCCTGTCTCCCTCTCCCACTGCTAAGGGCTGTGGTGATTACACTGAGGCCACTCAGATAACTCAGGACCCTCCCCTTCTCTTAAGGTCCCCGGATTAGCAATCTTAAATCCATTTGTACCCTTAATTTTTCTCTGCCCTGCACCCTAACATATTCATGGGATTGGTAGATTAGAATGTGGACATCTTGGGGGGGTGACATTATTCTGATAATGTCTTTGGGGGGGGTGACATTCTGAGGGTGCAGTAAAAGACAAGCAAAAGTCTCAGTGTTGCACTTTACAGTGTCATAGCTTTAATTGGAAAATGGGCCATTCTGACATTAAAAAGGTTGAGATGCATCCCATTGTGTTTTTCCAGTTTCTTTCTAATAGAAACGAAGGTTGACAAATGAACCAACTGAGTCATGTTTCTTTTCTTCCCCAGAAACTCATCATGATAATGCCTCCCCCAGAAGCTGGTCCTTTTGCCAGGCACGAAGAAGCAAGACCAAAGTGGGTGGCTAGGGTTTTCTCCTTTTTCTGAGCTAATGATCAAGGAAGGTTATAAATTCTCTCTCTCCTAAGGTATGTTTCAGATCTGCCCACTCTCCCTTCTGCACATTGATGGCATTATACATGTGGTACCTTTATTAATTAATTCCTTAGCCTGGAACCTTCGGTAACAATTACATCATGGCTGATGACAAATCGCCTTTGTTTAATGATACTAGTTTTCCAGTATGATAGTTAAGGAGATTATTTAATGAGGCTGAAGTCAATGTTACTTAACATTGCATTACTTAACATAACATTACAGTATTATTTAATAAAACAAATTTTAAAATGATGCTGGGAAATTAGGTGCATAACTCTCATTATTGTTAATGGTTGCTGCATACCTAATTCCCTGTTCAGTGCACTAAAATCTTGCCTCCAGCCCCTCCTCCTATGGAAATGAGCTCACCAGCATCTGCACAGAACATCCTGGGCCCAGGAATAAATAAATAACCATGGCGATGTTTCTTTGTGTATGCAGAAGTAGCCCTGACCCAGGGAGAGGCAGTGCCTCAACATAGATTCAGTTTGACCATCAGCGGCGTTTAAGGGTCATTACCAAGGAAATGAGGTAAACATCTAATTAGGTTTTATTGACTTTCACACTCGGAATGTAAATCTTGGGAATAGGTAGGATTCATCGCTTTCTGGGGTCTCAGTCTGGTGGTGATGTGTTTTAACAAGATGCTTTACTCCTCGGTTGGCAGCTCTGTGTGCTCAGTTACTTCAGTTGTGTCCAACCTTTTGCAACCCTATGGACTGTAGCCCACCAGGCTCCTCTGTCCATGGGATTCTCCAGGCAAGAATACTGGAGTGAGTTGCCATGCCCCCCTCCAGGGGATCTTCCCAACCCAGGGATTGAACCTGCATCTTCTGTGGCTCCTGCCTTGCAGGTGGATTCTTCACGGTTGAGCCATCAGGGAAGCCCACTATGATCATTACATAAGTTCAATACACTTCTCTCTTTTCCATACTGAGGCTTTGTCTTCTTTCTCACCCAAATGTTCAGGAAAGTAGTGGTCTCTGCAGCTGGACCCCATCTGGGTGTCTCGGGGCGTCCCCAAGGAGATGGGATGGAGACCTTGGCTTCTCCACCAAACAGGCCCAGAGGATGCATCACTCCCCAGATGGAAAGGTCAGAGTGTGTGGATGAAATGTGTTCTCTTTGTGAAGGATGAAGGGAGGGAGGAGAGTTTGTTTTCCAAATCCCAATTCCCAAATTCAGGAGGTATTTTTGTGCAATGTAAAGAAAATAGTCTCAGACTAAATAAAGGAAGCATGATTTCATGCATTTGGAATCAGGCATGTGGAAGTCATTTCTTAAAGGCCCCACATACACGGTACATACTGTGCATAAAGAATTTCAATTCAGCAGCGAGTATATGAATACTTGCTGAGAGCTTCGTGTATGTATCCTGGTGTGGATGGTCCTGGGCATGCAGAACTTCATTGGCCAGTCTGGGAGACCTGTAAGTTATAGGTAAGTAAGTAAGGGGTCAAAGGTCAGAGGCAGGAACAAAGTGCCGGATTCTTTACCACTGAGTCACCTGGAAAGCCCAAGTCTCAGGGCAGTGTTGTCTAATTCTCAAGCTGATGTGTGGCACCACTATACCACATGGTGTAGGCTGGAATTAGCATAGCTGCTCTTAAGAGAAATAATATCCTCCACCCCAAAGCAATGGCTTGTGAAACATCAAAGTTGATATCCTGCAGGCAAAAACTTGGAGGAAGGCGTCCAGGATACAGTAGAAAACAGTTTCATGGTGTCATCCTGGGTTCTGGGGTTTTATCTTCCTGCCCATCAGCTCAGTCATGGAGTTCATCTTCCAGATCAGCTGATGGGCTGAGATGACTGCTGGAGTAGCAGCCTTCTGAGCTGTGGGCTGGAAGAAAGAAGAGAGGGAAGAAGGGGTGTCCTTCATTAAATCCCACATCATGCTCTTGCTTGTGTCTCATTAGAGAGAACATGGCCAGGTGTTTAGGTGTCTGTGTGTGCCGATCAACATCAGGGTTTTTTTTCCTAAAAAGGAACAGGGTACGGCTGAGGAATGCATACCACACATGTCATCTCATTTATCCTGGAGGAGGTAACTCTGACATAGAAGTCAGACAAGTCACAAGGACTGCAGAACGAAAGACAGTCATTCCAGTGAGAGTCAATATTTACATAGTACTGAGGTTGGAGAGGAAAATGTAATGCATAAGACATTTCTGGGGTAGACCTGGCAGAGTCTGGTTACTAAATAGAGAGATTGGGTGACAGAGAAAGAAGGTGACATACTTAAGACTGGAAGATGGGGAGGGTAGTGATGCCTTTAATTGAAAATGAAGTGAGCGAGCTGGAAATATCTGCATGGCATTGGGCTGGCAGTTGAAGATTGAGTTGTAAATAGTGGACAGGCTAGAGTGGGAGATGGCGGCTTGGGAATCGGCAGCATATAAATTATTGTTAAACCCTGGGAATGGGGGAAGTCATCCAAGGAGAGACGAGAAGAACATTGTGTTGGTGTCATGGAAAGGACCAACGCCAGAGAGATGCATACAGGACAAGTCCACAAAACAGGCCCAGAGGAGGCAGGGGCTGGGGAAGTGAGTGGTAGAAATCAATGGCCAGGGAGAGTGTCAAACTAAGGGCGAGATGCAGGCTTCTAAACAATCTTCCCTCCAAAAGGAGCCAGGGCCAGTGAGACCTGATGGATATGGGTCTGGGGACAGAAAGAATATGATGAAATGGGAACATCTTCTTGTGCTCAAATTGAGCAAGTGCTCAAAAATTGTTAGAGACAGAAAACAGAAAAGAATGCCATGGCTAGGTCTGGGAAATGGGTTATAACATATCAAGTAAGAAGAAAACTGAAAGACCCCATGGGCCCATATGTACACAAATGAATGAATGAATGAAAGAACATTTTAAAAGTTGGGGTACTTGGGAATGCTTTCTTTACAGAAAAATATTAGTGACTAAATGCAGAGGAATCAAAGAAATGGGAAATCACCATTTTATAGCCACCATAATAACTACGGATTTGGGTAAGAATCATCAATGGATGCTAAAATCACTGGATGAAAGATCATTGGTGAAGAGGGTATCCACATGCTCAAAGTCTTGTGTCATAAATCACTTATCATTACAATGGGAAAAGGATAAATTGATAGGAGAGAAACTGGGGGACACTGTCTTAGCCAAATGCTCAAACTTCACATGGTGAATCACAAGAAACAGTAATTGCCCATATGCCCAGTGAAGGAAACATTTCCTATGAGAGGTTCTGACCAAAAATGATGATCTTGAATCAGATCACAGAGAAATAATTAGATAAATGCATTTGAGGGATATTCTGAAAAATAATTATCCTGGACTTATCAAAAGAGCAATGCCTTGAGAGACAAAAATAAAGCCAAGGAACTGTTTCAGATTAAAAAGGGGTTAAGGGAATTTTGCAACTAAAGACAATTTGTGATCCTCAATTGATCCTGGATTAAAGTATAAAACTATCTATAAAAGGTGTTATTGGGACAATGAGAGAAACTTGAGTATGGACAGCATTTTAGATAATAGGATGATATTAACATTGCATTTCCTGTGTGTGATAACAAAGTTGTAGTTATGTGGTTGTTTTTTAAAAATGCATGTTGATATATTTAGTCGTAGTGTCCTGATAGCTGTATGATTTCAAGGGTTTAATAAAACAACATACACTGTAAGAACACAGATCAATGTCTGTGTGTGTGCACTATGCTCCTTGTACTAGTTTTGCAACTGTTTATTTTTCAATCTAAAAATTTGGGACAAAAGAAGAGATAAATATGCACATTGTGAGATATTGCAGGTATGTGTGTGAATCTATGTGTCTACAAACACAACACTCTGGTGGATACAGGCATGCCAATATACTGAACCAGTCCTTCAGAAATGAGAGCATGCACTCATAAGAACTTGTAAGGACTCTTTTGGGGCCAAAAACAAACAAAACAATTCAGAAACAAACTGGCTATCCATCCATAAAAGATTAGAAAGTGGGACATTCATAATATGGAATTTTATGCAGCTATTACAAAGACTGCCTTCTGGCAGAATGGTGGGCTAGGTATGGCAAATTCCACGGAAACCAACCAAAAGTACTGGATTAGAGAAAGGAAAAAAAAAAACAACTCTTTAAAATGCATGATGTGCCCTCGAGAAAGTAAATTATACTTCTAGGCCAGGGACTGATTATTATGGGGAACCCAGAGAGGCGATAAGAGCAGGGAGCTGGTTCTACCTGGAGGGCATCTGACAACCAGGCACATTTGAGCTTCACTTAGAGCCTCGGGGAAGGAAGAGGGAGCAAAGCTCAAGCTCTGTCCAAGGTGCTAAGTCAACCAAGGGTTCCTTCCATGTGAACCTGGGCCCCCAAAGGCCTGCACCCAATATAAGGGGTGATGGAAACAAATCCCTGGGGGCTGCAAGGCCTCTGTCCTCTCAAACCTCAAGGTAGATTTGACAAGGAGAAAATCTATCCTGAAATTGCTAACTTCAGAATTCAGCATTGCGGGCTGAATTTACATTAATACCTAATCTGTAAAACCTCAAATGGAGAGTGTACTTTAATGTAGTCCTGGTTGGTAATGTTCTCAAAAATCTGCAGAAGCAAAAGGAAGTCATGTCACCTTCAACACCTTCAATTCAAGGAACTGCCATTAATAAAGTCCCAAATAAATATGATCTCATTAAAAAATTGTACTTTCACAGGGACACCAGGCTCCATGAACAAGGACCAACAAAACAATATACGGTGTAATAACTATGTAAATTTTAGATATTATCAGGTATAGAATATCCAGTGAGTCCATTTAGTTAGTTTATGGAAATAAATGAAAGGATTGCAAATATGGGGTAAGTGAGAGAATATAAAATGGCCAGACACATTTAGAAAAGAACCAGTTACAAATGTGAAAAAGGAGAAAGGATCAAAGTGGAAACTCAGCAGATGGGTTTAACAGTGGATTACACAAAGATAAAAAGATAATTAGTTTATTGAAATATGTATCTGTAAACATTATCCAAAATGTCTAGTCCAGCTAGACAGACAGATGGAAAAATTTGAGAGGAAAACTGACATGAAACATGAATGGCCAAAACCAATACATATGTACTCAGAGTTCCAAATCAGAGGAAAGAAGTAAAATTGTGGGGACAATAATTGCCTGTACAATGGATAGAATTTTCCAGAGTTGATGAAAGATACCAATTCACAGATTCAGTAAGTGCAACTAATCATCATCAGGATAAACCCATTTAAAAAGCCCCCCACAATTCTAAGCACATTTTAGGGAAACAGGTGAAAACTAAAGACGAGATCAAACCAGTCAATCCTAAAGGAAATCTGTCCTAAATGTTCATTGGAAGGACTGACTGATGTTGAAGCTGAAGCTCCATTACTTTGGCCACCTGATATGAAGAACTGACCTATTAGAGGAAACCCTGATGCTGGGAAAGATTGAAGGCAGGAGGAGAAGGGGATGACAGAGGATGAGATGATTGGATGGCATCACCAGCTTGATGGACATGAGTTTGAGCAAGCTCTGGGACTTGGTGAATGACAGGGAAGCTTGGTGTGATGCAGTCCATGGGGTCGCAAAGAGTCAGACACAACTGAGAGACTGAACTGAAAGACAAGATACAATCTTTAAGCAACCAGAAAGAAAAGACAGATTGCTCATAGATTTATGACAATTAATAGGCAATTGATTGGCTTGTCAATCGTGACTGTATGAATTCTTCTTGACAATTTCCTACAATATACAAAAAGGATTGTCTTTTGCATGTATTCTTTTAATCCACATTGAATTGGTTTTTCATATGATATGAGTTGGAGGTGTAAGTTTTTTCTGCAGGAGAAGTCAATTGCTTGTCACCATTTTTTTTTATGCTGTAATAACAATCAACCTTCCATCAGTATCTTTTTTTAAAAATTTTCTTTACTTTATTGTGTTGATTTTGCCATACAATGACACGAATCTGCCATGGGCATACATATGTTCCCCTTCCAGAACCCCCCTCCCTCCTCTCTCCCGATTCCCTCTCCCTGGGTCATCCCGGTGCACCAGCCCTGAGCATCAAACCTGGGCTGGCAATTGATTTCACATATGATAATTAACATGTTTCAATGCCGTTCTCCCATATCATCCCACCCTTGCCCTCTTCCACAGAGTCCACAAGACTGTTCTATACATCTGCGTTTCTTTTGCTGTCTCACATATAGGGTTCTCGTTACCATCTTTCTAAATTCCATATATATGCATTAGTATACTGTATTGTTGTTTTTCCTTCTGGCTTACTTCACTCTGGATAATAGGCTCTAGTTCCGTCCACCTGAGTAGAACTGATTCAAATGAATCCTTTTTAATGGCTGAGTAATATTCCATTGTGTATATGTACCACAGCTTTCTTATCCATTCGTCAGTTGATGGACATCTAGGTTGCTTCCATGTCCTGGCTATTGTAAACAATGCGGTGATGAACATTGGGGTACACGTGTCTCTTTCAGTTCTGGTTTCCTCAGTGTGTATGCCCAGCAGTGGGATTGCTGGGTCATATGGCAGTTCTATTTTCAGTTTTTTAAGGAATCCCCACACTGTTCTCCATAGTGGCTGTACTAGTTTGCATTCCCACCAACAGTGTTTGTCATCATTTATTGAAAGCTCCATCACTTATCTATCTCTACTCTGGATTCCTTCCCACCAAGTTTTTCCTGAAGCATCCTTTGAAATTTTGCTTCCTGATCTTTCTGCTTGAAATATAATGTCCTTTGCACCCAGAAAGACTCCATCATCAAGATTCACCTCAAATATATTTCCTTTATGATTTCCCTTAATTAAAGAAATCAATTAATTCTTCAGGCTACCCAATATATAACCCAAAAGTTATGCAAGTTATGTCATTGTATCACTTTTTCATCTTTAAAATCTGTGTAGAATCATATCTTTGATGCCAGACAGGGCAAGACTTGAATCTTAGCTCTACTTCTTTCAAGCCACTGGGAATCTGAGTGAAGCAGAAAAACATTATTGAATTTGAAAAAGATACCACTGTCTTCCCAGACTCTGGGTTGGAGATTTGTATGTCAAAGGAACATATTAATAAGAGTTAAGAATACAAAATATAATGAGAGTTGGTGAGAAAGCCGGGAAAAGGGAACCCTTGTGCACTGTGGGTGGGACAGTAAA
This sequence comes from Antilocapra americana, assembly GCA_007570785.1. Taxonomy (NCBI): domain Eukaryota; kingdom Metazoa; phylum Chordata; class Mammalia; order Artiodactyla; family Antilocapridae; genus Antilocapra; species Antilocapra americana. The sequence goes on along the minus strand of ML660204.1, from coordinate 6,575,534 downwards.
TTGGTTCAGGCACTGTGGAAAATAGCATGGAGGTTCCTCAGAAATTAAAAATAGAACTACCATATATTCTCTCAATCCTACTTTTGGGTATATATCCAAAAAAATAAATGAAAATAGGATGTCAAAGAGATACATGCACTCTGATATTAGTGTGTGTGCATGCTCAGTCATGTCTGACTCTTTGCAACCCCACGGACTGCAGCCTACCAGGCTCCTCCGTTCATGGGATTTTCCAGGCAAGAATATTGAAGTGGGTTGCCATCTTACTCCTGGGGATCTTCCTGATCCAGGGATTGAATTCACATCTCTGGGGACTCCAGGATTGTCTGGCAGGTTCTTTAATTGCTTCCTTATTTACAATAGCCAAAATATAGAGATGTCCTGTGTTCATCAACAGATGAGTGGATAAAGGAGATGTTATACACACACACACACACACACACACACACACACACACACACAGAGGACTATTACTCAGTCAGGAGAAAGAAGGACATCCTGCAATATGCTGAAATATGGGTGAAATTTGGACACAAGTCAGACAGAAAAAGACAAATACTGTATGACTTCACTTAAAGTGGAGACTTAAAGAGACAAACTCATAAAAACAGAGTAAAGTGGTAGCTACTAGGGACAAGATGAGCGATAGGATGGATTTTGTCTCAGGGCACAAACTTGAAAGGAGTGGTAAACCAGTCCTAGAGATCCAAGGCACAGTATAGTGAATACAGACAACAAGATTGCATTAGAATCATCAAACTGAGATCGTAACTATTCCAATCACTAAACAGATGATAATTATGTGACTTGATAGAGGAGTTAATTATCACTACAATGAGAATTATAATACAATGCATGTGATCAAATGAACATGGACACCTTACATGTACACAGCAATATATGTCAAATATGTTTCAATTAAAACAACAACAATGAGGCTCAGATGGTAAAGAATTGGCACAGAATCTGCCTGCAATGCAGGAGGTGCAAGTTCAATCCCCGGGTCGGGAAGATCCCTTGGAGAAGGAATGACAACCACTCCAGTATTCTTGACTGAAGATTCCCATGGACAGGGGAGCCTGGGGGGCTACAGTCTATGGGGTCGCAAAAAGCTGGACATGACTCATCAGCTCACACCTTCACCTTTAAGACTTACTAATACTGAACTGAAGCTTTCTGCCCAAGTTGTCAAAGGAATGAATGTGTTCAATGTTATTCAGCATCCATAACAGCAGTACCAAAATTCACCCACATGCTCCCGCTTGTGCAGCTTCAGTGGCTTCCTGAAACCATGTGAGGTGTTTCTAAAAACTACCCACGTGGAGCCCATTACCAGGCACCCAATGTTTCAGAGTTCTACACAGAGTACAGATTGTTCAAACACCCATCACAGCCTGTAAATCTGTGTGTATACGTGGTGGTAATCGAGGATAGCTCCGTTTACAAGAAAATTCTCCACGTATTACAGGACCCTATTTAAATCAATTCCTTTCTTTTTAAAAAATATTTGTTTTTTATTTATTATGCATTTGGCTGAATCAGTTCTTAGTTGCAGCCCATGGAGTCTTTGTTGTGGTGTACAGGCTTGTCTAGTGGTGGTATGAGGGCTTGGGCTCAGTAGTTGTAGCTCTCTGGCTTAGTTGCCCCATGGCATGTGAGATCTTAGTTCCCTGACTAGGGATTGAACCTGTGTCCCTTGCTTTGAAAGTCAGGTGCTTAACCACTGGACTGCCAGGGAAGTCCAGCAAGTGTTTCTTTACTGTCTGGTAGAAACACAGCTCTGAGTCTACTACGTGATCTGGAGTGAGCAAGAAATGAAGAGAGATTGAACTATGGATGTTTTAAAACCTGAAGAAATATGTCAGGTGTTACAGAAATTGCTAAACGTACGGGCATTACAGAAACAGGTCACAGCCATTGCACACATTTTCCCAGAACCAGTGATTTGTTCTTTGGTTTTATGTTTAATTTTGCTGTGGTAGAAAAATGTCGTTATAGGAAGTATTCTTCTTATGACGTGCTGGCGGCTTTGTGGGGAGGATACACACAGGCCATGAGTCTTCGTGTCTCTTTTAGAGGAATCTTCCTCAGTGATTAGTAGCTGGGAAGTGTTCTGTGGCTTCTTGAAGGCAAATAAGAAGTTCTTCAAAGCTAGGAGCCTTTTGGTCCTGTTAGATTTTTGTCAGTGCAGTGTTTCTCAACTCAACTCACCAGAGTGGCTTTAAAAAAATACTCTTATACACTTATTTCTAGATATTTTGATTTAATTGTGTGGGGGTAGTATTTTCAAAAGCTTCCCAGTTCTCTTTACATTTTACATATCTCTCTATAATGTTTTGATCCTATGGACTATCGTTATAACAATCATACTAATGTCCATCTATTTTTGCTAAGTCTAACATCAGTTCTGGATTGGTTTTAATGAACTATTCTCATTATGGGTAATGTTTTTCTGCTTTTTTGTGAGTCTGTTAATTTTTGTTTACATGTCACACTTGTCTGTTTTTATCTTTTTGAGAGCTGCATATTTTTATATTCTTTTTTTTTTAAAAAAATCTATTTTATTTTTAAAGGAAGAAAATCTTTTAATTACATTTAAAATTAGCTAGAACCTTGTGCTTGTGCCAAGGAGATTCCTGGGAGGGTTGGAACATTTCTGATGAATGGGCCACCCCAGCCATAGCTGATATAATTGCTTCAAACCTCACCTGGGGAGGTCTGGACTAGAGAAGAGGCTGATTCCTGCCCAGAAGAATGACCTGGGGCCAGCAAGATCTAACCTGGGAATGTCCTACAGCCTCTTATTAATATTTTTGAGTATTTTTTCTTATAGTGCAATCAAGTTACTTGGAGACAGTTTAGTTCTTTTGAATCTTTAATGATGTCTAAGATGGCTTCAGAGCTGTTCTCAGTCTAGGGCTAATTTTTTTACTTCTATTGATGCAAAGGTTTCTAAACACTTTGTTAAACATCCAATGAACTCTGAATTTCTTTACCTTGGCTGGGGAATAGAAGTGTTATTCTTGCCCCCAGGTGGACACCTGCCAACGTTCCCTCCATCCTTTTAGGTAGTTCTCTCCTTAGCCACAGGTAAGTCCCTTACCTGTATGTTATTACAGTACTCAGCTGAATAATCAAGGGGAATTCCCTATTGGGAACCCTCCAAAATGCTCTTTTTGTGAATTTCCTCGGTTTATTCTGAAGTGAAGCCAAGGCTGATAACATAACCCAGGCTGAGTGGATCAAAAATGGTCATGCAGAGATGGTTTGCTCTTTTCCTTTCTCTGCATCACTGCACTTTCTCCCTTCTTTAACTTTCAATGAACTGAAGATTTATCTGTCAAGAGCTCCGTTGTCATTGTTGAATGACTTTGAGATGGACAAGCGAAACAAAGCAACAAACCAAACACCAATTGTATTATAGAGACTTCTACTAAAACCGTGGCAAAAAAAAAAAAATACTCAATAGAAGTCTCCATTTGAGATTGGGAGATTAGTGTCAGTGAAACTTGTCTAATTAAACTAATTATCTGCTTTTTCATTTGTTATGTTATTATTGTTGAGCCAAATAATAAGCTCTGTGAACAAATAAATAATCACATACTGCTTCTTTCATTCCTCTCTAAAATGTTATCTTGCCTCAAAATCAACAAGCACTTATTACTGTAAGTCTGTGATTCTTGACTGGAAGGAGGATAGTGATGTCAGAATGTACAGAAACACAGAGTCTGTTTCTGGGTTCTGCATTTCAAAAGTCTAGGTCCCTAGGTTAAAAAAAAAAGGGCTTGGGGAATAATTGGCAGATTTGGGAGCAAATGACGAACAGGCTTTCCTACCCTCAGACAAGAAGAGAATCCTTGGGAAGATGCAGAGTTTGGGATGTTGGAGACATTAAGGGCCATAGGAGTCCTTCCCCTCTCTGACTGTCTTCTCACAGGGTAAATTAGCTGCAGACACATGGCGAAGAGATTGTGTGGAGGTAAACAGGCCAGGCTTCTCTGTCCTTTACCATCTCCCTGAGTTTGCTCAAACTCATGTCTATTGAGTGGATGATGCCATCCAACCATTTCGTCCTCTATTGCCCCATTCTCCTCTTGCCCTCAATCTTTCTCAGCATCAGGGTCTTTTCTAATGAATCAGCTCTTCACATCAGGTGGCCAAAGTATTGGAGTTTCAGTTTCAGCATCAGTCCTTGCAATGAACATTCAGGGTTGATTTCTTTTAGGATTGACTAGTTTGATCTCCTTGTAGTCCAAGGGACTCTCAAGAGTCTTATCCAACACCACAGTTCAAAAGCATCAGTTCTTTAGTGCTCAGCTTTCTTTATCGTCCAACTCTGACATTCATACATGAATACTGGAAAAACCATAACTTTGACTAGATGGACTTTTGTCAGAAAAGTGATGTCTCTACTTTCTAATACACCGTCTAGATTTGCCATATCTTTTCTTCCAAGGAGCAAGCATTTTTTAAGCATCTCCAGTTTGAGAAGCTAGAAAGCTACAAACCAAGGGCATGGCTTTTTGAGATTAATCCACCTACCATGGGGGTCCATGTCAGTGCAGACATGTCGGGAAATAAATCCATGAAAAGAGAGAACTAAAACTGGACCTCCTGGGAAAAGGAAGATTTGGCCAGGAGTGGATTCCCAGTGAGGGGCGTGGCCTGAGCAGAGTGTTAGCACCAGGCAGGAGCTGTGTGAGTTTGAGCAAAAGTGGGTTTGGTTGTGGCTGTGGTTATTCTAACAAAACCGTGACTGAACCTGAGCTCTGTAGACCCAATTGCAATTTACACTTTTCTGTCAGGACAAATGAAAACGACTGTTTGATCTTTAAGTGAATATAATTTCCCAGCACCCATAAGGTATTATTGGTTAAACAGAAGAGAGGCATAGTAAATTTCCCAGCAGGAAACAGTGCCGCTATTCTTTTCTATGGAAAATAAATACTAAGTTTTAAGTGGTGTTTTTGGATGCATCCACTGAGTCGCTAAATCAGCCAGGCCTCCTTTCCACTGTGTCTCGAATGGATGACAGACAACTGCTGAATTACTGCCGGCAACTGGTAATTTTGCCATCCACAGCCTCACTCTGCTCATTTAACGTTAGGAAATTGCAATACTTTTGTAAATGACTTAAAATATTTGACATGTATGTCTCGATTCCTTGAATACCGTGGAGACTGTGGAAAGAAGTCTTTGTTAAAAACTTGGCTTTTGAGGAATACTGAGAAGGGAGCTTCAGCATCGGACCAAAAAAAAAAAAATAAAGGTGCGAGGAGAAACCAAGGCAGCAAAGTCTCCATGCCAGCTCACCTGTCCTGTTGCACCAAGTTCAGCATCACATGCTCGGACATATTTCGGGAGGCTAATGAAATAGTGAGAAGACTGCCACCTCCTAAGCCCCTCATAGAGAGAAAACCTTTTCACTGCTGAGAAATATGATACCATGATTTCCACTAACGATTCCCATGGAAGGCCAGTGAAATTCATCACAGATGCGGTCAGGATAATTATAGATATTACTGGCCCTGCAAAACCGTTACATTCCAAAGGAGGCATCACTTTCTGCCAGCAGTTTTAAGATCTAGGAGGTGAAGGGACACCCTGAGAAGCAGAGTTAATGGGAGTTAGAAAGAAATGTCTTTAGAATTTAGACCCTGAGATCCCTGAGGTGACCAGAAGGGTTTCAGAGAATGAGAAATCTGTCTGGAAGCTTAGTCTGAATAGAAGGAAGACCCAGCGGTGAACAGCATGCCTTCCTGTGTAGTCCTGCCAGACCGCAACACTGCATTCCAACCTGGCTTCCTACTCTTTGTGGGTGAAGCTGAATGGGGTGGAGGCGGCAGAGGGAAGTTTCTCAGTGATTCATAAAGGCATAGACACTCTAACTCTGTCAGGTGGGTTGTGGTCACAATACCAGGACACTCAGGATTTCTGAGTTCTCTTCCTTATCCAGGAGGAAGGGAGAAGGAGCTTTCCCAAGGACTCCTAAAATTGTGCCTTCGGCTCTAGGTTACTTGCTGCTTCTTATCTGATCTGTACTAAAAATCCTACTCAAACTGGTGCAAACCATTCAGGGGAAGCATCAGCTCATATAACTGAGAAGTCTGAGTGGGGGACTGACTTACTGCAGATTTGTTTGTACTTCACGTGGGGTCTTCTTGGGGACACATGCATGCTGGGCTGCTTTATCATGAGTGATGGTCAGTTTCATTGTTGGCAAAAAGAGGGGGCTTCCAGATCCCTACATTGTGTATTTATATTTTCCTCTATTAACCAGCAAGTAACCTGTGGGGAAAGATTGAAGGCAGGATAAGAAGGGGGCGACAGAGGATAAGATGATTGGATGGCTTCACTGACTCAATGGACATGAGTTTGAGCAAGCTGCAGGAGTTGGTGATGGACAGGGAAGCCTGGGGTGCTGCATTCCATGGGGTCCCAAGGAGTTGGATATGACTGAGCAACTCAACTGAACTGAACCTGTGGGGTTACAATCTGGCACTGACACATAGCCAACCCCCATCAACCTTTTCTGGACAGTTTAGCAAACTTTTTACTAACTTGCACCATTTTGGGTGTCAGTATGGACTAATGGGGCTTTCTTGGTGGCTCAGTGGTAAAGAATCTGCCTTCCAGTGAAGGAGATGCTGATTCAATCCCTGGGTCAGTAAAATCCCCTGGAGAAGGAAATGGCAACCCACTCTAATATTCTTGCCTGGGAAATCCCATGGACAGAAGAGCCTGGAAGGCTATAGTCTGTGGGATTGCAAAGAGCCAGTACTAAACTACAACATATGGATCCCTAGTTTTTCACTGAACTGACTTAGTTCCGTATCATTATCCTTCTTTTGCATGGCCTATTGTCACAGTGTGTCCATTGGGAGGTTGTTGGACTAGCTTCCTTTGTCATTTTAGTACTTTCCCCAAACATTTTGGAAAGAATTCTTGTTCTCAGGCAAGAAGATGTTCCAGGACCATCTTGACTTTATTCTCCTGCGGGATGTCAGATCAATGGCTCTTTGAAGAGCTCTATTCCTCTTACAGAAGACTAGTATCTGGATCAAAACCTGGGCAGATCACAGTGTCCCTCATAAATCCCAGGGGGAAGGTACTTATTGTTTAAAATATGAATTCACAATTTAATAATCACACCACTAACACTATCAAACACTCTTTATTCTAAGGTTAAATAAAGGAATATTTGCCTCTGATATGTTTACCTACATGTTTCACTGTAATTGCAGCAGTAATTCTTACCTGTGCATTGACCATCATGCTGTGGGTTCCGAGTTGACCTGCCACTTCTTTCTGGACCCAAAGCTCATCATTTGTTTATTCTGGGAGCCCCTTGGTGCCAGGCCTGGAGCTGTATCCTGGACACAAGACACAGGTATTGGTCCTTGAGCTTTGCTGACTCAGAGGAAGACACACACACAAGTGTTTGTGGTGAACTACGAGAACCAAGTAAGTGATGTGAAGCTGGGCTCAGGCTTGAGGCAGAGCTTGGGAGGTCAGGACACGTGGCCACTTCCTCTCTCTCTCAAGGGTCCATCATCTTTCCTTTCTGTTCTACCTCCTTTTCTTCTCTTTGTTTCTATGCACTCCTCCCCCCTCCACACACCCCCCCGTCTCTCTGGCCATTCAGCATCCCCTTACCCACACAAGCACTGCTTTCTGACTCCTTCCTGGTCCTGCCACCAGTGGTGGGAGTGAGGGTTCAGTGTTGTATGGGTGGCCTTTGGGGGTTGAGTGGAGGCAGATACTCCAAGACAGGACTGTGGTGAGGGAGCTGATGGTTTGGTACATCCAAAATATCCCTGCTAGGGGCATGGGGTCTGCAGTCTAGGTGCTCAGGAAGACTGTCAATGCTTTCCCATCTGGGCACCCTGGTACCCACTTTCCACCCTATCCTGTCAATCCAGTCCTGATCCCAGGACACGTGGCCTGTCTCCTTGTGGTGAAGTCTTCCCTTCAGAGGAGGCTGTTCCCATACAAGGATGCTCCAGAAGTCAAGGGCCTGGGGGAAACTCCAGGAGCTGTTACCACAGCTTGAGATTATGGGACTTCTGTCCTGAACAGTTAATGGCTACTTCCTAGACATTTTTGTGATGGACAAAATATGCATGTGTGTATGAAGTCTAATCCTTATGGGGGATTCCATGTAACTGATTGACATTTTTCCAGAATTTGTAAAGGTGATTTTTGAATATCCGAGACTGGTTAGTTTCTCCTGAAACATTCAGTTGTGTGTGACTCTTTGGGACCCCATGGACTGCAGCACGCCAGATCTCCCTGTCCATCACCAACTCCTGCAGCTTGCTCAAACTCATGTCCATTCAGTCAGTGAAGCCCATCCAACCATCTCATCCTCTGTCGTCCCCTTCTCCTCCTGCCTTCAATCTTTCCCAGCATCAGGGTCTTTTCCAATGAGTCAGTTCTTCACATCAGGTGGCCAGAGTATTGGAGCTTCAGCATCAGTCCTTCCATTGAATATTCAGGACTGATTTCCTTTAGGATTGACTGGTTTGATTTCCATGGTTTGGTCTCAGGTCAAACAACAGGGAAGGAACACAGTAGCTTCCATCAACAGAAAATTGGATTAAAGGTTACTGAGCATGGCCCCGCCCATCAGAACAAGACCCAGTTTCCTCCAAAGTCAGTCTCTCCCATCCCAGCTTCCATAAGCCTCTTATCCCTTGAAACATAGATGTTGCCAGTTAATGAACTCATGTCAAAATTTTAGAATGTTGTTCTGAGATACTTAATTTTAAAGTAGTTTAATTAAAAAATGAACATTTCTTATACTCTGCCAGGCTTCCCTGGTGATTCAGTGGTAAAGGATCCGCCTGCAGTAAAGGAGACACAGGAACACGGGTTCGATCCCTGAGTCAGAAAGATCCCCTAGTGGGGTTGATGGCAACCCACTCCAGTATTTTTGCCTGGAGAATTCCATGGACAGAGGAGCCTGGTGGGCTACGGTCCACGGGGTCGCAGAGTCGGACAGAACTGAGCATGCAGGTGCACACACATACTAGGAATACAGTAAAGCACTACATAAATCCCCCATCTAAAACCTATAGAACATAATCCCCCCATACTAAGAGAACAACACAGAACCACAATAAATGAAGGGGAAAAAAGTCAAGCAATAAATATGCCCATCAATAAATGGTGAAACAGATTGAATAACCACAGCTGCACAGAGGACAAAACGATATTTGTTGGGAACAATTACCCTTCAAGCAACTTGATTCCGGAGGATTTACTCAAAAGAGAGTCAATCAGAAATAAAACAGCTGCTTTTAATGGGGGGAGAGGGCGTTGTTTCCTACTGGAATAACTTGTATCGAGGAGAGAGAGGACCAGAGAGGAGCAGGATGAGCTGGGTCACCAGGTGCTGCAGACACAGAGGATGCAGTGAGGACCCTGGACACTCTGACCCAGGGAGAGCCCCAGTCTGTCCCCGGGGAGGATCCTGGACAGCCTGACCTGGGGAAGGCCTCAGAACTGCCCAGCTGGGACTTCCCTCTCCATCCTTCTGATGAAATAACAAACTCAAGGAAGTTAATTTTCCTAAAGGTATGTAAGTCCAAGTGTTTGTGTACCTGGGTACTCTTGCGTCCTATTTGCACACTAATCTCAGGAACAGGATCCCAGGTGGTTTGAATGGCTAATGCATTCTCTAATTTGGTGATGGAAACTCAAGTCCCATTGAATGCTTACCATGTAGGTTCAGGGTGAACTGTTGCTTTTACTTATGCTTCACCCAGAAGGACCTAAATGCCTGATGGGATCCGGGATCCAGGTGCCCAGTGGCTCTTCAGAGAATCAGAGCTAGTTTTTATTGAGTGCCTACTATGTGCTGGGAGTTTTGCTAACCTCATTTTATCTTCAACCCCAGAAGGCAGGTGTTACAGGGATGAGGAGATCAGGGCTCAGAAAGTTCACAAAACTTAAGAATCAAAGCAAATCAATGGAAGCATGGAAGGATGGAGGAAATGGTCTAATTGAAGCCACATCTCTAACTCCCAGGTGACCCCTGAAGGGTGCAGAGCAGGTGAGTGTGGCTCACACTGAAGTCCCGGATTCTGCCCGCTGCTCCCTCTGTGTCTGTTACCTTGCTCAACGTGCTGGAATGCAGCCGAAATTTCCCCCCAGATCAAAATGATCTGTACCAGATCTTGGGGAGAACTGAATCTCCTTGTCTCGTGGTGCGTGTGTCAGCAACAGCTTGACAGTCTGTGCTGCAAGCAGTCTGTTTCCTCGAGCACATGCATTCCCAGCCGATGCTTGAGAATTCTTTTCAGCATGGCCCTGGGACTGGGGTTAGAAATGTGGGAAAAGGCAATGTGAGCTGTGGTCACCACTGTTTAAAATCCTTGCTCTGTGGCTCTCCTTTGCAGTGGGGTTCTACTTCTTTTCTGAAGACTACTTGATGGCCCGGGCTACGTGATGGCCCGCCCTAAAATTTACTTACTTGATAAATTATATGTTTCTTTAGATCTCGCACTTGCCAAATTTCAATATTAATTGTGTGCAAGTCTCTTTTCAAGCCACAGGGTAATTATAGCTATTTAGGATTTATCACCATTGTTTCAATGATGCGCTATCATTGTCTCTCATGTTTTGCCTTGAGCATAAAGAAGCTAAACAAAGAATTTCAAAATGTTGGCAGGAAACACCCATCCAACAACACATGATACAAAAATGTTGGTCTTTAATCCTCCATCCAGCTCTCCCACTTCTTTCAACAGCCTGTTAGAAGGAGCTGCTATGTGTGTGTGTGTGTGTGTGTGTGTGTGTGTGTGTGTGTGTGCGTGTGCACACGTGTGTGCTTGGGTGCTCAGCTGTGTCTGACTCTATGTGATCCCATGGACTGTAGCCTGCCAGGCTCCTCTGTCCACGAAATTCTCCAGGCAAGAATACTGGAGCGGGTTGTCATTTCCTTCTCCAGGGGATCTTCCTGACCCAGGAATTGAATGCATGTCTCCTGCACTGGCAGGCAGGTTCTTTACCACTGAGCTACCAGGGAAGCAGAAGAAACTGCTGGTCATCATCAAATCATTTCAACAGTGATGAAAGTTTAGAAATGGCTCATCCCACCCTTCTCTCTGGGTCTGTCTCCAGGGTTTCACAGTAGACCTGAGTCCATTGATAAAGCTCCTGGGGACTATTGGACCAGCCGGTTCTCCTGCAAATATAGGAAGAAGTGTTGATGACATTCACCAGGGAACAAATGTCCCTCCCCAAACCTGATCATGCAGGTTAATTTTCCACCACGAGTAGCCCTGGGTAGGATGGACCCCCAGCGGTGCCCAGTTCTGGAGAATGCTGGTCTGCCTTGGATACCTTCCAAGGAGTTAATTACCAGAGGGTCACCATGGAAACACATTCTTAACTCGTGAGCAGAACCTAGGTCAGCTGGTTACTGAGTCCGTAACTCGTAGGAAGGCAGGTGCATATTCTGTGTCTTAAATCAGAGCTGTGGAGTTTCATCTAATAAGGCTGGCTGCAGGGGACCTGTGGACCCGTGTGTGAGAGAAGAGTATCAGGATGCAGCGATGACCTGCATGGTCAGCAAAGACCGACCTTTTCTCATCTGCAGTCTCCTCTTCCCTCTATGTCCTGCCCTTTCTCTTGAACCTGGGTTCGCTCTCTCTTTCCTCTTCAGACACAAACATTTACTGAGTCTCTGTATCATGTCAGACTCTATGCTGGGTGCCGGGCAAACAGATGGTGAGAAACATGGAGCCAAAGGTCCCTCCCAGAGCTGGGACCACAGTGATGGCCACAGGCAGCAGACATACGAACAAGCCAGCAAGAGCTAAGACTGAGGGTGCATGTAGGATGTGAGTGAGGGAGTGTGTGTGTGTGTGTGTGTGTGTATGTGTCTGTGTGTGAGTAGCTTGAATCCATGTGTGCATGGCTGTGAGTCTGTGTGTGTTTGTAACTGCTTGTCTGAGTACTATTTCTGGTCCAAGTGACCAAGCCAGAAAAAGCTTGGTCTTGTAAGGAATAAAATAGACTAAGTATGGCTGGAAGACTGTGATCTAGGACAAGGGACAACCCCAGGGGAGGGCCTGATGAAGGGAGGGAGGAGTAGACACCCCCACAGAAGGGCAGAGGAAGAGCTGGGGGTCTTGTTGAAATTCAGACCCTGGTGCAGTAGGCCTGGGGGCAGGGCCTGGGGCTTGCATTTCCAACATGCTCTCAGGTGATGCTCAGCCTGCTAGCCCCTGGACCACACTCTGAGAAGCAATGTGTCTACTTCCTCATGCAGAAGTTTCTAGCTTGCCACACTGCCCAAGATGATGGCCTTTCTGCATCTGGGCTGCCTGTGTGCTGACAGCGGATGGTGTCTGAAGGTCTTGGATGGGAGTCCCCAATTCATGCAAATGCTGACTTTTGTGAGGACTGGAAACTGCTGCCTGATCTCCTCTCCTTCATTGCCCTGGCCTGCTCAATACCCCAAGTGGTAAATGGTAACTGCCCAGCCTGCTCTACTGTGCTGAGCCCAGTTTTTGTAGGATTTTTTTTGGGATAATTTAGATTTGTGGAAGAGTTGCAAAGAGAGTCCAGAGAGCCCCCCACTTCTCACCCTATCTGTCACCTAGCATCACTTAACAGAGATCTCTTACAAAACCACAGGCATTTATCAAAACAAAGGAATGAGCACCATTAACGCCATATGGATAACTTAACTCCAGACATCACCCAGTACTCCCTCTTCCTGATCAGATTCAGGACCAAGCATGGTGTTTAGTGTCCCAGGTCCCCAGGTCCTCTCTGCTCTGTGACAACCTCTCAATCTTTCTTTGTCTCTCTTGACCTAGAAAAGTTTGAAGAGCAATGGTCATGAGATAGGCTGGGACCTGGGATTCTATCCTGCAGAGCTTGCACCTGGACAGATGTCTCATTGAGCAACAAAAGGCAAAAAAGTTATAAAGAAATGAAAATAATCATGTGTGTGCACAGTTGGGACATATTACAGACAAGGTACAAAGATCAAGACCTCCGGAGCCCCCTGCCAGTTGCCACTTTTGAAGTCAGGAGAAAAACTGGGTGCTATACAAGCCCTCTGCACTCAACACCACCTAAAGGGTGGGCAAATCACTAAGTTCTCCCCCAGCCTGACCTCTGGATACACCCCTACCTTCACCCCATGAAAGGAACCAATTCACCACCACCACCCCCCTGCCTCGGGGAATGAGCAAGCAAGGGGCATTGTTACTTGTTCTCACTCCCTACTGCTGCGGCAGGGGCTCCGATAAAGCCTTACCTGAATTTCCTGCCTGGCCTCTAATCAATTTCTGTTGATAGGGGAAGACCAAGAATCCTGGCCAATGTCAGCCAGATGCTTCCTAGAATGTCCCTCAATTTGCATTTGTCTGATGTTTTCTCATGTTCGCATCCAGGTTATGGGTTTGAGAGAAGGCAATCTCAGAGGTGGGTTGCCTCACACCACGCAGGGGTACCTGCTATTAGCATGACTTGTTATGAATGATGCAAACCTTGATCACTTGTAAGGTGATTTCCCAGACTTCTTTGCTGTAAAAGTGACTATTTTCCCCTTTCTAAGCTCTGTTCATTAGAAGTGAATTGCTGAAACCAGCCCATTCTCAAGGGAGAGAATTAAGCTCCATCTCCTGAAAGGAGGAATATTAAAGAGAGTGTGGACATATGTTCAACCCACTTCAAGAATTAATAAACACTTTAGGGAGAGGTACTTGAGGCTATGCTAATGCCCTATTCCCTTGGACATAATTCCTGCCCCAGCCCCAAATCTGAGCCATCACCGGTCTCTTTTCCACTCTGTGCTATTACTTTTCCAAAGTGTTGTATAAATACCACACTGTGTGTGTGTGTGTATGCTCAGTGTGTGTATGCTCAGTTGCTAAGTCATGTTCGACTCTTTGAAACCCCATGGACTTGAACTTCCCTGGCCATGGAATTCTTCAGGCAAGAATACTGGAATGGGTTACCATTTCCTCCTCTAGGGGAATCTTCCTGACCCAGGGATTGAACCCAAGTCTCCTGTGTCTCCTGCATTGGCAAGCAGATTCTTTACCACTAAGCCAGTTGGGAAGCCCATAAGTGGCACGCTCCTATAACCAATAAGAACTTATTGTATAGCACAGGGAACTCTTCTCAATACTCTGTAATGACCTATACAGGAAAAAATTTTTAAGAAGGGTAGATATATGTATATGTATAACCAATACCCACATCCAAGGTAAGGAGCAGTGGCTGCGATTTGCTGGAGCAGCTGTGAAGAGATATCCCATGTCCCAGGTAAGAGAAACCCAAGTAAGATGGTAGGCACTGAGAGAAGGCATCAGAGGGCAGACAGACTGAAACCATAATCACAGACAACTAGCCAATCTGATCACATGGATCACAGCCTCGTCTAACTCAATGAAACTAGGCCATGCCATGTGGGGCCACCCAGGATAGATGGGTCATGGTGGAGAGGTCTGACAGAATGTGGTCCACTGGAGAAGAGAATGACAAACCAGTATTCTTGCCTTGGGAACCCCATAAACAGTATGAAAGGCAAAAAGATAAGACACTGAAAGATGAACTCCCCAGGTCAGTAGGTGCCCAATATGCTACTGCAGAACAGTGGAGAAATAACTCCAGAAAGAATGAAGGGATGGAGCCAAAGCAAAAATAACACCCAGTTGTGAATGGGACTGGTGAGAGAAGCAGTGTTCGATGCTGTAAGAGCAATATTGCATAGGAACCTGGAATGTTAGGTCCATGAATCAAGGCAAATTAGAAGTGGTCAAACAGGAGATGACAAGAGTGAACATCAACATTCTAGGAATCAGTGAACTAAGATGGACTGGAATGGGTAAATTTAATTCAGATGACCATTATATCTACTACTGTGGGCAGGAATCCCTTAGAAGAAATGGAGTAGCCATCATAGTCAACAAAAGTCTGAAATGCAGTATTGGATGCAATCTCAAAAACGACAGAATGATCTCTATTCATTTCCAAGGCAAACCACTCATTATCATGGTAATTCAAGTCTATGCCTCTACCAGTAATGCTGAATAAGCTGAAGTTGAACAGTTCTATGAAGATCTACAAGATGTTCTAGAACTAACATCCAAAAAAGATGTCTTTTTCATTATAGAGGACTGGAATGCAAAAGTAGGAAGTCAAGAAACACCTGGAGTAACAGGAAAATTTGGCCTTGGTACAGAATGAAGCAGGGCAAAGGCTAATAGAGTTCAGCCAAGAGAATGCACTGGTTTTAGCAAACACCCTCTTCCAATAACACAAGAGAAGACTCTAAACATGGACTTCACCAGATGGTTAACACCGAATTTCAGATTAATTATATTCTTTGCAGCCAAAGATGGAAAAGCTCTATACAGTCAGCAAAAACAAGACCGGGAGCTGACTGTGGCTCAGATCATGAACTCCTTATTGCCAAATTCAGACTGAAATTGAAGAAAGTGGAGAAAACCACTCGATCATTCAGGTATGAGCTAAATCAAATCCCTTATGACTATACAGTGGAAGCAAGAAATAGATTTAAGGGACTAGATCTGATAGACAGAGTGCCTGATGAACTATGGACAAAGGTTCGTGACATTGTACAGGAGACAGAAATCAAGACCATCCCCAAGAAAAAGAAATGCAAAAAAGCAAAATGGCTGTCTGAGGAGGCCTTACAAATAGCTGTGAAAAGAAGGGAAGTGAAAAGCAAAGGAGAAAAGGAAAGCTATATCCATTCGAATGCAGAGTTCCAAAGAATAGCAAGGAGAGATAAGAAAGCCTTCCTCAGCAATCAA